>CM076578.1:630033981-630645179 GCA_034641835.2 Pinus albicaulis | reverse complement strand
AGCTATTGAATATTCCTGTGTGTGTATTATCATTTCATTGAAATATTAAAAGCCTTAGCTTCCACAAGGAGATCCATTTGTCATTGAATTCCCTCATACTGACTCCATAAGCCCAATGGTAGTGAACCCTATTTCATTTTTCACCTACAATCAAATACATCAAATTACATATCACAGAGTTAGCCATCTGAATGCATCCTAATTGGGCAAATCATAAGTTAATTTGAGAGTGTTAGTATGAATCTTTTGTCGAAGTGTATGAAAAAATGCCACTTTAGCTACGCATAACTTATAGCCCTAACATCAAATATGGCTGCTAATATCTTCAAATCTGTAGTTAGTTGATCAAGACAAATGTTGCAAAAATCCAGATCTATGCATAAAAATACATTAAGTAGTAAAAATAAGGTTTTGGTCCATACATCCAATAGACAAGACAAGAATAATATTTTTGAAAGAATTTTATATTAAGGGCACCTGGGAGGAAAACAAGAAAGTTGTTTCCCATTCTCCTCAATGGGATGGGTTCTTGAAAGTCCTCAGCACTTTAGATCTAGACTTTCTCTCTCTTGTTGATGTAGAAAACCCAGACAAACATAGAACTCAAAGGGAGCTCACAAAGTGAAATAATGGAAAATGTGACAATGATAATGGCTCAAAGTCAGACCAAGAGCATAGATCTAGAGTGATCTAATAGGCAAAAAAAGGTGAAGAATGGTAGGAAAAACCCTCCTATTTATAACAAAATATTGGGTCATTCTAGATCTTGGTGTATGATTAAAATAATATTAACCAAATCTAGATCCACCTTTTACGAAATATTTTATTATATTTGTTGGAGGCAAAAAGTATTTGACATGGGTCAAATCCCTTTTTTTGTAAATAATAAATAAATAAATGATTTATTTATTATTTTAAGGAAGTGGTTGAATGAAAATTAAATAAATAATGATTTATTTAATTATTTATAAATGATTTAGTCATATTTAACAAGGAATATTATTTAAATAAGATTTAAATAATTATTCCTAGAAAATAATAAGATAAATAAGGATTTATCTAATTAATTTCCTTGTTTTAGGTTAAATATGACCAGGAATAATAATTAAATTATTTTTTAATTAATTATTCCATGAGGAAAATCAAACAAATATAGATTTTTTTAATATTTCCCTTTGGGGTTTCCTGTTTAGACTGTAAACAACCTAATAAATATGTTTTATTAAGTTATTTCACATAGTGAAAGCAGTTTTAATTAGGGTAAAATTGGTCTTACATGGTGTACTTGGGTCCATCTAATGATAATAGGTTATATGACCAAAAAATGGTGTAACAGATTGCCCCCAGCATGCAAGTGTTAGGAGCAAATCGTATGACCGAAGTACATTGTAAGAACTCAATCACCAGACATCAAAAGGGAAGTCGAAGAGACAAATGTAAGGTAGCCTAATGTGCTGGGCAACTAGACCCTAAGGAGATGAGACTTAAAGGTGCAACAAGTCTCTTTTTATGAGAGGGTACCTGTACTAGAGGTGGCGGGGGAGGCATACCTATGCCCGCCGAGACAAAGTACAAAAGAATAGTGCGTCCAGTAAACAAGGGACCGAACTATAAATTACATGCTGGCATAAACATGAGCCAGATAAAAGATATAATGATGAATCCCACATACATGATGTGCCTGGGATAATAGCCAGGACTTATACAATAATATCTGAGTACATGAGATACAAATACAAACCAAATGCCCCCTATCAACGGGGAAGGGCTCGCAAAATCTGACTGATACATGAAAATCAAAGAGGCGCTACAAGTGGCTAAGGCCAACGTCATCAAATATATGGAGCTACATCAAAGGCTGCAATGAAGAGGGTATCTGGGCATGTGGGGGGCTACCTGTAGGGCCACCCCCTCATGAGGGTTGAAACATCTCACACATACCTGGGAATCATGGAGAACAGCTGCCGCATCACTAAACCATCAAGTATATGGATCTCAATCATGTTGAAAGGAGCTGAAGGTGAGAAACGACCAATTCAAAGGGAAATAAGTAGTCTCTTTTCCTGATTCGAGGCGCCGAACAAGAGTGGAAGTTGGAACCAGGGTACACCGCCCTCTAGACCCGTCTTCTGGAATGAATGACCTGATGTTGACAGAAGGAGGTCCGCCATAGGTGAGGCAATAAGGGATCCTCAATGAAGGCACGAGAGAAAATAGTAGAGCGACTGACAGACTAACACCAATGATGATGATGAAATGGGGGGTACTGAGTAGCGAATGGATGACATCCCTTGTTAAAGCATAAAGGGAATGGATGACCTAGCAATGACTGACACAATATCATGAGGGATAGGGGACAGTAGAACTGAATTTCATAATGTGCAACATGAGAGAGGGACCGAGAAATGAAGGATGGAGGAATATAGCGGGATACAAAGGGACTCAGGATAGATTCCATGAATGAGATGATGACTAAACTCGGATGCTCTAAACAAGGGTGACTTGATGGTGTTTCCACACAGTAAAGGTCCAATGAGGGACCATAAAAACATGAGCACAAGATGGTCACTCACAACGAACATCAACATGAGCATGGACAAGTATGGAGGCCAAGTGATGCCCCTAGTATGAGTGTTGCAAGTGAAGAAATTCGATTTTGAGGAGGGGTGACGTGATGCTTCCTGGATAAAATGTGTCATGGTGAAGTATCAAGTCAATAAAAACTAACAGGTGCCCAGAGCTCATGAACAGGCCAAGTCACACTTTTTGGGGTTTGTTCTGCGACCTGGGTAGTAGGTACTGGGCAGAAAACTGTGACCTGTCCTAGGAAATGACCTGAAAAGTGCGACCTGTTAGAGAAAGGGGTTTTAGTGTTGTTTATGGCTGAGATCTGGGGTTTTTATGGTTGAGGGGCATAGGTTCCCCCAAGAATTTTGTGGTCATGTCAAAATGTATTTAGAAAAAGTGGAATCTAAACACATTTAAATGGTGTGGTGCGCCATTTTTTTTCGTTATGGTTATGTAGCTTGAGAAAGGAAATGGAGGATTCCCAATCTCTTTTAGTACTGCATATATGAATCAAATGGACTTTAAGTTTCCGGGTTGGCATACCTGGTGTCACTATCCCAAAAAGAGGATTTGGAGATAATGAACTGATGCTCTCTTAGAAAAGCTATAGGTTGGTCAACAACAATGTCTAAGAGACTAGGTTGTTGATGTAAGATGAAGGAATGATAAGGGGTATCATCCCTAGAGTGATCTGAAGTGATATGGGACTCTAGAGGTTCTTCTAAATGTGGAAGAATAATGGTACTAGAGTTGACACGACCAGATACAGTAGGAGAGTTGTGGAGAATTGCTTCTCTTAGTCTCTCAAATATGGGTGCCCCCTTAATTAAACATTGGATTTCAATGTTATCGCCACACGGTGTATGTGATTCGAATGCATGGGGTCGATGTAAGGGGGAATAGATAAAGTCAGGGGAGGTGATTCCTTCCATAATGTCATCATAGTGATAGAAGATGGGGTGACTGGTGGAAGAAAGACCACCTGACGCAGCGAAGCTACTTGACTCATCATCATGAGAGGAGAGGGTCACATGCGCATCGTCACAAGGGGTGACAGAAGAGTAAGAAGATAAAGGATCTATCGATGTTGAGCCCAAGGTGATCGTTGAAGGGGGGTCGAGCGAAACATCAGGGGAAGTCTCCAAGGGGACTTCCACCAAGGGTCCCATGGATGATGATAGGTAGAGGATGGTGGTAGCAGGCTCCGTCATCTCGACATCAGGAGGGGGAATGTCAATGGGAGTAGGTAAATCCTCAAGCTGACCTGAAGCATACTACGGTGGATTGATTTTGTTCAATCTTGTACTCCCGAACTACCTCTAAAGAGGCGCAGTAATGCATTAGGTGGGGACAATGGTGGGAATAATGGCCATGGACACCACACATAGCACAGGGTTTGTTGGTGTGAATAGTCTTGGGGTTCTTGGCTGCAGATGAGGAAGAAACAGAGGGTTCAGAGACCGTAGACTCAGGGAACATGACTTTAACCATGGGTTTAATGCGGGGTAACTCGGGACAAGTATGAGTGGCATGACCGATGACATCACACTATGCGCAGGGATTTGCGGGCGTAGGAGGGGTTGGGTCGGTCGGGGTAAACTTGTCTTTGGATGCCCCCTTGCGAGATTTACCTTTCTTTCCCTGAGCGGGCACAACAGGAGAAGGGTCCTGTTGAGGTGCTGGTGGTACGATAGCAACAGAGGAAGCGAGGGGAACTGGTTGAACTGGTGTCAAAGCAAGGTAAGGTTTGGGGTGACTAGGTGGGGTAGCGGCTGGAGGATCAAGATACCAGATGCGTATACCCGAGGTCAAATTGGGGAGGGAGAGGGTGGCCATGATGGGAACCGAATAAAATCTGGGAGGGGGAGCAAGGAAAGGTATCTGACCAGTGGGGTGATGGCCAGGAGGGACAGCTCCAAGATGGTTGAGACCTGGTGGAACTGACCCAGGAGGATAGAGGGGCTCATGGGTAGTAGCAGTAGGAGAAGGGATAGAAGGAAGAGGTCCGTCTGGCTGAGGCAAAGGGCTAGGAGCAGGTTACGGCGGGCAAGGTTGAGGTTGTTGACTAGCCGAAGTGAGCCACTTAAGGTCAGCTCGAGATGATTGCATCATGAAAACATTCGCTAAGCTAGGATCAGAGATAGGAGGAGGAGGAAGACTAGGGAAGGTTCCAAGCAAGGAGGAGTCTTTGTAGATGCTGGGAGAGACACTGGTCAAAGAATCTACTGTTTTCTTATTAGCTATAGAAGAGATGGTCGAATCAGGGAAGGTCTAAGATTTTGGCTCATGATATGTCAACTGGTCAATGGTGACTATCTTTCCATTATGAGGGAAAAACATCTTGCGATGGACCTCATATGGGACAGAAAACATGTCATAGGTGTAGCTACGCCCCAAAAGAATGTTATAATCAAGAGGGACATCGATGACTTCAACGTCAATGCAAATAGTCTTGCCCGCAAGAGTGATAGGACAATTACGGAATAGGCCAATGGGCTGGGAGGCATGGCCATCCCATGCATGAAGGGTGATTGTGGAAGGGGCCAGCTCAAGAGATCCGAGTTGTTTCCAAACCAAAGCAAACGTCACATAGGTGGATGCCCCCTCATCAATAATACATCGAGAAACGTTAGCATTCCGTATTTTGACGGGGATTTGGAAAGCTACGGAAGCAGGAAGGGGAGGATGTTCTGATTGACGGGCATTGAAAACAATCAATTGGTCATCAGCAAGATCTACAGTGCCCATGGCAGATAGTAGAGCCTTCTGTTGAGAAGGACATGACTAGAGGAGTTCCAGAGTTGAAATGGTAGTAGGAGACTACACCAAATCATCTACTATAGTATACGAATGAGTGGCTCGACCAGAAGCAGAATTTCAGCATAATCAGCCCTTAGGAACCTTGGTATGAACCTCAACTTTGGGCTGAGGGATCTACAAGGGACCATTGGGTGTCGAAAGAGGCTCTGTAGGACCTAAAGAAGGTGATTCGAGGACAGACAGAGCAGGAGGCTTGGGGTACTGACGAGATCGAGTTTGAAGGTTAAGGTCGACAGGTAAAGGTGTATCAGAGTTCATCATGAGGATCTGGTAATCGGAGGAACTAGAAGGGTAAGGTTTAGTGGCTACCGGTGCGTGAGGTGGTTGGGTAGCCGCGAATCCTTGCTGAGGGAAAGGATCGGTAAACATAACCGGTTGAGAAGTAACCGCATTGGGGAGAACAGTAGGGGAGGCATGCTATCCTCGCAATGTAGCCTGAGACTCCCACATCTTCCGCATTTGTGGTAATAGGGGACAATCGTGAGTGTAATGAACATAAACATCGCAACACGAACAAGGCTTATTTGTATGAAGAGGCTTGTTCGGCTTGGACTGAGAGCCCTGTTGTTGGTTAGCAGTGTTAGATTCAATACCTGAAGGATTGGATCCACGATTACCAGGGGCAGATTGATTTTTATTGCCTTTCCTCTTTCTTTGAGAAGAAGGAGGATTTGTCGTGCCCTACTGTGAAAATACTTGCCTCGGAGGGGGTGGTAGTTATTGTTGCTAGGGTTGAGAAGGCAAGGGAGGTCGAGGTGCAAATGCTGGGGCACCAGGCTGCGAGTAAGAATACTGGGTAGGTTGGGCAACATTGAGGGAAGCAGGAGGTTGGGAAAAAGGAGGAAGCATGCCATATCCTGGATACATGCTACCTGGAGGGGGAAAAGTGTTGGAGGTGCTGGCCCCTCCCAGAGGGAGACCATAGCCCATAGGAGGTTGAGCGTACGGATGTGAAAGAGCTCCAACAATACTGTCGGCAGAATGAGATGCCCCCGGGGTGTTAGCACCACCAGGTTTGGGGAGGTCAGGGAGGACGGTATAAACATAACCAGACTAAGCATAGATGAGGTCATATTTCAAGGCTATTTGGAGGGCGTCTTCTTTGGTTTGAGGGAACTGGGATGTGACATCTTTGCCGATGGAAGGTAAGAGAGATCTAAGGAACCAGTTCATGTAGACCTGATCTTCAAAGGTAGGAGCTCGACATAAGCTCCGTCTTCTCTGCCATTCCTGGACATGAGTGGAAAGGCGGGTCGCAGATGATTGATGGAAAGAATTCAAGAGTTCGGTACCAGTGTCGTATCGGAGAGGGAGTTGGAAATAAGATAAGAAGGCTTGGGCAATGGTCGCAAAGGTGGTATGGGAAGAGGTGGTCTGATCAACATACCACTTAGAATATTCGCCTGTAAGCTTGCATTGGAACAATCTAAGATGGATGGAATCATCAGTAATGGAATTGGATGAACACCACATGTGGAAAGATTGGATATGGTAGGAGGGATATTCTCCAGCAAGGCCTTTGAACTTGGGAATGTCAGAGGGGATCTTGGTTGGCATAGCATGCCAACCAACATCGTGGCAGATAGGATCGTTGATCAACTGATTGAAATCGGGGAGACTGAGACCTGCCATATAGGGGAGCAAAGGGACAGTCGAGGTAGTTCTTGTGGTGGTTCCGCCAGTAACATTCCCAGCATTAGGGGTAGGGTTTCCGCTAGCATTAGGCCCTGGACAAGACATGGTGAAGGTAATAGGGGGAGAACCAGAAGTAGGGGGAAAACCCAAAGAATTAGAAGAAGAGTTGGAGTGCGGACTCGGGGGAGGACTAACTCGACGACGGCAGGAAGGAGCAAGTTGACCAACTGGAAACTGAGGGTGAAGGCCAAGAAGTCTCCGGGATATACACCTTGGGGGCATAATGATGATGGAACAAAGGGAAGAAGAATGACCAACAAGGGCAGGGAGGTGCAGAATCAAGTGATTACAATGTCGAAACAAGGGCAGAAAGGTGCAGTGTCAATTGATTTTAAAGTCTTTTCCTGGCGGTGTTAACCAGGCTCTTCTTCACTTAGGTTTAGTGTGTGGCGTGTGTTAATTTTAATTTTTAAATGCAGAAGTTTTGAGAGTAAAAGAAAAAACGGTGCTGCGTAACTGAAAACAAATCTGCAAAGAATAGTAGATAATGCTGAAATAACAGAAAATTAACAGCTAACAATGCATCAATCTACCCAAGAAGGCGGGTCTCTCAAAACTAGTCTGAAAGAGGGAAAAAATCTAGTTAAAACACACTAAAAATGGGCCAATAGATCTAAGGTCAGGAGGGACAGGGATCTAAAGGAGAAATCTGCTTAAAAGAGGTGCAGAAAATAGCAAAGAGGCAGAGGCAAGGTTGCTGCAACAAAGGAAGAAATTAGCTAAAGGTAGAAGGGACAAGGAGGTGACCCTAGAGGAAAACCCAAACAAAACTATATGAGGTGATTTGAAAGGGAGAAGAGCTAATCTAAAAGGGATCTAAAAGAGAGGTATCAGATCTAAAAAGAAAAAGGCTGAAAATCTGAAAATTCAGACGTCTGAAACAACTAAAACTCTTCCACAAAAAGTGGAGGGTACTAAAGCCCTAAGGGGCTAGATTCCCACTTAGTTGAGTAAAATAGATCAGAAATAGATCTAAACGGGTTGAGACAGAGGCTGGAAAACCCTGACAAAAGCTTCAAAAAAACCCAGAAAAATTGCTAAAAATTTGAAAAAAAAAGTGCAGGTCGCAGGTTCTGACATATTTTCTGTCCAAGTCGCAGATTCTGGGCTAAAAAGTGCGTCCTTCAGTCTAGGTCGCAGGTTCTAGGCCAAAAAGTGCGACCTGCAGCTCCGGGTGTCTCGGCGGCAGATTTCAGAAAAAGTTACTATCTCAGTTGCTGTTGATGTCGGTTACCTGCGCAATAGGGCCAGAAACACACGGAAGTTAGAAGTTTTAATGTTTGAGGGTTTTATAGGTGAAAAACGACATAAAAATAGAAAAAACAAAAAGCTGAAAAGAAACCCTAAGGTTTGAAGCGGCTGGATATGCAGGAATATGAAAAATGACAGCGGTCATAATTGAAAACCCATGTGAACTCGCCAATTATTAGTATGAATCTTTTGTCGAAGTGTACAAAAAAAGACCACTTTAGCTACGCATAACTTATAGCCCTAACATCAAATATGGCCGCCAATATCTTCAGATCTACAGTTAGTTGATCAAGACAAATGCTGCAAAAATTCAGATCTATGCATAAAAAGACATTAAGCAGTAAAAATAAAGTTTTGCTCCATACATCCAATAGACAAGACAAGAACAATATTTTTGAAAGAATTTTATATTAAGGGCACTTGGGAGGAAAACAAGAAAAGTGTTTCCAATTCTCCTCAATGGGATGGGTTCTTGAAAGTCCTCAGCACTTTAGATCTAAAATTTCTCTCTCTTGTTGGTGTAGAAAACCCAGACAAACATAGAAATCAAAGGGAGCTCACAATGAAATAATAGAAAATTTGACAATGATAATGGCTCAAAGTCAGACCAAGAGCATAGATCCAGAGTGATCTAATAGTCAACAAAAGGTGACAAATGAATGGGAAAACCCTTCTATTTATAACAAAATATTGGGTCATTCTAGATCTTGGTGCATGATTAAAATAATATTAACCAAATCTAGATCCACCTTTTATGGAATATTTTATTATATTTGTTAGAGGGAAAAGGCATTTGACTTGGGTCAAATCCCTTTATTTGTAAATAATAAATAAATAAATGATTTATTTATTATTTTAAGGAAGTGGTTGAATGATAATTAAATAAATAATGATTTATTTAATTATTTATAAATGATTTAGTCATATTTAACAAGGAATATTATTTAAATAAGATTTAAATAATTATTCCTAGAAAATAATAAGTTAAATAAGGATTTATCTAATTAAATTATTGTTTAATTAATTATTCCATGAGGAAAATCAAACAAATATAGGTTTGTTTAATATTTCCCTTTGGGGTTTCATGTTTAGACCATAAAAAACCTAATAAAAGTGTTTTATTAAGTTATTTCATATAGTGAAAGAAATTTTACTTAGGGTAAAATTGGTCTTACATGGTGTACTTGGGTCCATCTAATGATAATAGGTTAGATGACCAAAAAATGGTGTAACAAACACAAATATTTTCCTGGGGAATGCTTACTGCTCAAAACCCCTCTATATTCTATTGTATATTCACCAAGGAATCATGAAACAATTACAATGCACTCTTCTCACAAGAGCCTCCTGCACTCTCACAACTATCTCACATTGATCCGAACAAAATCAACCAACGCTTAGCCAATTTTCAGCCTCTCCTCAGCCTTCCTTTCTTGCGCAATTCATGTCGAATGGAATTCATATTCTTTAGGAATTTCAACCTTACAAAACTGCCCAATTCTCATGGGAAATCCTATGGGTATTTTACTGCATGCAGACAACTTACTAATAATACAATAGATAGTTAACATCCCTTTAACCTCTGTCTCAACTGGGTCTCCATCAGAACTGGCATGCATGCATCTATTAATAGTAAATCATTAGTTACTTGAAAAATCATTGCATGTGAATTAAATCTGATTTATTTCACTTGAACTCTCACTATTGCAACAAACAGTTACAACTAGTTAAATTAATTTTAACTCAATTAATTGAGTTAAATAATTTCGTATTAATTAAAATAATGCACTAACTGCAACTTGGAATAAAAAACTAATAGAATCACTCTACCCGCCTCACCAACCACCCGCAACTCGAAATTCATGAGCTAACTAAGTTTACCACACTCAATTAACTATTACAAGTGATTATGAGATACGATTACAATTTATTGTCCAATTTAATTAAGGTAAAATTAATTTACACAAACATTTCTTGTTTACTTTTCAACACTCCCTCTCAACAAGAAAGGGATTATCACTACCCTGATCCCGCCTCTATGGTATTCGAATTTTCTCTTAGCGAGCGCCTTCGTCAAAATATCTGCATCCCGATCTTCCGTGGGAATGTAAGGAAGTAACATAATTTGTCTCTGAACACAATCTATGAGATGGTGGTACTAGATGTCTATATGCTTGCACCTATCATGGAATATCGGATTAACCGAGAGTTTTATGCAATTCTGATTATCACAATGTATCACCATCAGATCCATCTGATGACCAAAAAAAACAACAAGAATATTTATCATCAATATGGCCTCACATGCAGCCTGACTTGTTGCCATGTACTCTGCCTCGGCTGAACTGAGTGCCATAGATCTTTGCTTCCTGATATACCAAGAAACTGTTGTCGATCCTATGCTGAAGATCCCTCTTAATGTGCTCTTTATGTCTGATGGATTTCCTGCCTAATATGCATTGGTGAAGCCTTGAAGCTTCACTCCATCTGTCTGTCTATACCATAATCCATACTCTGCAGTGCCCCTGAGATATCTCAAGACATGCTTCCCCGCCTTCCAAAAGAGCTTGGTCGGCTTAACCATAATTTGACTCACCTGGTTAAATGCATAACAAATGTTTGGTCTGGTGTTCACCAAGTACATGAGTGAACCAACAAGCTGCCTGTAAATAGTAGCATCCACTACCTCACCTAAAGTAGCATCCTCCTTCCTCCAGTTTCTTGGAAGATGAGTCTCCCTGTGTTTAGTGCTCTCCATGTGAAACTTTCTCATAATTTCTTTGGCATACTTTCCTTGAGAAAGAAATATCTCACCATCACGCTGCTATATCTCCAAACCAAGGAAATAGTGAAGGAGTCCCATGTCCTTCATCTCAAACTCTCTTGCAAGATTCTCTTTGCAAAAAATTATGAGTTGCTCATCAGCTATCAAAATACGATCATCAACAGAAAGTACGATAATCAAAAGCTTACCATCAACCAAAATCTGGTACAGTTTCGCATCCACTTCACTCTTTGTGAAGCCCAACTTGGTGACATAGTAGTCAATTCTAGTGTACCAAGCACGAGGTGGTTGCTTAAGCCCATACAATGCTCTCTTGAGTCTGCACACATGCGACTTAGTGTCAAAGATCTCAAAAAATTTTGATTGCTCTATGTACACTTCTTCCTCAATAACTCCATTGAGAAACACAGTTTTCACATCCATCTAATGTATCTGCCACCCCATCTGTGTTGAGAGTGCAAGGATAGATCTAATCGATGAGTACCTCACAACTAGTGAAAAAGTCTCATCATAGTCAATCTCCTCAACTTGTGAGAATCCCCGGGCTACAAATGTAGCCTTGTACTTCTTCACACTCCCATCTACCACCTGCTTCACCTTATAGATCCATCTAGATCCAACCACTGATTTCCTGACTGGTCTTGGGACAACTTCCTATGCACTGTTCTTGATGATGGAATCATACTTCTCAACCATGGCATCAACCCAAATTGGTTGTTGCACTACTTCCTCAATAGAGGATGGTTCTATCACAATACAGTTGCTCATAAGAGCCATGTATCCAGTAAACGTATCTGGAGACTGTTTCTCTCTACGCAGTGACGTAGGTGCTCCTAAATGCTTTGCCGCGCCAAGTCTCAATCTGTCAACTTTGATGGTGTGCCTTCTATCATGTCTCATGGATGGCTTTGTAGGAGTGGTTTCTGCCACTCCATGATCCTCTGCATGTGGCTGCTCCAAATCTTGAGGTTCATCCTTTGGAACCAAGATTTCCTCATCTGCATGAAAATCAAGCTCCCTCTCAAGGGACACTTGCATGGCTTTCTCCTCATCAAATTTTATATCCCATCTCACAATAGTCATCCTGTTGTTTGGAAAATACACTCGATACTTATGGGGAGTAATAGTGTACCCCACAAAAATCCCAATCTCAGTTGTTGGTGATAGCTTCTTTCTGGAATCTTTGGTCACATGGAAATAGACATATAAGCCAAAAATTTTAATATATGAAACATCAGGTTTCTTACCAGAAAAATCCTCCTCTGTTGTACTCATGCCAAGTATCCGATGAGGACTACGGTTCTGCACAAATATCATTTTGTTGCATGCATTTGCCCACAGATGCAACGTTAGGCCCTGATCATGCAACATTACTCGTGTTGCACCCACAATTTGTTTGTTCTTTCTTTTTGCAACCCCATTCTAATGTGGGTTATGAGGCGCAATCAACTCTCTCTGAATTCCTTCTTTTCTATAGAAGTTCTTGAATTCATTGGAGATGTATTCACCACCATTATCACTCCTTAGAGCCTTCACATGCTTCCCTGTATCTTTCTCCACCAGTGCTTTGAACACATAAAATTTTGAGAATGTCTGATCTTTCTTCTGCATGAAGTAGATCCAACACTTTCTAGAAAAATCATCAACAAAAATTACATAATACCTGTTCTTTGTTATCTAAGTTGTAGAGAATGGTCCACACACGTCTAAGTGAACTCTCTCAAGGATTCCCACTGCTCGGTTCTCCTTCTCGTGAAAAGTGGCTTTTGCATACTTCCCCATCGTACATCCCTTGCATGTGTCTATCTATGCAAGAGTACCCTTTAGAAGCCCCGTAGAAATATGTTGCATGACCTTCAAAGTTCCGTGGTGTAGATGGCCCAACCTCCTATGCCATAACTCACTCTCATCTCGACTCACCACTTTGTCTATTTTACACATCAATTGCATAGCCATATACATCAAGCTTGTAGAGATTCTTCACATGAATCCCAATCTTCTTGACTTGTCCTGTGGCTTTGTGACAAAGGAATTCTTTCCCTTCACTGAAAACCACGTCATATCCTCTATCCTCCAAAATAGCAACTGAAACTAAATTCTTTTTCAAGCCTGGTGCATGCATGACATATTTTAATAAGAAGGGTTTACCTAACTGTCTCTAGAAAGTAACTGTACCAATCCTGGTAGCGCTATACCTCTCGTCATCACCCATTTCGATATGCATCTAGAGATCCTTCTCCTCCAAGCTACTGAAAATTTCTTTGTCTCCCTTCATGTGGAAATATGCACCACTATCCAAGTACTACACTGTTCCCATTGCACTAGACACCATGCATGCAATGAGCGAAAATTCCAACTCAAATTACGAGGCCAAAGCCTCACTAGCTGCAGATCTTGAAGCTTTATTGTTCTTCTTCTTCTGTGGACAATTAGTAGCATAATTTCCATGCTCGTGATAGTGAAAACATTTCACTCTGGACATGTCACCCTTCTTGCTTTCTTTGCTGGTCTTAGATTTGGAATAGGATTTCTTTCACTTCCCCTTCTTTTCCTTACCAGCCAAGGCGCAATTTTCCTAATCATTTGTCTTACATGAGGATCCATCCCTAGTATTCCGCCTGAATTCTTCTTGTACCAAATCCGACCAAATTCGCTCCCAATCTGGTAGATTCCCCCTCCCATTGACAGAGTCCTGATAACTATGCCAACTCTAGGGAAGGCCTAGAAGAGCTAGGCCCACCAATTCATCATCCGCTACAGTAATTCTGACACTCCCAAGCTCATCTTTACATTGGACGAACTTGGTTAAATATTTCGGAATAGTGTCACCTTTCTCCATTTTCATTTTCCCGAGCTTGTCCTTCAGTGCCAATTTTTTGTGGTCACTGCTACTCTGAAACAGATCTGTCAAAGCCTTCCACATTGAATATGGAGTCTCTTTTCCATGGAGACTCAAGACAATGTGGTCTTGTACTCCCTCTAATAATATCCTCCTTGCCTTTGCAACCTTATTTTTCCAGGCATCAAGAAGAGCGGCATCTGCTGATGCGGGTTTGGGAATGTCATTATCAATGAATTCTTTCAACCCGTTGTCCTTCAGAACTGCCTCCATCCTGTATTTCTACTCAATATAATTAGAACTGCCCTCAACTTAATATTCCAATCTCAAGCCATTGAAAGCCATCTTGATCCGCCTGTCGCACCAAAGAATATTTTTGCAAATTTGAATGCTATTCACTGCAAACTCAATTTATTCTCCACTATAGTGATTTCCAGCGCTCTGATACCATGTAGAAATTATAAAAACAATATGTATACCAATGGATTCAATCCAATCATGTGATATGCTAAAGCAAGATACTGAATCCTTCTGCCAATCAATTGAGGAAAATAAACACAATCACCAATCACAACAAGTAAAGAAAGTAGCAAATCAAACCACAACAGATATATTTTCCCAGGGAAATCTTACTTCTCAAAACCCCTTTATCTTCTATTTTATATTCACCAAAGAATCATGAAATAATTACAATGCACTCTTCTCACAAGAGTCTCCTACACTCTCACAACTATCTCACACTGATCCAAACAAAATCGACCAACACTTAGCCAATTTTCAGCCTCCGCTCAACCTTCCTTGCTTGCGCAATTCATGTGGAATGCAATCCCTATTCTTTAGGAATTTTAGCCTTCCAAAACTGTGCAATTCTCATGGGTAATCCTATGGGTGTTTTACTGCATGTGAGCAGCTTACTAATAATACAATTGATAGTTAACATCCCTTTAACCTCTGTCTCAACTGGGTCTCCATCAAAACTGACATGCATGTAGCTATTAATAGTAAATAATCAATTACTTGACAGATCACTGCATGTGAATTAAATCTGATTGAATTCACTTGACCTCTCACTAGTGCAACAAACAATTACAATTAGTTAAACTAATTTTAAGTCAATTAATTGAGTTAACTGATTTTTCATGCATTAATCTAATGCACTAACTACAACTTGGACTTAAAAGCTAATAGAATCACTCTGCATACCTCACCAACCACCCTCAACTCGAAATTCATGAGCTAACTGAGTTTATCACACTCAGTTAACTATTACGAGTGATTATGAGATAAGATTACAATTTATTGTCAAATTTAATTAAGAGAAAATTAAATTAGACACACATTTCTTGTTCACTTTTCAACAATTAATTATGGAATCAATTACACATCTCCTTAATAATATTATGTTGTAACATTAATTGGCCTAAATTGATTTTAATTCTAGATTTAGATTTAGTGCAAGAGATTTGATCTCTCTATGCACTTGGTGTGTTTGGAGTTAGATGGATCTATGCTAATTCTTAATAATATTATTTATATTTATATAAATTTCACATCTATATATA
The DNA here is from genome assembly GCA_034641835.2 of Pinus albicaulis. Lineage (NCBI taxonomy): Eukaryota > Viridiplantae > Streptophyta > Pinopsida > Pinales > Pinaceae > Pinus > Pinus albicaulis. Next base: position 630,629,659 of record CM076578.1, on the reverse strand, counting down.
TAAAATTATTCTTATTTTAAATTTTATTAAAGTTTTAATAATACATAGTATAGTTACAAATATATGTGGTATTTTTCTTTCACATCTTTTCTAATCTTTTTAATTTAATATTTTAATGTGATATGTATAACATTGATGATATACATAAATACATAATTTAAAGAAAATTGTAAATATATATATTTTTATATATTTATTAATTAAATTTAACTATGAATTTCTGAAGAATATGAATCATAATTTAATTTATATAGTCAAATAAATCTTAATATATAACTTATATGTCTAATCACATTTTTATATTTAGAAAGATTTTTATTTTAAATTATACATTCATTAATTAAAGTTATTAAATTTTTATATATTTATTAATTATATAAATTATATAACTTAAAATTATTTTAATACGATAAGCTTACCATTACAAAATACAAAATAACAAATTTAATTAGATAGATTTATTCACCCTCACACTTGAAGGTCGAGTTAATTTGTAATGTCATACCTTTCCATATGCTTAGATTCATTCATTTGAACAACGTTTCACTAAGCCTTTGACACATATGATGATAGATGTTTATAAAAAAATTAATCAATTTAGAATGAATTTCGATGAATCAATATTAAAAAAACACACACCTGGAACATAATAATTAATATATATACACATTGCTAACCAACCTAGATTGTAGAGAGTGATATTCTAGTAACTTAACCATGAAACTATAGATGGTAGAGAGTGATATGTTGAAGTTTACAACAAGAATTTCAGTAAAATTGGCATCTAGAAACAACATTCTTGATCCTAGTGAAAATTAAGCACTATATTAGATGGGTTATGCAAGCTATTTTTAGGTGGATGTCTATTTATATATGCATGAGAAAATTTTATTTATAGATGCATGTCTATTTATAAATGTATGTGAAAGTTCTATTTATAGATTGTATGTCTATTTATAGATGCATGTCGACTATTATTATCCCTTAATATTAGTTGGACAATAAACAATAATCTATTCTCAATGTGGACTTGGAAATAGTTAACTGAAGTGGCAAATCAGTTTGCTAAGTGAATTTTGAGTTAAGAGGTTGGTTGGTGGGACATGCAGGTTGACTTGAGTTGTAATAGAGTGATTCTAGTTGTAACAGAGTTGGAAGTACACTGGTGCATGAGTTGTGCAAGTTGTAAATCAGTTTAAATCAGTTGAGTGAGTTAAAGTTAGTTGTGCTAGTTGTAACTACACATACACTAGTGAGAGATCAAGTGAATTAAATATTAATTAATTCACATGTAGTGATCTCACATGCAAGAGATGTTTTTACTATTATTAGCTGCATGCATGTCAGTTCCAGTGGAGACCTAGTTGAGACAAGGTGAAAGGGAAGTGTATATTAACAGGCTACCGGGTGTAGTTATAGCACCACAGGATGCCCATGATACTAAGCATAGTTGAGGAAGGCTGAAATTCTTTGTGATTAAGGATTGCATTCATCAGGAACTGCGTGAGCAAGGCAAGCTCTCTAGAGGCAGTAACTTGGCTAAGGAAATTGCCAATTTTTGTATGACAGTGTGAGACAATTAGCTGATGTACTGAGGGCTCTTGTGAGAAGAGTTTTGTATGTAATTGTTTTATGATTCCTTGTGGAATATACAATATATGATAGAGGGGTTTTTAGCAATAAGCTTTCCTTGGAAATATCTGGTGTTGTGGCTTTGATCTATTCTTCTCTGCTTCATGTGATTAGCAATTGTGTTGTTTTAATTCCACAAAATATTTGTAGAAATGATTTAGTATTTAACTTTAGTACATTGTTAATTCGGGTGAATCCAAGATATACATGCATGTTGTATAATTTCTACATAATATCCATTTAAAGTAGCAGTTAAATTTGAAATTTCAAAACACACATACATATACCTACAACATAATAATTAATATGTATACACTGCTAGCTAACCTAACTGTGAAAACCATAGATTGTAGAGAGTGATATTCATTAAGGTAACTACTAAGTTTGAAATTTCAAAGTTATTTTAGCTATGAATTAAAATTGGATGAAGGTTATTTGTTTTTCATATTCGTCACTTTACTTTTTGGTAAATATTTACCTATCCTTTTATCTATCTTACATATGGTTTTATGTCTATAAATATATGTTTTTTATCTATTATATATATAGAACTATGAACATAAAACTCTTACAGATTAGGTTGTTTTTTTAATCACATAAAACACAGTTGTAAACGACAATAACTTTAGAAATTATAAATTATCACAATCACAATAATAAAAATAGTTGATATATACACAATTTAATTCTAGTTCGCTATGGTTTAATGTCATGTATATATATTTAGTTGTCACACCTTTAAAAAACCAAAGTAAGAAATTGTTTAAATAGCCTTAGGCATGGAAACTTGCATAAAACCAAAGTGAGAAGATGGAATTAAAAATAGAGCATAACATTCAATATCTCATAAACCTCGATGCTCCTTTCCATATGCTTATGAAAAGCAAATATGTGGGGAAAATCAATAAACGCTAATTTATCTTAATTTAATGTTCTTTTGTACAAAATCATCATAGCATTTTCGAAACATTAATTTTATGATCCCTAGCTCGATCGAGATACCTGTGGAGTGGCTTCGCGGCACAAGTGATTCATTCGCGAAAGAATCCATCGAACTAATACTCGCTGAGATATATGTCGAATAGAAACATCATTTAGCAAGTTGAAATCATTAGAAGTTTTGTTCTTGAAATTCTTGTGAAGTTTTGCTCAGAAAATTCTTGTGAAGTATGAAAAAAATTCATAAAAAATAAAAAAAATTCATGTATTATTTAAGAACGAAATTTTGAATTATCCATCAACTAATTGAGACAAAAAATATTTTTATACTTAACGAAAATCATTAAATTTATTTTATTAAAACAAGCCATTGAAAAAAATTAGCATAATTTACTTGACAAAGAAATTTTAAATCTATTTATCCACCCTAATATAAAAATATTTAAATTATTTAAATAATGTTATATTTTGTAAAAAATATAAAAACACGAAATCAAAATCAATTCGAGCACAGGCCTAATGTGCATTATTAAAATCACACATACATTAATTGAAAAAGCAGCTGACATACTTAAATAACAAGGTCACAGTGACAGTCACTGTTCGTTCACTTTGTGGTTAGTTGGAAAACAGGGTTATAAGAACTTTTTCAATAAATTTTCAAGCCAAGGCTATATCCACTGTGAGTTTGAAATAAATACATCTATCAGTTTGATTGTTCATTACTCAGAGACGGGGTATTTTAGAGTCTATTTTGAGGTTTGTATGATTGAGCAGGGAAGCTTAATAGTCTTGTATGCGGTATGAAAGATGTGTAATACGAATTAATATTAATAATAAAAAATTATTTTAATTTGGGTCATAAAATGTTTTGATGCACATGTCATATATCATGAAAAAATTAAGTTATTATGATTAAAACTTTTATTTGATTCTATATATATTCTATTTAACATTTACAAGTACAATTTGAACAATGAAAAATAACATATTGTATTTTACATTCTAAAAATGTTTGCACTTGAAGAAATTTGATCCCTCTAGGCTCATGTAGATCGGTGCTTAAGATGGATCTATGTTGGTGTGTAAAGGCGTCCATCATCAAATTTGAAATTTGGAATGTAGACTGAGGAAAAGTTTGCACTTTGAGGGAGAAAAGGTTTGCACTTTGAGAGATTTGATCCCTCTGTATCCATGATAGAACCCGAAGTAGATGGATCTAGACTGGTTTGATATCCCAAGGCTTAACAACTATGAATCTCTTGGGTGGCCAAATTGAATCAGTAGCGACAAAAGTGTCTGGTGTTCTTATTCTTGCAATAGACTGGAGTCTCATTCTGCCTTATACAACATTGTCTCCTTCTATCTGATATAAGATTCTTTTGAAAACAGGAAGACTTTTTCAACTGTAATAATGGTATTTTTTAATGGGGCAGTTCAAAGAACTCACAAATTAGCTAGGAAAATAATGGAAATTTCAGCAAGATTATGATACAAATCTGTCAGAAAATTTTGAAAATTTGAATTACAACTCTCAAACTTCAAGATTTTGAGTTACAACACTCAAATTTTAAGTTTTTGAGTGCCCAGAAAATTTTTGATGGTGTTGAAACCATTTCCACCATATACAAATAATTTGAAAACACTCTATCATTCTAATTTTTAAAATTTTTCTTTACATAATTACCGTTACAATCTCGTCGACAATTGTGTGACATCCTTAAATTATGCTCTTTTAATTTTGTCATAATAAGTAACCTGAAGTTGAAATCATTTGACAGAGCTTTGACCATCTAAAAATTACCGTAAGAGCTAGAGGCTTTCATCATAAAAGAGCTCTGGGGATCCATTCCCAAGCCCTTTACACTTTGGATGGATTGAAATGGAGGAGAGCAGTTGGTGTTGAAAGTGGGAGAGTGGTGTTTGAAACTGCAATTTTTTTAACAATTCATCGGTGCTCCAATTACTGACCACCACAGATGTGGTATGGGAGTTAATATGCTTCTCGTCAAATTTACCGTTTGAGATTTATTGTACCTCTCAACTCGCTGATATGGGTGCGAAAATAAGGGATAGGGTTATAGCATGGAAAGAAATATTTGTCTCCCTTTTATAAAGCCACGTGACTTGAGGACGAGCGCCTATATTTCCTTTACGGCTTGACGCGTGATACACTTGAAAATTGATCGCGATTGCATGGAAAGAAATATTTGTCTTCCTTTTATAAAGCCACGTGACTTGGGGACGAGCGCCTATATTTCCTTTACGGCTTGACGCGTGATACACTTGAAATTTGATCGTGATTGCAGATCACGTGAGAGTGAAGATAATGCTCTTTGTTTTTGATAGTTAGAAAATGGATTGAGATAATATTAATTCGAGTAGTTTTTTAGTGTGATTTTTTGAAAGTTTTTCTAGTGGATTTTTTTGGTTTAATTTCTCGTGGAATTTATTGAAAATATAAGTTTGATGGGTAATTTTACACAATCGAAGTGCCCTATAGGTAATCTATATATACAGTAAAAAAACTAGTTTAAATAACATAAATCAAGATTTTATCTTAAGTTTTTTCACCAGATTTCGGCACCGAAAACTCCAAAAAGTCGCACTAAAGACAACTCCCTTTACAACATGTTTCTTTTTTTTAATTATAACCTACATTAATTTTATATTTAAAACATAATTTTTAATTTTAATTGTTATTTTAAAGGGTTACCCAATTGACAAACTTACACATCTTCTCATTAATGCGACTTTTTGGAGTTTCTAGTGCCGAAATCTGGTGAAAAAATTTGGGAGTTGTAATTAAAATTTATACTTTTCAAAAATATTTCAACAAGAGATTTAAATAAACTATTTGAAGAGCTATGTTAACTGATTTATGTATATATCAACTTCATATATATTTATATATAGAAAAATATTAAGTTATTATTGTTAAAAATTTTATTTAATTCTATATATACTTTATTTAGCATTTAAAAATACAATTAAGAAAATAAAAAATAACACATTGTATTTTGTATTCTAAAAAAATTTACAAATGAAAAAATTTGATCTTTCCACTAATGTTAGATCCATACTTATAATAAATTTATGTTAATATATATGGTAATAGATTTAAATATAGATAAAATAATAAATTAAATATCTAATATCTTGCAATAATGTATTGTATTGAATGTTTTGTTTTTAGAAATATAAATAGTATATATATTCATGAGATGTAATTCAGTTATTCTGTGTCTTATTTAATCTTCCTTATATTTTAGTTTCAAATTTGATGGAGGAGTTCACTCTGAGCCAACTGTGGAGAGATTGTGAATTAAACATACTTATTGATTTAATGACTATGTAACCACTAAATTCTTTTCGTCAAAATTAGCCAAACAAAAAAATATTATAATCACATTAATTCGTTATTAAAAATGTAACTCTATGAATTTAAATAGATACAGAAATCATGAATCATGCCTAATTTGCAATTTTGAAATTCGCAATTCCAAGTTCAAACAGAAAATGTGGAGATATAGTTGGCAATTAGGCTACGCTGTCAAGGTTAAGCGAAACAAATTACTGAGGTGTCTCTATCGCCACGCTGCGTAAAGTAAGTGAAACCATTCGGGGGCTGCAAAAATGGGAGAAAAAAAAGGGACGACAGGCAATGCTAGCATGAGTCTAGGTTCAAGCATTTAATGTCCTTTTCTGGAGACACGTGGACAATGCGCGTGGCAGTGCAACCACTGTACATCTCCGACATTTGATGTCAACCATAAGAGTATGGCTGGACCAGATTGTTAAACTATATTTGAAACGACTGATTAAAGAGGGTCGCAACTAGTGACGTGGCGCCAACCCTTGTACTAGTATTTATAAAACCCACATGCATTCCCTTCCATCTTAGACACTCAGATTTAGTATACTTCTTGCTATTGTGAGTGCAGAGGTGAAAGAGACAGGAGATTGTGGAAATGATAGGGAGATTTTTTATGGTGGTAGGGTTGTTGTTCTTGTTGCTCTGTGCGAGCCTCGGGGCCATGGTTTTGGGCTATATGTGGCTTATCTGGTACGCTTCTCTACGCGACAGGAGCGACCGGGAGGAACGGTCATCAGAGGGCAATCGTAAACCTCAGAAGCAGCAGGGGCTCTCGGCGGCTGACCTCCAGCGGCTGCCCACCGTTGAATGCGGGAAGGAAGAGAATGGAGGAGAGCGTTCTTCGGGGAGCGGAGGAGGGGCTAACGCCGAGTGCGCGGTGTGCCTCGAGGTTTTCGAAAGCGGGGACCGGTGCCGCGTGATTCCCGCATGCAGCCACGTTTTCCACGTGGATTGCGCAGATGCGTGGCTATCAAAGCGCTCTGTGTGTCCCATTTGCAGGAGAAGCGCCGCTTGCGAGAGCGACGAAAGGAACAGTGACAATGATAGCGCTGCGGCGGCGGCGGCGGCGGCGGCGGCGGCTGGCAGTATAGTGGTCGACATGCCGATTGCCATATCGCCTGCAGACTACAGAGGTTGATGGAGCTGTATTTCTATACTTTGTTAAATGGCGATATTCTTATATAGAAGTTGCTGTTGCAAGTTGACTGTCAACTTCATAGAAGTCGTTTTCATGACGATGTGCCAACAGTGGCCATGGTCAGATTGTGTTGCAATACTGATAATGTGTCAACCGACTTTCTTTATCGCAATTCTTATGATGTGTGAATGGAGGATTTCTTCACACTAGTAATGAGGTGTGAATATGATCGCTGTGGCCGTTGATGTGCGAATAGTCGTATCGGGCGCAGTTGTGATGATGTTGTTACAAATTTAAAAAATAAAAAAAAGTTTTTAATCTAATTTTTTGGAAAAGTTTTTAAATTTATTTTTCAGATTTAATTTGTTTAAAATTTTGAAAAATTTATTAAAATTATAAATTTGATAGATTGAAAATATATTTGAGACTTTTTAAAGTGCTAAATCTATATATAATCAAATTAAATAACACATATAAAATTTATACATCAAAATTTTCCTCCCAAATTCCAAAAAATCCTCCAAAAACTTCAAAAATTCACATTAGAAACAACTCTCCTATTTAAAAAAAACTAAAAAGGGTGAGTCGATGAGTCAATGATGTGTGCCAAACATTTTTCTTTGCAATTGCGATGATGTGATGCGTTAATAAAGAAATGGTCGTCAAAGCGATGATGATGTGTTGAGAGCTCTATGTATCCACAAACTGAAATTTTTGTGATATATCGTTTTTGAGTAATTAAAGTCTTCCTTTTTTAAAATATTTAATTTACAATTCTAAAAATAAATATAGAATATATAAAAAAAATTAAACCACCGTGATTAGAATATTTTATATTTATAATAATTTATTTTTGAGTTCATAGTTAACTGGACAATTGGAAGTTTATTGTTTTTTGGGCCGTTGCCCTCTCAGTCTAGTTCAAATTCTTTTATTTATTTTGTGAGTATCTTTAGGGTTGTATGTTTTCATGTAGACGTTATAGTGTTAATGTCTAAATAAGTTTTATATTACTAGAGTATGAGTGTGAGTATATATTGCGGAAATTTTTCTTGCTTAAATATAAAGAGTAATGGCAGTTTTATTTGAATGGTTCATGAAGTACAATACTTGCTAAAGTTTTGCAAATGGGGTAGGAAGCTAAGTGGACATGTTTGTGGGGAAAAACTCCATAGTTAAGCGCGCTTGAGCCAGAGGAGTTATGGGATGGGTGACCTCCCCAGAAGTCTTGGTTACCTGGTAGCAAGCCTCGGAAGTGATGATTGACGTTGTGTGGTTCATTCACTAGTTTCAATCCCACTTCTTAACCCCTGTGAGCATCATCCGATGCAATGAGTGCTAAGTGGACTATTCAAAATCCATGAGAAACCCAAAAATGATATCTAATGTAAACTTAAGTATGAGTCTTATTTTCTTAAAAAAAGAGAGAGTAGAAGTCCACTCTTTTAGTTTGAGTGGGTAAGAGGTTACAATATTAAAGACTTTGAGTTAGTTAGTTGTCTATGTAAAAATTATTGGAACTTATTTGATGTTTTCGTTAGGTTAGCTTGTCAAAATATACCCCCACATACCATCATCTAAATAATAAGAGTACTTAATTGTGGAAACAAATATTTTTAACCATATGAAAAAAATACTATAAGTTTGGTTTTGGTTAGTCTCTAAAATTGCAAAATTGCATAACTTGCAATAATCATGCTCACATTAGGATTATCACCTTTGTCTTTCGGTTCGCAACACCCTTCAACAAAGGTTGAAGGGTCCAATGATAATGATGATGGGCTTCCATTATCATTCTCCTAAAATTGCATAACTTGTAATAATCATGCTCACATTAGGATTATCACCTTTTCCTTTCTGTTCGCAACACCCTTCAACCTTCCAATGATAATGATGATGGGCTTCCATTATCATTCCCATACATAGGTTTCAAGGGTTTCAGTCCTTAAAAATGGTTATAGAGAAATGATAGAATTTGTTATTTTGGGATGTAGAAAAATTAAAAATGTTTTAAAATGGTTATATGGAAATAGGAGAATTTGTCATTATCATTATTGAAAGTAGTAAGAGTTAATTACTAATGACACACTTTCAAGATTCACAAAACATAATCATATTCTTGTCCACTAGTTATTTTACATTAAAGAGATTGAAAAAAATAAGCAAAATAATTTCATTAAAAAGATAAGAAAAAAATAGACAAAAGAATTAATGAAGAATTATTAAATATTTCGTCATAATACACTATCCAACCAACTACCACAAATTAGATGTGCTATCTTCATCTCTAAATTTTAAACCTAACCTTAAATTTGAAGTGATCATTTTCAGAAATTAAAATCCTTTATACTAAGTAAAATATTTGTCATATTATGTATGCTCACAAATCCATTAATTTTTTTTATATATACAAAAAGTTATTATAACTCTTATTTATTATTTAATATAACAAGTTACATTAAACCCAATCACTCAAAATAATATAATATAAATGAAAACATATAAAATGAAAAATAGTATTATAAAACTTACATACTTCAATATCCAAACAAAGCAAACAAAGCAAAAAAAAATAAGTATTTTATAACTTTCCTCTTTCCACCCCATTCCACTTCCAGGAAGTCACCCTTAAACCCATATTACCAATTTTTTATTTACATTGGAGGATTAAAAAAACAACTTTTTTCTAAATAAATATATAATGTATAAATACAATTTTTATATTAACTTGACCTTTCATAACTTAATTTGACATTTAGTATAAAATTTGTTTTCACCCACCTATAACCATATATTTCCTTGTTTCTTTAAAAAGTCTTGACATGATTCATTTTTAACTTCCCCACCAAGATAATGAAGATTAATGCAAAAGCTTACTATACAAGTTAAGGATAAGGCTCTTCACCCTTAATTGTCATTTTAGGTTGTTAAACTGAAAGTTGACCTTGAACTTTAAATCTACATGTTTCCAACACCCATTTTGGATGTCCAAAAGCTATGTGATGCCCTTTTCATTTCACGTTTGAGTTGAAGCTCCGATGACTAAACAATTGTAGTGAAGGCTATTTCATTTTTCCATATCATCAAATAAAGTGCTTTTAAATGAAAGATTTGCTAAGTCAATAAACTTGCCAATTGCTTTCCACGATTTTTCAGTGGTCGGAGTCAACTTCAATATTTGTTGTAGTTGTACAGAAATTTAAAGATTTAAATAATTTTAGGTTTTCTTTCCCGAAGGGGTCAACCATTTTCTTACCTTCCTTTCCAAGAATTTGCTGTGATGCTTTATCTTATGCCAAGTCAAGACCCTAGGTGTGGGTATGAATAATACCCATCCCTAAATATTTGCACGGACAACATAAGTTTAAATTAGTTTTATGGAAGGCCTTTCACTTGGTTGAGTTAGATTATAGAAAGTTTCAAGAGTGTTTTTTAATTCTTTGTTTTGGGTGCTAAATGAGCGGAGCTTAATAGGAATGATAGTGCACATGTATGGATGCCAAACACTTAGTGTAAATATAAATATTTATCCCTTAAAGTTATTGGTACGTATAAAAATTTACATTTAAGATTATAAGCTTGAGGTTATGAGCTTAGTGATTTATTATTAGTTTTATTATTAATTTTTGGATAATTTTTTCTTAGATTTCTTTCGAGGTGTGTTAAAAAAATAATTCCTAAAATATTTATTCAAGTTGTAGCCATATCAATCTCTAATTGAGAAGCCAAAATCATACCTTTTTTTGATAATGGAACAAAATAGAGTTACTAGATCATTAATAAGTCTCTATTAAATTTTTCTTTGAATGAAGTATTATAAGATTTCGACAACCATTAGATAAAATTTTATAGCAAGAATGAATCTTTGAACTTAGTTATGAAATTAATGAGAATTATGACCTCAATAAGAACTCTAGTTTTAAAAATCCATAATTTTGGGTTAAAACACCAAAATCAACCCTAGTTTTAAAAAGTGGTACCACTAGTGACAAAATTTATTTCAAAGGTTGAAAATGCTACCTTTCAAGACTATTTACTTCACAAAATTATAATGTTGTCAACAATAAGCATAACATCAACCTTGAATGGATAGTGGCTCTAACAATAACACTTTTAATTTATTTATTTTTCTTTTAGTACAAATTACAACTTATGTGGAATCATGATCTTCACAACCTATATCTTTGCAACCAAAATATTAATTCAAAATTGCAACTTCTTCAATACCCATGATCTTGACAATTAATACCCTTACAACCAAAATCATAAAATAAACCCTTAAATTGAAAACCTATTCTTTCAATAACACTATGCAAACAAAATCATAAAAGGATAAAGAAAACTAAAAATATAGGGAAAAATAAATTAAAATATTCATAAATTCAATGAATGGGAAACCACCAATAAAAGAGAGAGAGCATATTTTCTAATTAAAATTATACTTAAATATTTAGGAAAATAAAAGAAAGAACATATTTTAAAAATTATTATCTTAAAAAAAAACAAAAATTAAAAAAATTATTTTTAAAAATTATAATAAAATTAAAATGATTATATATATATATATATATATATATATATATATATATATATATATATATATATATATAATAAATTTAGAACTAAAAAACTAAAAAAATTAGTGAATGAATGGGGTTATTCCTTAAATGAACTGCACTTCACTCCCACATGTTCTCTTTTATACTATGCCCCTTGTCCCCATTTCCACTCTACCACATCCTATCTCATATTTCCTTAGTGCTCAATTTTAACACTGGAAAATCGTACAAGCAGAAGACGACATTATTTAATGTCAAGCAGAATGATTTACACGACTGGAATACATTACAGAATCTGGAAAGTATTTAAAAATCTCTAAGGTCTGAGGAAAAATAAAATTTGAACAAGTCCTAAATGCTTTTGCGTGCATTATCCTTCGTGAAGAGCACCTTTGCGCACCCTATGGCCCAAAATGTGCGCAATCCTGGGAGTGGCAAAATGTCACTTTTCAGGACCACACAACACATAGGACAAGTGATTCCTCACTTGAAGCTGCCTAAGGATAGCCACCAACGCCTCCTTAGACATTAAGTGAGCACACAATGGAATATTTGGAGCTCACAAAGGAATCATACCCTTCTCTTGGGTCACCATCCACAATGTACCAAGAGAGGGAAGGAGGATTTGAAATCTCCTATATAAGGCCACTATGAGATGAAGAATGGGTGAACACATTGTTATGTTGGCCAGAATTGCCCAAGCAATACCAGCAGTGTGTGATCTAGAGCTGAAGATAGAGGGGACTCAATTGTTGGCCATCCAACAAGTTTAGTCCACCATAGTAGAGAAAGAGGGAGACTGCACTGAGGCAAGCTTGGGATAAAAAAATCCTTGCATCAGGACTTAGAACCCATGTTCTAGGGGCCCTTTGGTAAGAGGGTAAAGTTTCACTCTTATTCCTACCAGTGCTCAATAAGAGGGGCCTAGAGCCACCGTTCGTAATATTGTTGTCATTTGACTCTTTTTCAGAGCTCGTGTTTATTTGTTTTAGTTTTTAGTTTAGTTTAGTTTATATATGCATGTTATTTCTCTATCTAGTATGCTTATGATTCTAGCTTGTTCCACAAACTTGCTTGACTCCACTTAACTTTTTGGCTGTTACCAATAACTTAAGTGGGTAGACCACGCCCCTTAAGTTGGTGTGATTTTGTACATACATGCACCAAACATACTTCAACAGGATTGGTGACTCCACTAATGTTTACTACCAAGTTTATGTGGTTGTGCCTTTTTTTATAGAGAGGCTCTGCCTGTGCTGTGGAGTGGAGTTGAATTTCCCCTAATTTCTCTTACAGTCCCTAAGTCATCCCAAGTGATAGACTGAAGCAAAATAGCTCCAAAATTTACTTGCAGGAATTTGCACGCTTTTTCTTCCCACAGACATGCCCAGGGCAAGCGTTCAGAGCTGACCCGCGCACAGACATCACACCTGTTTCAGCCTTTTGCGCGCAAAAGACCGAAAGGGAAAATTCTACCTTACTTCTATCTTTTCCTGCTTGTAAAGTGCTTGGCAACCCCTAATACACCTACCAGCACTGGTTGTGGTACCCCAAAGCTTGCTAAAGCTCACTCTTAGCTACTTTTTATAGGCTTAGTGTCATTTTTATTTCAAGTTGATTTTTTCAAAGTTCACACGTAGTTTAAGTAGGGGGGGAAAATAACTTGCATTCCGAAAAAAAATTATGTTTTGCAAATTTTGGTACTAACACACCTAGATAACTAGCCAAAGTAAGTGGCCCAAGACCACGCAGGCATAGCTAGTTTCTTTTTTCTAGTATAAAAGTTATTAGTTTAGTTCAATTTTTGCACTAGGATTTTCGGGACTAGGATTGAATTGCTGATAAGAGAGCAAGTAATCTCTGCTACCTTTGTGCCCTTCGATGATCCTAGGTAAGCATATGAATGCTCCCTATTCACAACTTGCCATATCCCTATAGTTGATCACATAGATTAACTTGGAAAAGTAGAAAGCGACCCATATTCACACATGTTTTTCATTTGAGTAAGGAACAATACAACATAGTTTAAATAGGGGATTTTGAAAAGGATCATTGAATATCCACACGTTCAAACTATGTGCTTGTACACTTTGTGCTCACACACATTCACTCACTAAGCGAAGCAAAGACACCTAAAACTAACTTAACCAAACTCACTAAATTCTCCCCGCAGGGGCCACAAAATAATTTATAGCTTAAGTTAGGATCAAGGGGGTAGGCATCCAATAAGCCACCTTGATCATTCTTTATCTTGAAACATAGAAGTTGATTTTTTAGGGAGCTTCAAATCCACCTATCAACCCATGGAAAAGAAAACCCGAGTGCGACAGAGACCCGTTTCAGAGGGGGTTAGGCTTAGGCGCAGTGTGGGCAGGTATCAGTCAGGGCTACTTAACTTTGATGATACTCGATACTATTAGCTGACTTACCAAGAAGCCCAAGACTCAAACGCTCATGTGGGACGGTGGTACCTAGTGACGAAAACTAGGGCATCCTTTCCCTATAGGTGATGGTGCAGGCAAGTGCCAAACCCTCTACCCTTACCTTGGTGGATTTTCTTTGGCTGACTAGGGGCGTTACCAGCTCTTACGGGATGTTGTGCCAGCAATCGCAAGATATCTTCTCAAGGCCCAGTTACATTTGAGTGTGTGAGGATGAATAGGTCTTCTAGGATTTTGAGTATCATGCGCAAACAAAAAAAAACAACTTTTTCGATTGCTTGATCACATTAAATTAAATTAAAGGGAAAATTTATTTTATTTTCGCTTTGTTTTATGTATGTGAACAGAATTTTGATTTGATCAGAGACTCTATCCTCTCAATTTTTTCCAAAACCAAGCCTATTCAACACCAAAACAGACCCAACGGGACCTCGTCTATCTAGGCGTCTTTTGCATCTCCCCCCATTACCGGGAGGGGTTCTAGGTCTTTCGCCATTTAGGCGTCGAAGATGGAATGCTGCCACCATTATTCGTTCATCCTTTATTGGGGCATACTTAGTTGGGAACCCTAGTCGGTCTCCCAACAACACACCACACACCACTCCTCCCATGACCCCTAGGGGGCAAAGGAGTGCATCCCATTCAGGAAGCCAACCAAATACATATCAGGGTATGTCACAGACCAACCCTCTTCCTAACCAGAACTTTGTGTTTTCACACATTGCAATGGCGTCAACCTCCCAGTTACCTTTCGTAGCTTCGTTGAATCTACCCAATTTAACCAAGCTGACGAATGACCCCATCGCACACAACCCTACATGGCCTCCCATGCCCACAAAGCTCCCTTCGGATATTCCAAAGTTCGAGGGAAAGCAAGCGGAAGACCCAGGTAATCATGTCATGACCTTCCACCTGTGGTGCTCATCGAACAATATCATTGACGACACTATTCAATTGAGACTATTTCCACGCACTCTGACTAGAGTTGTCACGAACTGGTACATGGAGCAACCCTCAGCTTCACATGGAACCTTTGGCACCCTCGACACCGCGTTCCTAACATATTTTCAGTTACCCATTCAATATGATTCTAGAAAGGAATTACTGACACGTTTTAGACAAACCCCTACCGTCCACATCTCAAACCATCTCCACAAATGGAGGCAAGGTCATAGTTTATGTAAAGCTAAACTCGACAACCGGATTATTTTAGATTTGTTCCTGAAAAATCTCACAACAGATATTTCAAAGGATGTGGCGCAACAAAGGCCCACATCCAAAGAGGATGCCATCAGCAAAGCCCAACAGCTTGAGCTGATTTATATGCAGTTAGGATACATTTACAACAACCTGCCTTACACCCCGTGCCTGCAAACCTATCAAGAATTTCCAGGCGTGTCGAAGTCTGCAGATGGACTAATTGGGTCATTGACGTAGGGTTACCTAGGCAGCAGCAGTCAAAACCCCGGTTACATGTACAGTTCTACCTAGAACATACCTCAACTCGGTTTTCAAATTCATCATATGCCTCAACAAAATTTGACTAATAGGGCGTCCTTGTATCATTAGGGAGGACCTTATCCTCCGGCTCAGGGGACCGAGTATGCAAAAATAAACACTGATGGAAGAGCTCCCCTCCAATAGCCAGGTGCAAACCAGGGACTGCATTATGCTTATTCCCCAGCACAATACCTGCCTATGCAGACCAATGCACAGGTGAAATTTGTGCAGCGTCCCAAAACCAACCACACCAATACAACCAGGAGAAATACCCTACTAACGTGGTGAAGAAAAAATCAAAAAACAAACCAAAAGGGAACCCTGTACAAGGAGGCAACAACTATCAAAGCCCACCGTGATCCCAGGCTGGAGGCAACTCCAACCGGAATCAGAGCCAGGAGCCAAGAAATGCCCAACGATAGAGCAAAATACCACCTCTTCGAACAAACCATTCTTGTTCGATATGTGGTGAGTATGACCTCTATATTCACCACTATCACAATCTCCCTGAGCTGAAGAAGCTACAAAGTAACCGAGGACAAGGAGGATCTTCCCAGAAACCAGTTCTGATGAAAGAAAGGATGGTCAGCACTCAGCAGTAAAATACAGATGACTCCGAGAAAAGATGCCATGAAATATACATGACTGGCGAAGAGATTTTTTTCCAAACACAGAATCGCAATTACGACACACCACCAGAAACCAATGCATCAGGGGCAAGTACCAATGCACTGACTACACCTTTAACCATTTCAAATATGCCTATCGAAACATTGCCAAAAATGGTGAAGGGACCCAATAGTCAAGCAAGAAAATACTCCAAAGTGGCCCATAATTATAGTATCGTTGATGATTTAGCACAATCTCCCACTACTATGTCAGCTTTGGAAGTATTGCAGTCATGCCCAAAACAACGGAAAGCCCTACTTTCTGCATTAGGTGCTATCGACCCTACCAATACATGCCTAATGGCTTTTGACTTAGACAAAGCCACCCCCGGGCTTCCTTCCATGGTTACCTTCCAGATACCAATGTCGGTCCAGAATATCACAATTCACCGATGTGTCATAAAGGAGGGTGCATCCACGTGCATCATGTCCAAAAAATTTTAGTAGAAGTTAGGGTCTCCTGAACTAAAACCTCAATCATTACGCTTAGAGCATACGACGGTCATCCATCTACCCCCATTGGCCTCTACCAAAATGTCCCGGTCTACTTAGCCGGAAATACGATGCACATAAACATTGAACTCTTGGACGCTCACCTAGACTACAATATACTCCTTGGGCAGATTTATACGTATGCCATGTTTGCCATAACCTCCTCCATCTTCTGCATCATGATGTTCCCCCATGAGGACTGCATCATTACTGTAGACCAATTGACGCACAATGAGAAGCGACCGCTAACAAACACTGATGTAATTCTACCCTGTGTAGATACATCCTTGGATGCTCTCTCACGGTACTAATAATATGGCCTTGTCCAGTTCAAACCGTCGTCCATTCTAGGGTCATTCCTAGGAGATCCTCCCATAATCCCTGAGTCATCGCCCAATGTCACAAGAGCTACGGTGTGCATGATGTCCACATCAAGCACCGAAGCTAGTCAGGACACGGACACAAGTAGTAATGGCACCGATTCATTGGCCACGACAACCTCTCTAGCCTACGCTGGTCCCCAAACCCCTTTCCTATACCCTTGAGTTGGTTTCATCTCCCAGCAGGTTTTGGCAACACTGGTATTACCAAACATATCATTAGCAATACCAGTTTGGTACCTCATTCCCCCTACGGGAACATGAGCCACCCACGTCACTACCATAGGATTGAAGCCCCTTAGTCTCGAGGAGGCCCCACTCATCCAAGAAACAGTCGAAACCACCCCTATAAGGGAAATTCCCATTGCAAAACTAGTGATCATGACTAAGAAAACTGAGAAGAGAGAAAATAGGATGGTGACCCCCATCGTACAATGGGATTCACCAGTCTACGCCATATGCAACATAATAGGCCACCCTACCCATATATGTCTAGAACTAGAGGAATTAAAACCATTCCTTGGCTCTGAGACAGACATCGCGACGCTGCGTTCCTATAAAAAGGAACCTACCACCAAAGGTAAAGGAAAAACATTGTGTACCAATCACGCATGCGCTCTCTGCAACAACTACGAGCATTATACCCATCATTTACCTGAGATCCCGCAATATAGGGACGCCTTACACGCCATCCAGCGATCCTATCAAGAGGATCCCTACAACCAGGCATCCAGAAATGAACCTCGTACCATCCTATACCTACAGGAAGAATGAAGGGCACAAGAAATACCCCCAGTCATGCCCCCTCCTGTTATATGTTTCACACTGTGCGATGAACATGGTCACTTACTCGAAGAATGCGCAGCCCTGGAACTCATCCACAGATGGTATCCTATAGAAAGGGTTTACTACGTTAGATTGCGAGCAGCGCAATTCACAGGTCCGTTATGTGTCGACAATCACCTTTTGGAGAATTGTCAATATATCCCCCGATTCCGGCTAGCCCTTGCTAGTTTACGCTCAGCCATAGTTTGCCTCTCCCAAAAGATGACATGGATGCGGAGTCCACGGATAGCTCCACAACCCAAGAAGATGTGACGAGCAGATCCATCATGTTCTTGTTAGTTGAAAAGCAACCAATCAGGGAACCCTTAGTTACCCTCAACCACTCTCTACAGAGAAGACTAGCATGCACATTATGTAAAACACCCAATCATGCGGTTGCCACTTGTCTTGATTTAGCAGTGTTACAGTGCTAGTTCCCCGCCAGATGTCAAACTAAGCACGATGGAACCCCCATATCAAGGATATTCTGCCTAATATGTCAAGGTAATCATTACAAGTTACATTGCACTTATGCCTCACAACTTCATCCTACCATCAATATTATTTATACCATAAAGAAGAGGGACAACGAACTCCATAAGTGGTATTGAAGGTACACCGCCTGGTCAACAACCCCACACCCACACGGGCTTGGTGGGAAAACTAGGACGACACACCATCCAAACATCACCCAGGCTAAGCCGAGGATAACATGTGGACTATGCGACTTGAATGACCACCGAGTCAACGAGTGTAGAGAACTGAAGCCCCTTACAAATAGTCTTTACATAGTCTCTTCTCTCTAATCAAGAGAATATCATGTGCACCAATTGCCAAATTTGTTCACACTTTCACCATAGGATTAAATGTGTACACCTCCCCAAGCTAAGAGTAGCAAGAGCAGCATTGAGTCTACATTCCCCCAAAGGGTTAGATGCACCCAAGCCAACAATAAGGAAATGGAAGCAGAAGACCGCCTTTTGACAACAAATCCTTTCCAAGCGTCCACATCAAGGACATTAAGTAGTGTTGATTCCCATACAATCTACTCCATTGGCACAATGATACCATGCACTATCTGCACTAGCCAAAATCACACACCAGAGGTATGCCTGCTAATGGAAACATTTAGGCACTTGTGCGACAGGCACAATTTCCACCTACAGGAAATTGACCATCCTAGCGGGGAACCCAACCTTGCGTTCACATAGAATCCCATTACGGAGATTCTTCCCCCATCGAACATCGATGACACGATCCACCATATACAATTTGTATCATCACATATTGGAAATAGGATTGTAGCCGCCCCCACATCCCATGATTTCCACTTTATTCATGTCACAAAAGATCAAGGTACCTTGCACTTTTTCATTGATTTCCGCAAGATCCCAAAATTACATGTCGCCATCGAACTCCTTGATGATACCCAACCTCTAAAATAGCACCTAGTACAACTAGAGCTCGTCGACGAAAGTCGACGACAGTCGCTACAACACAACGAGGCCCACAAGAAAAGGGTAAAAGCATTATTTGATTGCCACATCAACCCTCGTTCATTTACAGAGGGAGATCTATTCCTCCGCTGTGATGTCGCAAAAGAAGCCATAGGGCCAAGAAATTTTGAAACCTTGTGGAAAGGACCCTACATCATCAAACATTGCCTCCAATAGGGGAAATATATCTTGACGGAACCAGACAGGACATGCCTAAGCAACCCCATCAACGACCTTTACCTCAAGATATTATACCCATAAGGGCGAAAATGACCCTTCCCTTAGAGTGAATGTACACAACCCCAACCACTAAAATTTTTGACCAAAAGACTTATTTAAAAGCGCTCAAAGTGCCACCATGGATCACCAACCTGAACCCTATTTCAGATTTTTTAATGCAACATCAAGATGGTCTCAAAGTTTAGCCGCAGCTGCTTGGGTCATCTACCACCCTGACCGACCGCCACTCTGCTCGACCGTCATTGGACTGATCTGCGATGCCCTCCATCAGGGCATACGCCATATGCATGTCTACCTTGATTCCCAGTTAGTACTGTCACAGTTAAACCAAACATTTGAGACAAGAGATACACATCTGTTTAGAAAATATTTGCGTGAAAAAATATTAAGCAGACAATTTTACTATATTACATTCACACACGAACCAAGGATTCAAAACCAAACAGATGATCACATAACTAACAATATCCTAAACTAGAATGCATCTCGAATAAACCATCATACATAAAAACCAAAAAGATAGATATCCATTAGCATAACATCATCCATAAACCGAAACAGGTGACAAAGCATGTAGAGCCGCAAAAAATCTCTTATATATATATATATATATATATATATATATATATATATATATATATATATATATATCATAATGTACAAAAATAGTGTTGCTGACCCAAAAGCCAACCCAAAGATAAAAAAAAGCCTTCAAAAATAGGGGAAGCATCCACATGGTGCTTACCCCATGTACAAGTATACTCTAGGGTAGTGCCCCCTCAAGAGGGGCACCGAGACCCACAACCACTGCCGGTGCCACCACTGGAGCTATTGTCACCACTGAGACTACCACCCAACATAAAACAGGCTGATAATCCCTCTCGTGGGCCATCATAGTCTCCAACTAGACCTCCTCGATATCATCCATAAATCCCCGTGCAGGCATCCCCTGGGTCAAGTGGTCCACTCGACCCCAGGCATCCTCTAGAATTAACACCCAAGCAATCAGTTCCGCAATACGAGCATCTGCCATATTTGCACGTGCCACCACTGCGTTGGCACGATCCCGCTCGGCAGCGGCTGAGCTGCTGCCCTCTTTTGACGGGCCAGCACCACCACCAGGACATCCAACAACACCTCCTCCCTGCCCACCCCTAGGTCGCCATAGAGGATTGTGGCTAGCCAACCGAGCCACGAGGTGACCCACCTCGCCAATATCTGCAAGAGTAACCAAAACTATGTCAGTGTCACTAGCAAAACACATAAGCACATACATACTCAAATAAATGTAGAAAACATAGAAAATGTACCTGTTGGCCCCCAAGCATAACTGGGGGGGAGACCCATATCTGGATCCCCCTGAAAATCCATCCCTGCATATGGAAATGGCAAGAAAATCTATGGGTTCACCTCGAACCAGGCCTCTGTTGTGGCATTCCAATAACGCCCCACCATGCCACCACCGCCTCACGGCATCATTAGAGCCCACCTCCTCATACGAGGCTCTCGTGGCCCCCTAGGAGGCACCGCCACCACTAGCCTCAACAACACTACCCTCTCATACATATCCTGCACAAAATTTTGGCGTACACAAACAATTTCGATCCATTGCGAACCTTGTTGAGTTGCGCCACCATCCCATCATAGAAAAAACGGGAAAAATCAAAGAAATTCCTGGACCTCAATTGGCGCAATACTCCAACCTATGGGCCTGATGCCTGATGTAGAGCCAATGACCCTACAAGTCACACAATCAATGCCAGAGCACATCGCTCTACTAAATCTGTCATGGATCCATTGCTGATGCACCCCTCTGTAAGAGGCACCCCACCACAGTGACGTCTCCGAAACCTCTCCAAATCCACTCTCCTAGAAGGGAGTGGATACCTCGGTGCCTCACCATGAGGCAATAACCCGGTCACAAAATACACATCCGTCTCAGGGCAGATGATCAGGTTTGTCCCATGCAACACAAACATGTTGCGCCTCCTATGCCAGTGTCGGATCAAATAGCGTAGCAATCAGTCCTGCGAACGAAGAAGCTCGTTCTTCGCAAACTTCAGGATCCCCTATTGCGCTAGATGAAGAAATGCCCCAACATCAGTAGCGAGTGCAGTATGGAGCTCGGGCCAATCCCGCTCCCTCAACAACAACCTGTCATCAAAACAGGTACCCATCAGCAACAGAAAAAACATAAAAAATAGGCAAAATCCAAAATAATTTTTTGCCTCGGCTTTACCCGCCTGTCCCTCAGACAGGTGCGCTTAGCATGTGCCTATATTTTTCACAAGTGAACTTAAGGCATGCCAAAGAAGGGGAATAGAGAACTTTTAGCACGCTTATCCCCTGAAAATGTGCACAGAAGGCACGCCTTTTCCTTGATCGCCCGCGCAATCGAGGGCAAAAAACACCCAAAATCCATACAAAACCAGTCTGTACATACCCCGACACCATCAAACTGAAAAAATTAAAGTGCAGGACATCATGGAGGTTAACTGAGCATGATATCGCTAATCCTTGGTGCTCATGCTGACCGCAACATCAAGAACTGCTACGCAAAAGCCTCTGACCTCTCAAAAACTCAGCAAGTACAAATGAATTGAATTAGGGCCATATTCAACTATATATCAGCCTTTTCAAAAACTTGGGAGGACCATAATGAGAGATCTGAAGGTCCTTTCTCCGAACCGTAAGCTGCATCATGATCAACACTCCATAACGAACATAGGCGATCCCACATAATCGCACTCCAAAAAAATTAATTTTTCAGCTGGTAGATTTGCCTTCTCTCATATTCTTTTTTAAAGCTCATGACTTTAAATAATATTTGATAAAGAAGATGCTTTCACTTGAGGTAGTTGTTTTTGTAGGAAAAGCTCACAGGTCATCCACAATGCCATCTACTGAAAGTTCTAGAGCAGGTATCATTCTACCCCCATCATGATAGAGTCCCAGTAAACTCTGCATATCCTGACATCATTTCTACATCAGAAATAAACCATAGGGTCCTCATATCTGACCATGTTTATCATCACCTCACACTGCACATGATAAACATCCTCGTTGGTCAGTAGAGCCTCCTCTCCATGGCGCTCGTCACCCATTGCAGACCATATATCACAACAAAAGTGACACCATGGCCATATTGTTTTAGTCTAGGAAGTACCTCATGCCCATCCATCCACCATGGATAAGGTCAAGTTTATCAGACAAGCTAAAAACTCCTTCTCGAATGATCATGTTTTGGGGTACCCGTCTATGTGTTTTTTACAAACCAAACCCCATTATTTTATTCTTTTGGTAGGTGTACAAAGACTGCGAATGGTGCAGTACGTCCCCCCACCCTCTCATCCATATTTTTCTCCCCTAGAAGCAGTCCCTGAACACCCTTGGTCAGAGTATTACACCCCCAGGCGCAAGACACCCTGAAATTCATAGCCAATTTATACCCACCTTGTAAGTCCTACCAACTCTAGGGATTTCCCCATCGAAAATGACTATGATTGTCACTAATCTACTTAGTATACTCCGACCTCAGGCAAATAAATCCCCATTGGTAGTTTTTAGTCACCCCTTGCCAACATGCCTATGTTAAACCCATCACATCCAGGTCCCCAACCCCTCACGTTGGCAACCCCTCATTCGGTTGAGGCTTCCTTTTTTTCGACTTCAAGACCTATTTTCCAAAAAGAAAGAGGTACCTTGGATTACCCCTCTCCATAAAAGGGGCATCCTTAGGTGGCACTATAGGAGAAATCATTTCCCATAGATGTCATCGATCCTCCTGAAATTCAACTACAAAAAAAGCTTTTTATTGCAAGATGGAAACGTACCTTACAACCATTGCACTTTGATCAAATTCATCGAAGACCTGTGCCTCCATAAGTGTCTCTTTCAGCAGATTACATGAGAAGGTCCCAACCAGCGTCTATGCATACAATGTGCCGCTATATGCCATACCAATTTTATGCATATGGGTACCACATTCCACATATTATCAAAGAAAAAAATCCCTGGAGTGCGTCAATAGTCGTCGTCAGCAGCCACCATATCACTGCCAGATCAGTGATACAGACAGAACATATATCTTTCAAATA
The DNA here is from genome assembly GCA_034641835.2 of Pinus albicaulis. Taxonomy (NCBI): domain Eukaryota; kingdom Viridiplantae; phylum Streptophyta; class Pinopsida; order Pinales; family Pinaceae; genus Pinus; species Pinus albicaulis. Next base: position 630,605,876 of record CM076578.1, on the reverse strand, counting down.
GATTTGTTTAACTAGCCACAACATCACGAGCATGGGAAATGCCTGCCTCGTAGAAAATTTGTGTATGTATTGTATTATATTTGCTTACAAGGGTCCCTTAGGACACTGTCATTCTTGAAAACAGTGTAGGGTGTTTTCAATTCCAAGCTTCACGCAGGTCTCTCTCTCTCTACGCACGATATACAGAATAGAAACTATAATTTATTTCGGCTATACAATTTCTTCCTAGACCTCACACATTAGGGGAAAAATGTTAACAATGGAAAATCGTACAAGCAGAAGATGCCATTATTTAATGTCAAGCAGAAGTATTTATAGGGCTAGAATACATTACAGAATCTGGAAAGTATTTAAAAATATCTAAGGTTTGAGGAAAAATCAAATTTGAACAAGTCCTAAATGCTTTTATGTGCATTATCCTTAGTGAAGATCGCCTATACGTGCCTTATGGCCTGAAATGTGCACAATCCTGGGAGTGGTGAAATGTCACTTTCCGGGACTGCACAAAGCATAAGACAAGTGATATCTCACTTGAAGCCGCCTAAGGACAGCCACCAACGCCTCCTTAGACATCAAGTGAGCACACAATGGAATATTTGGAGCACACAACGCCTTTGAAAATTGTACCACTATGTTTAGAGCATCAAATACATCTAAAAATGACACTGCTTGAGCCAAGATTGGTCTTCAGCTGTTCTGGGTATGGCCTTTCCTCGTGGTGGCCCTAGGCTTCAAAATTCTTCACGTGATAAAAAAAACACCTGTAGAATTGCTCCTCTGCCTCTACAAGTTGTTCCAATGGATTCATAGCATGCGAATTTGCTAAGAATGACCCGTCCTGAGCCAAAATTGGTAGAAAATTGCTGAATATAGACCTCATTCTATTTTGCCTAGTAAACTGCCTCTAAAACTGGTAAGACTCTAGTTAGCTCCGACAATTCTAGATTTGGTGCTAGATTTGGAGGTGCTGCCAAAAATCCCCCCGAATTAAACTGGGAGCTTAATTAAAGTTAATATGCAGATTAGGAGGATAATGGGTAGATTAATGCGCACTAAGATCATTTTAGTTGTGCGCTTGGTTGAAATCACGTCGCATGGAAACATGGGAGGAGGGTTGGTCCCCTCCTTCCCACCATTGGATCCAGAATACAGTTCAAATGGATTTTGGGGTGTGAGTGCGAGGAGGATAGTGTGGGTGGTGGTGGATGGGGAAAGGTGTGTAAGAGGACAATGGGAAGAATGGTATGGGAGAGAGTGGTGATTTGGGGGGTAATTCCCCAACCAATCCTTTAATGAGTTAATGCAAGTGGAGGGAAAGGGTGGGGTGGTGGTTGTAACACCCTCCCCCCACATTTACCCAAGCTAACTGACCAACCAAGGTAAACATGTGACGAGAGGCAACTATCATGTGATTAAACATCCTATATAAGCTGAAGGAACTGGAACCAATAAAACACAACCAATTTTACCATCCACACATCCTACAGAACCTCTAGGAGCTAACCCACCCTTCCAAGTGACCAACCCCTGAGGGAAATCACCATTTCAATGACCTGGAGCCCCAGCCGCTCCGTTGACAAGGTGTCCATGTGACTGAGATCCAAAATCGCTCCCATGAGCCCACCTGAGTGCGGATGTAGTCTTTTTCTGCCATCTCTATGCCAATGATTGCGATATTTAAGGATAATTTCCAAGTCTAAGACCCAATCACTTCCCAAAACTCCATCAAACTTACAGAAATGAGAATTAACAACAAAAAAATGATACAAATACAAATACTTGAACAAGGAATTGAATGGACCCTTACTATCCATGACATACATTTCTTCAAACATGTCACAAATATGCATTCTATAGGTTAAAACAAAAAATATGAGTATAGGGGTGTCATACTTATCTGAGAATCGTTAAGAAGAATTGATGCCTTATCAAATTATCTGGATTATCATCTATTAGGTCATATAGTCACTTTTTATTCATTTACAAGTCAAAACATGATGAGAGCCATACATCATCACTTTCATAAAACACACTTTTAACCAACATATAAACAACAAAAATAACATGGATATGGCAACCATAAATACCACATATGAACTAATACATTTACACATGAAATACAAAGTAAAAGAAGCTCTTAATAATGAATGCAAAGGCCAACCATGTTCGGGACTTCCACGTTCCACCCGACTATGGATTGGCTAAAGCAAATCTCGCTTCACCTAATCATCCCCATGTCATATTCCAAGCATTAATGTAGGATCTCATTAAAAAAATACAACAAAACCGAACCAAGGCTTCTAGAGGCAAAACCACCTCAACCCTCAACTAGTGAATCCACCTCATGGCCGAGCATCACTATCCATTACGAGATCGGTCTCTACCCAGTTTTTCTAAGAATCCAAAGTGTTTGTTCCAACAAAGGCTCTAGTAATATTAACTCAACCCACAGTTGTTGTCGGGCTCCACGTCGTTTGTCCAACCAAGACTCAAGGACTAGTAACTCAACCCACCAAGGGCTCTACAACATTTTTCTGACCAAATCTCCATGACTAGTAACTCAACCCAAGATGTTATAGGGCTTCAAAATGTTTGTCCAACCAAGGATCCATGAACTAATAGCTCAACACATAGTCAAAGGAACATGAGAACCAACCAGAGAAAAAAAAGGGAAAGACTCCCACAACACCGTGGTTATCCTGGAAAAGAAAAGAAAAGGGAAAAACTATGTTAATCCAGGAAATCCTCCATGCAAATGATAGATCATGACCAAGAAACCATAGACATGTGCCATGCATGCAAAAACTAGTAAGGAAATCATACATGCAACTTGGTACCTGAAAGAAAAACCCATTTTCGTTGTTGATCCCGATGTAATCTTACTCTTTTCTACTGTTCCTTTTCCTTCTTCCTCAAAATCCCAAGTGTCTCACACTCCTCCAAGATTACTCCAAGAAAAATTTAATTGTCCAAGTGTATGAGAGAGAGAGAATGAGAGCTCCAAAAACTGAACTGATCAAAAACTAAAATGACAAAAGGTACCAACTAGTCCTCGGAATCATTTTTATTAATGAGGCCTCTAATGTCTTCAATTTTCCATTATTTTCCTTCATTTTCCTCCTCACATTCAACTTGCTACCTTTTACCTTCCTTTACTTCTAATTTCCATTATTTTCATAAATAAAATGGCAATTAATGCCTCATTCCTTTCCAAAGCCTTACTCATTTCCTCTACCAATTTCCATGGTCGTAATAAACCAAATGAACACCCACACTAGGATGTTTTGCCCAAAATTCATCTTGGAATATGTGTCTCATGACCATGGTTCTTATTTATTAACTTTATTACATGGAATTTTTTACAAGGGTTGTTATAGATACCTCCCCCTTGGTGGAACATTATTCTCGGTGTTCAATGAAACCTACAACCAATAAGATTGTTGAAATCAAAACATACTTATATGACAAGCATATGGTCTCATCTTCAAGATTGTGTAAAACTAAAGAGGTACTAGCTAGAAATACGTGTGGGAAATGGAAGAAAACTCATATCCTATATCTTCTGTGAAAGGCAGTATATGTCGCTCTTGAACATGACCCTTATCTGTATCTCATGTCGGGTTTGGAACATCCTCACTTTTCCATTTGTCTTACTAGGTTTGGGAAATCCATTTTACTCTCATTTAATTATATATTTTCATCATGACGTCTGATCCTATTGTGAGTCAAATGATGTCGAATTTTGGGGTCATATCGCTGATATGTTCAAGAGAAGTCCCACCTACAAATTCAAACCACTTATACCCTGTTTGATCTTCCTTGCTTCAATCCTGAATCACTCTTTCCAACTTTGCAAAATCATATGTTTCATGTCGATGATATGGGAAAAATTATGGACCTCCTTTGATAGATCACTTCATGTCGACTCCGACTCATTATCCAGGAAGATGACCAAGAAATTCCCTTTCAGTTACTTCGAGATTGAATGCCTCAATGGAAGTTTCTTTGCATTGGATGATAGGTTCACATCACTGGCCTTCGATGGAATGATTTTGCGAGTGTTCGACTTCAATTTAAATAATCACACTCATCAATTGTGTTGTTTTACCTTGAGATCCATCGTCATCATTGGTGGTTTCTCTCATGCCTGTTAAGGGTTTATGTCATCTACTGATCTTAATGAGAGGATCTAGAGACAAACAAGACAAATATATGTAACATTTCCTAACTTATGCTAGAAAAACATGAAGGAGGATAGATGCCCTCCCTCTTTTTGATTCTAATGCTTATATTTGGTATCAGCCTTTCTTCTTTCGCTTCCACGCTCACGATCTCCTCTGTGTCGGTTAAAACAAATGTCTACAAGGAAGAAAAAGTGGAGACAACAAATGGATACAAAGCATAACATTCTCTATTATAAGCTATGTAGCAGATCAAGGAGGGCTACAATAAACATGAAATAATAAACACATTTATGGAAAGGAAACAAATAATGTATTATTAATAGAATGATAAAGGGAGAAATATAACCAGAAGCCTTGATGTTAGAAGTCTCCTTCAGGTGAGACTCCAAGTCCTAGCCTCAACTTTTCAAACAACTTCCTCCTTCACAAATGGGAAAAAATTTGGGATACTTCAGCTCATAGGATGGTAACCAACCATTAGTGGATGGTAGGGGTTTAAAAGGTACATTGCCAGGTCAACAACCCCACCCCCACATGGGCTTGGTGGGAAAACCAGGATGGCACACCATCCAAACATCACCTAGGCTAAGCCGATGATAACATGCGGACTATGCGACCTAAATGACCACCGAGTCAACCAATGCAGAGAACTGAAGCCCCTTTCAAACAATCTTCGCAAAGTCTCTTCTCTCCCTCAGAAACTTCTCTCTAATCAAGAGAAGATCACGCGCACCTATTGTCGGATTTTTTCACACTTTCACCATAGGATTAAATTTTTACACCTCCCCAAGATAAGAGCGGCAAGACACTACTACATTTGGCAGAAATTCCGACACTTGGTTCCGACGCTTTTGACCAAATGTCGAAAATTTCCCCAAATTTTTTCCATCACTGGGCATGTCGCTATCTTTTGACGTTTATAGAAAAGTGTCCTTGTCTGAGCACTTAGAAAAGTTTCACAATTGCGACGTTTGGAGGAAGACGTCCGCGGTGTACTCTTGTAGCTAAGCTGTGAGACGACTCCAATCGTCGCAAGTGTGACACAATGTCTAGGTGTCGCCATTGCGACGTTTAGGTACCCGTCGCAATAGCGACGCTTTTTCCGCCGTCGGTATAACGACACTTATATGCGTGCCACATAAAAATACGAAACTTATATGCGCGCTACATAAAAATTCGAAACTTATATGCGCGCTACATAAAAATGATTTTATTGTTTCGTATGCGTCGCAATAGCTACATTAACGTCTGATATGACGCGCGCATTCGCCCTCCGCTCTTGCAGAACAACATTCGCCCTTAGCTCTTGCAGAACAACATTTGCCCTCAGCATTCGCGCTCAGCTCTTGCAGAACAGCATTTTCCCTCAGCATTCGCCCTCAGCGTTCGCCCTCAGCTCTTGCAGAACAGCATTCACCCTCAGCTCTTGCAAAATGGTAAGTTCTTACTGCAGGCCCTTCCTCCTATAGTAAGGTTGACTCTATTTGGGTTTTTTTGGTCAATTCCATTGGATTTTGTTAGGCTGTAGGGTTCTCTGTAGATGTCAAGAGTCAAGATTCAATACCCTCTATTATCTTCATCACCCAATACAAGATTTAAATTTTTCCCAAAGAAACGCTTATTATTTTGGCAGCCATTATTTCTCCCTGCTTTAAAAACCCTACATTTAAATGAAAACAAGCATTGCATTTCAACTACAAAAATCTATTAGTGTTCAAATGTACATGTGTGCTACATTAACGTCTGATATCACGCGCGCATTCGCCCTCCACTCTTGCAGAACAGCATTCGCCCTCAACATTCGCCCTCAGCAGTTGCAAAACAGCATTCGCCCTCAGCATTCACCCTGAGCTCTTGCAGAACAGAATTCGCCCTCAGCATTCACCCTGAGCTCTTGCAGAGCATCATTCGCCTTGCATTCACCCTCAGCTCTTGCAGAACAGCATTCGCCCAGCATTGGCCCTCAGCTCTTGCAGAACATCATTCGCCCTCAACTCTTGCAAAATGGTAAGTTCTTACTGCAAGCCCTTCCTCCTATAGTAGGGTTGACTCTATTTGGGTTTTTTTGGTCAATTCCATTGGATTGTGTTAGGATGTAGGGTTCTCTCTAGATGTCAAGAATCAAGATTCAATACCCTCTATTATCTTCATCACCCAATACAAGATTTAAATTTTTCCCAAAGAAACGCTTATTAATTTAGCAGCCATTATTTCTCCCTGCTTTAAAAACCCTACATTTAAATGAAAAAAAGCATTGCATTTCAACTACAAAAATCTATTAGTGTTCAAATGTACATGTGTGCATCACTTGTGTAGGGTATTCCTTTTCCACTTTCACATTATCCAAGAATGTGTGCAGTATAGTTCATATTTTTTGTGATTTAGATTGTCTTGAAAAAGGAAAGGTAAACTATTTCCCATGGAAAAATAAGGTTTTCCCTTTTTATAGGTTGTTTGGACTTACGTGGAAAAATTTATAGTATGCCTTTCATATTATGTAGTTTAAATTTGAATTAACAGATTATTCTACATGAAAATATAATTACCTATGTGATGTCCTTCATCACTAATTAAAATTATAGGGTTTCAATTTCTTAGACTCTAACTCATCTGATGCTAAATTCTAGGTTCTCATTGGTGGATCACTCTTCCATTGATTTCCTTTCCCTCTGGATCTTGTCATACTTTAAAAGTCATCAATGATACATATATTATTTCAGGTATCCCAAAAGGCTTTATAGTAGAACATATTGTGAAGTTTTTTTGACACTTGAGGATTCTTTTAGAACTGCAACGCGGTCTATGCTATCGAGTTATATACCAAGCAACTTGTCCTTAATAAACACACTATGAGGTAGGTTCAACCAGTTTGAACTTGTTGGGACATAGAATATGAAGTTGTGTGATGAGTCCATATCACAGGTCTATTATGGTGACAAAAGTGAAGACACGTAATGATAGTTATTATGTTAACATTACTAGAAACATTTTCGAAATTATCCATGCTATCAAGATGTCAAAATTTTAGGCATTAGGTGTCAATACTCGTAGCTAATAGATAATAATAATAATATAAAAAAATCACAACTTTATTCTTGAAATATGATTGTTACACATTGGTAACCTAGTTCATGAGTTACTATCACCAAAAGACTGCAAAACAAACTTAAAATATAAATTAAACCAACATGAGAATCCAACTAAGGGTTTCTTGACAAAATCATGCCATAACCTGGCATTTTGAAACCCAAATTTGAATCCATCATAAGTAATACAATGCAAACTCAGATGGATTTTCAATGTATGTTTGCATGCTACACTTATTCTCTGTCTAGATATCATTTTTTAAATGGAACCATTAGTCAAGCCCACAGTCCTTTTTATGTGAAAAATTTCAGCTCTATTTGAGCTCTTTTTTGCTCCACCACCTCCATAAACCAGTGTTACACGGGGTCTCGCCCCCCACCTAGGGGTCTAGATTCCATGCCCCCTCGCGCTCTGGGGTCTTGGGGACTTCTAGGGGACGTTTCCCTCACGCCCCCTCACGCCCCAGCACACCCCCTTTCATGCCCCCTCACGCCCCCTCACACCCCCTTCACGCCCCCTCACGTCCCCTCACCGCCCCTTTTAGTTTATGGTTTCGTGTTAAAATTTGATGTGCCACTTAGCATATTTGAGAATCCAAGTGATTCTGATTCAGATGGTGACATGGTTGATCTTGATATATTCGTGCAGAAGTTGGATGCATAGACTAGTGGGGCATTAACTTGAGCATTTATGCTCATTTATCAGTATGATGATATCATTTGATATTCATATGTTATGTTTTATGTTTTATGTTTCAGACATAACTTATTTGCGTTTAAGTTTTATGTTTCAGACTTAAGTTGTAAACTTCAGTTTAAACTCTATTTTGAATCTTGATATAATATGTCATATGATATCTTAAACTTTATTTTCATTGTACATTTTTAGTAGTTACATTAATGATTATATAGTTACAAACTTACAAACTTACATGCATGATTGTATGATGCATGTTTTAACTTTTAACTTTTAAATTTGTTTCAATTATATGATTCATCATTCATCGATTTGTAATTTTATCATTTATGATTTATCTTTCATGATGCAAGTGTATGATGACTGTATATACATTCCTTGCAAAATTATAGTTACATTTTAAATATTAAATTTTATAATTTTTATGACCCCGACGTCCCCCCACGTTTCCTGAAAATTGGTAGGGAGCTTTTGCATAGGCCGCTCCCGCGCTCCCTCGTCCCCTCGCTCCCACCTCTAGGGGACTTGGTGGAACATTGCCACAAACATATGCAAACATATATCATGATCTTGGAATTCCATTACATATGTATGTGCCAATGTTCCATAATCATGCCCCATCATCAATTTAAGAAATTTCCATTGAATATCAAATTATGGAGGGGGGAAACTTTTTGCTGCAACATTTGGCTCAAAATCAGGGACCATCTCCGTATGAGGTGAATGAGAACTATAGATATTTGAAGAAGTAGATTAGTGCCTTTTCCTCTGGCCATGGAGTCATATACAGCCATCCATCACAAAAATTTGTCTTTGTTCATTCTCACCTTGAAAGTTGCAAAAATTCATGCCCTAATTGAAACGACACTAAATTTGAAAGATATAATAAAATGCAAGCTAGAAGTGCCCTATTAATACAAAGGGAAAACCTTCCTACCTACCCTAACTGAGATAAATTTTGATTGAATAGGAAACATGATATTGCCAATGGAGTTGATCCAACAACTTGTTAAATGTATGGGACTAAATCATGCATTTGATTTCAAGGGAAACATGTGCATGAAGAGAAAAAGTGCAGAATTAATGGAAAATCCATACATGCCACTTATAAAAACTACACCGAAAGGTCAAAAAATAATTAAGGCCTTAACTTAATTTGAATCCAAAAATGACAAAATAGGATTAGTGAAAACACGAGAGTGGTGTGGGTGAACAACATAAATAAAAAGTGAAGATACCTTTCCCCAAGATGCCTTTGTCACCGTTGTATGAAAACATGTTTTCCTTTCCCTTTATACATGCAAGTGAATGCATTATAGGTATGGTGTTTTCCTAGAATAGGATAAGCCTACTTAAATGTATCATTCATGGATTGAATGTTTGGGTGCCTTAATGTGCAATGACATGTTTTCAGGACTGAATTCAATGCAAGGCATATTTGAAACTCTAACTCTGTCTTTCGGTGTCTTATTAGAAATTATTTCAGTTTTTATTTTGTGTTGTCAGGTTAGATATTGTTTTCAAGTTTTTACATTTATAATTTTATTGCAATGTGGCAGACTGATCAGAGCAGTGCAGGAACAACCCCGAGATGGGATGATCGCGGAAAGAGGCCAGCGGAAGAACATGTAAAGTGCCGGCATTGCTCTATCTTCAGGTATTTTAGTTAGTTACATAATTTAAATAATATTAATTTTGTTCAAATATGCAGACACCTAGCCATGGTACGCCTGATGATTCCCTCTTCGAGGAAGAGCTTTCTTCATCCCTATCTCCAGTGTTCTTGTTGCAAAAAAAGGCACGAGATGCAAGGTCGGAATTTAATACTTTGATAGACGCGCCTCAAACACCTGAAACAAAAGAGAGGATACAACATCTTATGAGGCAGTTAGAAAGATATCAAGTAATAATAAAAATTCAAAAGGATATTTTTTTTGTTCTGCATGAGATGAATTGTGATAGTTTGATTTTTAATTTTTACATTGACTAAACTAACAAAAAGTTATTTTGTATGTAGCATTTTCTGGCATTTGCTGAACCCGGTGTTGGTGGTAGTGGGACACAAGGGCAAGAGATTGCCCAACAACCCTCTCGTACACCTTCTACTCCTTTAGGTGTTAGCCAAGAAACACACCCTGCCCAAGCTGACACCCAGCCAACTGCTGAACGTGTTGGCAATGATGAGGCTGATATGGCCAACTACATTATTGCGTTTCCTGGAGCTACACGTGTCAGCTCCACATGGACCATTAATGGCACGTTGTTGGTGAACGATGAGGGTGTCCCTATAAAGCATGTACAACTCCCAGGTAAATTTTAATATTTTAACTATTTCATGTACTTTATCTAAAACATATTTATCATGATTTTTATTTTTAAATTAATGATAATATCTTCTTCTTTTTTGGTTTTATTCTGTGTAGGAAACAATGAGTTCTACAGGATTCTCGAGAGCCATGCGTTGGTAATTTTTGGCCCAACCATACGTACAGGGTGGAATTCCCAGAATTCCAACCTGAAAAAAGAACTTCTAGATTATCTATAAGCCCTTTTTGGGGTCGGCACATTTGACAAAACAGCAGTGGCTCAGGTAGCCGGCAAATATTTGAAATATACCAGGGACACCTATAGGATGCAATTTCAATTTAACCCTAGATATGAGCATCCTCTCGCAGTTTCAGAGAGTGATTGGAGAGCACTCATCCATGACGGAAAAGAGAAAAGGGCAAAGAAAGAAGGAAAAATGCCAACTGGACCCGCAAGGTAAATTACAACTTTAATTCAATAGCTTTAATTTTCTTTATGTCTAAAATAAAAGTGTGCTACGTCATATCTGACTTCAATCTTTTGATGCTAGGTTGCCCGACACCTCAAAGGCAACCAAAGCTAGGATAGAGAAAAAGGGCCATCACAAGCTCGGCCAGGGTGGCTACTTGAAATTAGCTGCAAGAATTGTAATTAAGTAGCTAAACATCTTATAATTAATTGTATCGCCTTCCAACGTTTTTGTAATCCTATAAGATATGATTAAAAATACACAATCATATATAATGTAGGGTGATGACTTCGGAACAATAACTACAGAGGAAGATAAAAATATTGCTTTCCGTTTTGGCTATCAAGCTGTAGTTGAACGTCGCAGAAGCTTGGGGCAGGTCCCAAGATCTACAATGCCTGATAAGGTAAAACATTAACCTTTCAATATTTTTGTTTTCGTCTATAAATTTAATGTCTAACAACTTTGTTTAAATCAGGGGAGCAACACTACCGACGAGGTAAATAACCCAGTTTTAGAGCCAGATGTAGATGATCCTCTCGTGCAACCTGATCATTGTAGTGGGGACTAGGCCGACAATGCTGCTATCAGTGAGGGCCGTGACGGTAATTAATTTCCACTTATAATTTTTTCTAATTATACCTTGATGGTTGTCCTTATAACATTTTTTTTTAAATGACAGAGAATGTTTCCCTTGAGGATCTTACCACCAGAGAGGAAGACAGGGCAACAGTCCCAACGACGACAACTGGTGCACCAGGTAAATAATCTCATTGCAATTTTTTTTATTAATATTGCCGAACTAGTTCAATGATATTTAAAAACTGATAATTAAAATTTAATATTATCTGTTTTTGTAGGCGATGCCCCGTCACTGGATGAGACCAGACATCGTGACAACGCAACTAGGTCAGCGGCGACAACTGGTGCACCAGGTAAATAATCTCATTGCAATTTTTTTTATTAATATTACCGAACTAGTTCAATGATATTTAAAAACCGACAATTAAAATTTAATATTATCTGTTTTTGTAGGCGATGCCCCGTCACTGGATGAGACCAGACATCGTGACTACGCAACTAGGTCAGCGGCGACAACTGGTGCACCAGGTAAATAATCTCATTGCAATTTTTTTTATTAATATTACCGAACTAGTTCAATGATATTTAAAACTGACAATTAAAATTTAATATTATCTGTTTTTGTAGGCGATGCCCCATCACTGGATGAGCCCAGACATCGTGAATACGCAACTAGGTCAGCAGTGCGGGTTGAAAGGCACGAAACAGAAGCAGAGCACGATGATATTGATGATGTAATTAGGAGCTTTAAAAATAGGAAGAAGAAAAAGAAAATTTGACAATGTAAAATATTGTATTATTATAAGACAAACGTTACCATAATTGGAACGTTTTTTGCGTTATATAAAAAACTCATTTATCATACTATTTTTATGTCAAGCATTAATTGCAATGTTTCCTTTCGTACTTTTTGTTGAATTGTTTTTTTATTAGTTATTGAATATTTTGTTTTATGCTCATGAAAGTAAAAAACGAAATATAGATTGGGTATTGGGGAATTGAGAGTGATGTGAGGGGGGGGGGATGGGAGGGGCCATAAGAGCTTCCACCTTCACGTGGTTGGCCCTGTTTATTAGAGAATAATTTATTGGAGCGATTTAATCTTGGAGCAAACCTCCCTTGATCCAGCGTAGCAACAAAAAAGTCACTGTTGACTTAGTTGCTACTCTTTCAAATCGTGGGAGGCTTGTTCCAAGTTCATGCGACTCCAATAAATTTTTCTTGAAACGAAGAGGAGCTTATTCAGGTATGTTTTGACATTTTCAACATATGTTCTAACATTATCATAAGAATGCATCTTAGAGTAAAAAATACTACATCAATTACTTGTATTTATAGTATACATAATGATGGATTTTGATTGACTTGGCAGTGCAGGTACAAATCCTCTTGCATCATGAGCAATACAACTTGTCAACCAGGGTCATGTCCAGGATATTTTTGCTTGTGCGCTTGACCAGGTTCGTAATGTCACATTTTGTAAGTTCCTTTATAGTTCATAATTCAATATTAAGCTTTTTCATGATTATTATCTAGGTTTTTTGTATGTGTTTTTTCATCTATTTGATTGTAAGCAACTCTGCATGTTTCTTGTTGTTCACTATGATTTCTCCCATTAACACTCCCAGGATGAATCCGACTTTATTGTTACATAGGTTACTTTATTGTTACTATGATTTCTCCATTTACGATTTCATAGGTTACATCATGTAAAGTTGTCAATCTTAGGTTGGTGATGAGCTTTAGTTCTCCAGATTTGGGGCTTTTCTGATATTTTCTCCCTCATGTCATTCCCGCATCACCTCGTTGTTTGAGCATGCCAATTGTCTACCACTTGTACCAATTGGCACATGTCAATCTCTGAGTGGTGCCACATTTCACCTATTTTCAGTGAGAGTTTAAGGTTTCTCTAACATAGCTTCAGAAATCCGATTCAGTGCCTGCTTGAATATTGTCACATAATACTCATGGTTTGGATTGATGAGCATGTTCTAAATGGTTGGTTGATTCATAAGAACCACCCATATAGTCATCTTGAGATATTTCAGAAGTTTTCTCGGGTTTCCTTTTTCACCGTTTCTAGTGGGTGGGATGGTGGGGTGATCCATCAATACTGGTGCTCTTGTAGTAGGGAATTTTTTTTTGGGGATATAAAGGAGCATTTGATGTAGATATCCCATTGGATGCATTCATAGATGGGCACGAGAGGTCAAGAATTTAAATTAAAAATATGCAACCTCTAGCATGGCAACCTGAAGGTCGCGAGAGACACTAGTTAAAGATTGTTTTGTGCTGGCCTTAATATAGTCGTGATTTCTTTCTATTATCTTAATGCAAATATATAGTCCGGTCTCATTAAAATGAGGATTGTGGTTGTATTTCTCTTTGGTTGTTTCTCTCTTAATGCTCCAGAAGTTGCCAAAAGTTGCGATAGTTGTTTAGTTTGCCTGTTACAACTTAAAAGTTGTTTTTAGCAATGGGAGTCATGTTTTTTAAGGTTCATAATAATATGAAGATCTTGTAATTCTATATTCAGCATAAGAGAATATGGCCTCTGCTTTGGGTGGTATGACAACAATTGCCACATCTACCTCATTGGGTAACAATGGAAAGGGGAAGAAGTTGGGTGCAATGTTTGATAATTATGGCAGACAATTGTCTTCTCTTTCAGTTTTTTCACCCATTTCCTTAATCGCTCAAGAAGAAGAGGGACTCTGAGATTACGCGACAGAGAGAAGGTAGTTAATACAAGAGCTATGGAAAAGGAGTTGTACTTCAACAAGGATGGTTCAGTGACAAAAAAATTGCAGGTCAGAGAAAAAATTATGTTTAAAGGAAGGTCACCTACACGTGAAACTTCACTGCGGTGGATCTTTCCTTGTCCACTTATATTCTATTTTAAAGTGTTATTTTAATTTTTCATGGAGGGTTGTTTTGGCATATGGTCTGGCATTCAATTGCACACTTACTGAAAGCATTGTCAATTTGTCTTGCAGGCGGTGTGAACAAACTTGCTGATCTTGTTGGAGTCACCCTTGGGGCGAAGGGCAAAATCTTGTATTGGAGAGCAAGCATGGTTCTCCGAAAATAGTTAATGATGGTGTGACAGTAGCTAAGGAGGTAATTTGTATATGTGTGCTCTGGTTTTCTTTTTAACGTTGTATTAGTTCCCCCTCTTAAATGTCTTAGATTTGGTAGGCATAATTTGAAAACTCAAAGGTGAAACGAAACATATTTGTTACCCAGTGGTCTACTTGGCCTATGGACTAGCCACATTAGAGTAATGCATAAATCTTTTCACAACAATAAAAGGAAAGGGTTATGGCTGAGTCAAATTTTATTGTTATTGATAGTGTAATGAAATGTATCTCAATGCTATGTTTTTGGCCTTTTTATTGGTTGAATTAGAGGACCCAGTTGAAAATATTGGGGCCAAGTTGGTAAGGCAAGCTGCGGCAAAGACAAATGATTTAGCTGGGGATGGAACCACATATGTTGTTCTTGCACATGTTGGAATATTGAAAAATTCCAGAACAATGAATGGAGAATAAATCTCCCTTCCTCTAACACAGAGAAAATAAAAATTTCTTTGACAGGAGATAGAGTTTCAATACTTTGAAAACAAACTTCTATTCCCTTCAATAACTCAAAAAAAAAACTATTACACTGCTTCCTCACTGAGAGGGATTACAAAATTATGACTACTACAAAACGCAGTGTATAAAAACAACTCACTATCTGTTCAAAACAAACATACTCTGTCTCTAAAACACTCTGCTGTGTTTTTCCCTTTCGCACTGCTGTGCATACACACTTAAAAAGTTACACTCAGACTTTTAGTTTTTACACACTGCTGTGTAATAAAAAATTTACGTACTGTCTATAAAAAAAACTACCAAGCTTTTTCGACCTTTTTATTTTTATATGCCATAACATATAAAACATATTATAATAAACCCTCTTTTAAAAAAAATAAAATTAAAACTAAATTCTATGGCCCACCTTTCATTTCGCATATGATATATATAACATATGTTTAAAACATATGTATATATTAAACTATCAAAACATTAAAGAACCCTTTCCGTCGGACTTCAAAAGTCTGAATAGATTTAATTTCAAACCAAATTCGTGTTCCAAATTGGGATGCTGACGTCTGCCTAATTTTAACTCGAATTCTCAATCCAATGTGCCCTATAAAAAATTCGGGTCCGGTTTTCAGGTTTTCAGATTCCCTTCAATTTCATGCGATCCAATATTAATGCTCCACATGTCCTCCTTTTGAATTTACAAAACTGTCAGGTAAATTTCTGTTTATTTAATTTCTAGTTGGTGAATTGCGTTAATGATGGTTGTTGTGTTTAAATACAATCCTGTACAGAAATATGGCTACGACCGTCTACAAAAAAAACTTGCAGGAATTTTAAATTCTGAATTAAATTTCTAGATGGCATGCAAGCAACCTCCAAAAAAAAATGTTGCTGCTGCATCTGTCCTTCTGCTGCAGCAGTTGAAGTTAAAATTCAACAACACAGGGTTTAATAAGTGAGGGTGTAAAGGTAACTTTTTGTCGATAGTACGGGATTAAGATCATCTATTCATTTTTGTAGGGTCTTATGGTGTTTGGTTTTTTAGTTTTGGGTTGGGCTTATTGAGTCTAAGATAGTTTTTGAGTGAAAAAATTGCTATCAGGTATTAAAAATTTTGGTTCTTTTGTCAAAATTTATGAGCTTGTTAGGAAATACAAAACTGACAATGGTTGTATCTTAAATTTGTGGAAAATAATTTGAAATGAAACCTTTTTGTTTAGGTTGTTGCAATAGGTGCAAACCCCGTTCAAATTACTAGGGGCATTGACAAGACAATAAAGGCCCTTGTTTCGGAACTCAAAATTTTGTCAAAGGAGGTAAATGCTTGCCTTTTGAGTAGGCTGGTTTTCCTTTTTGCTGATGGTTTGGTGTATCTAATTGAATTAGTTGCCTAAGGTATTTTTGGTTGCAAACTCCTTTTCATTTTTCATACAGTATTGGCCTTGTGGAATACATTTGATTGTGTGGTCTTCTTAGATCTACGACATTTGTAGTTGTTTAGTCTTATGGCCAAGGTGCACTTTTATTATGGAAATAGTTGATGCAATATTGTCATTTAATCCTTACTGCAGGGTAGCATGTTGAGAAGTTTCTTGTGAAAAAATTGGTATTGAAAATGACACTTGATCCTATACAGCATCATGCACTTGACTTCAAAATTCATATTCAAAGTGTGCCAGACAATTCTTGCAAAATTTCAAATATTTATGTTGTTTTAAACAATTATCTTTTTCATGTATTGGATGCTGAAAATGTCAAAAATAATTTGGTATGAAAACAACTGGTGAATAATTTCCAGCACAACAACCACTTCCAAGACATGATTTAGAAGTAGAACAAATGTGCTTATGAAGCATAGAAGGATATCCTTGATGCATTGTCAATGTTTGGCTAGGGTTATTTTTGGAGAAAATAACTCCTTATTCCTAGAATAGTGATCTTCAATACAAGTAAATGCCAGAGAAGAGAGATCATCGTGTGACGCAACAAAACTAAAATTGGACCCCCAAGAAGAGCTGGTGTGTCTACAATCGCTGTGTCAGCATTTTCCCTTGGTGTACCCCGTTCTTTTCCTCCAGCCTGAGTCTTAATTGACTTCTTCTTTCTTCGGGTTTATTTATCAAATTCGTAGAATTTGATAAATAAATACTATCCACAATGGTTGGACTTTAATTTATATTCCCGATTTTATATTATCTCCAATCCTTATAACCAATGTTTAACTTTCAACACTTTGTATTTATACTCCACGTTTCTTTTTAAATAAATAACTTGTAATGAACTTTCGGCTCTATATTTCACCACCCAGCCTTACAACAATCACGCTCCAGAATTATGCTAATTATCCACCAATCGTTTAATTAAACAATTTCATTATACTCTGGCCCCACCTATATATATAAATAACCAATCAAACACTCGTATCTTACCTGGCTATCCTCCGCACACTTTAGTTAACCTCCGGGCAAGTTCAACGTGCGACCACCGTCCGATGGCCCTTCTCCAAATCAACGACTCTTGGCAATTTCGCTCGGCTTCCAACGTCGGGCTTTAACGTGCGATGGCGTGGGTTAAACAGTTGTTTTCCGGGGTCACTTCGCCACGTGTTGCATTCCCTATGGAATCGCTCGCGAATAGGAAATACCGCCTACTCCGCAAAAGCGGTGCGATATGGGCAACCCGCTTTTGTGATTCCGCTCGTGGTTTTGGTAGAGGGCTTGACCACGGGTGCATGTCTGGTTCCGCTATCCTTTTGTTTGTTAACTCATGTCCAATCCTCAGGTCAGGTTCTGAAAGCACAACAATTTTGTCTCTTTATTAAGCGGGATTTTTATATTTGAACAGTTTTCACGACCCCGGTTCTCTACACAGACCTCGCCTTGGATATTTTTACATAAAAATGATTATTCTCAATAATTATTTATATAACTTTTCCACATGTTTAGTGTGGTATTCCCATGATTTATTATAAATATGTGTATTATCAAAGAAAACCAACACAAATTTTATAATATGGGATCAAACAAAATTGTTCTTAAGTCGAGCCCGCCAGACTTCAAATGGCGATAAACCATAATTCAAACCAAATTCACGTTCCAAAATAGCCTGCTGACGTCGGCCAATTTTGTGACGCGAAAACCAAATGAATTCCGCCCTAATATTTTTCGGGTCCGAAGTTGGGCTGGCGTATGAAGGGAAGTTGTGACGCGAATTTCTTATCAAATTCGCCCTAATATTTTTCGGGTCCGGATTTCCACTGCGCGAGCGGCCCAAACAAAGATCTGATCCAATCAATTTCTGCCACGTGTCCTCAATAAAAACTTGCCCTGCTCCCAGCTGCGGGTGAATTCGATGGCGTTAAAGGCGATGGGACATGGATATGGAAATTTCATATCAATCGCATTAACATTTAACGCCGTTCAATTAATTTTTCACATCAAATCCGCATTAATTAATTTTTAACATTGTTCAAGATCGGACCTCCACTCCTCTTAGCGATTCTGCACACTCCAATTTGATCCGGCCTTCGGTTCTCGTTATTAATGATCAGAGATTAATTATGATGGGCATCCTTTGATTGCATTGCAGTCGGTTCGACAAAATGGCGTTTAGCCATGGTTTTTCAGACAAGCCAGTTGCTGGATTACACTGCCTGCTAACTGTGACAATAAGGAGAAGTGGCCAGCTGAACTGCTGCCTAGACCTTGCTGCATATTTGCATTTCTCCCAGTTCTGTCTCTGCCTATCTTCCTCTGTTAATTGGAATTCTGCTTCTCTGTCTCCTCTTGTGCCCACTACGCCTGAGATTGCACCCATGCCTCGCGTGCGTCATAGGATGCATTGCCGCAGGGGGAGCACTAGAGGTAAACCCCTGCACGCTCCCTCCAGCCCCTCAACAAAGTCGACTTCTGGCCAGTCCAGTGATTATTACGCAGGTCGATATCCAAATACTAGGAGTTGGCGGGGTTGGCTTGTAGGATCTGGCCACCGTATGGATTCCCCTGCTCCTTGCTTCCCCACCGCTAGTTCACCTTCTCCCACGACGCGCACTGCGAAATTTTCCTTTAATTGCTCTCTCAACCGCTCGCGAATCACGGCTTTAGTCACTGTGGTCTTCCGCGACGAGGCCCAAACGAAGGAAGAATGCACCCGTCCGGCGGGTCTGAGCTCGGAAAAAGCCGACCAGCATTCGGGCCTTCAGGAGGGGAGTCGTGGCATGCATGTGGAGGTAGCACCTAGCGATCTTGGACCTTCCGAAGGATGGTGCCAAATCGTGGAGGAACCACCGGAGGACTAGTTTGGTTAATTTGTTTTTCTTGCTTAGCAGGCCCACTTAATTGGGCTGCTTTTAGATTATTTTACTGTGCTGGACCTTTGTAATATTTTTGAATTCTGTAAATTAAACGTTCAAGACTGGTTTCCCCGTATGAGGGCAGTCTTCTTAATATTTTGATTTTTTTATGACAAATTTGCCATGTGTATGGCCAGGCAATGTTTTTGACTTCGGTGTAATTTTATTCGCAATGTTAATAGATTAACTTTACTTAGAACTCTCACATGATTAGCGTTTTTCTTGATCTGTTCAAGGATTTTGGGTACTTTAATTTGTATTTAGAACAATGGACGTCGGTACTCTATCTGTTGCTTTACTGTTCTACATACTGCTATTTCACTTTCTTATAGATGCCTCGGGCATATTTGAATGCTTTCTCAGATTGTCGATAATCTCCATGTGGACCGTTACTAGATTTTATATCATGTCCCTGTATGTGACATGGGGTATTTTTCTATCATTGTCTGGGGTGGGACTTCCACTTTTCTGGATGGATATTTGGGGTCCAATCTTCAGATGTGAAAATGTAATGACTTCATGGACTGTTTTAATTCATATAATATATTCAAAACAACGTTTTTTCTCTTGTGAAAAAAAAAATGATTAATGTTTATCACTCTGCCTTCAAAACTAGCGATGCTGGTCTATGTTGCTGGTTTATTGATATGGTCTGATGGTCTTTTTATATTTTGGACATATCACACTCCTCACATGATTAGCGTTTTTCTCTGCTCAAGGATTTTGGGTACTTTAATTTGTATTTGGAACAATGGACGTCGGTACGTACTCTATCTGTTGCTTTACTATTCTACATACTGCTATTTCACTTTCTTATAGATGCCTTAGGCATATTTGGATGCTTTCTCAGATTGCCGATAATCTCCATGTGGACCGTTACTGGGTTTTATATCAAGTCGTTGTATGTGACATGGGGTATTTTTCTATCATTGTCTGGGGTGGGACTTCCACTTTTCTGGATGGATATTTGGGTTCCAATCTTCAGATGTGAAAATGTAATGACTTCGTGGACTGTTTTACTTCATATAATATATTCAAAACAACGTTTTTTCTCTTGTGAAAAAAAAAATGATTAATGTTTATCACTCTGCCTTCAAAACTAGCGATGCTGGTCTATGTTGCTGGTTTATTGATATGGTCTAATGGTCCTTTTATATTTTGGACATATCACACTCCTCACATGATTAGCGTTTTTCTCTGTTGCAGGATTTTGGGTACTTTAATTTGTATTTGGAACAATGGACGTTGGTACTCTATCTATTGCTTTACTATTCTACATACTGCTATTTCACTTTCTTATAGATGCCTCGGGCATATTTGGATGCTTTCTCAGATTGTCGATAATCTCCATGTGGACCGTTACTGGGTTTTATATCAAGTCCCCGTATGTGACATGGGGTATTTTTCTATCACTGTCTAGGGTGGGACTTCCACTTTTCTGGATGGATATTTGGGTTCCAATCTTCAGATGTGAAAATGTAATAACTTCATGGACTGTTTTACTTCATATAATATATTCAAAACAACGTTTTTTCTCTTGTGAAAAGAAAATGATTAATGTTTATCACTCTGCCTTCAAAACTAGCGATGCTGGTCTATGTTGCTGGTTTATTGATATGGTCTGATGGTCTTTTTATATTTTGGACATATCACACTCCTCACATGATTAGCGTTTTTCTCTGTTCAAGGATTTTGGGTACTTTAATTTGTATTTGGAACAATGGACGTCGGTACGTACTCTATCCGTTGCTTTACTATTCTACATACTGCTATTTCACTTTCTTATAGATGCCTCGGGCATATTTGGATGCTTTCTCAGATTGTCGATAATCTCCATGTGGACCGTTACTGGGTTTTATATCAAGTCCCTGTATGTGACATGGGGCATTTTTCTATCACTGTCTGGGGTGGGACTTCCACTTTTCTGGATGGATATTTGGGTTCCAATCTTCAGATGTGAAAATGTAATGACTTCATGGACTGTTTTACTTCATATAATATATTCAAAACAACGTTTTTTCTCTTGTGAGAAAAAAATGATTAATGTTTATCACTTTGCCTTCAAAACTAGCGATGCTGGTCTATGTTGCTGGTTTATTGATATGGTCTGATGGTCTTTTTATATTTTGGACATATCACACTCCTCACATGATTAGCGTTTTTCTCTGTTGCAGGATTTTGGGTACTTAATTTGTATTTGGAACAATGGACGTCAGTACTCTATCTGTTGTTTTACTATTCTACATACTGCTATTTCACTTTCTTATAGATGCCTCGGGAATATTTGGATGCTTTCTCAGATTTTTCGATAATCTCCATGTGGACCGTTACTAGGTTTTATATCAAGTCCTTGTATGTGACATGTGGTATTTTTCTATCACTGTCTGGGGTGGGACTTCCACTTTTCTGGATGGATATTTGGGTTCCAATCTTCAGATGTGAAAATGTAATGACTTCATGGACTGTTTTACTTCATATAATATATTCAAAACATCGTTTTTTCTCTTGTGAAAAAAAAAATGATTAATGTTTATCACTCTTCCTTCAAAACTAGCGATGCTGGTCTATGTTGCTGGTTTATTGATATGGTCTGATGGTCTTTTTATATTTTGGACATATCACACTCCTCACATGATTAGCGTTTTTCTCTGTTGCAGGTTTTGGGTACTTTAATTTGTATTTGGAACAATGGACGTCGGTACTCTATCTGTTGCTTTACTATTCTACATACTGCTATTTCACTTTCTTATAGATGCCTCGGGCATATTTGGATGCTTTCTCAGATTGTCGATAATCTCCATGTGGAATGTTACTGGGTTTTATATCATGTCCCTGTATGTGACATGGGGTATTTTTCTATCATTGTCTAGGGTGGGACTTCCACTTTTCTGGATGGATATTTGGGTTCCAATCTTCAGATGTGAAAATGTAATGACTTCATGGACTGTTTTACTTCATATAATATATTCAAAACAACATTTCTCGTCTTTTAAAGTTTCATTTTTTTTTAAATTAAACCCTCCGTCGGTCTACTGACGCCTTGTAGACGTCGGAACTGTGACAACCCAAAAACGTCGGAAGAGAGACAGTATAAAAACGTCGGACCACATTTCGTCGGAATTACGACATATTACAAACGTTGGAAGAACGACGTTCCAAACGTCGGACCACATTTCTTCAAAATTGCGACATCTTATAGACATCGGAAGAGCGACATCCAAAATGTCAGACCACGTTGCGTCGGAATTGCGACTGTTTACAAACGTCGAAAGAGCGACGTTCAAAACATCGGACCACATTGCGTCGGAAGTGCGACCGTTTACAAACGTCGGAGGCGCGACGGTTTGTGAGACGTCAGAAGAGTGACACTTGTTCGGAAGCGACGAAAGAAGTGTCGATAGTGCGACACTTTTATGTGTGTCGGAACTGTGACGGCATGTCAAACCACGTTTTTTCCGCCCTTGAACTGTCGTTATTGCGACGACTATGTGTCGGAATAGCGACGAATTGGCCGTCGGAATTTCCGCCAAATTTTCTAGTGAGAGTAGCATTGAGTCTACATTATTCCAAAGGGTTAGGTGCACCCAAGCCAAAAATAAGGAAATGGAAGCAGAATACCACCGCTTTGACAATAGATCCTTTCCAAGCATCCACATCAAGGACGTTAAGTAGCATTGATTCCCATAAAATCTACTCCATTGGCACAATGATACCATGCACTATCTGCACTGGCCAAAATCATACACCATAGGTATGCCCACTAATGGAAAAATTTAGGCACCTCTACGGCAGGCACAATTTCCACCTGTAGGAAATTGACCAACCTAGCGAGGAACCCAAATTTGCGCTCACACAAAATGCCATTATGAAGATTCTTCCCCCACCGAACATCGATGACATGATCCACCATATACGATTTGTATCATCACATATTGGAAATAGTATCGCAGCTGCCCCCACATCCCAGTATTTCCACTTTATTCCTATCGCAAAAGATCAAGGTACCTTGAGCTTTTGCATTGATTTCCACAAGATCCCAAAATTAAATGCCGCCATCAAACTCCTTGATGATACCCAACCTCTAGAAAAATTCCTAGTACAACTAGAGCTCGTCGACGAAAGTCGATGACAGTCACTGCAACAGAATAAGGCCCACAAAAAAAGGGTAAAAAAATCATTTGACAGCCACATAAACCCTTGCTCATTCACTGAGGGAGAGCTACTCCTCCGCTATGATATCGCAAAAGAAGCCCTAGGGCCAGGAAAGTTCAAAACCTTGTGGAAAGGACCCTACATCATCAAACATTACCTCTGAAAGGGGGCATACATCTTGACGGAACCAGATGGGACATGCATGAGAAACCTCTTCAACGGCCTTTACCTCAAGAAATTATACCCATAAGGGCCAAAACGGCCCTTCCCGTAGAGTGAATGTACACAACCCCAACCACCGAATTGTTTTTACCAAAAGACTTATTTAAAAGCGCTCAAAGTGCCACCTGTTAGGAATATGTAATTTTAGCAGATTGGTAAGACTAAAACTGCAGAAGCAACATTATTTCAACCAACTTTCGGATTCTAGGATCTAGCCCTCCTGAATCCGGAGAGGGATCTCTCTATGAATGAGTTTAAAGATGTGATCTTTAATAGATGAAATTATGATATTAGGCTAGTTATAAAGAGCTTGGGTTTTGTTTGTTTGTTTTGGTTGGGCAAGGACATGATGAAGGTGAAGGCAGTTTCAAAATGAAGGGTGAAGGTGCCTGCAGATGAAGGAATGATTTCGCTGACAGAAAAGGCAAAGACAGTTTTAACCCATTGGGCTATGGAGTCATAGGAGGATTTTAATTGGACAACAAGGTTCAAGCAGGATCCATGGGGCAAGTCACTTATGTCAAAGGATCTCTTAAGGTGATTTTATGGAATGAAACATATTGGAAATGAAGAAACAAACAGATGAAAATGTAGTGAAACAACCTAAGATCAAGTAAGTTCTTTGAAACTATCTTGCTTCAGCATGTAGTTTAAGGAAAAACATAAGAGTATTCTGAGATCAGGTTAGTACCTTTAAACTAGCCTCCTTTGAAGTAATTTTAGTTAGAAAACATTAAAAAACAGTCGAAAAGCTTAAGATCAGGTAAGTGCCTTTAAACTATCCTGCTTTCAGCATATTCAAATAAGAAAAACATAAAGTATTATGAGATCAGGTTACTGCCTTTAAACTATCCTGCATTGAAGTACTTTAGAAAACATTACAAAACAGTTGAAAAGCTTAAGATCAGGTAAGTGCCTTTAAACTATCCTGCTTTCAGCATATTCAAATAAGGAAGCCACAGATAACAATGACAAAGAGCAATTGAGATCAGGAAAGTGCCTTTAAACCGACTTGCATTAATGTACTCTTCACAGAGAACTTTCAAATGAAGAAAACATAGACAATAAAGCTTTCAGTAAGAGTAGGGTACTGTTGAAAGTAAATCCTAGCTCTATATTTGATGCTCTTTATCAGAGAAAGTGAACAGAGTGAAAACATTAAGTAAAATAACAATTGACAGTAAGGAACACATCACCATTGACATAAATCAGGATCCCATAAATTAGTAGCTTGTATTTGATGTTCAAACCGGTTACAATTAGTAAACCCGGTGGGTCTCTACAACTTCGAACTTCCCATATCAGCTTATGTATCTTTAAGTTGCAAACAGGGCATCAGTAGCTTCAGAACAACTATTACATGCATTCAAATGTCCAGAGACCAAAATTTTCTCATCTTCTACAACAGTATTTATAGAAGAATGAAGAGGTGGGAGGATTTCCCAGGGGTCAAGTATCCTTAACTATGTAATCAATGCAATTCCTCGCCTTTGGGAACCAGGCAAGGCATACGGTGGGAATGTAATTGTTTATAACTCTGCTTCATAACTCTGTTTGTGTCTTTCGATGCCTGATGATTGAAAAGATCTGCTTCTGGACTATTCTTTAACCTTTAAAATAGTTTTTCCGACAATTTGGAGATAAGACCCTTGATTAGTATTATTTGTTCGGCGGCCTTTGATTTTCTGTGAGGCTGTAGGTGCCTTTAGAAGCTGGAGAGGGTTCAATTAGCCTCTGTTTTGGCGTCCAAGTAACTATGTAGCCATTCTTTGCGTTGAAGTCCCCGCAGGAGTAACTCTTCGGCTGTGTTTGAGACAAATATCTGATCCTGATCAATAAATTCGGCCTCTGATTGAATACTTTGAGGCACAGGTGGCATTTTAGTAAATAGAGGGATCAATTTTCCTCAATTGCGGTGGTGGAAGTGCTCCTGTCGATAAAACCCTTAAAATATTCTTTGAACTGTGTTTTAAATCGGGGATTAGGCTTTTGATAACCGTCTTAGCCGTAATTCCCGTAAAAAAATGTCTCTAATCCTATGTTCTGATACATTTTGGTCTTCGGCACTGATACTCTTTGACTGTGCCCCTTTCATGGTGTTTTTGTAGGTGTGCAGGGTTGCGTAGAGTTTATAAGGTATCCATGCCTGAGAAATCACTGAAACAACGTGCATGTCCGCCCTTAGGAGGATTTTATTCGACGAATCGAAGACGGGAGGGTCGTCACCCTCCGCCTCTGAATCTTCTTTGAAAATCATGAAAAAATGATAAGAACCCTGCAAAACACGGAAAAAATTATAAAACCTGCGTATATAGGTTAACTGCATCAGAGGGCGTGCGAGGATATCGGAGTCGTTGGATGGCATCATCCAACGGTCAGGGTTGATCGAGAGTGATCGTGGAATGGGTGAAAGAAGGACTAAATTCGAGCCGTCAATCGTGTAGAGATCGACGGTCGAGATTGGACGAGGTGGTCAGAGGAGAAGGATGAATCTGAGCCATCGATCATGCAGAGATCGATGGTCGGGATTGGGAAATGGAAAGCCAAATGGAGAGATCGGGCGATGAATTGTGGGCCGTTGATCTACAGATCAGATCGACGTCGGAGATTGATTTACCGTTGTACGATGGCCCGGTTATCGTGCGCACACCTTCGTTAACCATCAAGCAACTTCGCCGAGCGATCACCGTTGGATCAGTGGGCCCAGATCAGACGGTCCATAGCGATATCACTGGGCATCCTCGTTCGAACAATAACGCGCGATGGATGACTTTAATACATGGTGGATGGCAGTTTATGGGACAGTGCTCGGGATGCGTGTCAAGCAGCGTATGGAATCGCTGGCCTTTGGGAAAAAACCGCCCTCTACCGAAGAGTGGTGCAATAGAAACCATGTGGTTTTGGGAAAACGGCGCACGGCTGGGGGGTCCACCAGGAAGCGCACTTCGCACCGTCGGATTTGTGGATCAGATCAACGGTCGAGATTTCTCCACATTTGCATGGGCAGAAAATTTAATAAAATGTTAATTCGATGGTTTAAATACATATTCAAAGGTTTTTAATGTTTTGGGCGAAATATTAATTTAAACCAGATGAGCGCCCGACTGCTCAGCGCGCGGTCACGACGCCAGGGTGTATGGGCAGAAATGATAGGGGCTTAGTCCAAGGGGGCTTAAGCCCAATACATAGGAAATAAGAATTTTAATGGTTTTTCTCATGATTTTTAAAGGTTTGAGGGTTCCAATAAGGCTAAGAAGGGGTCTTAGACCTTATAAAGGGGATTTTGATGAGGGGAAAAGGAGAGAAACATGAAAATTAGGGATTTTCATGGGAAATGAAAGGGTTAAGAAGAGGTTAGTTTGGAAAAAAGGGGAAAAAGGGAAAAAAAGGGTCTTGCAGTAGTATTTTGACCTTGGAAATCAGTGGGATTTCTGAATGGGGAATGGGCATAGGAGTGAAGATTTAAGATAGAAACAAGAGGCCTTCAAGAGTCTTCAAGAGCCAACAGTTTTTTTTTATAGAAAATTGTTCCTTGAAGGCTCAAAACAGATTTATCCACCTTTTGATATAATCACATTTTACAGGTGGCTAACAGTGGCTCCACTTGGGGATGGTGCCATCTTGAAGGCATCAAGAATTTCAGACTTGCATTCTCTAGGAGGCTGACCTGTGCCTGATCCTTTGATGTTCTTTGGGAGGCTAATCAGTTGCCTAATCCATTGGGCTGCTCTGCTTTTACTGGGATGATCTTTCTCTGAAAAACATATTAGCAACCATGAAAAACAATGGATCTTCATCAATACAAACTTCTACCTACCCAACCCTACTGATCTAACATTTTTTCTTCTTTAGAGTGCACTTGGATTGTAAAACTCTTTTCACAACATTTTATTATTTTGAAATCAGTAAATATAATCTAATTCTACTCCTTATTTCTCCCTGAAATCATATTTAACATTTGAGTTCAGATGATTCTCTACCTAATCTACTATCTGTTGGGATTAAACTGTCCAACAGATCTTATTCTCTAAATTTCTAAAACATAAATTTAAAAACAGTCAAGTCAAGATTAAGTTGTTTGACTTGCTGTGATCTATGGCATAAAACAAGTTGCACACAGAAATTTATTTTGCAGAAAAAATAAATAAAAAATGGAAGGCTTAAGATATGAAATTTGATAACACTTCCTTCCTCTTTTCACAGCTCTATTTTGACTCTTGTTTGAGTTGTTTCTTCCTTGCTTTCTAGTTCAGATTTTGAGCTAATTAGAACTAGATATTTTACATCCTTTGACTCAGAAAATAAAACAAATTTGAGTCATTTCTCTTTGAAACCTTAGGTTCAGATTTTGATCATGTTTGAACCTTTAATTTCTATCCTAAACTATTTACTGATAAGCCAAGATTAGACAGTTTGGCATATCAAATTCACTATCCTATCAGCAGAAAATTTAAAGCTAATTAGTCAAGTTTAGGCTGTTTGAATAACTAGAAGTGTGTTTTGTAGGAGTGGAATTTGAGCTTGCACACTTTCAGATTTGTTTCTCTTTTTTGGTATGGGGTTGTACCTTTCTTGTTTTCACGATCTGCCCTCTTTTCTCCTTTTCATTGTTTTTGTATTTTTTTCTTTTATGGGACTGAACAAAGAAAATGGTATTTATAATGGAAATGAAAGCTTTAAAATCGAACTCAGCAGTAGTAATGCTTAAGGACCCTGCCATTGACAGGACCCCCAAACAGATCTGTGCCATCTAACTCCTGTAGAAAAAAGGCATTAGGACCAACGGTGGACTGGATGATGTAAGGACCTTGCCACAAACTGTCAAATTTACCATGTTTGCCCTTATCCTCTCTTTTGAAATCCCATTTGAGTACCTTATCTCCAATGTTGAAGACACAAGCCTTTGTTCTTTTGTCAAACAACTTCTTTATGTTTTTTTGCACCTTCTGAGCCCTATGGTAAACCTCTTCCCTAGTCTGCTGAAGATGTATTGTCTGACTGATTCTCCTAATCATGTTGTCTTCTTCTGGCTGTATTTATTGGATAAATTGTATTACTGGTACACCTAGGCTGGTAGCAAACACTGCATCAGCTCCATAAACAAGCTGGTAAGAGGAAATTCCATTGGAATTTTTTGTGGTCAATCTGTCTGCCCACAGAGCATGCACCAACTTGTTATGCCATGATTTTTTGTTCTCTTCAAGCAGCTTCTTGATGATGGTCACCAAACTTTTATTTGATGATTCTGCTAGCCCATTACCTTGGGGGTAGTAAGCAGTAGAATGACCAAGTGTAATCTGATACCTGTGACCAAACTCAATCATCTTTTTAGAACAAAAAGTAGCAACATTATCAGTAATAATCTTCCTAGGGCATTCGAATCTAGACAAGATATGGTCTTCAAGGAATTTTATAATGACAGAATCTGTGGCATTCCTAGAAGGGATGGCTTCAATCCATTTTGTGAAGTAGTCAGTGGCTATGAGAATCCATTTGTGTTGGGCAGATGAAGCAGGATGGATTTCCCCTATAAATTCTAGGCCCCACTGTTGAAAAGGAGCTTCAACAGTGATAGGTTGTAAGGGTAAAGGAAGAAGTTTTCTTTTGCCTTCAAAAATTTGGCATTTGTGACAGGCAACTATCATTTTATGGACATCCTGAAAAAGGGTGGGCCAGTAATAACCAGCTCTAAGGATTTTATTAGCTGTGGTTTTCCAGTAAATATGGCCTCCACACTCTCCTTCATGGAATTCATACTTGATCCTTTCTGCATCAACTCCAGGAAAACATTTAAGCAATAAACCATCAGCATTTTTCCAATATAAACCTTCATTTAAAATGCAACAGTTCCTAGTTTTCAATTTTAAAAACCTTGCCTTTGTTTTTTATAATTCAGGAGGAGCATTAAGATTTTCAAGCACATACAAGATATCAGTGTACCAAGGTGAGTTTTGAAACTGCTCTTCAACAGTGGGAGCAGGTAATTCTTCCTGTTCATCCAAGGCATCTATCATGTTAATGTCAAGGGATTGCAGATTAGATTCAACCATTAGTTGAGCTAAACCCTGACCTTTAATATGTTTGGTTGGTCTGATTTCCAAATCATACTCTAATATAGCAGCAATCCATTTACCTCTCTTTCCATCTGGGTCTTGTGACAAGATGTCTTTTACCACTATATTATGTACATAGGCAATGATGTGGGAATGTAGAATATACACCCTGAAGTCCTTTAAGGCCTTTACCAAAGCATATGCATGTTTTTTCATTATGTTATATTTCAAGGGTGCATCCCTTAAAGCCTTACTGAAAAAAGCAATGGGCTGTTCCTGTCCCTCTGGGTTTTTCTACAACAGGACTGCAGCCACAGTATGCTCTGAGGCAAAGGAGAAAATAAGGAACTCTTTTGAAAAGTCTGGGCTGATTAGGACTGGTGCCCAGGTGAGTGCATGTTTTACCAATTCGAAGGATTTTCTGGTTTCTACAGTCCACTTCACTCCTACTTCTTTCTTGAGCATATTAGTCATGTTTCTAAGGAGCTCCGCTAAATTGGGAATAAACCTCCTTAGGAAGTTAATATTTCCAATAAATGACTGCAATTATTTTATGTTCCTTGGTTGGCTAATCTGTAGTATTCCCTCAACTCTATTTGGATCTATTTTAATCCCTTCTTCTGATATGATATGGCCAACGAGTTTACCTTCTTGAAGGCCAAACACTGTCTTTTTGGGATTTAAAGATAACCCAAACCTTCTGCACTTTTCAAGGACCTTTCTTAAATGTTTTAGATGCTCTTCATTGGATTTGGAATAAAATTTTATGTCATCAAGGTAAATCACAATGAAGTGTCCTATCTCCTCTGAAAATGCAATGTCCATGGCCCTTTGGAAAGTGGCTCCAACATTCATTAATCCAAAAGGCATTTTCACATACATGAAAGTGCCCCAAGGATTGGTGAAAGTTGTCTTGAGTTGGTCTTCTGGGAGTACTAAAACCTGGTTATACCCTGAAAAACCATCTAACAGAGAAATCCTCTTTGAACCAACTACCCTTTTCAGAATGTGTTCCATTTTGGGTAAAGGGTAATTATCTTTTAGGGAGGCTCTGTTAAGGTTTCTGAAGTCAATGCACAATCTGATTTCTCCTATCTTTTTCCTCACGGCTACAAGGTTAGAAACCCAATCTGAAAACCTCACAGGCAAAATGATTCCTGCCTCATACATTTTCTTGATTTCCTTTTCTACCAAAGGCAATTGTATTGGATTAATTCTACGCAGTTTTTTCTTAAAGGGTATTTGGTTTTATTTCAAAGGAATCTTGTGCTGGATGATTTATGTATTGTAGGCTTTCAAGTCTTCATAGCTCCAGGAAAACTCTTTAAACAGGTCAACGTATTTTCTTTTCATATCTGGTGGCAAGGACCTAGCTAATTTAATCATTTTGGGCTGATCCTCGGTGCCTATGTTGCATTCCTCGACCTTAGACTCTGTGTATTCTACAGTGGGATTCTTTGCTACATCATTAAAATCAAAGAGGTCTTCTAACGGTGCTAGTCCCCTATGTATGTTCTTTTCTTTTGACGACAATACCTCAATGTCTTCGTTTTCTGTGTCCTTGTATTCTTCAGTATGAGTGTCAAGTCCTTCATTTAACACGTTGATTTCTATGGGACTAGATGGTTTTTATTTTTCAGGGGACTTTTTGTTTAGGCGATTTTCATCAGATTTAGAATCCGAATCAGATGACTCAAATTCATTCCTGCCCAGCAGAAAATCCTCTATCTGTTTGTCACCCTCAAAGACCTGCCAATATTTTTCATTATCTGGCACCGTTGGTCTAAACTTAATTTGAGTTGTACAGTCTTTGGTTCCAACTGGCATTAAGCATGTTCTAGCCGCAAAAGCTAAAATGTGTGTGGCAATATTTCTTTTTCTTGGAACGAAAATCAATTTGGACTCCTCAAATTTTTTTAAAAGGTCCATGACATCGTTTCGATAAGCTCTAAGTCTGGGATGATTTGCGTTATATTCCCCATTGACTTGTTTGATGACTAGTTCTGAATCCCCATACACATTAATTCTTGTGGCTCCTAACTTTTTTAACAGATGTAAGCCTAAGAGAAGGGATTCATATTCTGCTATGTTATTGGAACACTGAAAGTTTAATTTGCTGGAAATGTTTTCTATGTGGTTGTTTTCAGTGTTAGTAATCCAGACACTTGTCCCATAATTGCTTTTAGTGCATGACCCATCAAAATACATACTCCATAGAGGACTATTTTCGGTTTCGTCTTGGTTATTGTCCCCTTCAACCAACGTGCTCAAGGGTTGTTGTGAAATCTCGGTACTTGGTTGTATTTGTTTCACCTTATCAGGTTTGTCATGGAGCTGAGCGTGAGGGGAAGTCTGTTTTTTTTCATATTGGCTTTGTTCACTCTGGTCCATTGTTTCAACGCACTGTTCCAAAGTTTCTCTCTCGTTTTCTTCCATATCTAGAACTGCATTTATTTCCAGATTTGGGGTCTCTAACTGTTTATCTGAGTCACTGTGTTCTGGCTCTGACTATTTTGTGGGTTAATTATTGTAGAAGATAAATGAATCCAGGTCAGTATGGATAGAATAAATGGGAGAATTTTCAGGCTTTTCTGGGCTACTGACCATGAATTTCATGTGTGACTCTCTGTAAAGTCTTCTGAGCTGGCTGAAAACAGGAATAGTGGCATATGTCCCGTCCATCTGTATGGTACCTTGTAGCTTGGCACCCCACGATATTGACAAAAACATGCCATACTTAGGAGGCACATCAGCCACCACAACATCCATTACCATGCATTTGGCTGGGATTTGGGTCAAATTCACACAAATATCTTTGATCATGCCAAGGCACTTTACTCTGTTTGAATCAAAAGAATATAAATCCTTGTAAGGTCTAGTTGTTTCTAATCCAAGCCTTTCCATTATCACCTTTGGCATAAGGTTGTGCGAGGCTCCAGAGTCATGCATAGCATTATGCAGGATCTTGTCATGAACATTGAAACTCACATAAAAGGGAGGTACAGGTCCCTCTTGATATATACCTTCAATCTTAGGACCAAAAATAAGCTCTGGCTGGTCATCATTAAGATTGACTGAGTCATCATTATCCTCAATATTTAAAGCCTTAAAAATTTGGGTCCTATATAAATTTTGGGCAGCTAACTCAGTCAGGGGAAGAGAGATTCTGATCTTTGAAATTTCCTGCTCTAGGCTGAAAAGAATCTGGTTCTTTGATGAACTTGTCTCAGCCTTACTAGCTCCCAGTCTATCAGCAAAATCATTTAGCTAATTTGTTCTACTCATTTTTGACAAAATGGTCTTAACAAGAGTACTAGCTGAAGTGGTAGTACTACTAATGTCCACACTCTGCTTTTCTTTGTTTTGAGTGCCTTTCTCTCTATCTCTATCAGAATTCACAGCTACTATTTTATCCTTTTGTTTGACAATTTTAGGCTTGGTTGTAGTGTTTTTTTGTGAAGATTTGTCAGAGGTTTTGGTGTTGGGAGTTTGTTGACTGGTTTTGCTTCTAAGGTCGTATTCTTTTTGAGGTTCTATGATGACATTTTCCATGTCCTGACAATAACTTGCATTATCATCTTTGTTGTCATGATAAGGGGTATGAAAACCTTGTTCCCTATCAAAATGGATCTCGAAGTCATCATTATCTACTCCCAACATGTTGATATCATCTTCCTCTGTTATCTCCTCTATTTCCTCAACCTCACTTATATAGTTTTGATGAAAGGGAGGAGTGATCTGCTGATCATCTTCCCTAGGTTTGTTTGGAGGTTGGTTCCTTCTAAAATTCTGATTCTAGTTCTGGTTTCTGTTTTGAGGAGCATTTTGGTTTTGGCTTGCTTGTGCTCTCTTGATTAAGCTCATCTCTTTCATCATCTCCTCCATCATTTTTTCCATCTTTGAGTTGGAAGTAGAAGGTGTGGGTTCCTCTCTAAAGGATACTCTCTTTTCCTCTTTCATCCTTGCTCTCTTCTCCATTAAGTTGACTTCCACAGAAAGAGCACCTCTTTGCATATCTTCAAGAGTTTCAAAATCTCTTTCTCTTAGCGAATAGGTCATGTCAGATTCAAACCCTTCAGGAAATTTTTTTAAAGTTGAGCCTTGTGGAGGTTTTAGTTCTGGGGAAAGTGCATTATACACACTATTGAATCTAGTGCAATAAGCTTGCACACTTTCCCCAGTGTCTCTATGGGGATTTTTATAGTCAGAAAGGACTTGGAGAGGGTTTTTATTTACTTCCCATTTGTTTAAAAATGTTTGATGGAAGGCTTGTATATCACGGATACTATGGAGGGTTAAACCTTTGAACCATTTCCTCACTTCTCCCTGTAAGCTCTGAGCAAATAACTTAAGTTTGACCGAATCATCATCAATTTCATTCCTGTCAAAGTAGTCATTCATCTTATCCACATGTTGTGATGCAGTTGTAGCATTGTTAGCATCATATAATGGAATTTTGGACTGACAGTCCTGTGGAAGATTGACTAGTGGTACAGGAGGGACTAGGGGAGCATACCATGCGGCCATCGCAGGAGGTGAAGGTGGATTTACAAGAGGGATAGTGGGCTGAAGTGGAGTGGTTTGAATAGTGGATGTAGGGTGAGCAGAAGTGGATGG
This sequence comes from Pinus albicaulis, assembly GCA_034641835.2. Lineage (NCBI taxonomy): Eukaryota > Viridiplantae > Streptophyta > Pinopsida > Pinales > Pinaceae > Pinus > Pinus albicaulis. The sequence continues at coordinate 630,571,566 of CM076578.1, read as the reverse complement.
ACCAGGAATAGGCTGCTGAGTTGATCTTGGATGAGGGGCACCTAAGTTGTGAAGAAAATAAAAATCAGGAGGTGTTGTCTCTCTGCTACCAAGATGTTCACTTGTTTCCGGGGATGATAGTGAAGACTCAGAATCTGACTAATCTAAATCATCAAGAGACCTAGTTCTAAATGGATTTACTAAGTCAGCTTGTGATTGTTGTAGAGCTGAAATATTTTCAGGGACTGAATTAGCTCTCAAGGGTGATCTAAAAACAGTTGATAATTTAATCTCAGGAGACTTCCTGAGGATACTTTCTGGGTTATCAACTACTTTAGGTGGGTCTGGGTCAGGGTAGGCTCTAGTGTGAATCTTTCTAGGAGCCACTATGCTGTGTTTTTAAGACCCAAATAAACAAGAAAATTTCAACCAGATATGACAGTCTTTGAATGGTTAACTAACCTATTTACCTAAATTTGAATCCTACAGTCCTCTAACTGAGTTTGAATAATATTATGATGATCAGGGTTCTTCCCATAGGAGTCTTAAGGTCTGTTTAGGATTGTAGAGTTGCCAAGTGGAAGTTTTAATCTCTTTTTAGAGGTAAAAGGTTTTATGGTCCACCACCATGCTTGTGAAATATCCCTTTTCAAGGATATCCGGGAACACAACAAACTCTAACCAGAGATTGACTGGGAGGTCATTTACCAGATATGTCACCTCTGAAAGAGGATGAGATCTGGAGGCTAACTGGCCCTTTCCAGACTCTGTCTAAGAGTTTGGGGTAAACCACATCAAAGTTCAGTGAAAAGTAAGAGTAAGTGTTTTACTACCAATTTGAAATATTTTTAGGTTTTCTGAGTTCCTTTTCAATTGAGAGGTTTTTAAGAATATCCTAACTCTGTTTCAAAACTTAGCTACGGTTATGAGACAAAGAAAGCGTACTCTTATGGCTAAGCCAGCTGATTTTTCAAGGTTGGATAAGTCTTACGAGAATCCTATAGTTTACCTAGTTTGTCACTGATTCAAACAAGTTTTATCATGATGACCATTCTTTGGCAGTGCTTGAAAATGCTGCTTTTTACTCACAAGTTTTATGAAGCTTTTAAGGGAAGTTGTCCCCAGTGGAGTCGCCAGAAATGTTAGGAATCTGTAATTTTAGAAGATTGGTAAGACTAAAACTGCAAAAGCAACATTATTTCAACCAAATTTGGGATTCTAGGATCTAGCCCTCCTGAATCCAGAGAGGGATCTCTCTATGAATGAGTTTAAAGATGTGATCTTTAATAGCTGAAATTATGATATTAGGCTAGTTATGAAGAGCTTGGGTTTTGTTTGTTTGTTTTGGTTAGGCAAGGACATGATGAAGGTGAAGGCAGTTTCAAATTGAAGGGTGAAGGTGCCTGCAGATGAAGGAATGATTTGGCTGACAGAAAAGTCAAAGACAGTTTTAACCCATTGGGCTATGGAGTCATGGGAGGATTTTAATTGGACAACAAGGTTCAAGCAGGATCCATGGGGCAAGTCACTTATGTCAAAGGATCTCTTAAGGTGATTTTATGGAATGAAACATATTGGAAATGAAGAAACAAACAGATGAAAATGTAGTGAAACAGCCTAAGATCAAGTAAGTTCTTTGAAACTATCTTGCTTCAGCATGTACTTTAAGGAAAAACATAAGAGTATTCTGAGATCAGGTTAGTACCTTTAAACTAGCCTGCTTTGAAGTACTTTCAGTTAGAAAACATTAAAAAACAGTCGAAAAGCTTAAGATCAGGTAAGTGCCTTTAAACTATCCTGCTTTCAGCATATTCAAATAAGAAAAACATAAAGTATTATGAGATCAGGTTAGTGCCTTTAAACTATCCTGCATTGAAGTACTTTAGAAAAAATTACAAAACAGTTGAAAAGCTTAAGATCAGGTAAGTGCCTTTAAACTATCCTGCTTTCAGCATATTCAAATAAGGAAGCCACAGATAACAATGACAAAGAGAAATTGAGATCAGGCAAGTGCCTTTAAACCGACCTGCATTAATGTACTCTTCACAGAGAACTTTCAAATGAATAAATCATAGACAATAAATCTTTCAGTAAGAGTAGGGTACTATTGAAAGTAAATCCTAGCTCTATATTTGCTGCTCTTTATCAGAGAAAGTGAACAGAGTGAAAACATTAAGTAAAATAAAAATTGACAGTAAGGAACACATCACCATTGACATAAATCAGGATCCCATAAATCAGTAGCTTGTATTTGATGTTCAAACTGGTTACAATCAGCAAGCCCGGTGGGTCTCTACAACTTCGAACTTCCCATATCAGCTTATGTATCTTTAAGTTGGAAACAGGGCATCAGTAGCTTCAGAACAACTATTACATGCATTCAAATGTCTAGAGACCAAAATTTGCTCATCTTCTACAACAATATTTATAGAAGAATGAAGAGGTGGGAGGATTTCCCAAGGGTCAAGTATCCTTAATTATGTAATCAATGCAATTCCTCGCCTTTGGGAACCAGGTAAGGCATACGGTGGGAATGTAATCGTTTATAACTCTGATTCATAACTCTGTTTGTGTCTTTCGAGGCTTGATGATTGAAAATATCTACTTCTGGACTATTCTTTAACCTTTAAAATAGTTTTTCCAACAATTTGGAGATAAGACCCTTGATTAGTATTATTTGTTCGGCGGCCTTTGATTTTTTGTGAGGCTGTAGGTGCTTTTAGAAGCTGGAGAAGGTTCAATTAGCCTCTGTTTTGGCGTCCAAGTAACTCTGTAGCCATTATTTGCGTTGAAGTCCCCGCAGGAGTAACTCTTCGGCTGTGTTTGAGACAAATATTTGATCCTGATCAATAAATTCGGCCTCTGATTGAATACTTTGAGGCACAGGTGGCATTTCAGTAACTAGAGGGATCAATTTGCCTCAATTGCAGCGGTGGAAGCGCTCCTGTCGATAAAACCCTTAAAATATTCTTTGAACTGTGTTTTAAATCGGGGATTAGACTTTTGATAATCGTCTTAGCCATAATTCCCGTAAAAAATTGTCTTTAATCCTCTGTTCTAATACATTTTGGTCTTCGGCACTGATACTCTTTGACTGTGCCCCTTTCATGGTGTTTTTGTAGGTGTGCAGGGCTACGCAGGGTTTATAAGGTATCCATGCCTGAGAAATCACTGAAACAACGTGCATGTCCACCCTGTGGAGGATTTTCTTCGACGAATCGAAGACGGGAGGGTCGTCACCCTCTGCCTCTGAATCTTCATTGAAAATCGCAAAAAAATGATAAGAACCCTGCAAAACACGGAAAACATTATAAAACCTGCGTATATAGGTTAACTGCATCGGAGGGCATGCGAGGAGATCGGAGCCATTGGATGGCATCATCCAACGGTCAGGGTTGATCGAGAGTGATCATGGAATGGGTGAAAGAAGGACTAAATCTGAGCCGTCGATCGTGCAGAGATCGACGGTCGAGATTGGAAGAGGTGGTCAGATGAGAAGCATGAATCTGAGCTGTCGATCGCGCAGAGATTGATGGTAGGGATTGGGCAATGGAAATTCAAATGGAGAGATCGGGCGATAAATTGTGGGTCGTCGATCTGCAGATCAGATCAACGGCGGAGATTTATTTGCCGCTGTACGATGGCCTGATTATCGTGCGCGCACCTTCGTTAACTATCGAGCAACTTCGGCGAGCGATCATCGTTGGATCAGTGGGCCCAGATCAGACAGTCCACAGCGATATCGCTGGGCGTCCTCGTCCGAACGATAACGCGCAATGGATGACTTTAATACACGGTGGATGGTGGTTTCCGGAACAGTGCTCGGGACGCGTGTCAAGCAGCGTATGGAACGCTGGCCTTCGGGTAAAAACTGCCCTCCGCGGAAGAGTGGTGTGATAGAAACCACGTGGTTTTGGGAAAACGGCGCACAGCTGGGGGGTCCACCAGGAGGCGCGCTCCGCACCGTCGGATCTGTGGATCAGATTGACGGTCGAGATTGCTCCACATTTGCATGGGCGGAAAATTTAATAAAATTTTAATTTGATGGTTTAAATACATATTCAAAGGTTTTTTTAATGTTTTGGGTGAAATATTAATTTAAACCAGATATCCATCAGCATAACATCATCCATAAACCAAAATAGGTGACACAACATGTAGAGCCGCAAAAAATTACTCATATATATATATATATATATAGATATATATCATAATTTATATTTATGAGTACAAAAATAGTGTCGCTGACCCAACGGTCAGCCCAAAGATACAAAAAGTCGTCAAAAATAGGGGAAGCATCCACATGGTGCTTTCCTCATGTACAAGTATACTCCAAGGTGGTGCCCCCTCAAGAGGGGCACTTGGACCCACAACCGCTCCCACTGCCACCACTGAAGCTATCGTCACCACCGAGACTACCAACCAACATAAAACACGTTGATAGTCCCTCTCGCAGGCCATCACAGTCTCCAACCAGACCTCCTCAAGATCATCCATGAATCCCCAAGTAGGCATCCCCTAGCTCAAGCAATCCAATCAACCCCAGACATCCTCTAGAACTGAAACCCTAGAAATCAGTTCCGCGATACGAGCATCTGCCGTATCTGCACTTGCCATCGCTGCGTCGGCATGAGTCCTGAGGGCCAGCACCACCACCAGGTCCTCCAGCAACGCCTTCTCCCTACCCACCCCTAAGTCCCCGTAGAGGATTTTGGCTAGCTAATTGAGCTACGAGGTGACCCACCTCGCCAACATCTGCAAGAGTAACCAAACTATGTCAATGTCACTAGCAAAACACATAACCACATACATACTCAAATAAATGTAGAAAACATAGAAAATGTACCTATTGGCCTCCCAACGCCAACGGAGACCCCATATACGGGTCCGAAAATCATCCCCGCGTAACAAGACCAACACCGAACATCTATGGGTTCACCTCAAACCAAGCCTTTTTCGTGGTGTTCCAATAACGCCCCACCATTCCACCACCACCTCGCAGCATCACTGGATCCCACCTCCTCATACGAGGCTCTCGTGCCACCCTAGGAGGCACCGCCACCACTGGCCTTAGCAGCACTACCCTCTCGTACATAATGCTACACAAAATGCTGGTGTATGTAAACAATTTCGATCCACTGCGAACCTTGTTGAGTTGTGCCACCATCTCATCATAGGAAAAACGGGAAAAATCAAAGAAATTCCTACCGGACTCGTGGTGCAATATACGAACTACGAGCCGATGCCGGGTACGGAGCGCGTACACGGAAGTCGTACAATCACTGCAAAACACATCGCTACGCTAAATACATCATGGATGGGTGTTGATGCACCCTGCGCGGGGTGCCCCACCATAGTGACGTCTGCGGAAACCTCTCCAAAATCACTCTCCAGGAAGGATGGATGCCTGGAGTGCCTACTTGTGGGGTAGTAACACAATTTTAATATACACATCCGTCTTGGAACGGACAGCCGAGGTTCTTCCTGCAACACGAACATGTTCGCCTCTGCCTTGATGTCGGTCCAAAAAGCGTAACGGTCGGTCCTATGACAAGAAAAACTTGTTGCTCTCCCACAAAAAAATTTAGGAGCCCCCCATTGCCAGGCGAAGGCACGACCTAGCATGTGCGGTGGTATGGACTTAAGGCTAATCACTCCTCCCCAACAACTTGTCATCAGCAGTGCACCATCAACAACGAGAAAAAACATAAAAATAGGCAAGGTTAAAATATGTTTCACCTTTCATTTTGTGCGTACGTACATGAAAAGGTGTTCTTGTCACGCTTTTAACCACTTTCCATAGAAACACGCTTCAAGCATGCTGAAAGTGGAACATAACGCTTTTAGCATGTATCCTCGGAAAAATAGCACGAAGGAAAACATACACACCACTGATATGTGACGCCATCTAGGGAAAAAAACACTTAGAATCCATACAAACCTAGTCTGTACGGACCCTGACACAATCAAATAGAAAAAATTAAAGTGTAGGACGTTTTTGAGGTTACCTGGGCATGATATTGCTAATCCCTGGTGCTCAAGCTGACTACAATGACAAGAACTGCTATGCAGAAGCCTCTGACCTCTCAAAAACTTGGCAAGTACAAATAAATTGAATTAGGGGAATATTCACCTATATATTGGCCTTTTCAAAAACTTGGGAGGACCATAATGAGAATCCGAAGGCCCTTTCTCTGAACCGTAAGTTGCATCGTGATCATCACTCGATAACGAACATAGGCGATCCCACATAATCGCACTCCTAAAAAAATCATTTTCCAGCACCAATAAGTATGCCCTCTCTAATCTTATTTTTTAATGCTCATGACTTTCAATAATATTTGATAAAGAATATGATTTCACTTGAGGTAGTTGTTTTTTGCAGGAAAATCTCGCAAACCATCGACAATGCCATCTACTAAAAGCTCCAAAGGAGGTATCATTCTACCCCCATCATGATAGAGTCCCAATAAACTCTCCATATCCTGACATCATTTCCCCATCAGAAATCAACCATAGGATCCTCATATCCGACCATGTTTATCATCACCTCACCCTGCACATGATAAACATCCTTGTTGGTCAATAGAGCCTCCCCTCCATTACACTCGTCACCCACAGTAGACAATTATTATATCACAACAAAAGTGACGCCATGGCGATACCACTTCAGTTTGGGAAGAACCTCATGCCCATCCATCCACCATGGATAAGGTCAAGTTTATCAGACAAGCTAAAAACCCCTTCCCGGATGATCAGGTTGTACAAGCAGATCAAAAGCGCACTAACACGCCTCGGATTTGGCCCACCATACCTCCACTAGCATAATCCCATTTGTGATACTTTTTCATCAACTTCATCAACCCCACACATGATACTAAGCAATGGGACCCCCACCCTCAACAAAACACCTTCCTCACAACATCAGTGAGCGAACACTTTCATGTTTTTGGGTACCCATCTATGTGTTTTGTACAAACCAAACCCCATTATTTTATTCTTTTGGTAAGTGTACAAAGACCGTGAATGGTTCACTACGTCCCCCCACCCTCTCATCCATATTTTTCTCCCCAAGCAGTAGTCCCTGAATACCCTTGGTCAGAGTATTACACCCCCAGGTGCAAGCCACCATGAAATTCATAGCCAATTTATACCCACCCTGGAAGTCCTACCGACTCCAGGGATTTCCCCATCAGAAATGACTATGACTACCACCAAGCTACTTAGTATACTCCAACCTCGGGCCACTGAATCCCCATCGTCAGTTTTTAGTCACACCTCGCCAACATGCCTATGTTAAACCCCTCACATCTAGGTCCCCGAACCCTCACGTCGGCAACCACTCGTTTTTTTTAGGCTTAATTTTTTTCGACTTCGACACCTATTTTCCAAAAAGGAAGTTGTACCTTGGATTACCCCTCTCCATAAAAGGGGCATCCTCGGGTGGCACTATGGGAGACATCATTGCCCATAGATGTCATCGATCCTCCTGGAATTCGACTACAACAAAAGCTTTCATGTCAAGATGGAATCGTACCTTACAACCATTGCACTTTGATTAAATTCGTCGATGACTCGTGCCTTTGTAAGTGTCTCTTTCAGCAATACTTACACGGGAAGGTCCCAACGAACACCTATTTGTACATTGCGCAACTATATGCCATACAAATTTTATGCATATGGGTACCACATTCCACCTATTATCAAATAAAAAACGCCCCAGAGGGCATTAGCAATCATCTTCAGTAGTCACGAGATCACTAACAGATCAATAATATAGATAGAACATATATCTATCAAATAGATTTGTTTAAATAGCCACAACATCACGAGCATGGGACATGCCCACCTCGTAGATTTTTTTGATATGTATTGTATTATATTTTCTTACAAGGGTCCCTTAGGACACGATCATTCTTTAAACCGGTGTAGGGTGTTTTCAATTCCAAGCTTCACGTAGGTCTCTCTCTCTCTCTACACACGATATATAGAAAATAAAATATAATGTATTTCGGCTATACAATTCTACCTAGACCTCACACATTAGGGGGAAATTGTTAACACTGGAAAATCGTACAAGCAGAAGACGACATTATTTAATGTCAAAGAGAAGGATTTACAGGGTTAGAAGACATTACAGAATCTGGAAAGTATTTAAAAGTCTCTAAGGTCTGAGGAAAATTCAAATTTGAACAAGTCCTAAATTCTTTTGCGTGCATTATCCTTCGTGAAGAGCGCCTTTGTGCGCCTTATGGCCCAAAATGTGCGCAATCCAGGGAGTGGAAAAATGTCACTTTCTGGGACCACACAAAGCACAGGACAAGTGATTCCTCACTTTAAGTCTCCTAAGGACAACCACTAATGCCTCGTTAGACATCAAGTGAGCACACAATGGAATATTTGGAGCACACAAAGGAATCATACCCCTATTTTGGGTCACCATCCATAATTTACCAAGAGAGGGGAGGAGGATTTGAAATATCCTATATAAGGGAACCATGACCTAAAGAATGGATGAACACATTGTTATGCTATCCAAAATTTCCCAAGCAATACCAGCAGTGTGTGATCTAGAGTTGAAGATAGAGGGGACTCAATTGTTGGCCATCCAACAAGTTCAATCCACCACTGTAGAGAGAGAGGGAGACTGCACCGAGGCAAGCTTGGGATAAAAAAATCTTACATCGGGACTTAGAACCCATGCTCTAGGGGCCCTTTGGCAACAGGGTAAATTTTTACTCTTATTCTAACCAACGCTTAATCAGAGGGGCCTAGAGCCACCATTCGTATTATTGTTGTCGTTTGACTCTTTTCAGAGCTTGTGTTTATTTGTTTTAGTTTTTATTTTAGTGTTATTTTATATATGCATGTTGTTTCTCTATCTAGTCTTCTTATGTTTCTAGCTTGCTTGACTCCACTTCTTTTTATGCTTGTTACCAATAACTTAAGTGGGTTTACCACACCCCTTAAGTTGGTGTGATTTCGTACATACATGCACCAAACACACTTCAACACTCACCACCTCCCACTCTCCACCACCACCTCATCCAAATAGCACGCCCTATGGAAGGTGGGAATGGGAAGCGAACATGCCCTGAGGGAGATTAATGGGTGGTGAGTGTACCTTCATATAAGAAGTCGATGCAAGAGTATATGAAATGGTAGAGAAGTATCCCTTCACATGTATTTTTTAAAGGAAGGGGTAAGCGTTGAGGCATGGTGGGGTGGGTTGGAAATGGAGGTGGGAAGAAATTTTGAGGCTAAGAAGTGATTTGAATATGGGAAATCTAGTTATTGCTATGCTAGCTCCCTCATGAGTATTAAAAATGTGTGAATAGGATCGTCTCAAGTTAACAACCTATGAAGGGGTTTATGTGTTTTTGATGATAAAATTATGAGTTAATTAGTTGTTTAATACTCATATACAAAAATGAAATGCAAATAAATAACACACAACATACACATAATACCATGGATGATAACAGAGTTCACCCCTCCTGGGCTACATCTGTGTGGACCTGCTTCAACTCGGCAGGCCCTCTTGGGATTAAGTGTCAAATGTATGATTACATGCACCTGTAGTGCTCCAATGGATTTGAAATATTCTCCATTGTCTTCATAACACCCAAAAACCCCAAAAATGACTATTCAATCTCTGAAATTGGTTTCTAGCTGATCTAGGTTTGACCTCCCATCCTGGTGGCCATGGACTTGCTTAATATCTAAAGTGACAAAAACAATTTCAAAAGTGCTCCAACACCTTTGAAAATTGTACCACTATGTTCAGAGCATCAAATACATCTAAAAATGACACTGCTTGAACCAAGATTGGTCTTCAGCTGATCTGGGCATGGCCTTTCCTCGTGGTGGCCCTAGGATTCAGAATTCTTCAAGTGATAAAAAACACCTGTAGAATTGCTCCTCTGCCTCTACAAGTTGTTCCAATGGATTCATAGAATACGAATTTTCTAAGAATGACTCGTCCTGAGCCAAAATTGGTCAAAAATTTCTCAGGATAGGCCTCATTCAATTTTTCCTAGTAAACTACCTCTAAAACTGGAAAGACTCCAGTTAGCTCCGACAATTCTGGATGTGGTGCTGGATTTGGAGGTGCTGCCAAAAATCTCGCCGAATTAAACTGGGAGCTTAATCAAATTTAATATGCAGATTAGGAGGATAATGGGTGGATTAATGCACACTAAGAGCATTTTAGTTCAGCGCTTGGTCGAAATCACGTCGCGCGGACACATGGGAGGACGGTTAGCCCCCTCCTTCCCGCCATCGGATCCAAAATATAGTTTATAAGGCGTTTCGTGGCCATCCTTTACAAGAAACTCAACATGGCTTGTTGGTAAGAAGTGGTAGTGGTCGGGGGGAGGTCACGAGGTCGAACCTCGACCTCCGCCGCTATTCATATGTTTTGTACCATATAACTTTGCATATAATACACGCCCAAATTTAACGTTTGAAATATGGATATAAAACGTATGTGCAGACTTGCCATATTAAATATGCCATACCATTTTAAACTTTGGAATCAGACGTTGCAAATGTGCTTCCAACTAAATTTAATGCCAACATTTAATACATTTAAAATGCCCACCATAATATATATATGTGGAATTTAAAATGTAGGGTTTGGAATATATATATATATCCAATGTTAATAAAATTAATTCCAACACATAAATATAATGAACCAAATTTCAACCTTGGAAAACTTTGGGCAAATTCCACCTTCTCAAAGCCCAATTGGAGAATCCTGTTGTGTCACTTGTCACAGTGCCACTAGTCAAAAACTGAAGAAGATTCCCTGCATGCTGACTGGGTTGCCATGTCATCAACTAGTACATGTTTTGCAATTTTGTAAAGAAATTTGCCGGTTCTAAATGACAATCAACAGACTATAACTTCTTCATCCGAACTCAGTTTTCGATGAAATGAGTTGCGTTGGATTCCTGGAGATGGGCTAGTCGCTTTCGTTCTAGTTTGGTGCAATTTTTATCACTTTCATTTTTGAGAAAAGTTTTTCCCCTAATCTAGATTCTGATCAATAAGGGCCACAATGTTTGGGAGAATAAAGGGTGTGAGCCACCCTTCAAATGAGTGGTGGCTAAAGGTGTATATGAAGGTGAAAATAAGCCCCTTCTTGTGCATATTCCTTAAAAATTGGAGAACAAATTTAAGGGGTGGGAGTGCGAGGAGGATAGTGTGGGTGGTGGTGGATGGGGAAAGGTGTGTAAGAGGACAATGGGAAGAATGGTATGGGAGAGAGTGGTGAGTTGGGGGTGAATTCCCTAACCAATACTTTAATGAGTTAATTCAAGCAGAGGGAAAGGGTGGGGTGGTGGTTGTAACACCCTCCTCCCACATTTACCCAAGCTGACTGACCAACCAGGGTAAACATGTGACGAGAGGAAACTATCATGTGATTAAAAATCCTAGATAAGCTGAAGGAAGTGGAACCGATAGAACACAACCAATTTTACCATCCACACATCCTACAGAAACTCTAGGATCTAACCCACCCTTCGAAGTGACCAACCCTTGAGGGAAATCACCATTTCAATGACCTGGAGACCAAGTCACTGTGTTGACAAGGTGTCCATGTGACTGAGATCGAAAATTACTCCCATGAGCCTGCCTGAGTGCGGATGTAGTCTTTTTCTGCCATCTCTATGCCAACGATTGCGATATTTAAGGCTAATATCCAAGTCTAAGACCGAGTCACTTCCCAGAACTCCATCAAACTTACAGAAATGAGAATTAACAGTGAAACAATGATACAAATACAAATACTTGAACAAGGAATTGAATGGACCCCTACTATCCATGACATACATTTCTTCAAACATGTCACAAATATGCATTCTGTAGGTTAAAACAACAAATATGAGTATAGGGGTGTCATACTTATCTGAGAATCACTAAGAAGAATTGATACCTTATCAAATTAGCTGGATTATCATCTATTAGGTCATATATTCATTTTTTATTCATTTACAAATAAAAACATGATGAGAGCCATACATCATCACTACCATAAAACATAATTTTAACCAAAATATAAAAAATAAAAAATAACATGGATATGGCTACCATAAATACCACATATGAACTAATACATTTACACATGAAATACAAAGTAAAAGAAGCTCTTAATAATTAATGCAAAGGCCAACCATGTTCGAGACTTCCACGTTCCACCCAACCATATATTGGCTAAACCAAATCTCCCCCGTGTCATATTCCAAGCATGAATGTGGGATCTCATTAAAAAAATCCAACAAAACCGAACCAGGGCTTCTAGAGGCCAAACCACCTCAACCCTCAACTAGTGATTCCACCTCATGGTAGGGCATCACTATCCATTACCACATCGGTCTCTACCCAGTCTGTCCAAGACTCCAGAGTGTTTGTTCCAACAAAAAATCTAGTAATACTAAATCAACCCACAGTTGTTGTCGGGCTCCACATCGTTTGTCCAACCAAGGCTCAAGGACTAGAAACTCAACCCAACAAGGGCTCTACAACATTTGTCCGAACAAATCTCCATGACTAGTAACTCAACCCAAGATGTTATAGGGGTTCAGAGCATTTTTCCAACCAAGGATACATGAGCTAATAACTCAACACACAGTCAAAGGAACATGAGAACCAACCAGAGAAAAAAAAAGGGAAAGACTCCCACAACACCATGCTTATCTTGGAAATGAAAAAGAAAGGGGAAAACTATGTTAATCCATGAAATCCTCCATGCCAATGAAAGATCATGACCAAGAAACTACAAACATGTGCCATGCATGCAAAAATTAGTAAGGAAATCATACATGCAACTCGGTACCTACAAGAAAAACCCATTGTCATTGTTGATCCTGATGTCCTCTTACACTTTTCTACTCTTCCTTTTCCTTCTTCCTCAAAATCCCAAGTGTGTCACACTCCTCCAAGAGTGCTCTGAGAAAAATTTAATTGTCCAAGTGTATGAGATAGAGAGAATGAGAATTCCAAAAACTGAACTAATAAAAAACTGAAATGACAAAAGGTACCAACTGTTCCTCATAATCCTTTTTATTAATGGGGCCTCTAATGTCTTCAATTTTCCATTAATTTCCTTCATTTTCCTCCTCACATGAAACCTGCGACCTTTCATCTTCCTTTTCTTCTAATTTCCATTATTTTCATAAACAAAATGCCAATTAATGCATCATGCCTTTCCAAAGCGTTATCCATTTCCTCTACCAATTTCCAATAATAAACCAAATGAACACCCACACTAGGATGTTTTGCCCAAAATTCATCTTTGAATATGTGTCTCATGACCATGGTTCTTATTTTTCCTTTATTAACTTTATTACATGGAATTTTTTACCAGGGCTATTATAGATACCTCCCCCTTGGTGGAACATTGTCCTTGGTGTTTAATGACACCTACAACCAACAAGATTGTTGAAATCAAAACATATGACAAGAATATGGTAGCATCTTCAACATTGTGTAAAAATAAAGAGGTACTTGCTAGAAATAGTGGGGGGAAACGGAAGAAAACACATATCCTATATGTTCTGTGAAAGGCAGTATGTCGCTCTTGAACATGACACTTATCTGTATCTCATGTTAGGTTTGGGACATCCTCACTTTTCCATTTGTCTTTCATGACCTCTGATCCTATTGTGAGTCAAATTCTACCGAATTTTGGGGTCATGTCATTGATATTTTCAAGAGAAGTCCCACATACAAATTCAAACCACTTATACCCTGTTTGATATTCCTTGCTTCAATCCTGAATCGCTCTTTACAACTTTGTAAAATCATATGTTTCGTGTCGATGATGTGGGTAACAATATGGACCTCCTTTGATATATCACTTCATGTTGACTCCGACTCCTTATCCAGGAATATGACCAGGAAATTCCCTTTCAGTACCTTCGATATTGCATGCCTTAATGGCAAGTTATTTGCATTCGATGATAGGTTCACATCACTAGACTTCGATGGAATGATTTTGCAAGTGTTTGACTTCAACTTCAATAATCACACTCGTCTATTGTGTTGTGTACCTTGAGATCCATCATCATCATTGGTGGCTTCTCTCATGCTTGTTAATGGTTTATGTCATCGACTGATCCTAATGAGAGGATCTAGAGACAAACGAGACAAATATATGAAAATTTTCCTAACTTATGCTAGAAAAACATGAAGGAGGAAAGATTTCCTCCCTCTTTCTAATGCTAATGCCTATATTTGGTATCGGCCTTGCTTCTTGCGCTTCCACGCTCATGATCTCCTCTTTGTCGGTTAAAACAAATGTCTGCAAGGAAGAACAAGTGGAGACAACAAATGGATACAAAGCATAACAATCTCTACTATAAGCTATGTAGCAGATCAAGGAGCACTACAATAAACATGCAACAATAGACACATTTATGGAAAGGAAATAGATAATGTATTATTAATAGAATGATAAAGGGAGAAATATAATCAAAAGCCTTGATGTTAGATGTCTCCTTCAGGTGAGACTCCAAGTCCTAGCCTCAACTCTTCAAACAACTTCCTCCTTCACAAATGGGCAACAATTGGTAATACTTCAGCTCATAGGATGGTAACGAACCATTAGTGGATGGTAGGGGTTTAAAAGGTACATTGTCGGGTCAACAAACCCACCCCCACATGGTCTTCGTGGGGAAACCAGGATGACACACCATCCAAACATCACCCAGGCTAAGCCGAGGATAACATGCGTAATATGCAACTTGAATGACCACCGAGTCAACCAGTGCAGAGAATTGAAGCCCCTTTCAAACAATATTCACATAGTCTCTTCTCTCCCCCAAAAATTTCTCTCTAATCAAGAGAGGATCACGCGCACCTATTTCCAGATTTGTTCACACTTTCACCATAGGATTAAATGTGTACACATCCCCAAGATAATAGCGGCAAGAGTAGCATTGAGTCTACATTCCCCCAAATGGTTAGATGCACCCAAGCCAACAATAAGGAAATGGAAGTAGACGACCACCCGTTCAACAACATATCCTTTCCAAGCGTCCACATCAAGGATGTTAAGTAGTGTTGATTCCCATACAATCTACTCCATTGGCACAGTGATACCATGCACTATCTACACTGACCAAAATCACACACCAAAGGTATGCTTGCTAATGGAAACATTTAGGCACCTCTGCGGCAAGCACAATTTCCACCTACAAGAAATTGACCATCCTAGTGGGGAACCTGACCTTGCGCTCACACAAAATCCCATTACGGAGATTCTTCCACCACCGAATGTCGATGACATGATCAAAAATATATGATTTGTATCATCACATATCAGAAATAGGATCGCAGCTGCCCCCACATCCCAGGATTTCCACTTTATTCTTGTCGCAAAAGATCAAGGTACCTTGCACTTTTGCATTGATTTCTGTGAGATCCCAAAATTACATGCTGCCATAGAACTCCTTGATGATACCCAGACTTTATAACAACGCCTAGTACAACTAGAGCTTGTCGACAAAATTAGACGACAGTCGCTGCAACACAACAAGGCCCATAAGCAAAGGGTAAAAGAATCATTCGACCACCACATCAACCCTCGCTCATTCACAGAGGGAGAGCTAGTCCTCCGTTATGATATCACAAAATAATCCCTAGGGATAAGAAAGTTTGAAACCTTGTGGAAAGGACCCTACATCATCAAACATTGCCTCCGAAAGGGGGCATACATCTTGATGGAACCAGACGGGACATGCCTAAGCAACCCTGTCAATGACCTTTACCTCAAGAAATTCTACCCATAAGGGCCAAAACGGCCCTTCCCTTAGAGTGAACGTACACAACCCCAACCACTGAAATTTTTTGACCAAAAGACTTGTTTAAAAGCGCTCAAAGTGCCACCATGGATCACCAACTTGAACACTATTTCAGATTTTCTGATGCAACATCAAGATGGTCTTAAAGTTTAGTCACAGTTTCCTGGGTCATCTACCACCCTGACTGATCGCCACTCTGCTCAAATGGTTTGTGCATCAGCTCAGAAACAAACAATCAGGAAAAATATGACGTCGTCATTGGACTTATGTGTGATGCCCTCCGTCAGGGCATACGCCATATGCATGTCTACCTCGATTCCCAGTTATTAGTGTCACAGTTAAACCAAACATTTGAGACAAGAGATACACATTTGTTTAGAAAATATTTGTGTGCAAAAATATTAAGCTGACAATTTGACTATATTACATTCACACATGTACCAAGGAGTTAAAACTAAACAACTGATTGCATAGCTAACAATATCCTAAATTGGAATGCATCTCGAATAAACCATCATACATAAAAACCAAAAATATAGATATCCATCAGCATAACATCATCCATAAACCAAAACAGGTGACACAACATGTAGAGCCGCAAAATATCTCTCATATATATATATATATATCATAATTTATATGTCTGAGTACAAAAATAGTGTCGCTGACCCAACAGTCAGCCCAAAGATACAAAAAGTCTTTAAAAATAGGGGAAACATCCACATGGTGCTTTCCTCGTGTACAAGTATACTCTAGGGTGGTGCCCCCTCAAGAGGGGCACCCAGACCCACAACGGCTCTCGGTGCCACCACTGGAGCTGCCGTCACCACCGAGACTGCCACCCGACGTAAAACAGGCCGATAGTCCCTCTCGCGGGCCATCACAGTCTCCAACCAGACCTCCTTGAGATCATCCATGAATCCCTAAGTAGGCATCCCCTAGGTCAAGCGGTCCACTCGACACTAGGCATCCTCTAGAACTGACAAGCTAGCAATTAGTTCTGTGATACGAGCATTTTCCATATCTGCACGTGCCATCGCTGGGTCGGTACGAGCCCGCTTGGCCGTAGCCTCGACAGCGACCAAGCTACTTCCCTCTCCTAATGGGCCAGCACCACCACCAGGTCCTCCAAAAACACCTCCTCCCTGCCCAAACCTAGGTCACCATAGAGGATCGCGGCAAGTGAACCGAGCCACGAGGCGACCCACCTCGCCAACATCTGTAGGAATAACCAAAACTATGTCAGTGTTAGTAGTAAAACACATAAGCACATACATACTCAAATAAATGCAGAAAACATAGAAAATGTACCTGTTGGCCCCCAAGCATAACTAGGGGGAGACCCATATCTGGATCCCCCCGAAAATCCATCCTTGCATATGGAAAAGGAAAGAACATCTGTTGGTTCACCTCGAAATAGGCCTCTGTCGTGGCATTCCAATAATGCCCCACCATGCCACCACCACCTCACAGCATCACCGTAGCCCACCTCCTCATAAGAGGCTCTCGTGGCCCCCTAGGAGGCACTGCCACCACTGGCCTCAGTAACACTACCCTCTCGTACATAATGCTGGTGTACGTAAAAAAATTTGATGCATTTTGGACCTTGTTGAGTTGCGCCACCATCTCATCATAGCAAAAATGGGAAAAATCAAAGAAATTCACAGACCTCAACTAGCACAATACTCCGACCTGCGGGCCTAATGCCCGATGTAGAGCCGATGACCTTGCAAGTCACACAATCATTGCCAGAGCACATCGCTTTGCTAAATATGTCACGGATGCAATGCTGATGAATCCCTTTGTAAGAGGTGCCCCACTACAGTGAATTCTCCGAAACCTCTCCAAATCCACTCTCCCGGAAGGGAGTGGATACCTCAATGCCTCACCATGAGGCAGTAACTCAGTCGCAAAATACACATCCATCTCAAGATGGATGAATAGGTTTGTCCCACGCAACACGAACATGTTGTGCCTCTTGCGCTAGTGTCGGATCAAATAGTGTAGCAATCGGTCCTGCGACCGAAGAAGAGCGTTCTCCATGAACTTCAGGAGCCCCCATTGTGTTAGTTGATGGTGTGCCCCAGCATCAGCATCCAGTGCAGTACGAACTCGGGCCAATCCCGCTCCCTCCATAACAACTTGTCATCAAAACAGGTACCCATGAGCAATAAAAAAAACATAAAAAATAGGCAAAACCTAAAACATTTTTTTCGCCTCGGCTTTGTGCGCCTGTCCCTTAGATAGGTGTGCTTAGCACGCGCCTGTATTTTTCAAATGTGCACCTAGTGGAACAGAGCACTTTTAGCGTGCTTATCCCTGAAAAATGCACACAGAAGGCACGCCTTTGCCCTGATCGCTCGCATAATATAGGGCAAAAAAACACTTAGAATCCATACAAACCTAGTCTGTATGGACCTCGACACCATCAAACTGAAAAAATTAAAGTGCAGGACATCATGGAGGTTACCTGGGCATGATATCGCTAATCCCTGGTGCTCAGGTTAACCACAACAGCATGAACTACTACGCAGAAGCCTCTCACCTCTCAAAAACTCAACAAGTACACATTAATTGAATTAGGGCGATATTCACTTATATATCGACCTTTTCAAAAACTTGGGAGGACCATAATGAGAGATCCAAAGGTCCTTTCTCCGAATCGTATGTTGCATCGTGATCAACACTCCATAACAAACATAGGCGATGCCACATAATCGCACTCCCAAAAATTAATTTTTCAGCACCAACAGGTATGCCCTCTCTCATATTCTTTTTTAAAGCTCATGACTTTCAACAATATTTGATAAAGAAGATGCTTTCACTTGAGGTAGTTGTTTTTCTAGGAAAGGCTCACAAACCATCCATAATGCCATCTACTGAAAGTTCCAGAGGAGGTATCATTCTACCCCCATCATGATAGAGTCCCAGTAAACTCTACATATCCTGAAATCATTTCTCCATCTGAAATCAACCATAGGGTCCTCATATCCAACCGTGTTTATCATCACCTCACCCTGCACATGATAAACATCCTTTTTGGTCGGTAGAGCCTCCTCTCCATGGTGCTCGTCAGCCACAATAAACCATATAGCATAGCAAAAGTGACACCAAGGCCATACCACTTTAGTTCGGGAAGCAACTCATGCCCATCCATCCACCATGGATAAGGTCAAGTTTATCAGACAAGC
This sequence comes from Pinus albicaulis, assembly GCA_034641835.2. Classification (NCBI taxonomy): domain Eukaryota; kingdom Viridiplantae; phylum Streptophyta; class Pinopsida; order Pinales; family Pinaceae; genus Pinus; species Pinus albicaulis. Next base: position 630,552,584 of record CM076578.1, on the reverse strand, counting down.
TAAAAACCCCTTCTCGGATGATGAGGTTGTACAAGAAGATCAAAAGCGTACTATCGCGCCTTGCATTTGGCCCACCATACCTCCACCAGCATAATCCCATCTATGATAATTTTTCATCTGCTTCTTGAACCCCACACATGAGACCAACCAATGGGACCCCCACCCTCAGTAAAACACCTTCCTCACAACATCATTGAGTGAACATTTTCATGTTTTGGGTTACCCGTCTTTGTGTTTTGTACAAGACAAACCCCATTATTTTATTATTTTGGTAAGTGTACAAAGACTGTGAATGGTGCACTACATCCCCCCACCCTCTCATCCATCATTTTCTCCCCTGGAAATAGTCCCTGAACACCCTTGGTCGTATTATTACACCCCCAAGCGTAAGCCACCCTGGAACTCCTACCGACTCCAGGGATTTCCCCATCAGAAATGACTATGACTGCCACCAAGCTGCTTAGTATACTCTGACCTTGGGCCACTGAATCCCCATTGTCAGTTTTCAGTCACCCATCGCTAACATGCCTATGTTAAACCCCTCATGTCCCTAACCCCTCATGTCAGCAACCCCTCGTTCAGTTGAGGCTTCCTTTTTTTTACTTGGACACCTATTTTCCAAAAAGGAAGCGGTACCTTGGATTAGCCCTCTCCATAAAAGGGGCATCCTCGGGTGGCACTATGGGAGACATCATTGCCCATAGATGTCATCGATCCTCCTGACATTCGACTACAACAAAAGCTTTTATGTCAAGATGGAATCATACCTTACAACCATTGCACTTTGACAAAATTCGTCGAAGACCCGTGCCTCCATAAGCGTCTCTTTTAGCAATGCTTACACGGGAAGGTCCCAACCAGCACCTATGCGTACAATGCACAGCTATATGGCACACCAAGTTTATGCATATAGGTACCAAATTCCACCTATTATCAAAGAAAAAAAGCTCTAGAGGGCATCATCAATCATCGTCAACAGCCACGAGATCACTACCAGATCAATGATACAGACAGAACCTATATCTATCAAATAGATTTGCTTAACTAGCCACAACATCATGAGCATGGGACATGCCCACCTCGTAGAAGATTTTTATATGTATTGTATTATATTTTCTTACAGGGGTCCCTTAGGACACGGTCATTCTTAAAACCGGTGTAGGGTGTTTTCAATTCCAAGCTTCACGCAGGTCTCTCTCTCTCTCTACGCACGATATACAGAAAAGAAACTATAATTTATTTTGTCTATACAATTCTTCCTAGACCTCACAAATTAGGGGGAAACTATTAACACTGGAAAATCATACAAGCAGAAGACGACATTATTTAATGTCAAGCAGAAGGATTTTCAAGGCTAGAAGACATTACAGAATCTGGAAATTATTTAAAAATCTCTAACGTCTGAGGAAAAATCAAATTTGAACAAGTCCTAAATGCTTTTGCGTGCATTATCCTTCATGAAGAGCGCCTTTGCGTGCCTTATGGCTCAAAATGCGCGCAATCCAGGGAGTAGCGAAATGTCATTTTCCGGGACCACACAAAGCATAGGACAAGTGATTCCTCACTTGAATCAGCCTAAGGAAATCCACCAATGCCTCCTTAGACATCAAGTGAGCACACAATGGAATATTTGGAGCACACAAAGGAATCATACCCCTCTCTTGGGCCACCATCCACAATGTACCAAGAGAGGGAAGGAGGATTTGAGATCTCCTATATAAGGCCACCATGAGATGAAGAATGGGTGAACAAATTGTTATTCTGGCCAGAATTTCCCAAGAAATACCAGCAGTGTGTGATCTGGAGCTGAAGATAGAGGGGACTTAATTGTTGGTCGTCTAACCAATTCAATCCACCATAGTAGAGAGAGAGGGAGACTGCACTGAGGCAAGCTTGGGATAAAAACATCCTTGCATCAGGACTTTGAACCCATGTTCTAGGGGCCCTTTGTCAAGAGGGTAAATTTTCACTCTTATTCCTACCAGCGCCCAATAAGAGGGGCCTAGAGCCATCGTTCGTATTATTGTTGTCGTTTGACTCTTTTTAGATCTCATGTTTATTTTTTTTAGTTTTTATTTTAGTGTTAGTTTATATATGCATGCTATTTATCTATCTAGTATGCTTATGATTCTAGCTTGTTCCACTAGCTTGCTTGACTCCACTTCTTTTTTTGCCTGTTACCAATAACTTAAGTGGGTAGACCACACCCCTTAAGTTGGTGTGATTTCGTACATACATGCACCAAACACACTTCAACACTCACCACCTCCCCCTCTCCACCACCACGTAATCAAAAGAGCATTCCCTATGGATGGTGGGAGTGGGAAATGAACATGCCCTGAGGGAGATTAATGGGTAGTGAGTGTACCTTCATATAAGAATTCAATGCAAGAGTATATGAAATGGTAGAGAAGTCTCCCTTCACATGTATTTTTTAAAGGAAGGGGTAAGAATTGAGACGTGGTGGGGTGGGTTGGAAATGGAAATGGGAAGAAATTTTGAGGCTAAGAAGTGATCTGAATATGGGAAAACTAGTTATTGCTATGCTAGGTCCCTCATAAGTATTAAAAATGTGTGATTAGGATCGTCTCGAGTTAACAAATTGTGAAGTGGTTTATGTGTCAAGTTTTATGTATTTTTGATGATAAAATTATGAGTTAATTATCTATTTAAAATTCATATACAAAAATGAAATGAAAAGAAATAACACACAACATACACATAATACCATGAATGATAATAGAGTTCACCCCTCTTGGGCTACATCTCTGTGGACCTGCTTCAACTGGCTAGGCCCTCTTGGGATTAAGAGTAAAATGTATGATTACATGCACTTGTAGTGCTCCAATGGATTTGAAACCTTTTCCATTGGCTTCATAACACCCAAAAACCCAAAAAATGACTATTCAATCTCTGAAATTGGTTTCCAGCTGATCTAGGTTTGACCTCCCATCTTGGTGGCTATGGACTTGCTTAATATCTAAAGTGACAAAAACAATTTCAAAAATCCTCCAACACCTCTGAAAATTGTACCATTATGTTCAGAGCATCAAATACATCTAAAAATGACACTGCTTGAGCCAAGATTGGTCTTCAGCTGATCTAGGCATGGCCTTTCCTCATGGTGGCCTTAGGCTTCAAAATTCTTCAAGTGATAAAAAAACCACCTGCAGAATTGCTCCTCCACCTCTACAAGTTGTTCTAATGGATTCATAGAATGCGAATTTGCTAAGAATGACTCGTCCTAAGCCAAAATCTGTTGAAAATTGCTTAAGATAGGCCTCATTCAATTTTTCCTAGCAAACTGCCTCTAAAATTAGAAAGACTCCAGTTAGCTCCGACAATTCTGGTTGTGGCGCCGGTTTTGGAGGTGTTGTGAAAAATCCCGACGAATTAAACTGGGAGCTTAATTAAAGTTAAAATGTGGATTAGGAGGATAATGGACGGATTAATGCACACTAAGATCGTTTTAGTTCAGAGCTTGGTCGAAATCACGTCGTGCGGACACATGGGAGGAGGGTGGGCCCCCTCCTTCTCCTTATCGGATCCAAAATACAGTTCAAATGGAGTTTCGTGGCCATCCTCTACAAGGAACTCAATGTGGGTTGTTGGTAAGAAGCAGTAGAGGTTGGGGGATGTCATGGGGTCGAACCCTGACCTCCGCCCCTATTCATATATTTTGCACCATATAACTTCGCATATAATACACACCCAACTTTAACGTTTGAACTATGGATATAAAACATATGTGTAGACTTGCCATATTAAATACGCCATACCATTGTAAAATTTGGAATCACACTTTGCAAAATGTGATTCCAACTAACTTTAATGCCACCATTTAATACATTTGAAATGCCCACCATAATATATACTAGCAATTGCACCGGGGGTGCAAGGGAACGCCGGAAGGAGGAGACCTGAATCATTTTGTGGTACATGTTAGGGAACATGATGAATGTGAATTTATGAGGGGTAAAATCTGCCATTGATTGATTACATGAATATTTAGATTTAAAACTATGAAAAGAAAATATGTTGTTTGCTGAAGTTGAAGGTGGAAAGAAGGTAGGTAATTTCATCTCTACGAGTTACATTTTATGACTTTATGGTTATTATGTTAAATCATTATGTGTTAATAATAGTAGAAGTAATTTACTGATATTTTCACGAATGTAATTTAAATTAGAAGCAAACTAATTGAAAATGAAGAATAGGTTTGGTTGTGAATCGATTTATAATCGTATAAAATGAGAGCATATAAAGGAAGTAATTTTTGAGATTTAATTATGTAGGCATAATTGATATGATGAAAATAGATAGTATACAATATAGTAGACCATAGATTTCTTGTCCATTGTATAATTTTTTTTGCGAGGGCATCATTGACTTGTATAGAAGTAATGTAATGGTAAAGAGGCTATACATGTTTTTGAAAGTCGTAGTAGTAGGCAGTTTAACATCATGGTAGAAGCAAAATGAGTAAGAGTGATATTGTTAAATATAGAAAAGAATCGATTTGGAACAAAAAGGAGGAGCAAGTGATAGCATAGCACATTGAGGGGGTATTCTTGTGCATCGTATAGATTATTGTGAAGGCATCATTGACTTGATTTGAAGTAATGTAATGGTAAAAAGGTTTTACATGTTATTAAAACTCGCAGTAGTAGACAGTTTTACATCATGGTACAAGTAAAAATAGTAAGAGTGATATTGTTAAATATAGAAGAAAATTGCTTTGGAACAGAAAGGAGGAACAGTGTTAGCATAGTAGACTGATCATGCATGAAAGGTGTTTGGTTGCAATCTAGTCATAAATACAAGGGGTTGCCCGACAGCGACAGCACCAATTGACGTCCAAACTCAGGACGCGACTAAGATAGCATGCTCGAAGTTGCCTGTGTGCATCTCTTTCATGCACATGAATGAGGCGACGAATGAATATTTTGATCTTATGGAGTAGTTGCAATGTTGGGCGCAAACGGTATAGTGGTAGAGTAGGTGGAACTAAGAAGCATTGTTGTAGAATGAGGAGTGCATTCTCCTGTTGAGTGATTTCTTCATAGAACTTGTTGAGTTGAGAAAGGTAGTTGCGATCCATAGTTGCTGCAAGGGAAGGAAAAGCATATAAGTGAACATGTAAAAATTTGACACTAATAATGAAAAGCATAATAAGAAATAAATAGTAGGAACAAATATGAGTTGAAATGATATTGGAAAGTGAAAATGTAAATGAAGTAGGAAATTTGCAAGGTCTTATTATGAGGAACAAGAAGAAAGAAGTAAAAGTGGAATGCAAGCGAACAGAAGGTACCAATAATAGGAGTTTTTCAAGGAGTGTGAATAATAGATTTGGATGCAAGGTGTGCCTTGATCCAGGTGGATATTGGTGGCCACCCGCCTATTCCACTTGGGCCCCCACCATTGTCTCTTTCAGTTTTTCCGTTTTGGCATAACTTACTATTTTTAGCAGTTTTTCGGGTCCTGAACTTCCGGAGCCGTTTTGAGGCCCTAAACGACGTTTTTGGGTACGAAAGCGCCAGCGAATTTTTTGATAAAATTCGTCCCGGCAGCTGTAGTCCTCGGATAGAGCTTTCTAATGATGTATCATATGCGTCAAACGGAGATAGTATGCCAAAGTTACGTCCCTGGGAAGTTGAAACACCAATTTACCCAAACGGGGCCCATAGTTTTGGCGCTTCATCTCCTAGGGTTAGGTTTTTGGGATGTTTTGGGTTCTCCATTGTTTCTCAATAATAAATAGGCCCTCGCGCCTCATTGTAAAGCAGTTCAGAGGTCTGTAGCCACCACATCTCTTCTCAGAGATAGCTACCAGTACCCTAGCTAGTTTTATTTCCATTGTCTGTAAGCAAATTTTAGTTCTTTGATATTAATGAAATGAAGTGTTATTTCCGCTGCATATCTGTATTTATGGTTATGTGTTTATTCTGTTGCGTTCCTGCATAAATCCGGATCAGTGGTATCAGAGCGGTCTGCTTTTTCTCGATCCTTCTTTGCATGTCCCAAACGAGGTCGGGGTATAAGGAGCTAGGGCTTGATCTGGTGGAACCTTTGCAAGATCGGCCTCGCAAACCTCGACGGACGCCCATGGGGGACGAAAAGAAAGATGAGGGAGCAGGAGATCCTATCAAAATATTGCTCGAGGAGGCCCTCGAAAGACAAAGGAACGTGATGATGGATAACTTTGCTCAGATCCTTCAACGGCTACCCACCGGCGGCGCATCTGGATCGAGTAGCCACTCTGGAGTTGCGACTCCCTTTAAGGTACAAGTAAATTTTGACATTCCCATATTTGAGGGTCAAATAGACGCAGATGTCGTAGATAGATGGTTGAATCTATGAGAAGGATATTTCTCTGTTCATGACTTTTCAGACCGGGAGAAGATTATTTTTGCACTCCTCAAAGCTACCCCCATGTTAAGGACTGGTGGGAAACCTACTGTGAGAACAAGGACCAGACAGAACCCTCTCTGTTCTCGGCCGTACCAACTTGGAATTCTTTCCGAGACGCCGTCAAGGAACAGTACTATCCCGTGGGGAGCTATGAGGACAAGTACATACAATGGACCACGCTGCGACAACAAAGGGATCAAGATGTGCATTTGACGAATGCGATTTCCATACCCTGCGCACAAAGTTGGGTATCAAAGATTAAGAGAAACATTTGGTGCTAAAGTATCGCGGTATGCACGAGATACATTCGGAGGAAATGGAGTTCCTCGACATCTCCTCGCTTAGTCTGCATCTGGTATCTTCGCGGGTGAGCGAAATTCAAACGAAGAAGCGAGACTTTGGATCTATGAATCAAAAAGCGAGAAAGGTGCTTCCAAACCGGCGAGCAAGGGCCAGGCATGGCGGCTAAAGACAACCCGTCGAAGCCACAAGAAAAGAACAACACTGCAAAGCCAAAGAAGGACACGGGAAAGTGGTGTGAGTTCCATAAGAGCTCCACTCACAACACAAGTGAGTGTCGGGCCAAGCAATCGCTAGTGGCCGAGATGAGGGCTTCTGAGTCAGATGCATGCTCTGACTCCGAATCAGAACCTGAAAGGGTGAATGAAAAAGGGAAACAGATTATTGATGCGGAGCCCAATGCCACTGTTGCCACTGCAAAGATCCAAAAGGAGGAACCGGAAGATCCAGAGGAGGAGGAACGTCTCTTCCACTCCCAGATGTGGGTAAAGTGCTCCCCTGTACGGTTCATTGTCGGCTTGATGGGAGCCAAAAGAACCTCATTTCAGCGAGACGGCAGTGAAGCCCGGTTGGGCTTTGCTTGGGCCACGGCTCACCCACATCCATACACCATCGGGTGGCTTCACCAAGGGCCCGAGATCTCAGCGTCGGCCCGGCTGAACATCGCCTTCCTATAGCATCAAGCCCTTCACGGATGCGGTATTACGTGACGTTGCTCCTATTGATTTTTTCGATGTATTATTAGGACAACCATACTTGTAAAAGTGTCATGCTGTGTATGAGTCTTGGCCTCACGCTCTTATTGTTACTTTCGGAAATAAGTTGTACAGGATACGAGAGGTACCACCTCCTGCTGCTATCTCTTTGGTTACTGCAAAAAAATGCAGTAAGCTCATTTCTCAAACTAGGAAATTCGTTTTCCTGATGATCCGCCCCGAGGGCAAGAAGAAGACTGTGGCCACGACCTCTAGACAGGACTCCTCTGCACGACAAAAACAAATGGATAAGGTTGTGGAGGAATACGGGGACATCTTCACCTCACCCACAGGGATTCCTCTGCAATGTCAGGTCAAGCACCTAATTGATCTAATCCCAGGTGCGTTGCTACCCAATGGACCGATCTATCGGCTCTCTGTTCTGGAGAAGGATGAAATCAAGGGACAGATTCAGGAGCTATTGCAGAAAGGTCACATCGGACAAAGTTATCGCCCGTGGGGCCGGGTCGTCTTGGTACGAGGAAGAAGGATTGGACAGTGGAGACTACTGTGATGACTATCGGGGCGGCGAACAAGATCACTGTCCGGAATAGGTACCCAATCTCACGGATTGATGACCTTCTGGACCAACTCCAAGGTGCAAAATATTTCAGTAAGATCGACCTGAAGTCTGGGTATCACCAGGTACCAATTGAACCCTCTGATGTGTGGAAGACTGCCTTCAAAGCTAAGGAAGGCCTTTTTGAATGGCTGGTCATGCCTTTCGGGTTGGCGAATGCTCCCGCAACCTTCATGAGGATGATGGACGACATCTTGCGGCCATTCACCAACTCATTCGTAGTGGTGTACTTGGATGACATTCTGATCTTCAGCAAGACTTGGGAAGAGCACCTTCATCACATCAGACAAGTCCTCCAAACACTGCGGCAACACGAGTTGTGTGCCAATTTGGAGAAGTGCACGTTTGGCATGACCCAGGTTCAATATCTGGGATACATTATTGATGAAAGGGGGGTGCATGTGGATCCAGCCAAGATCCAAGTCATTCGGGATTGGCCAGCCCCGACTACTATAACAGAGCTTCGCAGCTTTCCGGGTCTTGCTAATTTCTACCGTAGATTCGTGTTGGGATTCTCTCATATCACTTGGCCCTTGAGTCAAGTCACCAAAGGAGGAGCGAGAGCAAAATTATTTTGGTCGGAACCTCAACAGAAGGCGTTCAAAGAATTGAAAAATCGCCTCTGTTCTGCCCCAGTGCTCACCTTACCAGACTTGCAGCAGCCATTTGAGATCGAGGCAGATGCCTCTGACTATGCTATTGGGGCAGTTCTTACTCAACAGGGACATCCAGTGGCATATCACAGTGAGACATTGTCTGAGACAGTTCGCAAGTATCCCACCTATGACAATGAAATGTATTCCATTGTGCAAGCCTGTCGACAATGGAAGCATTACATTTTGGGGAAGGAAACAATCATCCACACAGACCACCGGCCCCTGCAGTTCATACAGACACAAGGGAAGTTGCAGAATGATCGCCATCAGAAGTGGTCCACATATCTGCAACAGTTTCATTTGAACATCAAGTACAAGAAGGGTAGCACCAATAATGTTACAGACTGCCTCAGCCGACCACCGATCGTGGCGCTCACCACTGTGCTCAACTCTTGTGGGCACGAGACTTCTGATTGGCCGCTTCTCTATGAGAGTGACCCAGAATTCGGCCAAACTTACAAGGCACTCTTGGGAGGTACGCAAGTTCCAAATTTTCACCTCCAAGATGCACTTTTATGTCACATGGGACACCTTTGTGTTCCTTCAAGCGAGCGTGCCAAGATGATATGGGAAGCACACTACAGTCGAGTCGCTAGGCATTTCAGGGTCGAGAAAACAGTAGCAATCCTGCAGAAGTATTTCTATTGGCCAAACCTTCGAAAGGATGTCGAGAAGCACATCAGATCCTGCACTGCTTGTGCCATTGCCAAACCGACCATCAAGAAGCAAGGCCTATATACTCCGCTACCTACCCCTAGTCGACCTTGGGAATCCATCTCCATGGTTACATGTCGGGCCTGCCTTCTACTAAGCAGGGAAATGACTGTGTTTTCGTGGTCGTCGACAGATTCTCGAAGATGGCCATTATGGTGGCCTGCAAGAAGAATATCACAGCAGAAGCCATTGCTAAACTCTTCTTTGAACAAGTGTGGGTACAATTTTGGATCCCACGAGTCTATCATATCGGATCGAGATATGAGGTTCCTTAGCATTTTGGTCCGGCCTACGAGTCAATGTTGGACCTGGCTCACCCCGAGTCACGGCTTTCCATCCCCAAGCGAGATGGCGGGCAGTCGTCAACGGGAATGATTGTACATTAACGCTGTACAACTCAAAGCATCACGCACATGGGAACGAGCCTCCCCCTATGTACAACACGATTATAACTGGGCTCTCCACAGTTCAATTGGCCATAACCCCTTTCAGGTGGGCTTGGGATTCCAGCCACTATGTCCCATTGACGTAGCCATGCCATTTGCAGCTGCTCAGGCCAATTCAGCTCATGTCCAGTCTGAAGTTGACAAAGCAAGTAGCTTCATCGAGCGCATTCAACACATCCTCCAACAGGTTCATGATATATTGGACAGAGCCAATGCCAAGTACAAGCAACGCCATGATCAACACCGGGTGCCACACAACTTCCAGGTGGGTGACAAAGTATGGCTACATTTACAGAAGGAGCGCCTCACTGGACCCCACCGCAAGCTTCGCCCGCTCCGATACGGGCCGTACACCATCACCAAGGCTGTAGGGAACAATGCATTCGAGCTCAGTATTCCACCATTCCTTGGTCTGCACCCAGTCTTCAATGTGGATCGCCTTCGTCCTTACTTCCTACCTACCCCTAGTCGACCTTGGGAATCCATCTCCATGGATTACATGTCGAACTGCCTTCTACTAAAGCGAGACGAGCGCGTGTTTTCGTGGTCGTTGTTCGTGGTCATCGACAGATTCTCGAAGATGGCCATTATGGCGGCTTGCAAGAAGAATATCACAGCAGAAGCCACTGCTAAACTCTTCTTTGAACCAGTGTGGGTGCACTTTGGGATCCCACAGTCTATCATATCAGATCGAGATAGCAGGTTCCTCATCACATTTTGGTTTAGCCTTTGGTCAATGTTGGATACCAATCTCACCAAGCCCACAGCTTTCCATCCCCAAACAGATGGCCGGGCGTAGAATTAGATCAACGGGAATTGGAAGTTCAATTACTGGCATGTACAATTCAAAGCATCCACGCACATGGGACGAGAGCCTCCCTTATGTACAACATAGTTATAATCGGGCTCTCCGCAGTTCAATCGGCCATAGCCCCTTTCGGAGTGGGCTTGGGATTCCGGCCTTATGCCCCATTGACGTAGCCATGCCATTTGCACTGCTACTCGAGCCAATTCGACTCATGTCGATCTGAAGTTGACAGTGACATGTAGAGCACCATTCAACATCCGCCAATAGGGCGCCCAATTATTGGACAGAGCCAATGCTAAGTACAAGAAATGACATGATCAACATCGGGTGCCACACAACTTCCAAGTGGGTGAAAAAGTGTGGCTACATTTGCAGAAGGAGTGCCTCACTGGACCACACCACAATATTCGCCTTCTCCGATATGGGCCGTACACCATCACCAAGGCTGTAGGGAACAATGCCTTCAAGGTTAGTATTCTACCATTCCTTGGTCTACACCCAGCGTTCAATGTAGACCGCCTTCATCCCTACTTCCCACCTCTATTGGACACCTATGATTTTGGAGAATAACTCACACCAAAAGAGTTAAATCCAGACTGCATGGAACAGACCACCACAGACTGTATCATGGACATGCAAATCAAGAACACTCGCCGACAGAAGATCCAACTGTATCGGGTTATCAAAGTTGGCCAACTCCTGCACCAAGGCAAGTGGTTCACCAGGGACCAAGTTCAACAGAAGTTTCTTCATCTCATGGAGGAACTCAACGCAATGGGGACCATTGCTTCCTAAGGGAAGAGGAATGATCTAGGTGGATATTGGTGGCCACCCGCCTATTCCACTTGGGGCCCCACCATTGTCTCTTTTAGTTTTTTTTACAACTTACTATTTTTAGCAGTTTTTCAGGTCCTAAACTTTCGGAGCCATTTTGAGGCCCCAAACAATGTTTTTTACGCAGGAAAACGGAGGCAACATGGGGTCCATGGACCGATGTTGCCCATTTAGCTCTGTAGTCCTCGGATAGATCTTTCTAACGAGGTATGGTACGCGTCAAACGGAGATCGTATGCCAAAGTTTCGCCCCTGGGAAGTTGAAACACCAATTTACCCAAACGGGGCCCATAGTTTTGGCGCTTCATCTCCTAGGGTTAGGGTTTTGGCTGTTTAGGATTTCCCATTGTTTCTAAATGATAAATAGGCCCTCGAGCCTCATTGTAACACAGTTCAGAGTCCTGTAGCCGCCACATCTCTTCTTAGAGATAGCTACCAACGCCCTAGCTAGTTTTATTTCCATTCTTTCTATAAGCAAAATTCAGTTCGTTGATATTAATGAAATGAAGTGTTATTTCCGCTGCATCTCTGTATTTATGTTTATATGTTTATTCTGTTGCGTTCCTGCATAAATCCGGATCATTTATTTGGTGGCCATTTTTTTCCTATTTCTCATTTTTCTTTGGACTGCTCATAGCACATTCATGCTTTTTGAGTTGACTCATTCATTATCTTTAGATTTACGAACTCAATTCCTTCTTTTATGTGAGCAGGTAAAATACTCAAGAACTGTTGAAATTTGGCCTTCTCATCTCTTAGGTAATGCACATATCTTAATAAGGAAGTGAACTTGGTTATGAATTCATCCCTTTTCATTTGGCCCTGTCTTAAATCACGAAATTCTCTAGATTTTTCGTCATAGAAACATTATGTTAGATATTTATCCTTGAAGTATTTTTGAAATTCATCCCATGTCACTTTTTGGTGTTTGATACTTCAAAAAAAATTTACTTCCTCCCACCACAACGTAGCTTTTTCTCTTAAATAATAAATGGCCAAATGAGATTTAAGGTTATTGATGTATTTATAAACTTGAAAGTACTTGTTCATATTAATCAACCAAGCTTCCGCCACTTCCTTAGCCTCCCCATCAAACGTAGGTGGTTTGATATTTCAGAACTCACCCTGTAGTTCCAATTTTTGTTTCTTAATCTCTTACTGATATCACACCTTACCAGATTCAGATTCATTATAATTGATGTTCTTATTACTTTGTTGTGAATGACTCATTTCCAGTCTTTCATTAGTTTGGTCCCTAGTTTTTCGTTGAGTTTCTGCGTTTCCCTTTTAGGACTAGGTTGCACCACTCCTTGATTATGATTATCGGAAAGGAATTTGAGTATTCTATCATGTTTTTGAATCAATTGTTCATTGTCACTCCTAACCCGGAGCATTTATTCTTGTGATTTCTACACAATACTCAAAAATATACTGGTTTGATGCTGATGTTCTTCCAGCAGTCTACTATTCTGCTGGTGCTGATCTACACTCAGCTAAATCCACATTTCCAGATTCCTTTCTAGATGGGTTCGAGGTGTTGGTTCCCTTGCATTCTGAGGTACATGCTCTGTCGATCCCTTTCTCATTTCTCTCTTCTATATCACCAATATTACTTTATACTTTCCAGGTGTGATTACGTATTGACATGATTGACAATTGTCCTAAACGGTTTTAGATCCTCGATATCTGACCTTTACAGCGATCCCATGGTCATATATATATATATATATATATATATATATATATATAACACTTGATTAAGTTATGAATTAACAAGGCCTTATCTCGTCACTTTAATATTCTGGGTGGAATAGTACGAGGGTTTTCAGATTATTTATTCAGAACTTATGATATGTCTGTCAGATGATATAACACCACGAGTTATGATATTTTTTTGGTAAATATATGAGGTACATCACTGATCCTTTGTGTTTAATTTATAATGCTGATGGGTGACATTTGTCATCCTTTAGGCTGTCGAATTTGTGGTATGAGATCTATGGCTGGGATCAATCGATACCGGCTTAGGGTATCGATCTCCCTCCCCACCCTAACTAACTCTCTCATTCTGCTTCTGTGTGGCCAGAGGTGCCGCTCTGCAACCTTTCTGCCGCCCATGCTCTGTCAACCTGCAACTTGGCTGATGGCTCGGATAGACTCACCTTTTGGTTCTCCATGGAAGGTATAGCTACATAATTCTGTCCTCCTTGTGCTTGATAGGCTAAAAAGGTACCTGTCCGTCACTTTTCTCTAGAATTCTTGGTTTTATACAGAAAATATTGACTCCTTACCTCTTTTCTGGCTGTAATGTTTATTCACAAGATTCCTCGTTCACTTGGGTTGTTAACTGTGTAGTTTGGCTGTGGGCAGAGATACATATTTGGCTCATGTTTTCCCTGTCCTCCGATGTCGACTTCAAGATTTCGGCTTATTCACATCCTAAGCCAGTAAGAAGCCTTGTTTAGAAGTGATTTCCAGTTTTGGTTTCATTGACTGTTTACGCAAATAGTCAACTGTGAACTATGTCTTTTTTAACAATTGATTATGTTGCGTTTGCACAGGATTTCAACTTCAATATACTCTGGGCTTCATGACAAAGGTAATATTTCCTCAAACAAACCTTGTGCGTCTTCTACATGTCACTTTTCATTTTCCTTTTTTTTTTACTGTTAGATTTGGTATATTCCTAACACAAATGGGTTACGATTATATGCAGGTAAGGCATACTGTTCTTGACATGTGAATTTCCAGGTCTCACCATAGATTTGATACTTTCAAATTCATTATGTCGACCTTGTTTTTCCGCTCAACATGTACATTGATTCTTCGAGGTTGGGTTTTTAGTTCCAAATAAATGTCATTTCAGCTCTGCTCTCCAGGGTTTACTGTATTTTCGTAGCTTGTCAGTTAATAAGGAACATACTTCCATTTTCTTCAAGTTCCTCCATTCGATTAAATTATTTTCGAGGGCTTCGCCCTAGTTGAACTATTTCTATATGTATATGGTTCCTTGTATAATATTTTCTTCACCTGATTGTATTACACTGGCCGAGACTTCGACCCAATCCAAAAAGAGTTGTTCCTGTGAAACATGAGTTAAATATTTTTACCGTAACCCTTTTAATTTGAACCTTCTTCATTATAGTTCTTGGAAATTTAAATTTTTCTCCTATTCAGTACATAATTCACTGTTAATGATGAGACCTCAGCTTCAATTATGTTTTTTCTTATGGTTTATAAATCAGTTATTCGCTTTTCAGTTAGCAGTACTAGGTTTCGGACACCTATGTGTATTTGATGGTATCCTCTATGACTCTGTTCTGCTTATTTTCATTCTCGGCCTATAGTGAGATTCATCTGTGTTAAATAAATTAATTATTGATGTTATTTTCCTAGTCATAAATATCTACGTTTATTCTAGTTAAATAATATATGTATTCACTCTTCGGTCAGAAGTATTATAATTTCACAAAGAACTGATGCAGTTTAATTTTAGTTATCATTTTGTTGTTGGTAGTACTACTTTACTCCAGTTTAATAATGAGTCTAATGATTGGACCATCAAAAGTTTTGAGTTACCATTGTAACTCACTTTGTTCGAGTATAGAACAGGATAGTGAAGGAAAAAACTTGTTTTGGTGCAGAGTTTCTATTTTGGATTTAAACTAACATTTTTCTACTAGAATGTTCTGTAGTTGTCTTTGGTTTATTTTCCTGGCGCTATTTTAAACATGTTCTTTATTTAACTAAAGACACATATTCTTCATCATCATTCTACTAATATTTCCCTAGTATGCACATTTATTTATATATATTCTACCAGACTTAGCCTTCCTATTGTAGAGCATAATGCTTATAAGTAAGAGAATTAAGAACACAATCATTTCCTCCGTAATAAGAACATCATTTCTTTTATCTAAAAATTTATCTATGTCTAAAAAGAATCTATCTAAAACAATGTTTCTAGTTCTTACTTTTCAAGCAGTCTGTATACTTATCTCACTTCAGGAATCGTTGATGATTTCCTCCCTACCATGAGAGAGGTTGTTACGTCCTCATCTCTCCCCGTGATCTGCACATGAGACCTCGAGACCACCTATCTAGTACTCTTTATTTTCTAGGATTTAGGAATGTTGAGTTTTTCACTGGTCACCAGCAACTTTGGAGCTAACTCCCTCCCTTTTCTATCAGAATTTTTTTATGTTCGGTCACAAAACCCCTTTTCCTCAGTGGGATGCATCCTTTATCCCTGGAAGAAAGGTAACTATTTTAACTGCTTTTTCCCAACTACTCTCAGATCTCTGAATACTTATCATTAGAATTTTTATGGAACAACATTCCATAATTAATTTTATTTCGAAACAATAATAATCATGTTCATTTTGTTTAATCACATTTAAGGAAAATAAATCTCTAATCTTCTTTTAAACAAATTAACAAAATGTTTTGAATTTAATCCTGCTGTCACAACTATAGACATAAAGCATAATTATTCTTTGGCATTGGCTCCTGCTAAGAATTCTGAAAAGAATAAGCATCACATTTGTATTGAGGATGGCCATATCCTTGCTAAAATCTCTCATTATCGATCTCTAATTATCATCACATGAAGTTCTCAGAAGCTATCGAGATAAAATAGCGGGATGCCAACAATATTAATAGAGTTAATGGTTGGAGAATTAGTAAAATTCAAATCCCACTCACTCTTTCAGACATAATTTTTCTTGATTTTAATCTATAATTTTATTAATAAATCTTTATTTTTGTTTTTGTTCCCTTCTATTTCTATTTCATCTTTGGTGAATTAATTTTACCTTTGAATAATATTAATTTTAATTAATTATTATTAGTAGTAATCTTTTATTATTATTAATATCTATATTTGATTTGACTTTATTTTTATTTATTTACCATAATTTTCTTATTTATTTACTTATTTTCTATTTTCCTAGCAATTATTTGAACAATTTCAGGACATTTTGGAAAATGTTGGCTTTTTTGGAAACATACCACTGGGTTCTCCTCATAATGTTGTACAGCTGAAAAAATATTTATTTGGCCTTAAATTTATTTTAACTTAGTTTATATTTATGATTTGGTTTATTATTATTTAATGAATTTATATTTTTGATATATATTTAGTAATTGCACTATTACTTTTAATTTCCATTATTTATTATTTTTAACTTTATTTTTATATAAAAAATATCCATAACTTCTATAAAATATTATTTATATCATTATATAAGTATTTATATATCATAATTTTATTATTAATATTTAATTATATTAAAACCATTAATATTTATATTTATCATTGAATTATGCACTTTTAACTTTTCTCTCTTACATTTTATTATAAAATTAAATATATAGTCTAAATTCTATTTACCCTCATCCTCATCTACTTACTATATATATATATATATATATATATATATATATATATATATATATATATATATATATATAACAAAATATTAATATCTAATTATTAGTTATTTAGTTTTAGTTTTATTTGATTATATTTTTTAACTAATGAAGGAGATACTATATAATTATTTTCAATAAATCTCAGTGTTTGATTTATGTATACTACTATGAATATTTTAGAATATTATGTGGAAGTTTAATCCCTAGCATCCACCTAATAAGTATTCATAATTAAATTAAAATTCTATAAGTCCTTTTCCAAAATAAACCTACTTATCAACGTAGTTAAGTGGTTGGTAGGTATTTAATCTCCACAAAATATTAGGGAATATTTTTAATAGTTTTCACAAACCAAAAGTTCATATTTATCTTAAAATAGTTATGTCATTTCTTTCCTTTTTATTAAATTTATTAATTAAGAAAGAAATAGTTGATATGAGAGAGTCATATGAAGTGTCATATGGTTTATTGAACATGTGGTTATATTGATAAGTTACATATTGACCCATGGTATTGTAAAAAAGACTATTTATAAGTTAAGAATATCCATACTTAAGAATCTTATTACATGTTCCTTGGACGAGCCTCATCGAACTGGTGATTTCTAATTCCTTCTTCATTGTGGCTTGATGAACCTTTATGAAGATTTTACATTATGGTGAGCTCCATTATTTTATTTTGGTTCCTTATTTTGAATTATATGTACCTTTATATTTCTTGGAATCATTTTGGAAATAGTTAGAGTTGTTAAATGAACATGCTTTGACTAATCCATCATTTTCTTAGGATCTTCCTTACTACTGGATGAAATGGATGTCTAATTGAGCTTCTCGGGGTGATCTTCATTTGACGTTATTGGAAGAGATTTATTCTTGGATGTCTTGCAACTTCTTGATAGCCAATACCTATTTTGATGAGGAGATATTTTCATGATCATGAATTTATCTTTATATTTATTCCCTATATGAATCTTTAGCCTACATTTCAGTTGTTCAAGTTCATCTTTTAAAAGCATAACTTCCTCTTCTATTCATTCAAAAATTTATTCTTTATCATTCAACTATTCTCACAAAAAATCCTTCATCATTTTATCTTATTCTAGATCAATTTTGAGAGCAAGAATGTTTTCTTCATTTAGATATTGTCTTGGAGTTGATGCACTAGTTTACCTTTCCTATTTCTAAGAGATTTTATTTCCTTCAATGCACTTTTAAGTTATCCTTCATAATATATTACTGCTTCAAGTTATTCTATTTTAGTGAAGAAATATATTACACCTCTTTGATCATTTGTGACACTTACATTAATTTCTAACAAATTTCTTCTTTTGAGAATAATTTCGCCTTCTTGTCGTCTCACTTCTTCTTTTGATTCTTAGACTCGAATCCGAGTTCATTGGCATTATCATTCATTTCTGTATAAATACATTTAGAAGCATAATGTCCTATTCTTCGACATACAAAACACTTGAAAGGGAGCTTACACTTGAAATTTATGGTTCCTCTTTTAAACATTCAAACCAACATGGATTCTTCTTTATCAAAATTGGAGTCTACCAAATTTTTATTCCTTTTCCTTTCTTTGGTTGCATGGAATGTGTAATGCCCTCCTCCCACACTTACCCAAGTTTATCGATCCAGGAGGGTAAATATGTGACGAAGAGTTACTATGATATGACTCAGCCTCCTAGGTATAGTTAAGGAAGTGGAATCGTCTAACCAAAACTTTACTTACCTCCCTCGGGAACTACAGAACCCCTCAAGGGTAATCAATCACTCTTGGTTCCTAGAACCTGAGCTACACTGCATTTTCACTAACCTGGAATCCTAGACACATTCATAATACTAGTTAAATTTTATTGTAACCCTCGAGTCGCATGGATGACCATTCCTCCCAGTGACTATAGTGTAATTTACTCAGTTCTATGCATGAAACCCTGAGATCTAAGCCACTTTTTCGAGGTTAGGATCCAGACCTCTTCCAAGAACTTAATATAAATTTTTAGAATGATAAAATACATCAATATATATATATATATATATATATATATATATATATATAACTTAGTCAATAAATTAAGCTAAAGAGGCCGAACCATGACATTCATTTCGTCAAACAAATTGAGAACATGAAATTTAGATGTTATAAATACAAATCTGAACATAGGGGTCTCATACTTATCAGATATCATCAGTAGGGTCTGATGTGTTCTCTCAATAGCTGAATTATCATATATTAGGTCATGCATTCATTAACCATTCATTTACTAATCAAAACATGATGAGATCCATAATTAAAGTATGTCATAAAACCATGCTTATAACAAGCATATAACTAGAATAATAACAATGATAGAAAAACTATCAAAGCCACATAATATCAAGTATTAACGTATGAAAAGTCCAACCAAGTCAGGGAATTCCACGTACCACCCAACCATAGATTGCACTAAACCAAATATTTATTTAAGCCAATAACCCATGTGCCATATTCAAAGCGTGAATGTGAGACTCACAACAAAACATGACTCCCAAGGGCCTTAAAATCCAACCATGTTAGGGAATTCCAAGAGTATGAGAGAGGGAGAGAATAGAGAAAGAGATCCAAAAATAAACTAGAAATAGGTGGTGAATTGATCCTGGCTTACCATGCATGCTAAAACTAGCAAGGAAATCATATATGCAACTCGATACCTCCAAGTAATCTCTCTCCAGCCGCTTGATCCAACTCTTCCTTGCTTCATCCTGGCTTCCCGTTGTTTCCTTGTTCTTCCATTTCCTCCCTTTCTCTAATGCTAGAGTCCTCCAATAATTCTATAGTTGTGCAAGAGTGTGAGAGAGGAAGAGAATAGAGAAAGAGATCCAAAACTAAACTCGAAAAAGGTGGTTAATTTATCCTCAAAAGCCTTTTTATTATTTATGTCTTTATTTCCTTCAATTTCCATTATTTTTCCTTCAATTTCCTCCTCACATGCAACCGTTGGCCTTTCACCTTCCTTTTCTCCTATTTTCCATTATTTCACAAATAAAATGCCAATTAATGCCCCTCTGTATTTTCAAATCCTTTTCCATTTCCTTTTCCAATTTCCCTTAGCCATAATAAACCAAATGAACACCCACTGGGATGTCTTTCTCAATATTTAGCTTCGAATACATGTCTAATGACCTTCATATTTATTTTCCTTTATTAACTTTATTACATGAAATTTTAACCCAAGGTTGTTACAAAATGATACTTCCTTAACTCGTCATTTTTCCTCCTTTATTCTTATTTGAGATATTAATAATTTTCCATGAAGTCCAACAATATTCATTTTATCCATATTCAATAATTATTCGATGAATGATACTTTTGGATAGAGTCTTATTGGAAGAGATCTCAATATTTTCAAAATAAGAACATCATGCTTGAATTCTTCATTGAGACTTGCAATAGAGTTGAAAATATTGTCTACTATAAGAAAATATGAAGGGATATCCTCATTTTCTTCCATCTTCAAACTTTTGAATTAGGCCTTGAAAGATTATAGCTTGTATTCTTTCAACTTTGTCTCCCATTCATCACAAGATTTAAGTTTGTTCCATACATCATGAGCTTTCTTACATAACATTAATTTGACAAAATTTGAATGTGTCAAAATAAGCAAAATAAAATGCTTATATTGTGCATTGTAATTATAAATTTCCTTACCAATCATATCTCTCAAAGGAGTATCTAGAAAATTATACTTGGTTTCTATGATTTCCCAACCACCAACACCCAAGAAATTGAGATAAGTATCCATTCTTATCTTCCCTAATTCATAATTATATCCATCAAAGAAAGGAGGCTTCCTTAATTCTCTGATCATGGCCATCTTTCCTTGAAATCAGTCTTCTAGTAGTTAATTTTTCCTAAAGTAACCTACATTGATTCCAATCAGTAGACAAAATCTCACGTTGAGATGGGGTATGGTTAGTCAGTGTGGTTTCAAAATTATCATTTCATAACATTTTATTGGTAATAAATCATGTATCAATGTACAATATCCATTTTTCATCATAACAATAAATAAAACAATGCATTATGAATCCTTCATCACATCAACAAAAGAGGAAACAATATTTTACATGGAAACACTTACGGGAGGAAATTGTTCTTTATATTCTTCTTCTTTAATTCATTACATAGAATTGTAAGCATCTATCTACTGTAGGCACCCACCCCCATGATGAGAAACAAACTACTTGTGGGATAAAAATGTGAAGCTGGGTTACACTTTTTGCCCTTTTTTGAGAAAAAAATTTCATTTTTTTCTGTTCTTCAACTTTCTGCAAACTATAACAATTTTTCTGTGTAGAATTTCATTTTGCGATAAAAATAAAAGTTGTGAGAAATTTTGTTAGCTTTCTGTTACTTATTTTTTGAAATTTTTTTATGTAGATTTGATATGTCAAATTAGCATTTCTTTGAGTGTGTATTTCTTAACAATCAAAGGATTCATAAGAAGTCATGTTATGACGCAATGTTGTATTGATTGAAAATTTGTGTTTTTGAAAAAACAAAATGTGTTACAACAATCTAGACAGAGTCTAATTTGTTTTCGTCATATTTACAAAGCCAATGGATGCCTATCATAATTACTAGATTTTTTTGAACTGGTCCAATACGAAAAACTACGTATTTTGGATATGTTTCGTGTTGCAAGAAATTTCTTAACATATAAGTTATAAACTAAAAATATAAAAGCTACCCATTAGAGACGACATACTAATGTAATGCCCCATAATTTTTTCAATTTTTTTTACAATGTATTTTGGGAGATACAAAATTTTGATTTCACTGAATCACAATGACCCTCAGAAATTGTTTGCACCCATTTTATTAGAAAAATAATTAAAATTAATAAACGTTTATGAAATTCCATAAAAGTTATATTTCCTGAAAGTAGATTCAATTCTAAAAATTCTTGTCTTTGTTCCAACAGTTAATTAACAACCTTTCATGGAGTTTAATCAGTCCAAAGTTGCATAACCGTATTTAGAGCCTGGTTTTTGCGTAATTGGTGACGCGTTAGTTCGGTCGAACTTTTAATCAAAGTTTGGCCGAACTATGTTTTCCACCAAAGGCTCGTTAAATCTAACGTCTTAATAGTTCGGCCAAACTTTTGATCAAAATTTCAGCCAAACTATTGTATAAATCTCCGTTGGCCGAAAAGTTTTGCGGAGCCCCCTACTAAAACACATTTCACGTCAATATAAATTTCCGTGAAATGATTCACAATTTTCGCACATTTCGCACACTTCTTCTCATTTTACAAAGATCTTGGTTTGGGTTCAAAAAAATTTCTTCAAATTTTGGGTTTAAGAGCATTTCTTGGTTGATTTTACAATTTTGGGTTTAAAGAATTTTTTTGGAAGACATTTCTTAGAGGCAGCGTGATTTTGGCAAAAATTGTAAAAAATTTCTTGGACATACATTCAAAAAAAAATTCTTGGAGGTATGTACGTGTTTTGAGTTGAAGTAAATCTTTTGAGCTTCGTTTCATTTTCATAATACATTTTTCTCTCGAATTCTTAAACCAAGTTTTGAATTGAACATGTATTTTTTATAAAAACTTTATAATCGAATTTTTTTTTAAATTAAATCTTTTTTGATATTTTTTGTAATAGAGTTATTGTCTAATTTTTTTGAAGGAATTTTTTTGAACTTCATACCCTATTATCATGGAAATCGAAGAACTTGTGCGAAAAAATAGACTCGAAAAAAAGAGACCTTGAAGCACGTAGAGAAGAGAAAGTCATTAAAGTAATCTCGTAAAAGAGCTTGAAGCCCTCTCAAATATTGAAGAGGAAAATCAACCCTGCTGCAATTGAAGCAGTGTGTAAATATAAATATTATGATCTATTGATATATTTTTAAAGTTTTCCCAATGTAAAATGTGAAGCTTAATTTTTATTTGATTAACTAGTTTGAAAAATATTTTGTTTAATGTAAACAGACAGAGATACTCCTCAAAATATTGAAGAAGAAAATCAACCTCAAGCAGAAATTGAATCGTGTATGTAAATGTAAATATTATGATCTATTGATATATTTAAAATTTTCCTAATGTAAAATGTGAAGCTTAATTTTTATTTGATGAACTAGTTTGAAAAATATTTTGTTTAATGTAAAGAGACAAAGATATTCCTCACAAAAATATCACAAAAATAAGAAAAACAGCAAGCAGAAGAAGAAAATCAACCTCACAGAATTGAAGGAGGTATGTAAATGTAAATATTATGATCTATTGATATATTTAAAATTTTCCTAATGTAAAATGTAAAGCTTAATTTTTATTT
Organism: Pinus albicaulis; assembly: GCA_034641835.2. Taxonomy (NCBI): domain Eukaryota; kingdom Viridiplantae; phylum Streptophyta; class Pinopsida; order Pinales; family Pinaceae; genus Pinus; species Pinus albicaulis. Next base: position 630,529,322 of record CM076578.1, on the reverse strand, counting down.
GATGAACTAGTTTGAAAAATATTTTGTTTAATGTAAACAGACAAAGATGCTCCTCAAAATATCAAAAGAAAAATTAACCCTGCCAGAAATTGAAGTGGTATGTAAACAAATATTATGATCTATTGATATATTTAAAATTTTCTTAATATTTATTGACATATTTATTAATTTAGTGATTTATTGAATATGTAATATTTTTTCAAACATGTGTTGTAATGAAATCAATGTCGATGATGAGATGTTAGAAAATGTTGACACTCACACATATGGAGATAAAAGATCTGACCATGTTATACAATATCGTGTTAAACACATTTTTGATACGTACTTCATAAAGGAAAATGTGAAAGTTCAAGCCCAAATGTGGAAAAGTCTCCTATCATTAAGGAAATTAAAATAAGCTACGAATTTATTGGGTATTTGAAAATCAACAAAAGACAAAAAAATGAAGGAAAATGTGATACAAAATATAAATAGTGCTATAAATTCAATTAGAAGATCTAGACAGAAAAATGTTTCAGTTGTACCTAGAGCAATAAATATGGTAGTGGTTTCATCAAGTACTAAAGAGAATCGCTTGGTAAAATATATGACATGAGCATTAGGAACCTCATGAAAAACTTTGAACAAACATCAAAAATTTCGGTTGCAAATAGATGTAAATGATGAAATCACTTGTTGGGGAGCTATTTGTAAGCAACCATACAAATATTGATTTGGATAAAATGTTAAAAAAATAATATATGAATATTGGAAGAAAAATTCACGTGTTTCGCCAAATGCAAGGGATGTGATGCGAAGAAGAATAGCACAAAATCAATACGAAGAACATGAAAAACATTTCTTGGACACCACTCAGATAGAGTTTTTCAACAAGTTCAAAGAAGATAATCGTGAAATTCATGTCTCAATCAGTGTTTTTTTTCAACAAAAACCATGGTATGTAAAACCTATCACCGTATGTGACACTTGTTGTTGTCATTATCTTCTGGAATTTCAGTTATATTATTACACATTCCTTAATTTCGTAGAACATTATGGAAGGATTCACCTCTCCTTCCACTATCCGTGAATTCATATCTCAAATTCTATGTGAAAGAGAAAGCGATGAACTATTTTACAAAAAGAAATGTGTTGGTGGTAAAAAATGCGATGATTGTGGAAATTTGACTAAATTTCAAAACAAATATCGTACTGATATAAATGATCAATCATTGCCCAACATGAAAGTGAAATGGAAGAGATATGAATATATCCATACATCGATTCAAGGTGAAAATAGTGTTAAAAGAATTGAATTACGAGAAGAAGAAATTTTTGTGATAGACTTTTTGAGAAAGTTTGAGGCATAAATTTATAAATACACCAAGCATTCCCATAGAGCTCGATGGCAAGACTTGAAATTCAAAAAATCCCGTGAATTCTTTCCACTCGGGACCATTTTTTGAGTAATTGATTTTGCATAAAACTACACATTTGTTCCAAAAAAAGAAATTCAAAGTGAATACTATCATTATGACCAAGTCTCCATGCTCATCCATATTCTATATAGACATGCTGAACAAAATTTCGATCATATAGAAAGCACCAATGAAAATCGACACATTATTAAAGAATATCACTTTTATATCAGTGACGATCGTACACATGATACATATTTTGTACAACATTGTTTTGGAAAAATTTATGATTCCTTGAAAAATCGTGGAATAACATTCAATGAACATTGGATATGGTCAGACAGATGCTCAGGTCAATTCAAATCTGCACGATCATTCTTTTGGTTGTGTTTTCTTCATAAGAAAACATGCATTAAACATTGTTGGAATTTCTTTGAGACTGGTCATGGAAAAAGAGAACATGATGGTGCAAGTGCATGCATAAAATGAGCACTTCGAAGATATCAAATGAACCCCTCGCACGTCGACTCTGTGAATGCTGAAGAAGTTGTTCAATGCAGTGCATCAGGTGCATCAATGCTCTAAGCCATGAGAAAAACCCATCAAGAGAAGTACATTCAATTTAATTTATATTAGAAATATACCTTTAAATATCAGACATGCATCATTCAATGATTATCTTTGATTGTATTTTGATATCATATTTACAAATTCTTCTTTTTATTTTCCATATAAAGGTTTTTTTGGCATATTGGGATTGAAGACATAGATAGATCAATTGGAAATGACGTTGAAACAATAAAAGGGACTCGAAAATTGCATTCAATTAAAACAAAGTCGTCCAGAAATGTGTTTGAATTGGATAAAAGAAAATATTATTTTTTTTGTCCTGTTTGCATAGACAACACAAAATCCAATGACATTTGTGAAAAAAAAATGTATGTAAAAGTTTGGAAACATACAGAGCTAAATACAAGGGAAAAATGTCTATTGCAATGTTTGAAGAAATTCAATCAGAGGAGACTACAATATCATCAAATGGTGATCGAGTTTCTAATCTTGATAGAGAAGGTAACATTTGAATTGCTTTCTAATGATTTAAAGATTCAGACATAAATTTAAATATGCATAATTAATCGTTAAATTTATTTTATTGTGCAGAGATGTTTTCGTTCGTAATTTGTCACACCTCCCATTTTACAACAAATTTTTTTTTTCTATTTGGTTGCATCTTTTCCAGTTTAATGCTAATAAGGCGTTCTGTCATTACGTTGTAGGTTTACACAATCATTACGCTGTAGATTTACACAACTTTTCTTTTCAATTGCTATTCATATCCCCACTCTATCTTACCACATTGCAATTTATTTGATTTGTAATAATTATAATTATATTAATTATAATTACATCAAACATAGCCTAATGTCTTTATTCTATCACCCCACTTCCATATTCAATCTTCATTTTATATCATAAACCTTTGGACTCTAAATCGATTTATATAGAGGGGGTTCGATTGGGTTCTACATGAATCCCATGTTATTATAGTTCCACGGACATGTGGAAATCCATGCGGTCGTTCGCTCTTACCCTTTGTCGATAACATATAACCTTGGCGGGATTCGACTTACCAACTATGTGAGTCTGGCATTCGTCCTGCATTATCATTTCCGTCTTGTCAACATTTATATGAATTTGGGCGTATTTAATTAGACCTCCACGTAATTATCAATTTAAAATTCTGTTCAATGGAATTGGGAATGGCAACGTCCATCTGTCTTCCATGCTGAACGTTCACAAGGTCTTTAATCTCATCCTAAGGGTTATAGTTGATCTCGTTCCATTTGTGAAAACGTGGTGTTGGTTCCACGTAATACTGGATTCATTCTACCAGCTTACTTCGTTCCCAACGTACCCCTACGCGTGGCCGCACCGATATTCATTTATTTCAATGTTTGTCATATTAAATTTTTTGGGATGGATAGTGTATGTGTCCTTATTAACTCTTCGATCCGTGGCATTGCTCTTAGTCCCGCCGGTGTGTAATTTTCATATGTATCCGGGCTATTTATAAATATATTGTTTGATTCATGGAACATTGATATAAAACGAGCTTGGTATTTGCTGAGAGGTTCTTTTACCTCCCTATTCGTTTGGTTTATCTCTTGACAGTGAGTTACAACGCCATGGACACTGTGCGTGATTCGTTTCAGTCTTCGCCTTATTCCTATGCTTTAATTTTCTCTTTTGGTAAGATCATTTTAGAGTTTTGTAAAATTTCACTCTATTATTACCATTTTACAGGCTTCCCATCTCTGGTTGAGAATTTCGCGCATTTCTTCGTGCCAGTGCTAAGATTTTGGATCATCGTTCACTGTCGTCCGGTCTATATTGTGATATGTATAACAAGTTGCTATATTAGTCTTGCAGAGAATGTGTTTTCTTCTCTCCAGGGATTCGATTGGCTTGGTTTTCTTTCCTAGCCTTTGCGTTTCCTTGTGCGTATTCTAAGAAGTGAGACTGAATGTATTCTATCATGGCTTCGTAGCCCAACCCTCCACTTTACTCTCAACTGAAGGTGGTTACGAGGGTATTAATTCGGCGCTATAAGGATTCTATGCTTCTCGGCACTCTGGTTAGTTAATTTTTTTTTGACCAAGCGTAGGACACAATTGCTATTGTTCGTTCTCTGGAGGTTTATCTTTGTTATTCGACTCTTAACTACCAACCTCTATTCATGAAAATTCCATATTTATATGTAGCAGGTTAAGGATGGAATAAGGGTTTCTCCCTTACCAAGTACTATTCCCTTCTCAGTCATTATTTTTACTTGGTTCAGGTTATTCGTACTCTCCATGTTCGGCGTCATATTTATATTGGGGTTTTATCTCTCGCAGGTAAATTGGACTTGCGTCGTGTTCTCCTTCTCAACTACAGAGAGACGTGACTCCCTTAGACATTAACATTTGATTCCTCATGCTACTTGCAGGTCGGTATTCACCAAACTCTGTCAGAATAAATCCGTTCTTCTCTCCTGGTTATATAGTTTATCTTTCGACATTGAAAAATTGTAATGATACAATTGTAATTATTTTGACAACTATAATTAAATCCCAACTCTGAATATCTATTGATCTCTGTTCATGGGAAATTATAAGGCTGTTCTCGGATTTGTTATATATACATATATACCTCTGTCATTACTGGATTTTCATAATACCCATTTTTTATTCCGGTGATTGTTATTATTATTAGTATGTTCCAGCAGTACTCTCTCCTTTCTCATTTTGACTTGGCTGTAACTTAATACTTAACTTTTGGCATTTTAAATTTTATATATATATCTATATACACATATTCAACATCCTGTGTAGTTTATTTCCTTCAAGCTCTCAGGCCATACAATTGTTAAACTATATTCATAAATGTGGTGATATTTGGATGAATAATATACTGTCATATAGAGTTTCCTATTCTAGGAGATCATAGCTTCTGTGGTAGTAAATTTTAGATATCTGAATGTATTCAATGGTTTTATTCTTCTGGCATAACATTCTCAATTTCTTTCACCAGTTTATTAAGCTGACCCTAAAGTCCAAATTCACAGTTTCCTTTTTCTGGGTAATTTAAATAACCAGAGTGATATGATTATCTGTAACAGAATGGTACAGTAGTTCTATGCAGATAATTGAGGAATTAATTTGTTATGAATTTGCACAGAATATTTATCCAAAATGTCTACAGGGATGAATGCATCTGTATTTCTATTTCTATGTTTAGAAGACATTTGGATTTATAATCTACTATTTTACCCCCTTGACTTGGGTTCTCATGATAGACTAGGATACATATATTTCAATATGCCAGGCTGTGGTGAATATGCATGTTGGATATTTACTTAACTTTCTTTTGTATTTTAATTCTATGCTTTAATATTAGGATGGTTCCATAAGATAACTGTCTATGATCAGTCTTTTGCAAATTATTACTTGCTTCGCTCTACTATAGTATTTGCTGCTTACAAGCAACTTCCTTGACCATTGAATTTCTGGTTACCTATAAATGGTGTGTTGACCCTGAGGTTAATTTATAAAATCTCTCCTTCCATTCTTTCATGCACAGTGTAAGTTACAATTCATTTCCTACTATGTTCCAATATAATACAAGAAATTCAAATTCTCTCTCTCATGTATGTATATATTAGAATCATTCTAGGAAACAGAAGAAGATTAAAACTAATTCACAATTTTTTCCTGTGAAGAGATAAGTATCCTCAGATTTAAACCACACTGGTTTAGAGACTCTGTTGGATTCTTCTTCACAGATTTAAATTCTACAACTATACAGAGTTTCAAGGGTAAATTCCTTATGCTTAATTTTGTTAAATGTAGAATTTATATTCTAATATACAGTCAAATTTTATATGTAGCCAGTTCATACTATATGAAGTAGAACATCGATAAATTTAGAGACATACCACTCATGCAATTGACCAGCCTCCCAACCTTAGAGTCGTTCTGTCTCCCAGAACTCACCCCCAAGCTGAGATCATCTCCTTGAAACAGATTAACCCCTAATCTGTACAAGAGCAGCTTATTTAAGCTATTGTTCCCCAAAGCATGTTTCTAATTCTGCGTCCAAAATCTCGGGATGCTTTTCTTCCTGTTTGCCTAGGCTTCCCATTTTAGGGACTTTTTAAAGTCGTTTTTTATGCTTTTCTCTCAGTTTTTCTAGCTTTTTACCCTTTTCCCAACTACTTTCCTCATTGGGGGGGAAATTCAAATTTTTCCTCAAAAATCTAAATTTAAAAATTAATTTCTTTCAAGGATTTTTGAAAGATTGTGGGGAAATATTTTCCTCATCCATCCCTGGATTTAGCAAGTGATCTCATAAATCTCATTTTGGTCAACTGTACCACATCATTTTATTCATTTCCTCAATTAAATATTTAATTACATTCACAAAATATTTATCCTTTGGGGTCCACTCCCCTTAGGATTAAATTTCAAATGTCTAACTTTGAAATTCAAACACATGAATTGGGGGTGTTACATACAATATCATCCGATGGTGATCGAGTTTCTGATCTTGTTAGAGAAAGTAACATTTGAATTACTTTCTAACGATTTAAAGATCTAGAAATAAATTTAAATATGCATAATTAAATATTAAATTTTTATTTTATTGTGCAGGAGATGTTTTTGCTGTAATTGCACCTATTGACAACGATGAAAATGTGAAGTATTATTTGATGCGTTGCACTGAACTAAAAATGAAATTATTACAAGACTATAATGATCACGGATTTCAGTATGACAAAGGGTCTATTATACTGAAAGGTTATTTTTTCAAACAAACTCGTCAAAGTGGAGACTTTGTTTACTTTGAAGACTATGAACCCGATTCCATAAGTTGTCAATATAGTCACTTGGTGTGTGCAGCACGCATAAAGTTGATAGAAGTTCAATCAAAGAAAAAATCGAAAATTAAGAAATGGAAAATGTCAAAATCCGATCATGAACGGATTATTGAAGATGGAATTCCATTAGAATTTTTTTGAGTGAAGTGTCAAAAAATTTACTATCTTGGATTAAATATGTTTTAGAACTTCCAGTACTCAACTAAAACTTTAGATGCTTATGTTATGTGTGGTTTGCACATGTTACAAATTGTTTGGGTACAAGCACATGCTCTAGTATAAACTGAAAGTAGTTTTTCTATACATGTGCATTGATGAAAATTTTTATATGTATTGGATATATATATATATATTTATATTCTAAAACAAAATTAATTTTTCTTGTCTATGTTTTCCGACCGTATGGTACAAATTATTTCACTTTATTTTGTAAGGTCAGATTCGGTCCCCATATGGCCTAGCCTCCATGGGACGAGATAACAAGTGGTTGTCCCCACTTGCTCGAATCTCAGCTTTTAAGTACAATTTTACTGTTTATGGCAAGCATCTTACATGATGTCCTAGCCAAGGATAGATTCTCTTTGTTTCAAGTTTCCAGTAAAAGTTGTCACCGAATGACCTACTAGGATATTATAAATACTAGCTTTGTAAGATCATTTTGCATTCGAAAAAACTCGAAATTCTTAGACTGTCAATCAATTTAAAGTATCATTCACCCTAGGGAGTGTAAAATATTCAATGTAGGTTGGTGACGATGCTCACTCCTAGCTTGAAGCAGCTCCAATGACCAATTCTTTAATGAATTCCAATACACTAGACCAAAGTTGGTGACCTACTTGGTTTTTCACCCAAGAAATTCCAAGGTACTCTTACCTTTGGCCCCCAAAGCTACAATGGCGTTACAGGAAGGTGAAGAAAATTGTTTTCACTGATAGGAATTTGGTCACATCCCTAATCTCCCCTTATCAAAAATTTCCTATCTACTACATTGTCCAGCATGTTCTCAAGATCACTATTTCGTAATTAGAATATCACAATATCATAAGTTCTCACAAAAATACATGGAATGCCATTACAACACTCATCTAGCAATGGGGAGCTCAAAACCTAGAAAGCTCCTCATCCCCTTAATAATAATGTGTTTAATTTAGTCTTTTAGGTGAGGATTAGGTGTGAATCTTTTTTTCACATACAAAAATAATTAATTGTTTAATTTCATAAATTTGATTATTCACCAAAATACATGTCATATCCACTATTTGTCTCTCCTACAAATTCCCAATATTTTATTAAAATATGATTTTATCTCACCCAACTATCACATGTTCCTAAATTTACTCCTAATTGTTCCCTATGCTGCTTTTCCCTTACTTATTTTTAGAAAGTTATTTTCCTAGATCCATCATAACTATGGATCTATCAAGCGCCGAGAGGGATCAAATATCTAGAGGTGCAAACCTCTTTTTTGAGTGCAAAACTTGAGGAAAGGTTCGCACCTTGAGAGATTTGATCCCTCTCGACACTTGATAGATCCGTAGTTAAGATGGATCTAGGTTGGTTTAAGTCGTGTGCAACCAAGGAAAAACTACCGATAATATGAGGAACATATGATTAATTTTATCAATAATATGTAAATACATCTAATATTAATATAACCACTTTAAATATGCTAAATATGTTTGAGATTTATCAAGTCATTTTAATTTTAAATTTTCTTAGTTACCTCAATTTGTTGAGATGATAAATATTGTAGAATAAATTTAATAATGGAAAATGATCAAATAAAATTTTTGAATGCGAAGTGACAATGTAATAATATTGAATGATAGAATGTGAATAATTAGAATGTAATCACTTACAAATAGCATTTATTGTGATCAATCTTAAACTATTTTCTTCTTATATTCTTATTGTCACCCTTATTAGTTTTGTCATCTTTCCGTATCGATTATATTAAAAAGAAAGTAAAAATCATAAATCATAAACCATTTAAATATTTAGCTCAAACTCTTGTAGTAAACACCATACCTTGTCTCTCTTGCTCTCCAATATTATTAGGTTTAATTATTATAACACAAAAATCGTTCTACATTGTCAATAATTTTTTTCGCTTACACCGAAATCAATGAACACTATTAATCTAATGACTTTACAAGTAATGTACCATCATACATGCAATTATATCAAATCAGAAATCAACATATACAATGAAATCAATGGGGATTGTCTTGTTACAAGTAACATTTCAATTTACCACATGTGCAAATGTAGGTTGAAACCATCCAAAAATTTAAGTTGTAGATTGAAACCATCCAAAATTTTAAGTTTTAAAACCATTTTGATTATATATTGTTCAACATTAAAACATTAAACATTTAAAGTTCATTAAATATCACATGCAAAATGTAGATTGAAACCATCCAAAACTTGAGTTTTAAAAACTTCACATGCCATGCCAATTATAATTCAACTATCCAACAAAAACATTTAACATTAAATATCACATGCCAAATGTAGTTCAGACGACAACATTACTTCACATTCACATGGAAAAAGTACTAAAACCATCCAAAAATTAAATAAAAAAAATTATATAATACCAATGTAATAAAATATGTACAAAAATTGTAAATCTCACAAGTATCAAAGTGTATCAAGTTTAACAAATTTTAAAACCATATAAATTTTGAAATCAAATCTACTGTAAATCATGTCCATCAAATGGAGGATCTAGCGTCTTCCCTGCTAGGGTCTCAGTCCACGCCCTATCCTGTGAATAGGAAACCTACATACATAATGCACATGTACTTGAACATTAAAATTTGAAGTTTTAAAAACGAATTAGAATATATATATATCTAGACCTTCATGTGAAAAACGAAATATAACAAAAAAATCATGCAATACCTCGTAAGGTTCTCTCTCCATTTGATGAACAGGTTCTCCCATAGGAACATCTGCAGTGGTAAATTGTACAATATACATGTACTAGAAAAGAGAGAGTAGAGCATGTTTACATTTTAGTGTTGTTTTTCTCCCATAAGGATTTCCTAGGGAAATAGGATTCTAGAGCATCATTACTTTTTAGGGTTGCTTGTCTCCCATAAGGATTCATAGGAAAATAATTGTGTTGATTGTCTAGATATATGTATGTGTGTGTTTCCTTATTTTCTCTATTTCTTACATTGTGTTTCATTATGTTTTATATTTCTTACATTTCTTCCCTCCTATTTTTCTTTCCACTCAAGTTTTATAAAATAACATGAGAAGCAACATGAGACTTGGAACAATCATTTTCATTATCTAAGAATGACTTAAAATGACCTTGTATGTCTTATCATTTTAGAGCTCAAATTTTCAGGAAGGATTTAAGCATCCACCTTTCAAGAATCACTAGAAGAGGTTGATAAAGAATATAGGAAGACAAAAAACTAACCAGTGGTGTACTAAATGTATTTCTTGGGAGGTAGATTGGCATATGGACTTTTGGTATCTAGAACTTTTCCAAATAAGTGAATGTATTTGAAAACCAAACCTATAGTTTATTTTGGTTTAGACAAGGTCTAGAATTTTAAAAGTGAATTCCCTCTTTCTTCCTCTTACATGTCCAATGATCAGAATCTGGATTGAGGGAAAAAAGTTTCCTAAATAAAAACTTTGCATTTTATTTTTACACGGGTTTCTAAAAGCTAATTAACTCATAAATTTCTCACAAAATACACTTAAAGCTTGACACAAACCCCTTCCCAATTGGCTAACTTAAAACGATCCTAAACACATTTTTATTTAACTAATGAGGGAGATAGCCCAATAAAACTAGTTTGTCCATATTCAAATCAAGTTGGTATCAAAGTACAATTTAGCTCATTTTAGTCAAGGTTAGTTAGAAGAATTAGTTATTGGTTTCTGTCTTCAATTTCCTCTCAAAATGAATGTGTACGTGCTTTTGAGAGACACACTAGAGGAATAAGGTCCAAATTTTTGATGAAAATGTGCTATGAAAGTAAAGGGTTAAAGGAAAACATGTACAAGGCATAGTTAATGCAAGGCATAGTTGAGCCAAATGTTGTTGAGGAAGGGCCTAATTATTTGGGTCTTGGTTATGGAAAACATGGAGAATGCTCCAAAGCCAAGGAGGCACATGAAGTTGTTCTAAGAAGGAATTTTATTTCATGTTCATTACCTAAAGCATGTGAAGTTTGTGTTCATGATGAATGGAAAATTTTGACACCCACTTTGCAAGAAGATGTTAATAAACATGCAGCTAATGAGAATGTAAAAGAAGAGGATGTTGAAAGCCCTATCTACTCATTGAATTCATTGCTAGTATTCAGAGGAGAGCCACTACCTCATCAAATTCACCTCCTCAAGAAGGCGGCAATGGTGAATGTTTAAGGTATAAATTTTCCTTTAATCAAATTGCTTTTGATTATGATAAACATGGTAAATATTCACATAAGATATATCAAAGAACTTGCACATGTTCCTTTTGTGGTTTGAATAATCATAATGTTTATAGATGTTGGAAGAAGATATCCATGCACATTGAAACTTTCTAAATAAATGAGGCAAAAAGTCAAAGGCCCATTGGACAAGGAAAATGATGTTGAAAATAAGATGCAATTGTTTAGTATTCATTGCCATAAGAAAGGTCATCTTGTGGACAAGTGTTGGACTTTGTGTCCAAAAAGTCATCCACAACATTTGAAGAAGGTGGAAAGAGATAACGACAAGAATGGAAAAGAGGATTCCATAATCGATGAGGGTTAAGATGATTCACATGATGAAGTGTAGCTAAAAGATATGCCATTGAAATGGTTTGCTAACAGATGGTTAGATTTCTTATCCAATTAAGGCCTTGCATGTATTTTGATGTTTCACGAATTTCTTTGCAAATTCAAAGTATGGTCCATGTTGCATGAAGCAAGATGTTGAAAGTAGAGTTATGTTGACACACTTAAGTGCAAAAAATATGGAAATTTGTACATGAGCTCTATTATTTGACTTGAGAGCCAGTTGTTTGAAGAGGCATGTTTTGTCGACTTGTGTTTGGTTGATGGTTTTGTACACCAATATGTAAGATTACATGGAGATATTCACATGATGTGAATTTTTTTTTCTTTGAAGGAGAAAAATGATATATCAGCGAGCTATATTTCTTGCATGATGTGTTTTCAGTTTGATGGTTTTGTTTGTGACAAGACGTCACAAGATTTTGGGAAGGTCCACTCTTGAGCGAGAGCCTCATGATTACAACCTAATCATGAGAATCAAATGGGAGTGCATCCTTATTTTGAAAACAAATAGGATTTTGAGCTACCTATGACTCAAACCATTATTTTTAAATTTGAAATATCATGGTGTGTTGTTTCAATGCCTGAATCCACAACCCTAACATAAATTGTTTTATTCCTTTTTTGCAGGATTTAGTTGGTTATATTAAAATTCAGTTGAATTTAAAATCCTTGGCTTAGTGGCATGAACCAAACATATTGTACATATTAAATAATGAATTTCGCTTTCCCAATAATTTCTAAATCACCCATATCACCAAGAAAACATGTTTTAAAAGAACATACTTTGGTATGGGAAAGACCTTAGGTTTCAAATATTATAAGAAGGTTTTTGATATGGTTGAGAGAATGTGAAAAATAGAAACCATAAACAAATTATTTTTCAAAACGTATTACTTTCAAAGTATCAACAAGGAACATGTACAACGGTGTTCAATGAATTAACGCTATTTATTTAAATTCCATGATGTATATCGTACTCATAATTTTAACAAATTATTAAATAATGATCTAGATTGGATAATTATATTATTTTTCATATATTTTGATACTTATAGAGTGAAAAAACTGAAAGAATCAACTTGTAGGGTCATTTTAATGGTGGGTGGAGAATTGGGGTCTAAAACTTTTTGGAGTCATTTTGAGGAATTAAATGACATTTCTTGGGGTCAAACGATTTTCCCTTGTGCCAAAATCTTGACCATTATTCTACACTTAAAGACATATCCAATGGTGCAAGAAAAACATCAAACGAAGTTCATTCAAAATTTATGCCTTTAGTAAGTTGACCTATCATGTTGACCACCATGGTACGAGAGAATGACATCTTAGCCCCATTACTCATGCATGGCAAGCTAGCTACATGTGGAATTTTAACGAGACTCTAAAAGGTCTAAAATCACAAACCTCGTTAATGGTTGACAGAGTCAAATCTTACACCTAGTTGGCTATCATGCTATGTTAAATACTTGGCCACTAGGAGGAATAAGAGTTCCATTTTGTGTTATTGTATTTTGTTCCATAGTTGAAAATACAACTAGGAGTGTGAAGTTAGAGAGAAAAATGTATGAAGTTAAGTTTTTATAGCAACCTTACATGCTAAAAGTCTTAGATAACTCTAGAGAGATTACCTCTTTCTTTGTACTCACATATTTTCCATACCAGAAAAGAGAGAGTAGAGCATGTTTACATTTTAGTGTTGTTTTTCTCCCATAAGGATTTCCTAGGGAAAAAGGAGTCAAAAGCATCATTACTTTTTAGTGTTGCTTGTCTCCCATATAAGGATTTCCTAGGAAAATAATTGTGTTGATTGTCTAGAGATATTTATGTGTGTGTTTCATTATGTTCTCTATTTCTTACGTTGTGTTTCATTATGTTTTATATTTCTTACATTTCTGCCCTCCTATTTTTCTTTCCAATCAAGGTTTATAAAATAACATTAGAAGCAACATGAGACTTGGAACAATCATTTTCATTATCTATATGGAAGGCAAGAAGGATTATATCCCCTTAAGCTTAAGCTTATGTAGTTTGTCAATTTTTATCATATATTTTTTGGTAAGGGTATAAATGTTTTTTTATCTATAGTACAAGTCATGAGTTCCCCAATTTTACCTCATGTAAAGCATGATTCTAGGATTACTACAATTTGTACTTGGTTTTTTATTGTGATGATGCCCTGTCTCAATCACTTGGCCATCTCTCGATGGGTAGTTAAATCTTTATAACAATACTTAATTAAAATTTATCTATTTGTATTATGTGAAATTATGTAAAAAATGGTATACTAATTTTCATAAAATTGGGTTGAGTTTATCATATATTTCAATGAAAGTTGATTAAATATGTTTTCTTTAAAAGGATCTAACAATTTTGTTAAGGTATGAATTCGCAATTTTGTGTGGCTCTCTATCAACCTTCACTTCCTCATTTCTAGAAAAAATCTACTTGCTCATTCGTATACCCACTTCCTATTCAAATGCATGAGTTTTGAACTCTCGGTAACTATGTTTTTCCACGCAAGAAAATTATGTCACATTTTATACTAAGTCTAAATATTATTTTGAAGTTTGAATTATTGTTATACTTTTATATAATTTAACATTAGATATAAGTTTAAATTGAAAGCTACTTAGATGAAATATAGCTTAGATATGGGATTTGAAAATTATTATCTATTTATTGAACTAAAGGACATAATTATTACACATGTTTAATTTACATTCAAATGCTTCTTTGATTTATCTCCTATAGCTTAATGTAATGCTAGATATATAATTTAAGTTGAAGGCCCATGAGATAAAAATGACTTCTATGTGACATTTGTATTGAATCATCTATTTGTTGTGTTATATGAACATAATTGGTACGCATATCTAATTTGCATTACTAATATGTCATGCCATGCTTCTTTAATTTATCTTTTATAGATGACCAGAGCATCACTTTTTAATCTATCCCTTTTGACTTCGGATATGTGGGCAATACTCATCCGAATATTTTTCTATCATAAAGCAATGAGTAAAATTGTATTCCATTTGTGTCAATGTTAAGGTTAAGCACATGGATTAAAGTTTTATATAAGATACATTTCCACGGTGTACATTTATATCTAAAGAGTCCAAAAACTCATTCAATACCATATGTTTTGTTGGTGTAGTTTGATTGGTTATATTGCATTGCTTTTGTAGTTGTTGCTATGGGCCTCACCATCTAGTGATTTTAGGTAAAAAAATTATTTACATGGAATTTTTAAGTATCCTAGAATGTTTATTATTTATCACTACTAGCCTTGATGATTTAGTTGTTTGTTTTGGTGCTACTTGGTTACCCATATTTAATAGTTTTTCATGTTTAACTCATTGTTAAGTCTTTTTATTGGCCTATTAGTATGTATTTTTCTCAAATCCATAATGGATAAAAGAATGAAATTTATCTATGAAAAAGGGAGGTCATATGGAAAACAAATTGTTTTCAAGTGTTCTTTTGAACCCAAAGAACTTGCAACCCCAATATGGATACAATACTAAGTAATACATAGCCTCCTCATCTAACTTAGCCAGGGATTTGCAATACTATATTTGAGTTGGCTAGCTCCATTTCAAGATATTATAATGTTAGATTATTATTTCTATAGATTTTAATTATGGTAGTAAAATGTTACAAAAAACCGGAAACTACAAATAATATTATTCTAGATATATGTAAAAAGGACATGGTAGAGAAAATCAAACAATATTAAATTTTTCATAAATAGTTTAGATATAAATACATTTTCTAATTTGGATTGTAAATTCCAAGTCTTAAAGCAATAATTTTTCTAATAATTTTTTTTAATTAATAAATAAAAAAGAAGCATTTTCAATCAAAATCGCATCCAACATATAATAAAAATAATAAAACAATTTAAAAATTTATACACTATGACATTACTATATGGAAAAGAGCTAAAAAATATACAAGAAAAAAAATCTTTCATCCTCCTTGTATCCCAGAGAAAGAGTTGCTCAAACAAACATAATTTAAACAATTAAAACTTGGAGAAAATCATTTGTTTTTGAATTTCAATTATATAAAAAATTAGTCAAATATTTCATATCTGTTTTTTGGCTAGTTGCAGACTGTAGGTGCAGTTCTAGCTAGAGAGAGACTCCAAGAAGGGGTTTCAAGACAGAGCAGGTTTCCAACATTCCAGTCAAGAATGCAGGCAAATATTTCCAACAAAAGATGTTGTCTGTGTTTTCTTTAGTACTCAATCGAGCCTGTATTAACCTGCAAGCGAGCCTATTGTTTCTTATATAATCACAAGGATTATTAAAAATATTGCTGCAATTTCCTCAACGGACTTGACAGTCCTCAATATAAATGGTATCCACATGCTCTGTTTTTGGACATGGTAGTTGGTAATGGTTTTCAAACGAGCCTAATGTCTTTTCAAGCAAGCCTGTACTCACTTGTATGCTATTCCATATGGGTTCATTTTTTTTACTAGACTATTATATCCGCACAACAAGCCTATCAATTGCATACTACTCATTGTTGCTGATCAAGAGATGCTCTCTAGTACTCAATATGAATGGTACCCACAAGGCTCTATTTTTTTTAGACATGGTAGATTGTTACGGCTAGACAACTCTGTATAAGAGCTCATACAGGTGCACAGTCCACCACATCGCACCTGTTCATACAAGTCTTCACATTAAACCTGGCAGATGATATGCGCTGTCTATATACTATCTCTTTTAAGCCCACACTTTCAAGGATATCGATTTATGAAAACGTAGGCAGCATGAGTTAACCTTTCATGTTATAGATTCTTCCTTAATGCTGTCTGTCTGTTATGTTTATCTGTATTATCTTATATTGTATCCAGGTGGAATTTTCAAGATTAAAACTATGTAAATCATGTAAGGAGTGAGCTCTTACTCCTCCATAATGGGTCTTTTTATGATTATAAGGTTTTACTTCAGCTATGCAAGGAGTGAATTTTAGACCTCTGTAATGGGTGACCCTTCCTGGAGATTATATAGGCTAACTTCTTTCTTATAAGTTTCTCTTCGATATCTTCATGACCGAATCTCTGTTATTTCCAGCATTATGTAGCTTTGATTGTAATGAACGATAGATATACTATTTTAATACAACGATTTTTTTCTTCTGAAAAAACATTGTTATGGCCAGCAGGCGAGCCTAATATTTGGTAGACTTTTTTTTCTTACTGTAATATATCTAAAACAATGTTTCTTCTCCTGTGAGGAACAAAAAAAGGTAGGGAGGGAGGTAGATCTTCGAGATGAGCGGGCCGACAAACACCAAAATTTTAATACAACACAAAAATTTTAATACAGACATTTTTTTAAATACAGAGACATTTTAATACACAAACATTTTAATGCACAAAAATTTAATAAAATACAGAGAAATTTTTTTAATTCAACGCACAACAATTTTTCGAGGGCGTATGGACACTTACCCGACAGAGTAGACGAGTGCGGACAGCTGGAGCACCGGGGTGGTAGCAGCAACAACAGTGCGAAAATGACAAACCGAAATAACAATGCGCGAACAATGAAACAATAAACAATAAACATTCGTGGGCGATTTATTTATAGAAAATAGTTTGGCCGAACTATTTTGAAAGTAAAAGTTCGGCTGAAAATTTTCAGCAGTTCGGCCGAACTTTTGTTGTTTGTTTTCCAATCTCCGGAAAAAATTCCATTTGCACGCGCCGTCAGTGTGCCATCAATCTAAATGGAATCACGAGTTCGGCCGAACTTTATAAGAAAGTTCGACCGAACTATTATAAAGTTCTGTCGAACTATTGTTGAAAAAAAATTTCGGCCCCCGATTCTCACAAAAGTGTAACCCAGCTTCACGTTTTTTCCCTGTGATAATCTACAACCTGAATAATGAATCAACATAAAAAATGTACAATAAACTACTTGCAATAAGCGATGACCCGATTGAGGCACAAATCTCATTGATATACATATTTGAGTTATTGTAGGAATCAACTTGATTGAGGTACCTACCTTATTAGAGACACCCACCTCCTTATTCAACTCTATTTGGACCACTTTTAACAATATTTCAAACTATATCCACTCAACATGTTGAACATCAATCTTCTAAGAGCTGCTGTAGATTAGTATATCATCAAAAAATATTGGCACAATTTCTTCTAAGGAAAGGTTTGAAAATGGAATTCATCAAACCTTGAAATGTACAAGGTGCATTGGTAAGGCCAAAAGGCATGAACAAAAATTCATAATGACCCTCATGAGTTTGAAATGCTGTTTTCGGAATATCTTCAGTCTTCATTCTAATTTGATGATATCCTATACGAAGATCCAACTTGGTAAAATAAATTGCTCCATGTAATTCATCCAATAATTCATCAATCACTCCAAAACTAATCATGTTATTGTTTCCATATTTTCTTCATCAATATGTTGTTTCTTCTATATACCCTATTAAAACTTATTCATCAATTTTCTCACATAAAACTATTCTTGAAACCTGCTTTATCGATATACACAATGCTCAATACAACCTACGCATAAGCCCTTAAGGCACATAACAATGATTCTAAGTATCAAAAATACAAAATGAACGCTTTTCATGTCTTCATAGTTGTCCAAAAGTGAATCTTGATCAGCATTCTTCTTACATAATGTAATTATGATTCCGTATAAGCCCCAAAACCCTGAAAAACCATATTAAAAAAAAAAATGTTCTATAAAAAATATTTTCAAGGCATGCTCCAAAATGGTCATTTCCTGGCAATGGTAATACAAAAGTCACAGTAATGATATCTTTAATATTCTACAAAATGGAAAAAATAAATGCAATAATAATCCCTTATATAAATAAAAAATTGTCGATGTCTTACAGGACTTAAAACTACGACTGAACCAAAGAAAACCACGACATATAATCGACTAACCTAATAATTGAGTGATCACCAATTAGTAAAATGCATGTATACATACCAAATATTTAGGATCTGAGGCACACAAAACATTGTATACTTCCACCCTTCATTTCTCGTGGTGCTTAAACAATCTCTCTCTCTCTCTCTCTCTCTATATATATATATATATATATATATATATATATATATATAGAGAGAGAGAGAGAGAGAGATATACCTCTTATAAAACTAGAAGATGTCCAATAGGTAGTAGAGAAAGGTTATAAATATGTGAATCTTGGACTAATACCAGTTGGAATTAATCCTCTCATCAAACCTAGTTTGAATATGCCTTGCTTAGCCTATGTAATTGATTCACGCCATAATCAGTTCATTGATTCTCTAGTAGGTTTTTTTGAGGCCCCTTTTCACAATTGTTCACTTTCATCATCCATCACCCCACGGTACCAAGTTTCATTAACTGATTCCCATATTAATGAATTTCGTCAACCCTAAACCCATTTTGTTGGCTTTAATATGACTGAGCAGTCTAATATTGCCTAATTACATTCCACTGTTTGTTTACAATTTTCCACCACAACTCTCCCAACTCTCAATCCCCAACTTACTCAGAGAGCCACAACAGAAGGGCTGGTGGTTGGACCTGGTAATGTCACTCCTCTCACAATATGTTTTCCCCAATTAATAATTGATGAGTGGATTGCAAAATACCATCCACTATCTCAAAAGTATTTTCTAACTCTAGAACCTAAAAGATTGTCTATTTCTGAGTCAAGTAGAGGACCAGTCATTAGACTAAGGAATGAAATTGTAGTATCCAAAATCCATGTTATAAGTAACTCTCTGAGAAGCAATTTTAATTAAATCCTTAATAGGCATCTGTAAAAAAAAAATTACCGATCCTTCTCCCAATGAAAATTATGTATTTCCTCTAGAAGTCCAAGTTTTGATAGAAAAAATCCAAGCCTTTCATAGACGTCAATATATCTTGAAAGAGAACGTTTAGGAAAACATGCAGGATGTCAGGAATGTATACATATTTCCTCTCCAAGATATATTAAATTCATGAGATACACACTACCTAGAGAAAACGCAGGGGATGATCTAGAAAAGCATCTACTCCCATAAATGAGACTTGCTCCTAGAAACTATATAAAAAAATTTAAATATGGGAATGTTGTAGCTGATGTGGATTTCCTAAAATATAGGAAATTTCTATATTAGAATCCCTAAGACATTATAAAGCTTCACCACTATAACAATTATCAACTAACATGTGTAGCAAAAAATCTAGATGACCTATGATAAGAAGTATTGAAAGCATAGTCCCATGTGTTTGGACTCCATTCAAGTTTACATGATTTGATTCAAAAAGATTTTGAGAATTTTGATAAGTTAAAATATGTAAATATTAAGTTAGAAAAAATTATGGAAGTGGTATTAGATTTAAAGTTGGGTCTAGAAAAAGGGAATCATGATTTAGAAGAAGCACTTATTGCAACAAAAGATTATAGCCAGTCGTTCCGGCTAGAAGAAAGGAACCCTCAGGGGAAAAATACTCCACTACTGCTCAAATAGTTCTCTATACATAATCCCTAAATTTTTCAATTCAAAATTTCTATTTCATTTGCTAGAGAAAATTGGGCTCTAGCTCAATAACAAATCCTAGTATTTGATCTGCCACCATAGAAAAAACCGGAAAAAAAATGGTAAAATAGTAAGGAGAAGGATAAAAAAAAAGACACACGAGTGCATATAGAAATATACCAAACTAATGTTTTGAATATGCATGGGAAAAGTGGTGTACTGCAAAGTATGCTTCTCCCGAAAAAACTCCATATGATCCTTCAGAAATTGATGAGTTCCCTACTCTTAGTCGAGCTAACATCGATTAAGCGCCCATGACAAATCTGAATTGAAAATGTAGAAAGGAAATACTCATGGAAATCCATACTTTGGAGTGCATGGGAAAGCAGTCAAAAGTCCATTCCTAGAAACACAGTCTTATGGTGAGAATTAGCTTTAAGGATAACTTGGGGTTTCCAAAGTAACTTAGAATTATGGTGGTCTAGAATGAATGAATTTGAAAAACTCAATATTATGAATAGTGATAAGGCAGTCATTGAACCCGTGAGGGCAGTTCTACATGATTTTTGTGGAGAAATTAAGGTTGATTCCCATCACTATCTAGATATGTTTATGAGCCAAAGACTTTGTGATATATATGAACTTCCTGAGTTTTTATGCAGAAGGAAGGATCTTTATTATAAGGCAAGAGACCCACAGAATACAACTTATTTGAGAAAATATTCATTTGCAATGCCTCGCAGAATCCCAAATCTTTTCAGGGTTAGATTTGAAGCTAAAAATATAGATATTGAAAATATTTGTCTTGCAAGACTCCATGAACAAATTGTTTTTACTCTGCAAGAATAATTCCTCCGAAAAAAGACAGCCAAATCAATAAATAAAAAACCCGGTTTCAATGAAAGTGTCTGTGATATATATGTCAAAACTTATCATTTTGGCTATAAAAGAAAAATGGAGAATAATATCAAAGGAAAATGTGGAAGTGATTTCCAATGTTGAAAATTCACAAAGAAAATCCAACCCAGAAGGTTTTACCCTAGGAGACAAATATCTCAAAGACCAAGAAAAGGATACTTCAAGAGAAGGAAAGAAGACGCCCAAAGAGAACAATCAAGAACTTGTTTTATTTGCAGGAAGCCAGGTCATTGGGCTATCAAAATTCCTTTGAAGGGTAAAACTCTTTTCCAAAATAAATTTTTGACATTTTATGTAATGATTATGACTCGATTGAATGGGATCAAGTAGATCGACCCCTACAAAATGAATAATATTTTTCATTCACAAATTAATATGAGGCAAACCCACCATCTCAACATATTGAAGACTCATTGAGCTATGAATCCACCTAATATGTTGACGTCATTTCAGATGTCAAGATGTTTCATTTAAAAAATCCTGTAGACCTACGCTCCGATATGTCATTTACAAATCTTGTAATTTTGATATGTTGTGTTGTCATTCTTCGTCTTCATGAGTCATAGTAAAGCCATCAGAAGGCTTAATGGGTTTTGAATTATTTTTAGGAGGAATTTTTAGAACCCAATACTAATATCTATTCTACAATATGCCCTTGGAATCAATTCAAACTGATTTTTCACACAAGACTTATGCAATTCGAAAAAAAAATACACACCTTTTTCTTACTTTTGAAGAGCTCGATAATGAAACTAAATTATCTCTGTGATTTTGCATCCTCAATATCTAAAATTTGGCCCTATAGTAGCCCTCTAAATTTTCTTTCAAATGCCACAGGTCTGGCCTGACTTGGATTCTTCAAGG
Source organism: Pinus albicaulis (assembly GCA_034641835.2). Lineage (NCBI taxonomy): Eukaryota > Viridiplantae > Streptophyta > Pinopsida > Pinales > Pinaceae > Pinus > Pinus albicaulis. The sequence continues at coordinate 630,507,407 of CM076578.1, read as the reverse complement.
CAATGTTATGCCCAATCTCCCACAATGACCTAATTATGGACTATTTTAGTAGTGTGAACTTGTACAACATGCCACATGTCACTGTTTCATACTTCGGCTCTAAAAGTGATATAAAGGAAAATAAAGTCCTTGTAATTGTGGCCACGTTTTATACAATTTCAATCCGATGCTCAGAGCGAGAGTTATGACAATTTTCCCACGATCACCTCTTTGAGATGAAATTATAGAGGCTAACTTCCATAGTTCATATCTCCAACAATATTGTGAATCAAGCTTTGAAATTTGTCCACAAAGTTCCTTAGGGTTTCAGCTTTGCTCTGTAAAAATTTAAGCTTATGAACCTTTGTAGAAAAGACGTTATTGTGAAAATACCATGATGATCTATCTAGGTTAAATTCAGGATCCTATAAAAATCCCTAACTTCCATAGATCATATCTCTAAAAATGTTTCAAACCAAGATCTGAAATTTTTCCACGACATTTCTCAGGATTTCAGCTTTGCTCTATAAAAATTTTAGCTTCTGAACCTTCGTAGAAATTTTTTTATAGAGAAAATTCCACGATGACATTTTTAGAGCAGCGAAACCCTAGAATCCAAATCTTTGATACCAAATGTTATGAAACTAGCTCCAAAAATAGAAGAAAAGAGAGATCAATACCTCAGAAATCAACCACTTCTAGGGGGCAACCACCAATACATTACATAAATGAACAATTCTTGGATGATACAAATAACCAAAACCTCCTTCTATATATAGGAGTCAATGGGGCCACAATATAATCCTAGCCGACCTAACAATAATAATGTAAGGGCACAATAATAAAAATATTGGGCTTACATGGGTACAACAATAACAATAAGGGGCTAAAATAACAACAATAAGGGAGTAAACTAGTAATATATGGACCTAACAATCTATGATGACTACAGTTTAAATTATTAAACGAAAGGTCCAAAATATGCCAAGTTTGTTTCTTCCAAGACATGAATTGCCTTACATTTTAGAAAGGGAAGAAGTTTTATCATATGCATCAGGATGTTTCAATGACACTGAACTCAGGTATCCATATTCTCATAAAGAAATCCTTTCTATCAGAAATTAAATTAAAAGATTTAGGTTGTTCCTAAAACTAGTAATATTGATTGTAAGAACATACCTGAAACATATGGCTAGGATGCTTAGAAACAAAATATTGTTTGAACAAGGAAACAATAGGATACTATTATGGAGCCTATGGTTGGATGGATTTGAATTTGAGATTGAAATAAAGAGGGTAAATATTATTATTTATCATATTTTCTTACAAGAGAAGCAGCATCGAAAGAAATCATGGTGTTTAGTTGTGTATTAGCTTCAACTTCATCATCACCTCCCCCTACTCCAGAGGGTTTTCAGTTGTATTTAATATGTCAATATTTTCATATGTCATTTTTATTTCAGTGTCTCATAGATAGGGTTAAGGAGATTCTTGCATATGAATACATTCTTGAACAATGGGTAGATAGTAGCCATAATAACGTAAGTAATATTATGTATATTATAGAGTTGCCCAAAATGTTTCAAGGGGACATTAGATTTTCACCTTTTGCACGACAAATGTATATTTTTATTTATGAGCCATTACTAAGCTATGCAGAATATTGTAATATCTTTGTGTACACCAAATATGCCAAAAGAGTTTTTCAGATGTTTGAATGTAGATCTATGAGTAATCCCTACAATCATTGGTCACCTTGGTTCAAAATACTACTACATGATTGGTACCCAAGGGAAGGAATATTTTGGATCATGAGAAAAAATGAATTTATTGATTATCTTTGAGAAGATATTAAAAAAACAACTCATTCCGAGGCATGGATTTTGTTCCACATAGAACATTTTTTCAATACACTTAAAGTACATAGTATTCATCCACCAAATAAACCCCTCTATAAGGAAATATCTCAATTATTTGGATCAATTTGTAATCCTGTAGATGACAGAGTACCTAGCATATATGATTCTCCTTTCTTTCTGTGCTATAATATCATGCCACCTGATGTAGAAGCCCATTTTTCACCAAGTCTGCAACATTTGTATTACTTAAGTGACAGTTATAATTATGGATATCAAAGTGAGGCTCTTAACATGAGGGCTGACAAGTACATGAATATGACCTCTATAAAATACAATGTCACCCAAAACGGACAAAAGGACTTAGCCCTTCCATGGGTCCAACCATATCACCATTTCCATGTAACCTTATTGAATTAGTGCTTGACCCCTTTTATTTTTATAATATGACCATGGCATGTGACCTTGTCCCTAGGGTTCTATGGCCACTAATATGATGATTTCAGCATGATGTCATCATTCCACATGGTGGCCAATGAGGGGTGACATGTGTCGCACATTTTCATATATTTGGATAGTTAGGAAACACCATATATACCTGCCACATGGTAGTCCCTGGAGATTCCATGTCATCGTAATGATTTGTCAAGCCCTGTTAATGCCAGATCAATCTTGCTACCATGTCATATCCTCTAACCAATTGAACTGTGCCATGCCATCTTTACTTTGATGCCATAGTTGATTTTGCAATACTAACACATCAGTCTCACATCATTGAACTAATATTTTCCACGTATGTAACATATCTCCTATTTTTACAGAAAATTAATGCATGTAAATGTTCTAGAAATTCCTCATTTTTTTTAAAGGTTAAGTATCCATTGTAATTATATTAATTTTCATCACATAAGGTTATACCATAGCTTATTAGGTGTATGCATTGTTATTGCAACCAAAGAACATCTTCTGCTCATTTAATTCCCCTAGCATCAATTTGAAGGCTATTGCAGATTAATTTTTCGTAGGTATTTTTTATTGAACACTTTATAATGAATTTCCATCCTAATGTACCCAATTTTGGAAAGATATTTTTATTTAACGAATAATCCTTGAATATTTTCCTTTTTTTTCTTAGCGTCCATGTTACTTTCACCCTTTTCTTCATATATATATATATGACCTTTTCCATAGGCTACACATAGAAATATATATAATTATTCTTTCTATTAATTGTATATAAGGTGGAGGCACTATATTATACATTTCCTAGGTAAAATTACCACTTATAAAATTATCACTGTGCATACATATTCTAACTCCTATGATTATTCATGGAATCTCATGACACACACACACACACACATACATATATAAGAATTATTATGGGTTCCTTGTAATGGTTTTCTTTCACCATATGTTAAGTGAATCAACTTAGGTATACAGTATGCATGCAATATATCTATTAGTTTATGCATTTTTGTTTGCATGGGAGGCCACATGATTGGTTTGATTGAGAGGCTTTGGGTCCACACTACCCACATGGTCCCTCAGAAACTAGATTCTTTTGATGGTGTATACATGTCCATGAGAATCGATGATGAAAATGAATTAGGTCATGGTTACGATAACCACCCTACCCCATTTCGGATTACTGTTAATTTTGGTATTGCGCCACTTGTGAATTAGGGGTCTATAATTTTTTCGAAACCCAATTACATATCAAGGAGTTATTACCTTTCCTTGGAAGGGATTCTTGCCATATTTTTAGTTAATTTTTCTCAAGAAACCTCTCAGGTTTCATTGTGACTAGGAACAAGTTGGTGGTGTGGCTCCAATTTTCTCACATGATAATTCTTTTAAAATGAATCTCAATTTCTCCTTTGATTTATTTTGGATTTCCTATGCAACTATTTGTTTTCTTTTCTCCAATTGTTTTTATAGGACGCATACCTCTGAGACAAGGGTTTATCCTTAACTATAACATTAGTTTTTCATGGAAATTTCAAATTAACTCCAACCATTTGAAGAGGATTAGTACCAGATATTTCCCAAGGTAATTTTCAACAAACACTAATTTTAACAATAATGTTTCTCAAGAATTTTCATTCGGTCTCTCATATGAGTTATGGTAAGGACTAATTTACCATGTTCCTCCATAGGATATGTGGCATACATATTGTTTGTTCACAGGTAAATTTTCAACCCTAGGTAACGGATTACCCTTCTCTTTGATGTGATGCTAAGGATTTAAATAAAATGATCAAGTCTACTATATTTTCCTCATAGGCATACCTCACAAGAAACAAATTCTTTACTTGCAGAGTTTTTGAGCGTTCATTATTTCGTTTTCCTTCTCTACAATGGTTATAGGTTCTCATTTACCTTTAAATTATGTGTTGTGGTTTTAAGAAATACAACAAATTTCTACTTACAATTGTGGTGTTGTAATATATATCTATATTGGGGTTTTTTATTTATATATATCTTTATTGGTTTTTTCTTGATACCTACAATAATGTTCCTTTAGAAAATTATTCTTTTATTAGATATCTCTATATTTACTTTTATCAAATTTTAACATATAAAAATACTTTGTTTCACTTACTATATTTTAGTATATATCATATATATCTATATATGTATATATTTATATATGCCAACTCCAAATACCTAGTGGACCCATGTAATGGGGAACCACTATAGGTTATTATCTCCTAATCCCATTTGTTTAGGACTGAATATGTCAGGCTCAAGAAAAAGGAAATTTTTCTTTACTAGTATTCACATCCAACTTATACATAAGCCCAAACCCCACCTTAGTATTAAATCTAGATATACATATACAAATATTTAAAGTTAGTTTTAGTCTAAAAATTTTATAACATAGCTTCTTGCACCAACACAACCATATTCAAGCCATATATATCTATGATAACCCAATTTTACTCCTTAGTTCTATCTTTAATTTGTATTTACAAAAATATCACCGAGGAAATCGTATTAGGATTTTTTGGATACCCTCTCGCTGCTTCTTATAACTAGATGAAACTTTGTCTTAATACCTATGCATATTGTTTGACCTAGAACAACATATCTAGCCAACAACAACTACAAATTTCTTATACCTTACATTTATGTTCAACAACAACAACATCTTCACCAACCTATAATTTCAAAGTACTAATAATAACTACAGTAATATATAATCTACTTTTTTGTACATAATATCAACATCCACATTTCTATAGTAAACATATGCTCTACTTCAACTAATATTAGTCTTATTTATGTCCTTTTAGGAATAGGTTAAATGTCTCTATGATCCTCCCAATCTTGAACCAACACTTTGTTAGCCTGCCCAAACTCCATTCCTAGTTGTCATGAAAATTGTGCAGATGTTGGTTAGGATTCACCGCCTAAATCCTTTATTAGTGTCTTGCTAATATTTTAGGTTCAACCAATATTTCTCTATCACTAGTATTCTCTTTTGAGGGTACCATTCTTTATCTCTCATAGTTCCTTATAAAAAAATGACCACATGACATTTTTCTCCACTCATGCCAATCTTTAATAGTGATTTCTCTCTCTATCAAAAAGAATTATTTCTTATATCCTAATAATGATAGGAGGAGGATTTTTCTTCATTTTTTCCCCCCCTCTCGACATAACAAAATTCAAGTTTTTCTCCTGATAGTTAGTAGTTAATATATATTGTTATCATTTAACATATTTATAAGAGGATTAACATGCCAAGAAAATAATTTTTTGTTTCATTAAAATAAATATTTACATCAACATATTATGTCACATGTTTTTTTAATTTTTCCAGTTCACAATAAATTCAAAAGTCACATAGTAAATTTTGAAGGGTAGTACAAATACCCACCTATTAAAAGTGACATTGTCCTCAGTGTTTCTAGGCATCAATCCTCATTCAAATAACATAGGATTTTTTCTTTTATCTTTTCATCTTCCATTTCCTAGGTCGCCTATGTAGGCCCTAAGTGCTTCCATTTCACTTTAACCTGGTCGATGGATCATTTATGGAGTATAATCTCTCTCTTATCCAAATTTTGCAATGTATCTATGTAGAATTATTATTTTTTCCCGACCTATAAAACATGCTAATAAATTATATTGTCTGGGTCATGTCTATATCTCTTAAAGAGGGAAACATGAAACACATTATCAATCTCAATATGATTTATTAGTTCCAATTGGTAGGCCACTATCCCTAGCATAGCCAATATCTCAAATGGCCCGCATAACCAAGGGGTATGTTTAGAGAAAGTCCCAAGATTCAAGGAGATATTTTAGGGTCTTATTTTAACATAGTCATGTTCACCCACTTGAAAATATTGATGTATCATTTTCAAATTAGCATAAATATTCTTCCTATCCTAATCTAATTTTATATTTTGTTTGATTATTTTTACCATTTCATCTATTTCCTATAATTGTTTGGCCCTAGCAAACGTTTATATCTAGCTCAACACCAATTTAGAGGAACACGAAATTTCCTTCCATAGAAAGGTTCAAAGGGGATCATTTTAAGTGATGTCTATTATCCATTGTTATAAGAGAAATCCACCAAATGTAGAAATTCTTCCCACTTGGTGGGTTGGTGCATGACATACATGTGTAGCATGTATTCAAGAACCTAATTGAACCCTTCCATTTTCTTGTCAGTTTGCATATAGTTTGGAGTGTTGAATTTTAGTTTCAAACTCATTAAAAAAAACAAGCCTTCCCAAAACTTGATGTGAACATTGTGTCTCTATTAGATATAATTATCTTGGGTACACCATGTAGTCAAAAAATTTCCTTCATGAAAACCTATACCACTTGTGTAGATTTATAAGTAGATTGTAAAGGATAAAATGGGAAATTTTAGTTAACTTATATACAACTACCATAATATAGTCATGTTGTCTCCTTGGTATGGGTAACTAGTTATAAAATCTAGTGATATTGCCTCCCACTTCCACTCTCTTACATGTAGGGGTTTCAATAATCCTACTAGATGTTGGTGCTCGTCCTTCAGTAGCTGGAATTTTTAGCATATTACAAAGTATTTGGGAACATGTTTCTTTATTCATGGCCAGAAAAATTCTTTCTTAAGCACACAAATCAATTTCTAATACACTAGATGTGTTGTGTATGGTTTTTTGTGGTATTGAGTCAATATAAATATTTTAATTTCATCTAAAGTTGGAATATGTAAAATGTGTTTTTGTACACTAGCAATCCTTTTTCATTAATTTCATAACCAAGTTGCTTTATTTGGCCAACTTCAATTTTCAAACTATCATGAATCTGATTTCAATTTTGATCTTTTCTCGCTGCCTTTTCTATTTTGTGAGCAAAATATGTTTCAATTTTTTTTACTGTTACATCACATAAGTGTTTTAAACTTTTGCTCAACACATCTGCCAACTTTTTTTCTTTCCATTTTATGCTTTTTTTGTCAAAACCATATTCACTTAGGAATTACATTGATCTAGCTTTCCTGTCATTCATGTGACGTTGGATGAAAAAACATTTCAAACTTATATGATATGTAACTAGGGTGATTTTCTTACCGATCAGATAATTTATCCACATAGTAAGGGCATGGATAATTTCTACTAACTCTAAATTTTAAACTACATAATTCATTTCATGTTATTTTAGTTTTCAAGACTCACAGGCCACCACGTGTCCTTCCAGCATTAGAACCCCTCTAAGACCTTCCAAATAAGCATCAATACATACCACTGAATCCTTATCTAAGTCTACTATTTTTAACATTGGTTTCAATGTCAATAAATGTGCCAAATTCTCATAAATTTCCTAACATATATGTGTCCACACAAATTTCACTCCCTTCTTCTTTAAGGAAGTTATAGGGTATGCTAGTTTTAAGAATCCCTTGATAAATATGTATGATAATGCCTGATATTTCCCATAATTAACCTTATATCCACCATAAATTTAAAGAATAGCCAATCAAGGATGGCCTCTACACTTTCAAAATCCACTACTATTCCCTATTTTCAAATTACATGCCCAAGATGTTGGATTTTATCTCGGTAAAATTCACACTTGCTAAATTTAGCATACAGTTGGTGTTGACATAGGTCTATATCATTATTTTCAAGTGTTTCTTATGTTTCTCCTAGGTCTTGAAATTTATTAAAATATCATCTATAAAAATTAATACAAAATTATCGAATAATTTACTGCACTTATTGTTCATTAAACATATGAAGCTAGAAGATGCATTTTTGAGTCAAAAGGGTAATTGTGTAAATTGGTAATGTTCATATATTGATTGAAAAATTTTCTTAGGTATGTATTCCTCTTTGATTCTCAGCTATTAGTTATCATATATGATGTTTATTTTAGAGAACATTATCACCCCTTTAACATGGAAAAATAATATTTTATTTTGGGTAGGGGACATTTAATTTTAATAGTAACTATAATCAATGAAAAACCTAAACGATCCTTAATTTTACCTAACAAAAAGGATGGGTGCACCCTATGGTGACACACTAGATCTTATGTACCCTTTATTTAATAATTCTTGCAATTTCATCTTCAATTCCATCAACTCTGTCATGCTCATTTGATAAGGGGCCTTTAATTTTGATGTTGCATCTGATATCAGTGTTATGGAAAGTCTATCTCCCCCTTTGGTGGAAGACTAGGAATTTCACCTAGATACACATTGAGATAGTCTTGAATAATTTATAATTGCCTTACCAATAAGTATTCTTTGTTTTGTGAATGATCCTCCACTTTTATAGAAAATAATTGACAACCCTTCCTTGCAACCCGCTTTAACTGTAGTGCATATATTTGGCACAGAGAAATGGCCCTAGGTATGCCCCTTATAATCTAGACTTCTACATTTTCTAGTGTTCACTTGAAAATTTTATCCAAGAAATTAAAAATTTCTTGATGCCCCTCTAGCCAATCCATCCCCACCAGAAAATTATATGAGCCTAATGGTAATATATTCAATTTCATGGTGCTTTGATTTCCATTTTATGAAAATAGGAATGTGTTTACCCAATTAGAAAATTTTCTTTTTGTTCCCATGGCTAACTAAAAAAACCACAAATTTCTATATTTACTAGACTTTAAATTACATTATTATACAACTTGGGGGCTAGCGTAAATGAATATAGCACTAAGATGTATTAGTAAAAAAACATATTATTTAGGGATAGTAAGTTTTATCTCCACCATTGTGGATTGATACTCTACTTGGTGTCCTTCAAAATATACATTGATGCATGGTATATTTTTGGCCACATCATTTATGGTGAAGGCCTCTTTGAGGTTCTAAAGGTTCTAATTGGATCAAGTGCTATATGGGAAATTTTGCAACAGATGGGGTTCCTTGCAACCCCAACAATTTAAAGGCTCCCTATCTTTAATGGTTACTCCCTCACTGTAGTTTTCTTCCTGCTTGGACCTAGCTTAGATTTGTTTTTTTTGTTCTTGGCTCTTAATTGATGTTTCTACTAAAGTTTCAATATTTTAAGTTTAACTAGGCTGTTTAAATGACCCAAATTTTTTACCCTTTCCACCCTTAGCCATTATGTCCTTCTTATTAGACCAAGTTTTAGATTTTATTTTATTTTCTTAGCCAATTGATACAAAATTATATCCTTTCTAATGAGCTCATTTATGGTCTTTGGGTTTTCTTACTCAATTCTCTCTTTATAAGAGAGTGGAACGAAATTTATAAAATATTGCACTTTTTCTTTCTCTTAATTAAGGTATGATACACATCATAATAAATTTGTAAATTTGGTTATTAATTCATCCATTGATATTTTTCCCACTTTTATATGATGTAATTATTTATCCATTTTCTTAAAAAAAGTTCAATCAAATACTTTTCTTTAAACAACCAGTGGAATTATTCTGAGTCAAACTCTTTTCCTTCTATATTATGAGCTATTCTCACTTCCTGCCATAACAAAGAAGCTTTTACCTACAGTTGATAAGTGGCTAGCTTACCCTTCAATTATATATAATAATTGTATACTTGAAAGTATATATTAATATTCAGAAACCATGCTTCAGTGGCTTATTTTTTCTCACCATCATATGTTGGGGGTCTGATAATTTTGAATTCTCCATGGAGTTCTATTTTGTGCCTTTTCCATACTTTTGCATGAAGTTATGAGGAACTATGATCCTCCCCTTCCTCCATATTTTCCTCTTTACTATATACCATATCATAAAAAAAAAATTTGATTTATATGTTTCACCATGATTCTTTTCGTCCCTCACATTTTCTACCATCTTGGGACTCGATTTATTAGTTAAATTTTTAATAAGTTTATCATGTTAAAAAATAGATTTTAGAAGTTGCTGACATCATGAAAAGAAATTTACTAGCTCTATGAGTAAGATTTTCATCATGTTTAACAAATCTCTGTTGGGTACTTTCAGTTACTATCCCAAGTGCACATAAATCTCTTCTTCTCTGATATGTGTACCACCTCAGGGTTCATCCATTTTTATTTTCCTATATAGTTCTTCTTTTATCCTATGTATATACAAATATTACTTAATTAATAGAAGTGTAACTAGCTCAAGGTCACAGTGTTGTAACTAGTCATGCTATGATACCATATGTAACATATCTCCGATTTTTACAGAAAATTAATGTGTGTAAATGTCCTAGAAACTCTTTATATATATATATATATACATACACACACACACACACACACACACACACACACACACACACATATATATATATATATTTAAAGGGTAACTATCCATTATAATTATCTCAACTCTCATTAAACAAGGTTACACCATGGCTTACTAGGTTTCTGCATTGTTAGCGCAACCAAACAACATCCCATGCTCATTTAATTCCCCAAGCATAACATTCAAAGGTTTTTTAGTATTTGTTTTCTTTAGGTATTTTTCATTCCATACTTTGAGATTAGTTTCCATCCTATTGAACCAAGTTCTAGAAATCTCTCATTTTGTTACCTAAGCATGCCAAGATATATCTCTTTTTATTTTCTTAGTGTCCATGTTATTTTTCCCTTTTCTTCATATATCACATAGATACATTTATAGGAAAATCTCTCTCTCTATATATATGTGTGTGTGTGTGTCCTAGAAATATATATAATTAACCATAATTCGATGTAAGGCATCGACACTACATTATACATTTCTTAAGTAAGCTTGTCACTTATTTAACATTATCACCGCAAATACATATTCAAACTCCTATGATTATTTGTGTTGCCACAAAACACACACACACACACACACACACATATATATGGGTTCCTTTTAATGGTTTTGCATTCACCACATGTTACATGGATTAAATTAGGTATACAATATAAACACAATATATGTATTTGTTTATGCACTTCTATGTAGACAGACATTACTGTAGTTGTATCTTACTTTTCCCTGAATGGGATTTTGTTAAAAAAAAAATTATTAAGGGTGCAACTCCTCTTTTAATAAACCCTTTACTAAACTTTGTAATGTTTGCATCAATGTTTCCCTTTCAAAGAGAGTTTGTTTTATATACTGTATTTTAATTTTAAATTTCCCCAAGGGGAGCTTCATGGTTATGGATAAAATTAAAAGGGTTATTGTCACTCTTTTCTTTATGTAATTTGATCCATGAATATTATCTGATTATCTCTATTATGGGCAATTTTTCATTCTATTTTTAGAGTAAATTCCTCAGGGTAAAGGATTTATTTATCTGGAAAATTATTTTCTATCATTCATGGTGGGAAAATAATATTTCTTCATTTTCAATTTTCTTCTATAATGTTTCCAAAAGTCCAAATGTGCAGCTTATTTCACTTTCTAGAAATTTTCAGTGAGTTAATGAATTATATTTTTCCCTTCTTCTTTTTCTCGATACCTATAGTAATGGTTTAGTGTAATGTTTCTTCAAAACATTGTTATTTTATTTGATATTTGTATTTGTAATTTTCTTTGATTTTAACAAATAGAAATACTCTATTTCACTTTGAAGAATTTATACATGTATTTAGTTATTTATTTTTCAGAAAATAATTTCTATATTTTAGCAGCTATCATATACATCTATATATGTATATATTTATATATATCTACTCCATATACCTATTGTACCATTATAATCGGGAACCATTTTTTGTTCTCTTAGTTGTAATCCCATTTGTTCAAGACTGACTATGCCATGCTCAAGAATAAGGAAATTGTTCTTTACAATTTTATACATCTAACTTTTACATAATCCTAAACGATACCATAATATTAAATATACATATACCTATACACATATTTTTAGTTATTTTTAGTCTACAACTTTCAGAACACAAATTTTGGTGCCATAACATCGACGTTCAAGTCATATCACTCTATGATAACATAGTTTTATTCCTTGGTTCCATATTTTGATTTTATTTCCAAATTTTTCACCCAGGAAGTTGTATCAATATTTTCTGGATATCCCTTGGTCACTTCTTTTAACCAAATGGACCTCTTTCCTAACACTTGTGCATATTATTTTACCTACAACAACATAGCTAGCCAACAACAAATACAAAAACATTATCACTAGCCTATAATTTCATCTTATTAACATCTGTAGTTACATCTACTCTTGTATTTATTACACAACATCATTATTAAAATTTCTACATGAAACATATTTTCTACCACAACTATTATTATAGTTATTTAAGTCCTTCAGAAATAGGTTAAACACCTCCATAATCCTCCCAACCTTGAACCAAATCTTTGTTAGTGTCCCATGAGCTCCATTCCTAGTTGTTAGGAAAACCATGTAGAAGTGTTGGCTAGGATTCACCTCCTGAACCACATAGAAGTGTCTTGCTAATCGTCTCGGTTCAACCAATATTTCTCTCCCAATGGTATTATCTTTTAAATGTGCCCTTATCTCCTTCAGTTCCTTATATATAAACCACCACATGACATTTGTATCGATACATGCCATTTTTCAATAGTGGTTTGTCTCTCTCAAAATTTTCTTTTTTCTTTTTTTCGAATGTTTAAATAAGGAGGATTTGTCTTCCTTTATGTTTCTGCCCCTTCGGGAATAACTGAATTTAGCCATTTTCTTGATAGTTAGGAGTTAATTTCTCATGTTCTCCTTTAAAATATTTATGAGAGGATTAACATGCTAAAAAATAATTTATTGTTTCATCATTGAAAATAAACATTTACATCAACATATTATGTCACATGTCATTTAATTTTTCCATTTATAAAATATATATAATATCCAAATAGTATATTTTGCAGGGGTTGTGTCACAATAGCACTGGCTCGACATAGAGGGTTAACTTTCAAGTAAGTTGACACACCTTCTCTCATCCAATTTCACTTATAGTTGTCATATCCGTCCAATATAAGAAAACGTACTTGACCTTTAACTATGTTAAACCTCATGCAAGTTTTTTCTTATATAGTGAATATTGGATCAATGAACTATAGACTGTAGATGGTGTGCATTGTTTAAAATTTTTGGTGATTGTGGGCTTTTACATGTAATTTAGGTGTTTCACTAATGTTTCTCTTAAAATGGCGATAAATTCTCATTCGGAGGAGTTTTTCATGCTATAAAATATTTTTGGAAAAGTATTTGCAAGGAATATCCCATCATACTATCCCTATGCTCATTAGGATATTATAAACTCATAAAAAAAAATATCACACATATTTTTACTTTATTTTGAATTTACTGGATGAGAGCGTACAAGAGATATAACTATCATAGAATTTACTTTGATCCATGAATATTACTTCTACTTCCTTAGGCATCAAATTTGACATCAATGACACTATTTTTCTTTAAGAAAATCATTATATGCAACATTGGTTTCATGTATAATGGGTGCGATCTTGTTTTAGGAGAAGTAAGATTTATTTAGGGAATTCTAGGAGTAATCATAAACCAAATCAAAGTAAAAATAAATAAATAATGTTAATATATGGAAAGAAATGTCGATGCCTATGAAATTTCTAAAATTTAAGGATTGAGTGAAAAATTTGGGGATTAATGATTTTAAACCCAACTTTTTTTCACATGAGCCCACAAGGGTCATGAATAGTATAAACTACGAAATGGGATTAATTTTGGGTGACCAAACTGGATGAAATTCATTTAGTTTAATTTGTGGTTTTGGTTGGACCTATGGAGTCAATATCCAGACTTGACAAAAATTCCCCACATATATGTTTAGATGCATCATGTATTAGTGCCTGGTGGATTGGTATATTTTTTATCTAGACCAGGAATATCTTGCTAAATATAAATTATATTCTCTTATTGGCCTCATTCCTAGTTGAAAAACATGACCCTTGGCTGAAGAGGGGTATTTCCACCTAATGATCCATCAATTTTAATGTTTTTAGTTGTAGTAACATGTTGTGAACAAATTGGTGGCCTAGTTCTTAGTTAACCAAATCAACTTCTTAGTTAACTGGGCCAACAGATAATAAGAATCATATTTTTTTAATGGAAAATCCTTAACCTCGACCATACTAAGGCCGTGGATTTTTGAATTGTGTTATTTTGGTTCTCAATGATGCTTGATATAATGTCAACTAACAGAGAGTAGGGTTTTATTATTTGATGGTATATCAACTTGATTATTATTAAGTAAAAGATAAGTGGTGTTATGCATCCCAATGGAAATTTAACTTTTTTCAAAAAGGGTCACTCATGTTTTTCCTAGATTTGGATGAATTGATTTGTTTAGCTGATCTCTAGATCACATGGGTTGGTAGTGAAAATACCATAAGATTCGCAAATATGGATAGAGAGGTGAAGATAAAAAAAAACTCAACTTTTCATAAAATGGATCACACAATGTTTTAACCAAATATTAATGTTTACTAGTAATTCAACTTTTCATGTTTCCAAATTCAATCCAATTTTTTTTTCAGTGCTAGGTTTTGCTAGTGTCCCCTTCCTCTGTCGATGTCTCCATTGAATGAAAAAACTTGGATCTCGATGCTAAGAGATCTAGAAATGTAGAGCTTTTGAAAAGTACCCCATTTTGAGAAACATAGATTTGGATGATACAAGAATATATAAAATGGCTCATGAAATGGCTATTTACATGTCATGATTATGTATCATGCTAACATGGCTCAAAAAATGGATGGAGGATGTGACATGTTGATCTGTCATACTGATGTGGCATGTTGACATGGCATGTCAACATAATTCAACTATTATTTGGGAGTTTATGTGGAAGCTAAGTTAGGTAAATGACGTGGAATCCATAATATCATAATGGTTGACTTATTAACTTAGTAGATGTTTGAAAATCCAAAATTTTCGATAATGTATTCTAATAAAAAAAATATAGAGGTGGGAAACACTGATATAAATTTTTTTAGTTTTTGTACTATTA
The DNA here is from genome assembly GCA_034641835.2 of Pinus albicaulis. NCBI lineage: Eukaryota > Viridiplantae > Streptophyta > Pinopsida > Pinales > Pinaceae > Pinus > Pinus albicaulis. Next base: position 630,492,145 of record CM076578.1, on the reverse strand, counting down.
GGTGTTAGGATCCTTTACATCTCTTTCTCTCTCTCTCTCTCTCTCTCTCTATATATATATATATATATTATAAATGGGGTGAATCTAGATATTATTAGTTTCCATCTCTGTTGGTGTCTCTTGTCGAAAATTAAATCAAGATCTAGACTTTGTTTCCAAAACTCTTATAAGCTTACTCTTATGAAAAATCTTGATCTAGATATGATTTTCTATCCAAAGTTACCATCCTATAGAGGTGTTGTGCCGCAATGGTAACATGTGGGAAGACAACCATCAAAGGTTAACCATGCATTTGATGATGTGGTTAAGTGTGGTGGTGACACTTGCATGAACTCCCATATGTTACCCATATTTCCATTATATGGATACCAACTGGAGATGATTTGACAAATTCATTTGAGGGCCATATCTTTTCACCTCAATTTTTTAATTATGTAAAATTTAGATCATTTGAAAGAACCCAATGTGTAGAAGATGATAGTTACTTTGTAAATAATGTCTATGATAATTAAAGGAAGAAATTTTTTTGATATCCCTCCTCCATAATGTCACCTTGGTGGTTGGGTATGTTATATGTCCCTCTTTCATACCTACAACCACTACACTTTCTTTCCAACCCTCGAGGTTCCATTAGTTCACCTTGTATAAGTAGATAAATGTTAGAATATTAATTTTTTTATCACTGCGATGAAAAGTGGGTCAAAAGACATATATGTAAGAAGTAGAATTTTGTTTTATATGTATGGCACATTTGGCATGCCCAAGGAAAGTTAGAGGAAGTGATTCCAATTCTATGATCTCATAAAGACTGTACTACCACCTCTTGAAGAGACAATATAATGGCCTCCTTGTGAGGAACCCCAAACTTTTTTCCATGTTTTATTAGGAAGTTCAATTCCCCATATCTTGAGGTTGGTTGGTTACATCAACCATAAAAGGGTAATATTCTTAATAACCAATGGAAACCGCCATAATTTATTCATTATTGAGTCTTTCAAAGGCCATTATTATGTCCACACAACCCGTAATTTTCAAATCATGGTAGCCAATAGAGGTATGATGAAATTTGATGGTTGTTCTAAAAATGTCAAAATCCAAATAAGGGACTATTTGGTCAAATAAAAAATGTTTGCTAATTTATGGGAGGATGTGATGTAGTTCTTGTAGTGTTATGGTCAGAAATATTAGGTCCATTTACAATCAATTTCAATGTTATACATCAAGTTCATTAAGGAGGATCATAAAAAAGCTTCAAATGTCTCAAGTCTAACACCTTGGAAATCATTAGTGATCACCATATGGAATTTTTTTTGAGGAAAGGTTACTTTGGAAATAGGCTTCAATTTAATTCCATCCAATTTAAGGACCACCCTTGAGAGGAATTTCACTATAATTTGTTGTTCGTTTTAAAGAAATTTTAGTAGGCATTTTCAATAGCACTTACCTTGTTCTTTTCGTGAAAATGATCAATGTATGCGACTAATTCCAAGTTTTCAACTACCCAATGTCGTTCCTTATTAAAAATTTTGGCACAAAAGAATTAAACTTAGGAAAATATCATTCAATAACTATTGGAGGGTAGCATGATATGTCTTACTGATAGCTTCTATTCATCGCTAGTCAAGATGGCACTAAAGAAAGGACACTAGTGCATGTTGCCCAACTTTTTTGCTCTTAATAAATTGGCAACCAGCCATGAATATCATGTTAGGTGAGCTTCATGTGCCAATGTCTTCATTAAATTAGGGGTTTGATTTAGATATCCCCAAATTAGATGAATGGAGTATACATTTTTATTGATAGATTTGAATGAAGTTACATAATCAATAGGGAATATCCCCATTAAAAAGTCCTAATTCAACATTACGTTTAGAATAGAGAATCCATCCATTTTATAACTTAGACACATTTCAATAGTTTTATAAAAATTTTATTAATTGTGACATTATCCACTATATATGTATTATTTTAATAAAATAAAATAAATGTGACAAATTTGATATGCACAATGAAAGACGCTGCTAAACGGATTAAACAAATAACGTAACACCCAATGTTTTAATACTTTCAAATTTAATTTCTTTTTACTTAAAGTATAAATAATATAGCATTATTTAAAATTCTGGTAATGATTAATCAATTATACTAGCGGGCTTAAATATAAAGAAAAAAAATATGTAACAATAAATAAATCAACATGTTTCTCAATAATAAAAATTTGCAATATTAAAAAGTATTCTATTCTAAATTAGTTGAATTGGAAAATAAATTTCCATAAAAACTTTGCATCTAAAAGGAATAGTTAGGAATGAATAAATATATTTATACATTGGTAAAGAATATGAATATTTTTATGTAGATATGATTAACATATTTTTATAATAAAAATTTAAGCTAAGTAAGTGATTACCTCTAATGTAAATCATCAAAAACATATTTCAATTGTGACTAACACATTTGAGAAAATCATTGTCAAAGTATGAACTAACTTTAACACATTTGAGAAAATCATTGTCAAAGTATGAACTAACTCTCACAGGTTACATAACTAAGTGAAACATTTCAAAACTCCAAAAATATAACAAGAACATGAATGATTTATATTGTGATCTTAAAAGAACATGAATGATTTATATTGTGATCTTAAAAGAGTTGAAGTTGAAAAACACTTTCACCTTCAATTCCTCCACACCCAAAAAAAATCTCAATTGCAAAATATCCATTATAATAGTGACCTTCATAATCTCTCAAGTTATTATAACTATGATTAACTTAAAATAATTCTTCTATTGTTTTTCAAGCATACAAATGAGATTCTAAAGGAAACTGTAATATATAGTTTTTTTTTTATGTTTAATAAAACAATTAGAATTTCAATGGACTTAATCGTCGTCATCATAATTTTAAAATTTAAGATAATGTTCATTGAAATTAAAATTAAGTAGTATACTATAACCTAATAGGAAGGTAATATAAAAGTTATCTTGTTTCTTGACATTACATTTAAAATAGTATTTATATTAAGAAATTTTAAAATAGTATTAATAAAAAATTAATATTAACTATAAGTAAAATACTTTAATTTTGATTTTTAATTTTATGTCAACTTTATATAGAAAGATAAGGTAATTAAAAGTTAGAAAATTATTCTTTAACTTATAATTTTTTTCTATTTTCTAATAAGATAAAGATGTATATATTTCATTATATGTTAAATTGAGATGTGGTGTTTTAAAAGAAATATATATCAATTTTATTTACAGAAAGATAAAATATGGAAAAAAAAATGAAAAAAAAATCTTATATTTTCACATTCCATTGTCACTTAAATGTATTATTTATTGAAATGATAAAGATGTATAATTTATTCAAATTTTAATAAAAAGTTGGCTTCTAATATTTAAAAAATATTAATCCAAAAAAATCAATGTTTTAGCGTTTATATATAAAGATGGAGATGCTATCAGATACATACATGCTTTCTACATTCCCATATTAAAGGAATGTGTATTAAAAAATACAATAATAATGAAAAACATTTTAATGTGGAGAATGTAGAACATAAAGCCATATATATTCATCTTAATCCCATCCATTGAGCTAGGAGAGTGACCAAAGTACAGTTTTTTTTTCAAGTTTTACACTCTAAAAAATATTTACATGTCATTGATAAATTCAAAATCAAAATGAATTTATAATGAATTAAAATAAAAATAAAGTAAAATTAACTAAATAAAAATTGATAACATTTAGAACTCCATGACACATGAAATGTCGGCTCTGCTCGTGAGATCGCGCTGCTGGCCTGCACAGCCAAGCTTGGGCGCTGCCCCCACGGCCCCCTCTTCTATTGATTCGGCCCTCTAGGCCTCTGAGGCCCCCGGTCCTGGTTGGATCTGATCGGATCCACCTCTCAGATCTAGATTCTGGCCACTTCAGATCTGCGCCCTCTGCACTGATCTGCTGCCCAGATCCTGTGTTGCTTCTCAGATCTGACTCGATTCTCTTTCTGCTGCTCGATTTTGGCGATGTCTGGAGCAGGTCGGGTGTGCTGCTGATCCTTTCTGCTGACCATGGAGACTCAAGGATCGCCTCTAGGGCCCTCGCAGTCTCCTCCTCCGGATGCCTCTGCCGCCTTCTCAAGCTTGATCGCCTCGCTGCCCAAGAAGAAGAAATCTGATGCCTCTAAGTTTGTTAAGAAGATCGATGATGTTCCGGAGGTAACCCTACCTCCTGAGGGACTGATCCAGGTTGCCTTGTCTCTAACAGATCGCGCCCTGGTGGGTCAATTCACGGGTCTCTGGCCCTCACCTAAATCAACGGAAAACTGGGTTGTTAAGAATTGGATTCCGCTGATCAAGAATAAAGTCACCTCATATTTTCTTGGAAGAGGCTACTTCCTGTTTCAATTCAATACTAAGGAGGATAAAGACCTGATCTTCAGGAATGGGCCCTATTTCATGGGACCACAAGGTCTCTACCTCAATAAATGGACTCCCAACTTTGATTCGGCTGTGGATGTGCCATCGGCTGTCCCCGTTTGGGTTTGGCTTCCTAACCTACCGGTTCACTGTTGGAACTGGGATTCCCTTAAACATATTGGAAACACATTGGGCAAGTTCATAGACAGAGCCAACAACAACAACCAATATGATTGCGCTCGGATCTGTGTCGAGGTAGATTTAGAGGTAGGTCTTCCCGAGGCCATCAAACTAAAAGTTGGCAGCTGGACGCATGTTCAAGTGCTGGATTACGAGCAGCTCCCTTTCAAATGTCGCAAATGCCACATCTACGGCCATTTTGCTAGAGGATGCCCGAACAAAGGTGAAACAGAAAAAGGGAAGGATGAAGGATGGAACCAAGTTAAGAGATCAAAGATAAATCATAAGAAATCCGGGGCACAAGGATCTCTTCCTGCCGCTGCCCAAAATGTATCCTCGTTATGAAGTCAGGAAAATAGGTTCGAGACCCTAAGCTCAGCGGAAGAAACTCCCAGGGAAGAGGAGAGGCCTGTCAATCCAACAGAAAAATCGAACTCAGCAGGAATAAGACCCGAAGAGAGTAACATGGCAAGGGACAAGGAAAAGCAAATAGAAGCCTCCGAGGAGGAACATGACTCAGAGGAGTCCGAGGAAGATGGACAAATCAGAGAAACGAAGACGTCGGTTAGAAGATCTGCAAGGGGCCGAAAATTTGCAAGAGAAAAGAGAGATTAGGAAACCTACAAAGACAAGCTTCAGGGTAGTCAGCCTACGCTGGAAAAACTCCTTGGCAAGAATCCGAAGGCAGCAAAAAATCAAGCTCATGGCTCCAGGGGAGCCCCTCACCAAAGAAACAAATGATGAAGACCATCTCCTGGAACTGTAGAGGAATGGGGAGTAAAGTAAAAGAAGAAGCAGTGAGAAGTCTTATTAGAAGAGAAACCCCAGACATTCTTCTGATCCAGGAGACCAAAGTGGAGGAAAATGAATTTCTCCAAATCAGCAAAAAGCTCTGGAAGGGAAGTAGTGGACTAGCAGTGTCATCAAGGGGAGCCTCTGGGGGACTGGGCTCTCTCTAGAACCCTCTCAAGTACAGACTGGTCATGGAGGCACACAATAGTCATTGGCTGTTCTTGAAATTACATTCAATAGAAACAAGGGAGACTATCTGCCTGTTCAATGTTTATGTTCCTAATAACACAGGGGAGAAAAGGGAGTGCTGGGACTCCATAAGATAGCTGGCAGAGACCGAGAATCTGGAAAACATCATTATTGCAGGGGACCTAAATCTCACTTTACGCTCGGATGAAAAGTGAGGAGGCACAATCGTAAGGGACCCAGCAAGGGAGTGGGTGGAAGACCTCATGTAGGACTGGGATCTGATTGATACCCCTCCAGATAACGGTAAGTACACCTGGACCAATAAGATAATAGGCCCTGGTCATATTGCTGCTAGAATAGATAGATGTTTGGTGCAGAGTTCCTTTCTTTTGCTAGGTTTAGAATCCAGAATGCACATCCTCCCATGCAGTGTCTCAGATCATAAGCCCATATTGTTAGAGTTGTCAGGCCACAAGGATATCGGTCCCATCCCAGTCAGGTTCAATGCTCTTTGGGTTAAGGAGCCTGAGTTCTTGAATGTGGTCCAGGACAGCTAGAAATTGCCAGTGAAGGGTTCTCCCTTCTTCATATGGGAAGAAAAACTTAGAAGATTGAAAGCTGCCCTCAAAACATGGGCCAAAGGCCTTCCCACTCCTGCAAAAGAAAGAAAGCAGGCCCACGATAACCTTACACAACATCAAGCCCAAAGTGAGGATGTAGAAATCACCACAGAAGTTTTAAACAAGGAGGGGGAGCTTCAAAAAATCTACCACAAAGCCTGCCTATCAGAGGAAGAGCATTGGAGGCAAAAATCTAGGAGTCTATGGCTTAAAGCAGGAGATAGAAATTCTGCCTTCTTTCATAAACAAGCTCAAGCAAGAAAAAGCTTTAATTCCATAGCAGAAATTAAAGATGGCAATTTGATCCACAAAGACTTTGAGAGTATAAAGAAATCAGCCTACAATCATTTCAAAAACTTGTATAAAGAAGAGGGGGAGACTGATCCAAATTCCAAATTTCTGGAGGTGATACCTACAAGGATCTCCCCTCTTATTAACAAGCAGCTCGAAGAGAATATTTCCACCCAAGAAATAAAAGATGTTCTAGCCAGTATGGATCCTGACAAAGCCCCAGGCCCGGATGGCTTCACGGCCAGATTCCTTCAAACATGCTAGCAGATCGTGGAGAAAGATCTCTTCAAGATGATCCTGAAATCACAAAATTGTCAAAAAATTGGGGGCAGCACCAACTCTGCCTTTCTCGCCCTTATCCCCAAGGAAAAGGGTGCAAAAGATTTCAACCGGTTCCGCCCAATCTCTCTTTGCAACATTGGATACAAATTAATCACAAAGGTAATAGAAAATAGGCTAAAAGGCATCCTTCCAGCGATCATACCTGAGAACCAAGGTGGATTTGTTCAGGGGAGACAGATTGTCGACAATTACATCCTGGTACAAGAGGCGATCCATTCGAGTCAACTTCGGAAAGAGAAGGGTATGGTGATTAAATTAGACCTGGAAAATGCCTTCGATAATGTCAGGCAAAGTTTCCTTTGGGAAGTTCTGAAAAAGTTTGGCTTCGGACTGGGGTTTGTAAATTGGATCCGAGCAAGTATTGCTGACCCATGGATCGCCCCCTTGGTGAATGGAAGAGCAGCTGGCTTCTTCAAAGTTTCAAGAGGGCTCAGGCAAGGCTGCCCCCTCTCTCCGCTGCTCTTCGTTCTTCAAGTCTCTGCCTTAAGTTTCTTCCTTGATCAGAAATTGGCAGAATAGGAGATCTTGGGGCTTAATATAGCCAGAGGGGTGAAAAATTTAAACCACACTCTTTTTGCAGACGACACTCTTCTGTTGGGAGCTGCCTCAGCTAGATCTGCCTTAAGGTTTAAGGAGGTCTTAGATGATTTCAGTGAAGCATCAGGAAGCAGTTTAAACAAAGGGAAATGTAAAGCTTTCTGCTGGAATATTTCTGCTCTCACTCTTTCTGCCATCTCCAGAACTCTGGGGTTCACTGCTACCACAAGCTGGTCCTCCTTCATTTACCTGGGTCTTCCCATCTTTCGCAATCTGGCTTATAGCAGAGATTGGGCCCCTCTTTTGGAAAAATTCAAGGCAAAATTCCACGCCCGGGGCTTCTCTTGGTTGAACCTCGCAGGTAAGCTTGTTCTAATCAATTCAGTCCTCAACAGTCTGCCCATATTCCAATTTTCTGTGCTTCTAGCACCCGCTAGCATTATTAAAAAAATGGAAGGCTACATCCGTAAGTTTTTTTGGAAAGGAGGCAATCTCAACGACAGAAAAATTCCTTTGGTCAGTTGGGAGAAACTTTGTAAACCTCTGATGGAAGGAGGTCTTAATTTTAAATATTTTGGCTTTCAAAACATCGCAATGGGGGCCAAGCAATTCTGGCGAGTCATTGCTCCGCATCCAGGCTGGGCGCAACGTGCTATTTGGAGGAAATACCTCACGGAGAACAGGAAAAGAGCTTTGGACAATTTTCTTCCCACGACAGGATCACACTTGGTCAAACGATGTCATAAAGCAATTTCTCTAATCAATGACAGAGCGTTCTGGATACCGGGCAATGGAAAATGCATTAAGATCTGGGATGACATCATTATGCTGCAAACTCCATTAGCGTTGAACAGATCTTTGCATGCGCTGATACATTGGTTGGATAGCGTAGGGTATGTCACTCTGTGGGATATATCACAGTGGTCCGATGGCGTTTGGCAGCAATGGTGCCTTCCTAGAATGCCACCAGAACTAGCGCAGGCCAAACATTTGCTGCTCGAACTATTAAATGGAAAAGCGCCTTTACGCACAGCTAAGAGAGATGTTCGGGGATGGGGATCCACTACAGGTAAATACACAGTTGCGCAGGGGTACAAGTGCCTCCAAGAACGCCCCTATGTCGCCCCCGACCCTGCTGTATGGAAGGGGCTGTGGAAATATAAGTCTATGCCAAAGGTCGACATATTCTGTTGGCTGCTTTGCCACAGAGGAATACTAACAGATGACAAGCTGAAGAAAAAAGGTTTCAAGGTCCATCAAGATGCCATCTTTGCTGCGAAAACGAAGAGAGTGCCCAGCACATCATGTTGGACTGTAATTTCTCAAGAAGAATCTGGCAGACCCTTATGAATTACTGGAAGACAGAGTTCACTCTCCCTGTGTATATTTCTGACTTATTTGCTAATTGGCACACTTGTTATCGAGGAACTCTTCCAAAAAATGAAATATTTAAAGCAGCATGGTTATCCTTACCAAAATTCATATGCTGGCAAATCTGGCTCGAGCGTAACAGAAGAGTCTTTAGGGATGAAAAATTAAATCCTCAGCTCATCACCAGCAAAGTCAAAAGCCTCTGGAAAGAAACTTTGGGTGAACAGCTATCGGAAGTCAATTTAAATCCAAATGATTTAGATTGGGGTGCCTCGTTGGGCCTTCAGTTCTCTGGCGAAACAAGGCAGCCCAAGAGCATGAAAGAGTGGCAATTCATAGGAAATGAGCAAGAGCTGTCAGACTTACTCACCAGACAAGCCAGTTCCTGTTTATTCTTTGATGGGGCTGCGAAAGGCAACCCCGGTTGGGCTGGGGCAGGAGGAATTATAAAGAATAAGGAGGGCATAACAGTGACCAAATATGCTTGGGGTCTTGGGCATTCCACCAACATCCAAGCTGAAGCCTTGGCACTTTTGCAGGGTCTTAAGCAAGCAAAGGCAATCGGTACTTCAGATTTAAGTGTAATAGGAGATTCTCAGTCCATCATTAAAGTTTTAGTGGAGGACTCCAATCCGGTAGATCTTAGATTGGCTAGAGTGATCCTAAGAATAAGAAACATGCTGAAATCTTTCCGAACTGCAAGCTTCCTCCATGTATTGAGAGTAAACAATAAAGATGCAGATTTGGAAGCCAACAGGGCGGTGTCCCTTTCAGAAGGCTCCCTCCTGGTAGACGAAACTGAGGAGTGGGACTCTATCCCATAACGTTGCAATGTTTTTCCGCATCATTTTACAACAGTTTGTGTGTCTTTATAAGCTAGGAAAAATAACAAAGATAGATTCTCTAGCCTCGTGTAAAAATTGTGGATTTCCAAACTTTGGGGTCTACGATCAGACCGAGGAAGAAAGACTAAGGGCTACCCCGACAATTTGTAACCGATGAAGGCTTTGGCCACTCTCTAATATAAACTCATACCCGTTCTTGTAAAAAAAAAAAAAACCGATAACATTTAGAATGACATAACATGTTGCAAAAATTAAATTATTTATATTTTGTTTAAGAAAAAAAAAGGAAATTATGCACATTTATATAAAATATAGTTTAGCACTTTAAATAATAAAATTTAATTAAAAAAATACTAAGTATAGTAATAAATTTTATAAAAATTATTTCTAATAGTCTTATTATTACTATCAATAATCTCTGTATTAAAATCAAGTGTTGCAGGGTGGTTTATTCTTGCCACTCATGCAATTTTTTTTCTTTTAGAGGTATATGAAGTGGAAAAATTAATTGCTTAAAAAAAAATGTCTTGTATAAAATTTAGTTGGTAGTAACCACTAAAAGAAACATATATCAATTTTATGTAGAGAAAGATAAAAAATGGAAATAAGAAAAAAAAAATCTTATATTTTCACATTCCATTGTCACTTTAATGTCTAATTTGTTCAAATAAGGAGATGTGTAATTTATTCAAATTTTAATAGAAATTTTCCATGTGATATTTAAAAAATATTAATTCAAAAAAATCAATGTTTCAGTGTGTATATATAAAAAGGAGATCCTATCTCATACATACATGCTTTCTACATTCCCATAGTAAAAAAATGTGTATTAAAAAATACAATAATAACCAAAAACATTTTAATATGGAGAATGTGGAACATAAAGCCATATATATTCATCTTAATCTCATTTATTCCACTAGAAAAGTGACGAAAATACAATTTTTTTTCAAGTTTTATACTTTAAAAAATATTTACATGTCATTGATAAATTGAAAATAAATTTATAATGAATTAAAATAAAAATAAAGAAACATTAACTAAATAAAAACAAATAACATAACATGATGCAAAAATTAAATTATCTATGTTTTGTTTAAGGAAAAAATAAAAAATAAATTATGCATATCTATATAAAATATATTCTAGCACTTTAAATAATAAAATTTAATTAAAAAAATATTAAGTATATTAATAAAGTTTATACTAATTTTTTTAATAGTTTTATTATTATTAATAATAATAGTTTTATTAAAATCAAGTGCTGGAGGATGGTTTAGTTCTGGTCATTTATGGAATGTTTTTGTTTTCAGAGATATTTATTTAGGTCTTGTTTTTGTTCATTTTTTATGTAAATACTTGATTAAATTATGTTGGGTGATAACTAAGGTAAATATTTTTTATGCAAATATCTATTAAATTATGTTGGGCAATAACTATAGTAAATACATTATAAGTTATAACATGACTATGAGCTATTTTCAAAAATTTAAATTTTAAATGATTTTTTTATAAAACTTAACAATGAAAATTCACTACCGAAATATCCAAAAATCATAGCATAAATATTGCAAATGCATCTGGGAATTCTGTAAAATTTACCATACAAATATTCAAAAATCATAGCATAAATACTATAAATACATTTAGAAACTATGGAAAACTGAATAAGAGGTATTATGAAAAAGCTATAATACATCCAAATTATTATCTAATCAAATGCTTGAAAATTTTATTTTTCAAAAATATTAAAAAATAAATATAGTTATATAACTTGCTCATTTGATAAATAGACAAATAGATTACCAAAGTCATGCCTTCCTAAAAAATAATAAAATATTACCACAACGATATGATATATTAATACAACGGTACTGCTATAGTAAATAAACAAGGATATCCTATAATATTAATATTATACATGAGGAGGACGAGCATCCATTTTTAAAACCCTCATTTAAGCATACTCTGTGCTGAGATCATCAATATTCGAGCGCGCAGTATTCAGTCAAGGCAAGAGAGGAGAGAGCATGAATCGATCATTCACGCACCATGCATGCATAAACCATGCTATTGGTTATTTAAATATTTAAATTTTAAGATTGTCTTTTCCATATTTTCAAAATTTATTTAAATCATAGATTTAAATTATTACATCGATACAGAATAAACAAATGTTTAAATTAATTATACGATTTTAAATGACGAGATAAACTATTGACCGCATAAATAATAGAATAAAAGAGATTGCATAAGCTCCTCTATGTAAGCAATTATATTGGCTTTGACATAGAAAGTAACGGCTATTGCTGTGAGGCACCAAGGTATAGTGATATTGGTGCAACGGATCTGTACGAAGGACGGCGATAGCAAGCGCCATATCTCGCTAAAACATCCGTTAAATCCAACGGCTAATTTACTAAAAAAACATTATAAGAATATTTAGCTAAAACATCTAAACTTTTACCCTTAAAAGGCTAATTTACTAAAAAAACATTATAAGAATATTTAGCTAAAACATCTAAACTTTTACCCATAACTTTTAGCATTGATTAATTTTTTACATTTAATTTGTTAAATCCCTTTTAACATTCTTCAAAGAGGATGATAACCAACACATCATGGATTTATTAAATTTTAGTTATAAATTTATCTAAAAGTTTTTATTAAATATAATGTTATAATAATTATGCAAGTAAAATATTTGCTAAGCTTTCATAGTCTATAGTTTAGTGGGGTGGAAATGCTTCACGTTTATCTTGAAGTTGATATGTAGTGTTTTTTGGTAAATAGAAATTAAATATTCGTCAAATGAAAATGGTAATATTATTATATATATACTATATAAAATAAAATAAAATAAAATAAAATAAAATAGAATAGAGAAAGAAAGAAAGAATGAATGAATTAATATTAATATTTTTATTATATTTAAATAGTTTATTATTAACATTACGGTTGATGTGTAAATATAAAGATAATTAACGATAGCAAATATTAAGTTTTCAATTATAAATATTATTTTTTTATTAATATTACTACTTGATGTTGATGTGTAAATATAAAGAAAATTAATAATAAAATAATATTTTATTCTCAATTATAAATAAATAATTTTTTTACTGTATATAAAAAAAGTATATTTTATATTTCTTAATCATCATGCTTATTTAATATATACATATTTCATATTTCTTAATCATTACTATTATCCAATTTTTATTGGTGTATGAGATCTTCTTATTTGTGGGTCAAGAGATCTATTTCTGCCCAAAAATTTGACCAAATCGACAAAGGCATACATACTCTAGTACTTTTTGGTTTTGAACCTGTGATCTTTTAAGAAGAAACACATTCTCTTGACCATTAGACCCATTCAAGTTGTAAAAATTATTAATGTTATTTGGAAAAATAAAATAAAATATTTTAATATCTATATTGAATAACATAATTTATTTTATTAGAAGATAAAACCTCATATATGCAATTTTTTTTTTTTTTTAAGTGCAATATAAACACACTCTCTCTATATATGATGCTAATAGTCATCATCATCATATAAAACTATAATTTAATATTAAATTAAAAAAATATCTGATGTTAATATAAAATATAATAATTTTGTAGAGAAAAAAAAAGTAATTGAAAATAAAAAATTTCAGTAAAAAAAAATAGGTGATGTGTAATTTTTGTAATTCCATACATCATATTTAAAAGATATTTGCAAAAAATTAATATAAGTCATAAACTATATATATATAAAAATAAAATAATATGATATTAGCTATCTATATATGTTATATTTTTTTGTATGTTTTGTTGACCATATTATTATTCTGTCCAATATATTACCCACTAAGGCAATTGATCCCTGATTTCAATTAAGAAGTGTTTTGACAAAACACCAGACTATCGTCTATCCAAAACTATCATCTATAAAAATTCCCATAAACATTAACTATGTATATGTATATATTATATAAAGTTCTTAATAAAAAAAATATTATTTTAGCTTTGGTCAAAATTTTTTGAAATTGCTAATAACACAACTAGAAATTTTTTCAAACTATTAAACTTATTTAAATATTTTAAAATATAATTTAAATAATTAAATAGTACAATATGAATAAAAAATATATATTGAAAATAATTTTATTCAATTTTATATATAAACGTGAATTATGATAACAATATCTTATATAAACATGAATTATGCTAACAATATCTTATATAAACATGAATTATGCTAACAATATTATAAATAAAAACATGTGGAATTTTCTATACAATAAAATAAACATGAATCATCTATATATATATAAATATAAACATTTCTCATCTAACTTAAATTAATTTTTAGTAAATTATCAAATAATATTTTATATTGAAATGGTTAGATAAGAAAACTGTATACATAGAGAGATTTGGTACCATTACGCAAGACTATAAGGATGTGCTCCAACAATTAAATAGAGAGATAAATATGATTTCTTCGGTTAAAACATAAAAATTTGACATTGCGTGAGAGCCGATCAAGTATGAATTCTTCAGTTAAAAAAAAACTTTGACCTTTAAATAATTTATCAATTTATTAGTATGAATTCTTCAGTTTAAAAAAAACTTTGACCTTTAAATAATTTATCAATTTATTAGGAAACTTTCCTGACGACCCTGAAGGGGCTGTCGAATACCAAACTGCAAATGAATGCTGTAACTCGAATTGGCCACCGCTCATTAATTTAGCATATCGCAACGTGTCGCGCAGATCCCCCGCAGATGGCGATAATGATAAAGCAATTCATCAATATCATCTTACTTATCGTGAGTGTCTGCATACTTACGCCCCTCACAGACGCTGATCCGTACATTAATACCGTTACGGAGTTTTGTGAGAATAGCGAATACACGAACGGTAGCGCCTTCCACAGTACTCTTAACCAGGTCTTGGACTTACTCGTGCAAAATGTTTCTACGATCCCATACGTTACAAGTAGTGTTGATGAGAGGCAGAGTAGCCACAGTACGGTTTATGGGGTTGCCCAATGCAGGGGAGATTTAAATTCCTCAGATTGCAAACAGTGTGTGGCTACTGCTAGTAGCACTATTATATCCGACACTAACGGATGCAACAGAACTTCTGCATCTATTATACTAGACGGCTGCTTCTTACGTTACGACAATCAAAGTTTTTCCAACAATTTTAGCGAGAGCGCAGAAAATCATCTTGGGTGCAATTCTGGAGATAACAGTCAGCCAGAGTTCACAATCACTATTAGGGCCCTGCTCCAAAATATTCTCTATAAAGCTGCCAAGAGCCCCAATCTTTTTGCTGCAGAGCAAACCGTTCCACCTTATAATTCCACAGATCATATCTACACCTTGGCGCAGTGTTGGAGAGCTCTGTCAACAGAGGACTGCGAGGCGTGCCTACAGTTTGCGTTGTCCCAAATATATTACAATTGCACAGCTGGAGCTGTTGGGTCACAATTCGCATCTGTGGACTGCTATTTGCGTTCCGAACTTTATCCATTTTTTAACACTTGGATACTCTCGCAGTCGCAGTCGCAGTCCCCGTCGCCGACTCCACAAGAAACCCCTCCAAAATCCGGTTTCTTCTTTTACAGAGTCTACAATTATAATTTTGAAAATATTTTATTTTTCTGAAATAAAACACAGTTTATTACATATAGTTTATAATTATTATCAGCAGTATAGTGACCAATTGCCTGAGATTTTATTTTCGTGACATAAAATAATGCCAATTGCCTGAGAATTCTCGTGTAAATTTGCAGAAGCAGGAAGATCTAACATGCGTATGATAGCCGTCGGCGCAGTAGCCGCTATTGCTGGATTGATTGCAGCCGCATATATTTGCATATGGAAATCTTCCTCTTGTCGAGAACACCTGGAATACCTTTCTCGAAGTGTGTTGTTCTCGTTAGCTTATATACTATGAACTTCTCTCCCACTTCTTTAACGCAAGTTAATTAATTGCACTAAAATTATTTTCGCAGGCGACAAAGGAGTAATTAGCTTGTCGGTGAGTACAGCGAATCCGGAGCTTATTTTCAAATACGATACTTTGAGAAAGGCTACATCTAATTTTAACGCGAAGAAAAAGCTCGGCGAAGGTGGTTTTGGCTCCGTATATAAGGTTAGCATTTAGTGTTAAATCCAATTCAACTTACTTTAAAGGAGGTCACATTGTTAATGGAAAAATCTCAGAAATATTTTTGAGGTACCATAACGTTTATTGATTTGCAGGGGGATCTACAAGATGGCAGAGAGGTTGCAGTGAAACGGTTGAAAATAGGTTCAAGTCAAGGAGATGTCGAATTTCTGAATGAAATAAATTTGATCAGTCGTATTCAGCACAAGAACCTAGTGAAGCTGCTTGGTTGCTCAGTCATAAATTCAGAAAGGCTATTAGTTTACGAGTATCTCCAGAACGGTAGCCTCGACAATTTTATATTCGGTAGCTTATCCCTCTCTAATGGCTGCACAGATCCTGATTTGTTGGAGTATTAAGATTGCGTTTGTACCTTGCTAATGTTTTTAATGTATGTTTTGTAGATGTAAAAAAACGCCATTTACTCAATTGGAGACAGAGGTATGAAATAATAGTTGGAACTGCACGTGGACTGACTTATCTTCACGAAGAATCTGACATTCGGATCATTCATAGAGATATTAAATCAAGCAATATTTTACTCGATCATAAACATAAACCCAAAATAACGGACTTTGGCTTAGCCAAGCTTTTTGATGACGATAAAACCCATGTCAGCACTCGAGTTGCAGGAACTTTGTAAGTATTCTATCTCCATTATCGTTCATATAATTTTCAGAGGCTAAGATATGGAAATTTAATTGTGCACACTATTGTACAGCGGCTACATGTCCCCTGAGTACGCGTACCGCGGACAGCTAACAGAGAAAGCAGATGTATTCAGCTTCGGAGTGCTTGTACTTGAGATTATCAGCGGAAGAAGGAATCAAAGTTTGCCTCAAGACCCGGAATTTCTCATCGAACGAGTAGGGCTATTGTGGATCTCATCTTTGAAGTAGATATTTTCGTAGAACTATGAATTCTTTGAAACTAAAGCTGTATGTTTTGTTGACATTGGTATCAATTACCAGGCATGGAGACTGTATAACGCAGAGAGAGCTTTAGAAGTTATGGATTCCACGTTGGAGGGTAGCTATTCGTCGGAGGAAGGGAAAAGAGTGATCAAGATTGGTCTTCTGTGCACTCAAGCAGCTGCGTCGTTGAGGCCTTCAATGTCTCGGGTGGTGTCGATGCTGACGAGTGAGAGAGAAGATCTTCCTCCCCCGGCAACGCCTGCGTTCATTGATCTGGATCGTGTGGGCGCACCAGACATGGACAAAACATCAAGCAGTACAGCAACTTATTCCTCCGATTTCGATTCTGCAGCGGTCGATCTTCATCAGGGACTGTAGAGCCAAGGTGAAAATCCGCCTACGCATTTTAGCATTGTATTATCATAGCTTACCACTGTACTTCTCACTTATTATACTACTCAAGGGTAATTTACAGATCAGAGATAAATCTGGAAATTGTCGAGATAAATCTGGAAATTGTCTAGTTGAACGACGAATTTGGAGTGTTTCTTAAAATTAAAACATGTCCTGCTCTTTTGTAGTTAATTCATCCTAATATCGATAAGATGAAATACTGTTTATTGTATCTACTTTCATCTCAATGCATTTTTAAAGCGGAAACGCCTTAATTATTTATACTTTTAAATTGTGGCTACTTTTTAAATTTTGGGTATAATTATAATAATCCATAAAATGAAATACGGTTTTCTAATTCAAATTTTAAATATAATTTTGTTTTGATTTTATATACATTTCCACTTTTTAAAGCACAAATGCTCTTAATTATTTTTTATTCTTTATTCTTGTCTTGAAGATGTATCCCGGTTTGGATTAGAAACGTCCATCAATATTGTATAAAACTGTAAAAAATCTGGATTTTACAATTAACAACAACCACAAAAATTTGAGAACCATAATTATTTATATCTTTTTATCTATTGATTTTTTACCTATAATTATTTATATCTTTTTATCAATTTGAGAACCATAATTATTTATATCTTTTTATCTGTTGATTTTTGATGTATTGTATAATTATCTATATCTTTTTATCTGTTGATTTTTGACGTATTTAATTTTAAAGTAAAGCAGTTTTAGGTTGAATTTAATAGTTAGAATTTTAAAGTAAAGCAGTTTTAAAACGACTATATGAGAGAATATTAATTTTATAATGAAATATTATAAATTTAAATTTATTGGAAATTTTTTTTTCACAAATATAATATTTTTGAATATCTATATTAATGAAATTATATATATATATATATATATATATATATATATATTAATTATTCTATACTCCTAATAATAATAAAATTTATTTCAAAATTCATTATTAACACATACAAGAATGGTCGATTCAAAGAAATACAAAAAACACTAAGTTACTTTGGTACATTACCAAAGAAGTCCAATCAAATAAATACAAATATACTCCAATCAAACAAATCTAAGTGAAACTTAATTTACAAGAACAATTTATCTAGAGATCTTAGTTAGTTCTCGCATGCATTTGAGTATGAGATGGGAAAATAAATAAATAAAATCCAACCAAACACATCTTTATTAAAAATTAATTCACGAGAGTAACTATTAAGTAATCCTTGCAATTGGGTATGAATTGATATGAGATGGGAAGTGAAGGGGTAAAATGAAAGGTTTATTTATTTTAGAAGTGAAAAGTTAAAATTAAATTTTTATTTTATTTTATTTTAGATAATTGAATTTAAGATTTTTTATTTGACAAAAAAAAGTTATTTGAAGGAAGAGTTTTATTTGAAAATAGTTGTAAAATTTTTTTCGGTAATAATCACATATAATGGAATGTTATCGACGCGTTTCGAACCAACCAGTGTGGTTCATCATCAGGACTAGATGAGAGATCAGATCAAATCAATAGTTGTGAAATGGTTATATAAATCAAATTATAATAAATATTAAAACATTTAATTTCTAATATATTTAACTTTACTAAAGTTTTAAAAATTAGTAAATTAACATAATTATAAATTTATTATTATTATTAACTATAAAAATAATTCATTTAACTAATATATATATATATATATATATATATAAGAAAAACATAAAACTATATTTTTAACGGTGGATGTTTACTTTCATTTTAATATAAAGATTTGTAATTTGTAATTAAGCTTTGTTATAATACCATATGCAAAATCACATGCCTAAAAAATCATAATTTATTTTATATAGCAATTGTTTATATAACATTTTTTTAATTAATCAATTTAATTAAAATAACAAAAAAGACATAATTATTTTGAACATAAATTTCAACTTCTAATTAATATATATTACTATAAATATTCTAAAATATTTTATAGAAGTTAAATGGCTACGATCTGCTTAAAAATTATTGACAATTTAAACAAAATGTGAAATACAAGCCCGGATAAATCATAGATAAATCTGGAAATTGTTTAGTTGGAAGACGAATATGCAGTGCTGCTTAACTTTTTGTAATTAATTCATCTTACTATCCATAAGATGAAATATTGTTTTCTCATTTAATTTTCAAAGATAAATATGTTTGTATTTTACACCCATTTCAATGAGGACCTTAAATTTTTTTTTTTTTTAATTGTCGCTGTTCTTTTTTGGTGTAATTTAAAACATCCGGGAGATGAAATACTATTTACATATTCAAATTTCAAAGATGAATTTGTTTGTATTTTATATTCATTTCTGTTTTTTTAAGTGAAAATGCCATTAAATAATTTTTTTTGTATCCTGGGAAGAAATATTCAAATTTTAAAGATAAATTTATTGGTATTTTAATTATTTAATTATTTTTTAATAGTTTTTATTTGACATTATTTACTTTTAAGGTAAAGCTGTTTTAAAATAGAAATATTGATTTCGTAGTTAGATTTTAAAATCCAAATCTTTTTAAGCAATTTTATGAGGGAATATTAAATTTATAATAAAATTTTATTAAATTAAATTTATTTAAAAAATATTTCAAACCTGATACCTCTTATGATAATAAATATTTAAATTTATTTCCAGATCTTAAAATCTAAAAAATTTAAAACAATTTTATGACGGAATATTAAATTTATAATAAAATTTAATAATAATAATAAATGTTTAAATCTATTTCATTTAAAGTAATTTGACGGACTCTCCCCTAATAGAAGCTCTCCTATCATGTTATACATGAATATTTATTTTATTTTAATTGAATTAACACTAGTAGTTATGGTTAGCCACTTGATGGAAAAATCTAAATGAAGATTTTACCTATGAATAATTTTTTTTTGACAATTACTTCTTTATTTAGAGATAAATATTCTCTCTTGACAATTACTTCTTTACTTAGAGATGAATATCTCAGTTGGAAAAAAAAAACCCGAAAGTAGAAAGGAACCTGAGGCAATTAAGAAGGATGTAAAGATAAATCATTATCTCAACAAAACACTATTCAAAGGCCGTAGAGAAATTCTTGAGCATGTTGTTGCAAGTGGAGTAAAAATTCTTGAGCAATTTCTTTAGCTGGGTTGTGGCAAGTGGAATAGAAATTCATGAGCAATTTCTTATGGAATTTTTGTACATGCCTATGTGGTCTCTGCCCAAAAAAGACTATTGTGAAGGGAAATTGGCTCCGAGAGTTTTGGTGGGATACCAAACTAGTTGTTTGGGATAAACATTATCCCAGTGGTTTTCTTGGAAATCCAACTAATATACAACATACTATTTTTGTGAAATATGTGAGTGGCTAAGATTAGGAACATATTAGTATTGATGAAATCTTTTATTTTTGTTAGATATTGTTAAAAAAAAATTATTACTTTTTTAAAGTATTGATAACTGTGTTATTTTTTTAAACAATATCTAACAGTGTTATGTGTCCAAATTTAAACTATGAGTATATTGCTTGAATTTGACTGAGGTTGAGAAGCTTGTTAAAGCCCCGATATGTATATGAAGATTGTGGGCTCTTGAATGGGACGGTAGTATACGATGAAAAAATCTAGAGAAATAATAATAACCACGGTAGAGATATGTTAATAGCGAATGAGATTAGAAAAATATTCTCGAAAGAATTTTGAGTTTGTCTCCTTGCCAGGCTAAGTTAATAGCAGGAACAATCCCTAGTTCCGAGTGAGAATAGAATACTAAATACTTATACAATATAATTATCGAAGAATAGCCTAATAGCTTATTAAAATCCTTATATATAATAAAATTGTCAATGAATAACTAATAATTGTACGTACAACGATTATTCTCGGAGACGAGAAAGAAAGCCATTTTAGAAAAGAATGCAGAAATTCGTGAATTAGTATCCCAACCATGGAGAGAAGCATAAGTAATACGCTCTGAGTATGTTCCTTCAAACTAAAAAACAAAAGTATTGTTTGCAGAACACAATTAAGCATGAAGAATTAATATCGTAAGGAAAAAACCAGTGTGATAGAGGGAACCTAAAAGACATTGTATGGAAGAATCTAAGAATAGCTTACGAGGGAATTACATTGACTTTTATTCATAGTTTTTAAATTTACAAAGTGGAATAGTCTTTTCGAGGTCTCATAACATTAAAGCATAAGTTTTGTTAATTACGCCGATAGGCGTAGCCCCCTATCGGAAATCGCTTTATTAGTGATTATGTTAATTAATATTTTTTATTCGATAGTCTAGATTGAAAGATGTTAGTATATTCTCGTCGCCGCCACTCAATCAATGAATGAAATTAAAAGCCATAACTTCCTTGCATGTCTAAATCAAGTGTTTAAACCCTACTTAAATTAATTTTTTACCAAATGATCATTAAAAATTTATTGTTCCTCTTATTTATCTCCACGTATGAGAGTATGAGGGATTAGAGCGAAATAAGAACACATTTCGGGCGAGAAGTTGTATCGTCGAAGCCACATGGCATGTCGTTAGCTTAACGTTTCAGGTTTAATCATGGGATTTGTATGGAGGTGGCCATCTCTGCAAACAACAAGAAATATCGATGTCCATCCATCTTCCAAGGGGAGCAACGTGCCACGCACAACGAATTCTTTAATGGCCATTATCTTCACCCGGTGCCGTGCGCAATGAATTCTGTAGAGCTATCGCACAAGCGGGAATCGTTATGGGAATGTGAACCAGAGCATCGCCCAAACGTTTCAACGGAGTGGTTCCACGAAGTTGTTCCACCTATCTGCTATGATGGTTGGCATCGTAATGCTCAATTTCTTTCAGACCATAAGGCCACTTGGTTTAGAGCAGCCGACGCATTTGGATGCAGAGAACCAGGACTGTGGCTAGTTGGATCGAAGTAAGAAATCATTCTGAGAAGCTTCACGGCTATAGAATGCATGCTCTGGACGGTAAGCTTTCAAATACACATGCGCTGTTTTTTATTCACGCAGACTTTTTATTCACTATGTATTGAAATACACATGCGCTGCTTTTTTCAATACACGCTGCTGTGATATGGAATGTATCAGGTGCGTAGCATGTTTGATATTTGTAATCTGCAGCTAATTATTATACATATGTGTCAAGGTTATGATACAGAAATTGTTTAATTAAATTGTTTGAAATTAAAGTTGATTTTTGAATTGTAAATTATGCTTTGTAAATATTATTGATTAGCACTAATTCGTTTACTGTCTATCAACTTATACCTTGATTTTATCTTGTTTATATATTGAACAAGACATTATTCTCCTAGGATAAAATGAAAAAAATAATAAACCCCATCATTAACTTCCATGCTATGATACTTGTTTGTGAATGCTAATCTTTCTCACATTATTTATTGATCGTTCAAATGTAATCTATACAATCAAGCCCATAAAATTACGCTTACCCATTAAATGAAAAATATAGTAGCAGAATGCTCGTCGCTATGTTCGCAATTATTGTTTGAAATATCGATTCAAAATTTACAGTCTGCTTTGAGGAATATTTTATGCGATACATGTATGCATAAAAAAGAAAAAAACCACTCTTCTACATCTCTAGGAGATAGATGTGCGAAGAAGTATGCAATTTTTTATATTAATTCATCATGGTAAACACTAGGAGATAGATGTACGAGCAAGGATGCAAACGACACTTCGTTGATTTTCCTTAAGGAAGACTGGACCCCATTTGCATCTTATTGGAATGAGACTTAGAACCAGCAATATAGTATAAACATAGTTAATATCCACCATCTATCTCGATATCCCCAGCCACAGGTTTTAGGTCAGTAGTCTTTACGTCTTCTTTAATTCCTTCTAGCCTGGGCTTGTCCTTTCTATAAATCGCGTACAACAGGAGTTGTGCCACTGCCAGTACGAAGTCGATTCCATTCGGGATCTATAATGTTCATTAACAGTATATTTTCTTGACTCATTCACATCATATATATTCTAATCTATATCAAATCTCAATGAAAAAATTATTACTAACTCCCACAAACACATCCCGTTCAAGCACTGCCCAGGCTGTCCAGGCTCCTCCGTTGAGAAACAGGAAGAATGACAGGAAAAAGGGCATAAATTCCACGCTTTTAGTGGACTATCTAGAGAGTTTTAGACAGAGATATGAAGCAACCTATAACAAAGTAGTAAATGGACTATTAGTGACTCATTTGTGACCCTAGTTCAGTCATCGACATATTTTTAGAAGCATGATAGGAGGAGTAGTTCATATTTATTCATATATTGGACAATAAAGATCAAATTGTCGATACACAAGAACAATGATTTTGAGAGGAATCAAACCATTGTTAGGAGGAATATTTGAAGAGCCATAAATGAAGACAATATTGTGGGCCCTAGATATGGTAGTCCAAGTACAGTTGGAGGGTTGTGAGGTGACTGTCAAGGAAGAGCCCTAACTCTTATACTTGACAACAAGATTGGTAGAAGGGAAGGTGTATAGGGCCTAAGGATGTGTAAGATCTCTCTTCCCTTTTCCATATAGACATACGAACTCACATTTATAAAGAAATTACAAGCGAGTGGATCATCTATGATCCACGAGTTCTTCTCCCAAAATCGCCCAACTAAACCCCTAAATCTCTCTCTTTCATTGCATGGCAGATAATTACAATTAATCAAGTATTCTAAAGACTTATCGCTTCCATCATTTCAACTATGTTTCACATAATTTGACCCCATTTACAAACGGTTGTCCACGTTTCAACCTTCATAGTGTTGAATTTTAATTTTAATTAAGGTGCTCCGATGCTCCTGCATCAAACTCCCAAGGTACAAAAACTATATGACCTCCTTTCCATATGCCTTCTTCATCTCTGTAACAAGTATGCTACTTGTTATCAGTACCAAATCTTCTTCATCGAAAATTCTACCCACATCCTCTGTGGAATTTATTTTGTGATTTTTCCGTGAGCTACAACAAAACCTCTGCAGTAGCAAGTCCTCCATGATACACGATACCTAAACAAGATTCTCTCCTCTGAGCTCAGTCTTTCAGCATCTCTCTAGTTCTTTCTTCTCTGGAACCATTTGAGCACTCCTGCCTTTAGGTTGCTGCAGTATTCTCACCTTCCTCTGCCGCTTGTACAATAATATAAAGACCACAAACTCACCAATCTCCAATAAATTTGCACCTCCTTCTTTGCACGCAGAATCTTTTTCTCGCAGGAAATCTTAACTTGCTCTAATACCACTTGATGCAGCACGAAATTCAATTTAAATAATATCGTGGACCTATGGGTTATGGCCCACATAAAATCCCTTGATTCACAGCGAATTATAATATTAGAGTTTATAAAAAATACATACAGAAGAAATCAAACAACGGTCGCTTTAAAAACTGATATCACATAAACTCAAACCACTTACATAAATGCAGAGCTATGGTTATAGGGTCCCACAATACGGTGACCAATCATGATGCATCACATATCGACAAAATTCACAATTAGCTTAAACAATAAACATATAATTATTTCAATTGGAAGTTGTGACGACGATGTCGCATCGCAACATTGCAACTTCCTTATCTTATCGCAATACATCGCCCACAAATTTAACTCTATACAATAATGGTTAAACCATAAATCATGGGATGTGTGCTAATGCGCAATGCCGACACATGGCCCTTCTCCTCGTCGCATCGCAAGAAATATAACTTACCCAACAAAGTCTTAACGCTATCCGCTAAAATTTGTGATGTACGAATTTTCGATTTGCCATCCACCATTGATCTGTGCCCAGATCTAACGGTCCTCACTACTTGCCCCTCTCTGATGACACATAGACTTCTATTCATCGCATCGCAAGTTATTTTGTTTAGCTTGTGATGTCATCTTGACCGTCAATCTCTTCCCCTTCAGATCTGTGATCTAATCATGATTGTTTGCTCATCCTTCACGCGACTCTTGTCCATTGCTTCATCCTTCACTCTAATTCATGTCCATGGGGTTTTTCATTAAATAATCCATGCTCTGCCATAATTCATCTATGTGAAGTTCATAGGAACTTTGTTAACCACTCTTACTCACACAGTCTATTAATTAACAGAAAGAATGCAGATATATAATAACACACAGTTACAAAACAAAATTCACACATAATTAACATATATATAATTAACAATTTTCTAAGTTTTTAATTTTATCTCCACACATACACATACATATAGTCCTTTTAAAAAGCCTTTTAATCATAAAACATTTAAAAACATAATCCATTCATATACAATTATGTAATAATCCATTCATATACTATTATGTAATTTTCTAAAAAAACACATAGTTAATAATTTCTTGTTTTCACTCTTATGTCAAATCCAACTTCAAATTCATATACGGAACACAATAAAAAATAACCCACAAATAATCAAGAGACTTATCTCAATTTATAAATTTATGATAATGCAATTGGAGTTACCACGCCCCCAACAAATGAACTTTGGAGTTACGAGGCTTCTCCCAGCTGAAGAGCTATTGTCCCTATAATTTCGCTCAAGCTCTAGACTCATTTTGTTACATGTAACAATCAATAATTTTCATAATTTCAGTTCCTTAGTCCTCCGAGAATCTTTCTTTAGATAATTGAATTATTATTTTTTCTATACCTATGTAGTCTTTATCTTCCACTAGCACTTTTGACAATCTTGTTTATAAAAACATATGTCATTTAGGCCATTTCTCTCCAATCATGATCATTATCCTTATGAAAATTCATCTCTAGAATCATAATCATTATCGTCATAGGAAAAATCATCCCTCAAAAATTGAAGGATTTTTTCAATTTCTTTTTATTTTTTTATTTTTGTCACTTACGTTCCTTGAACCTTTATTTCTTCACACTTGCAGCTTAACTACTAACTTGATATCTCCTTGTAACACCCACGTAAACTATTACAAATTACAATTTTACCATGTTTTACAAAACCAGTTAAATCAAGAGTTGGTTGAAAACCGAATTCTTGAATCGGTTGAGAAAAATAGGTGATGTGTCGTTTTGGAAAGTGGTTCCATCAGAATTGCTGGCCTGTTCCGCATGGGATTGGCTTGGTTTTCTTGTTTAGTAAAAAAAGAAACCCTGATATACATATTTTTCGAATGAGGAGCATCAGTCTGCGGAGGATCATTCCACATGTGAAACAGAGTCGAGTTTCTTTGAAGAAACTGAAAATGAAATTGAGAATGAGAAGAAACTGTGTCACGATTCTAAAGAAGGGCGGCAGATGATCAAGAATAGAGGAAAATTGGCAGATTTTTCAGTGAGCGATAGTGTTAAATCGAGTTGCTTCCTCTTTGATACGGCGGAATTTGGAGGATCTGAGCGTACTCCGCCGGCTGAGATAAATCTCTGGAAAAGGCATTCTGTTGCTCCGCCGAGGGCTATGCAGCTTGCGATCAATCCTTACGAGCTTGACACGAGAAAGCCGTTAATATTTTAAAGAATGATAAGAAGCCATTAACCTGGTGTCGTGCGGCTTGTGATCAAGGCTGGCGGTGGTGATTTAGCTGAAGGGCAGTTTCTGTTGCAGCCTAGATTGAGGCTGTTGAAAAATGCCTGCAACAATGCATCGGATCATACGTACTGCTGCTAGGATTTGTGCTGCTAGGATTTGTGAGGAGTAAGAAACTGCAAATTATTGTGGCTCTAAAGATTAATGTAGAGCCATGAGCTAACATTTGGGAAATGCGCATCCATGAAGGAAGGTTAAACATCTTGGGTAAAGATAAGTATTCCTCCAAATTATAGTTTTCTTTTGAATTGTTTTACTTACTTTCTGAAAAGAAAATGAAATATATCATATGAATAGTAGTTTTCTTTTGAATACTTTACTCATTTTCTGGAGAGAAAATGAATTATGAAATATTTCATATGATTTGTTATAAGCAGAAATAGTTACATTTAACAAAAGTTGTAGAATTTCCTTCGGAAATAATATCTTATCGTGTGAAGTGAAAGATAAGTCCCTTGTGTTAAAAGAATATCTTTATCTTTATCTGGTGGGTAAAAGAGTAGTTATTTTTGTGTTACATATTGGGTATATTGATTTAATTGCATGGGTTAATGTATAAAAGATTAACCTTGTTATTATTTAAAAAAAAAAGTATTCTTTTTCCTTATGCACAATATTTCTTGAAAAGGGTTACCTATTGAAAAGATTGTATCCTAGGTGTATAAAAGACTAAGTAACCTTGTTATGGTTCCCTAAGTTTTTTGCATGAGGAACTACATAAAGTAATTAAGTTATATTAACCCTTTGTTGAGAAGTAATTATGTATATTTTTACCTGGAAATAATAGTTAAGAGTGTAGTATTCTAAGAAGTTTTTGTAAAAAGAATCCAGGTTGTCTTAAAGAATTACTATGATGTTAATATTTTTACATGATAATATTATTTCATGATGATAGAAATCTAAGAAGGGAATATGTGTTTCCTATAGTAAAGGAAGAGCTATCTCTCTTGCATGCGCAAAGAATAGCCATTATGTTATAGAAGCATGTTCTTTGCATGTATAAATAAATGTTGAGCTATCTTACTATTTAGGAAAATATGTGAGTACATTTATGATATCAAAACTAATATGTCAGTTATGTTAGATCTTTTGGAACAAGGTCATGCATAGGCATGCAACCTATGTATTAACTTTTATTGAAGAATAATATACATATCTGTATGTAAAAAGAAAGCTTGTAGTATTAAAACTACATTGAATATGATTGTTAGTATAATTTTGAAAATGAGACGTATTTATATTCTTCATTGTGTATTTTACATATGTTTACATGCTCACTAGCGTAGAGACTTTCTTTGGAAATACTCATGAAGGAGGTTATGTGCTTCATTGTGTAAGTACTCCTTAGGGAGAGTCTTTTGGAATTCGGTATGCATTCGCATGCATGGAAGGAACAATTTGTTATGTTAGATGTAGCCATTGTCTTGTAGGAATGTGTGCTTATGTGACGTAAGCATTAGTTATTGTGATGACCTATAACCAGCACATATGAGGTATGTGTTATTAAAGAGAGAATGAAAAGGTACTTTACTTGCTTGTCATGATTATACATGAGTAGATGGAGAAACTACTATAGTGATTGATTAATATTTTATGAATCTTGACATCATTTTATGTTGAAGGCATCATAGCAGGGAATGATGGTGACATGTACGAAGGAATATTATGCTTGTCCTGGTGGCAGGTAAATGATTAATGTTCATGCAGATGAGAGCGAGTGCAGGAAGGTCCAATGTACAATGGTCCATTGGAGGTACATCCATGCCACCAAGATCTAAAGATCTGAAGATATGAAGACCAGAGGGTAAATGGTATCATATTTATTGTAATGGCTTTAAGCTATATATTTGCATATTTCCTTGTAAGATTATATGAATGATGGTTAAGGGATGGTCTCCCTTATAAGCCATTGAGTGATGGGCTGAACACCCTCACGAGCGTTTAATAATAAAATTAAACGTTTGCTGGTTTTCACCCTAAGGGGTTTCCAGGGTATATTGGTGTTCAATGGCGTGATTGATTATTGTGTCCAGATGATGAGGTTTATTCCTTTCTTATTATGATGTTCATAATGGAAATTATGTGATGATTATATGAGTAATGAGATGAATGGATGATTACATCATATAGTATTAAGTTAATATACTGTAATGGAAGTTGTTAAGGGTTAAGGAGTTCACTATTCTTATTTATAAATTACACTGTGAACTGTTAAACATTCTATGTAATGATGAGTAACTTGTATAAAAAAAAATTAACTCCTTACATTTCCCTGTGAAGTTAATGGCGTATGTTACACTCCTCTTGTATTTCCAGAAATATCAATGTCTCCACGGCATTTTCAAATTCTTTAAAATCATAAAAATCTAGAATCATAATCATTATCCTCATAGGAAAAATCATCCCTCAAAAATTGAAGGATTTTTTCAATTTTTTTTTTATTTTTTTATTTTTTTTCACTTACCTTCCTTGAACCTTTATTTCTTCACACTTCGAGCTTAACTACTAAATTGATATCTCCTCTTGTATTTCCAGAAATATCAACGTCTCCACGGCATTTTCAAATTCTTTAAAATCATAAAAATCTAAAAAAAAATGATATCAATTAGCACATCTATTCAGCTAGAAAAATGATCAAATTCATTGAACTACAAAATGTAATCTAAGTTATACACTTTATTTATCTATTAAGAGTCAAACAAGAATATCCTATAAAATGAATTATAGATGGCTTTGTTTAATTAGGTGAAAATTTTGGTTAGATTGAGAATTTTTTTGGCTATGAAATTTTCAAGAAATTTGATCTTTTGAATGTTTAACTAGGATTTTTTATTTTGGAAATGGATTTACCATGATTATCCACAAGCAAAATCCTAAATATTTGAAAAGTGTAATTCATAAAACCCATATTTCCAAAGAAAAAAATAGCCTCGTTGAATTACTCGATATTGAAATTTTAATCCGATGCTCATTGGTGAGATCATCATTACGTCGCCTCCTTAGATTAGTGGATGGGGATCAAAATTTTAAGCCTTCATTTTCCATTTAAGCATAATCACTACTGAGATCATAAATCGGGCGAGCATAAATCGATAATTCATGCACCATGCGTCGATAAACCTTCCTATTGGTTATTTAAACATTTATATTTTAAGGTTTTGTCTTATTTTTTATATTTTCAATCAGTTTTAATAAAACTTTGTGAAAATTTATTTAAATGATAAATTTAAATTATTAGATCGATACAGAATACAAATATATTAGATTTATTTGTATATTTTAAATTATAACATAATTTATCCCAAGCATATTCAAAAGAATAATGAAATAATTTTTTAAACTATGTTAATAAAATATAAAAATAACATTGAATAAAATATTTCAATGTTATTTATTTATATATAATATAAAATAATTGATCTAATAGTAATTATAATTTTGACAAAGTTTGAAAAAAATATTTTAATATTAATTATTTATATATAATATAAAATAACTGATTTAATAATAATTATAATTTTGATAAAATTTATATATGATGATATTTTTTTGAAATTAAAAATAAAATAAATTTCTAAACAATTTCAAAATATCAAATTTATTTATATATTTAAAAATATAATTTAAATAATAAAAAATTATAATTTCAATAAAAAATAAATAACAAAAATCATTATATATATATATATATATATATATATATATATATATTCCCCGTGCAATAAACATGAACCACGATCAGAAATAAAGATAATTAAAATTCCTCAACAATAGCAATACACATGAAACATCATCTTTTAGGAAAAAAACATTTCCTATCTAAATCTTAAACTAATTTCTAAGTAAATTATCTAACAAACTTCCACATTTAAATACTTTATCAGATCAGGAAACTTTCGCAACGACGCTGAAAGGGCTGTCGAATACCAAACTGCAAATGAATGGTGTAACTCGAATTTTCCATCGCCATTGCCGAAGCAGCACCACTCACTAATTTAGTCTATGGCAAAGCGCCGCGCTGATGCCCAGCAGATGGCGATGATGATAAAACAATTCATCAATACCATCTTACTTATCGTAATTTTCTGTATACTTACTCCCCTCTCAGCAGCTGATCCCTACACTAATTTCGTCATGGAGTTTTGTGAGAATAGTTAATATACTAATGGTAGCACCGTCCACAGTAATCTAGACCAGGTTTTGGACTCACTGGTGGGAAACGTTTCTACGATCGCATACGATACAACTAGTGTTGATGAGAGGGAAAATAGCCACAGTATGGTTTATGGGGTTGCTCAATGCAGGGGAGATTTAAACTCCTCTGATTGCAAACAGTGTGTGGCCACTGCGAGTACCACTATCATATCCGGCAGTAATGGATGCAACAAAACTTCTGCATTTATTTTCTAGACGGCTGCTTCTTATGTTACGACAATCATAGTTTTTCCAACAATTTTAGTGAGAGCACAGAATACCATGTTTTTTGCAACAGTGGCGAAAACAGTCAGCCAAAGTTCACAATCACTATTAGGGCCCTGCTCCAAAATGTTCTCTATAATGCTGCCAAGAGTCACAATATTTTTGCTGCCGAGGAGGAAGTTTCGCCTTATAATTCGATAGATTGTATCTACAACTTGGCGCAGTGTTGGAGAGCTCTGTCCAGAGAAGACTGCGAGGCGTGCTTACAATTTGCGTTGTCGCAAATATATGACAATTGCACAACTGGAGCTGTTGGGTCACAATTCGCATCTGTGAACTGCTATTTGCAGTCTGAGCTTTATCCATTTTTCAACACTTGGATACTCTCACAATCGCAGTCGCATACGGAGTCCCCGTTGCTAACTACACAAGAAACCCCTCCAAAATCCGGTATCTTCTTTTACATAGTCTATAATTATTATCAAGAATATAGTGGGAATTTTGCAAAGATTTCATTTTTGTGAAATAAAACACAGCTCGTTACATAAAGTTTATGTTGGAATATTGAAATTCCACAACAATAGAAATGGAGAGAGTAAGCTTCTCTCCTCAAAACACAGAGAAATTAAAATTCTTGACAGGAGATAGAATTTCCAGATTGTAAAACAAACTTCTGTTCATTTTCAAAACTGTTACAAATCTTCCTCAATACAGAAGGATAACAAAGGTAGTGACTTCTACAGACGCAGTTCACAAAACAACTCTCTATTCATTCAAAAAACACACTCTGTCTCATAAAATCAACACTGCTGTGTATTTCATTTCCGCGTTGCTGTGTGAAAAACAAAACCAAATAACAGAAAAAAAATAAAAAATGCACTACAGGCTCATGGGCCTTTCCTTTTATATGTCGCGCATATATTAAAACATTACATTAAAAATATATAAAACTTTAATCATAGTCTACACAAAACAAATATAATGCGGGCTATACAAGTAGGGACCACATCGCAATCGGCAATCGGAAAAACAAATATGTGTCAATAATTGAAACTTGCGATTGCGATTGAGACGTAGACGTTATGGACCATTTAAATCCGCCATAAGAAATGGCATCAGGTCCGAAACTTTAAACAAAACGCATGACCCCCGATCTTCCGATTGCGATTGGAAACCGAACGCGATACAACAATAAACTGCGCCATAAATCAATCAGGTCTGCGCTTTAACACTGTGCGATTGGGCCTCGTTTTAAAGAGGTTCCGATTGCAATTCAAAAGCCGGACATGATGGAATAAATAAACTCTGGCCTATACTTGGATCGGGTCAGCCACATCAAATCGCAATATGGCCAAAAACTTAACAGCCTCTGATTGAACCTTGCGATTGGAAACTTGCGATCGTATTATGTACTGCCGCGTGGTCTTGTGGACCCACGGGCCTCAGCTGTGGTGGAGGGCGATTTATAATATAGTTTGGTTGTATTATATACAACCGTTCCACTGCGGAACTCTGCTATATCAACAAGACACTTAAACGTTGCAACTTATGTATTGCGATTTGCGATTGCGATCGGATCACATCGCAAATCTTCACATCAACAAGACACTGCTTATCAATTTTCCAATTCCGATTGGAACTTAAGTGGTGGGGAACACTTGTCTCGCCATTTCAGAAATTAAAAGGACTTTAGCCTGTTTTTAATCAAATTTTCCCCATTCTGGTTGTTGGGGGCTTTAAACGCCCAAAATGACTATTTTAATTAGTTCTGCTCCTCCGTAGTTCAGAACTACGAGAAAATATTCGTTCCACTGCAAAACGTCTCTGCCCATCACCAGTTAATTCTCCTCTGCAATTTTGTGGCTGCGGCCCATCAAAAATTTAATTCATCCTTACTGTTCTTCCATCCTTCTTTAATATACAGTGTTGTGCACTCAAAAAATTCTCTCGCTGCTACCTTTGTACTCTTTTCTTCCTGCCCAAGGCTGGCAGGTGACTTTACTATTTTCAA
Organism: Pinus albicaulis; assembly: GCA_034641835.2. Lineage (NCBI taxonomy): Eukaryota > Viridiplantae > Streptophyta > Pinopsida > Pinales > Pinaceae > Pinus > Pinus albicaulis. The sequence goes on along the minus strand of CM076578.1, from coordinate 630,459,045 downwards.
CACTCCCCCTTAAAGTCAGCTGCTGGGTTATCTGTCATACCCAAGCATTTTCTTAAAAATTCAAAGGTCTTCTATCCCAATGGCTTTGTTAAAATATCTGCATATTGCTCCTCTGTTTTACAATGCTGTAAAACAATTTCTCTATTTTTTACCAATTCTCTGATATAAAGAAATTTTGTATCTATGTGTTTTGTTCTTTTATGAAACATTGAATTCTTTGACAATGCAATAGCTGAGCTATTGTCACAATAAATCACTGTTCCTTTTCCCTGTTATTGGCATAAACTTCTCAACATTCTTCTCATCCAAATTGCTTGACACGCTGCTGTTGTAGCTACCACATATTCTGCCTCTGCTGTAGATAATGTTACAATCGGCTATTTCTTAGAAGCCCATGAAATGGCTCCTAAACCCATATGAAAAACATAAACGGAAGTGCTCTTCCGATCATCTACACTTCCAGCCCAATCACTGTCAGTGTAACCAACTAATTCTGAATTTTCTGAAGCAATATATAAAATACCAAATCTTTTAGTTCCTTTAACATACCTCAAAATTCTCTTTGCTACTTGCCAATGTGCTTCTTTTGGCTTCTCCATAAATCTGGAAATTAAGCTGACAGCATGCATAATATCCGACTTAGTTGCAGTCAAATACATGAGGCTACCAACTTTGTAAGTATTCTATCTCCATTATCGTTCATATAATTTTCAGAGGTTAAGATATGGAAATTTCATTGTGCACACTATTGTACAGCGGCTACATGTCCCCTGAGTACGCGTACCGCGGACAGCTAACAGAAAAAGCAGATGTATTCAGCTTCGGAGTGCTTGTACTTGAGATTATCAGCGGAAGAAGGAATCAAAGTTTGCCTCAAGACCCGGAATTTCTCATCGAACGAGTAGGGCTATTGTGGATCTCATCTTTGAAGTAGATATTTTCGTAGAACTATGAATTCTTTGAAACTAAAGCTGTATGTTTTGTTGACATTGGTATCAATTACCAGGCATGGAGACTGTATAACGCAGAGAGAGCTTTAGAAGTTATGGATTCCACGTTGGAGGGTAGCTATTCGTGGGAGGAAGGTATTAGAGTGATCAAGATTGGTCTTCTGTGCATTCAAGCGGCTGCGTCGTTGAGGCCTTCAATGTCTCGGGTGGTGTCGATGCTGACGAGTGAGAGAGAAGATCTTCCTCCCCCGTCAACGCCTGCGTTCATTGATCTGGATCGTGTGGGCGCACCAGACATGGACAAAACATCAAGCAGTACAGCAACTTATTCCTCCGATTTCGATTCTGCAGCGGTCGATCTTCATCAGGGACTGTAGAGCCAAGGTGAAAATCCGCCTACGCATTTTAGCATTGTATTATCATAGCTTACCGTTGTACTTCTCACTTATTACACTACTCAAGGGTAATTTACAGATCAGAGATAAATCTGGAAATTGTCTAGTTGAACGACGAATTTGGACTGTTGCTTAAAATTAAAACATGTCCTGCTCTTTTGTAGTTAATTCATCCTAATATCGATAAGATGAAATACTGTTAACTGATTTATTTTTAAAGGTATATATGTTTGTATTTACTTTCATCTCAATGCATTTTTAAAGCGGAAACGCCTTAATTATTTATACTTTTTAATTGTTGTACTTTTTAAATTTTGGGTATAATTATAAGAATCCATAAAATGAAATACGGTTTTCTAATTCAAATTTCAAATATAATTTTGTTTTGATTTTATATATATTTCTATGATTTTAAAGCCCAAATGCTCTTAATTATTTTTTATTTTTTATTATTAAAATTATATATATATATATATATATATATATATTCTTTTATACTCCCTAATAATAATAAAATTTATTTGAAAATTCGTTATTAATACATAAAAGAATGGTCGATTCAAAGAAATATAAAAAACACTAAGTTACTTTGGTACATTACCAAAGAAGTCCAATCAAATAAATACAAATATACTCCAATCAAACTTTACAAGAACAATTTATCTAGAGATCTTAGTTAGTTCTCGCATGCATTTGAGTATGAGTTGGGAAAATAAATAAATAAAATCCAACCAAACACATCTTTATTAAAACTTAATTCACGAGAGTAACTATTAAGTAATCCTTGCAATTGGGTATGAATTGATATGATATGGGAAGTGAAGTGTTAAAATTAAAGGTTTATTTATGTTAGAAGTGAAAAGTTAAAATTAAATTTTTTATTTTATTTTATTTTAGATAATCGAATTTAAGATTTTTTATTTGACAAAAAAATTATTTGAAGGAAGAGTTTTATTTGAAAATAGTTGTTAAATAGTTATACATATCAAATTATAATAAATATTAAAACATTTAATTTCTAATATATTTAAGTTTACTAAATTTTTAAAAAATAGTAAATTAACATAATTATAACATTACTATTATTATTAATTATAAAAATAATTCATTTAAATAAAACATATATCTATTTAAGAAAAACATAGAACTATATTTCTAACTGTGGATGTTTACTTTCATTTTAATATAGAGATTTGTAATTTGTAATTAAGCTTTGTGACAATTTATATGGCAGTTGTTTATATAATATTTTTTTAATTAATCAATTTAATTAAAATGATAAAAAAAACATAACTATTTTGAACATAAATTTTAGCTTCTAATTAATGTATGTTATTATAAATATTCCAAAATATTTTATAGAAGTTAAATGGCTACAATCTGCTTAAAAATTATTGCTAATTTAAACAAAATGTGAAATACAAGCCCGAATAAATCATAGATAAATCTGGAAATTGTTTAGTTGGAAGACGAATATGCAGTGCTGCTTAAATTTTTGTAATTAATTCATCTTACTATCCATAAGATGAAATATTGTTTGCTCATTTAATTTTCAAAGATAAATATGTTTGTATTTTACACTCATTTCAATCAGGACATTAAATTTTTTTTTTTTAATTGTCGCTGTTCTTTTTTGGTGTAATTTAAAACATCCGTGAGATGAAATACTATTTACATATTCAAATTTTAAAGATGAATTTGTTTGTATATTATATTCATTTCTGTTTTTTTAAGTGAAAATGCCATTAAATAATTTTTTTTATCCTGGAAGAAATATTCAAATTTTAAAGATAAATTTATTGGTATTTTACATTCATTTGGCGCCAAAGCCTTTAATTATTTATTTATTTTTTAATAATTTTTATTAGACATTATTTACTTTTAAGGTAAAGCAGTTTTAAAATAGAAATATTGGTTTCGTAGTTAGATTTTAAAATCTAAATCCTTCTAAGCAATTTTATGAGGGAATATTAAATTTATAATAAAATTTTATTAAATTAAATTTATTTAAAAAATATTTCAAACGTGATATCTCTTATGATAATAAATATTTAAATTTATTTCTCAATTTTACGAGGAAATATTAAATTTATAATAAAATTTAATAATAATAATAAATGTTTAAATTTATTTCTATTTTAAGTAATTTGACGGACTCTCCCCTAATAGAAGCTCTCATATCATGTTAGACAAGAATATTTATTTTATTTTAATTGAATTAACACTGGTAGTTATGGTTAGCCATCTATTGGAAAAATCTAAATGAAGATTTTACCTATGAATAATTTTTTTTTTTTGACAATTACTTTTTTATTTAGAAATAAATATTCTCTCTTGACAATTACTTATGTAAATATCTCAGTTGGAAAAAAAAAAAAAACCGAGAGTAGAAAGGAACTGAGGCAATCAAGAAGGATGCAAAGATAAATTATTATCTCAACAAAACACTATTCAAAGGCCGTAGAGAAATTCTTGAGTATGTTGTTGCAAGTGGAGTAGAAATTTTAAAGAAATCTAACTAATCTACAACATACTATTTTTGTGAAATTTGTGAGTGGATAAGATTAGGAACATATAAGTATTGATGAAATCTTTCATTTTTGTTAGATATTGTTTAAAAAAAAATTATTATTTTTTCAAAGTATTGATAACCGTGTTATTTTTTTAAACAATATCTAACAGTGTTATGTGTCCAAATTTAAACTATGAGTATATTGCTTGAATTTGACTGAGGTTGAGAAGCTTGTTGAAGCCCCGATATGTATATGAAGATTGTGGGCTCCTGAATGGGACGGTAGTATACGATGAAAGAATCTAGAGAAATAATAATAACCCTGGTAGAAATATGTTAATAGCGAATGAGATTAGAAAAAAATTGTCAAAATAATTTTGAGTTTGTCTCCTTGCCAAGCTATGTTAATAGCAACCAAGGAACAATCCCTAGTTCCGAGTGAGAATAGAATACTAAATACTTATACAATATAATTATCCAAGAATAGCCTAATAGCTTATTAAAATCCTTATATATAATAAAATTATCAAAGAATAACTAATAATTGTACGTACAACGATTATTCTCGGAGACGAGAAAGAAAGCCATTTTAGAAAAGAATGCAGAAATTAGTGAATTAGTATCCCAACCATGGAGAGAGTTCCTTCAAACTAAAAAACAAAAGTATTGTTTGCAGAACACAATTAAGCATGAAGAATTAATATCATAAGAAAAAAACCAGTGTGATAGAGGGAACCTGAAAGACATTGTATGGAAGAATCTAAGAATAGCTTACGAGGGAATTACATTGACTTTTATTCAAAGTGTTTTTAAATTTGCAAAGTGGAACAGTCTTTTCGAGGTCTCATAACATTAAAGCATAAATTTGGTTAATAATTAAGCAATAAAATATGTGACTGAGCTAGTATCGAATACTGAAGGTATACAAAGAAAACTCTGAAAAGAACTTGGTATTAAGAAGTGATAATTATACAAATCCATAAAACGTAAATAGCCTCTTTAACAGGTGGAAAAAGAGAATGGAATGAAAATCACGTGGAAGTTGCGTACAGCTCCAATATTATAACTATATAAGTGCATGATAAATAATAAACAGCGTCAACATAGTATTTATCCAAGTACTGAAACAAATTCTTTAAAACCATTCAGTCAAGAGGTCAGGGCTCTTGACTAGTGGCCAGCCCTATATATATAGTTGTATTAAACAAGTTGTTTGTAAGGCTAGACGGCCATAACCAGAGAATAGAAATCTAATTAATTAAAGGGTCACAGTCTAACTGTCGCAACCTGCCAACTCAGAACTCTGAAAAAAATGAATTTTCTCCTAACCCCTATTGCTTCCAATCCAAAGAAGAGGAGTTGTTGCTAACACAAGAAGCTTGGTCCAAAATACTGATAGGGTTTGATGGTCAATAAGACGTGTGACATAATGAAATGAGTTAGCAGGGGGAACTGGGAATACCTCAGAAGGTAGTCTAAATAATCGTAGTGGGAGGAACTCACACGCAACAAACCTGCAATTGTAGAAAGACCATGGCTAATGAATTAAAAGGACAAGATCCAATAAACTAATAATGCATTTTAAAAGAAAAGGAATAACTTTACCTTGAAATATTCGAAGCAAAGCCGAACTCCTGTAAATCTTACGACGCAAAATTACGGAAGGGAAAACATTAAAATAATCCTCAACAAGTATTGGGAAAATTACAAGGTAAGTTTGTCGAGTTTCAAGATTTCTACAGGAAAATGAGGTTGACTGTTTGTCTTCCTCTTCTTGACTCGATGTAATGGTCCTAGCAGAAGTAGATAACTCAGTGGATACGTGAAAATACTAAGGGTTGAGCCATACAAGAGTCCTAAACAAACGCAATCAAGAAACCCATGTCACGTAAATACGTATATGTGGCATACTGGTAACAACTACCATGAAAATTAGTATGTGCAACACCTCAACAATAGGAAGCATCTGATCTGAATTGATAAGTTGGAATGGATAATGCGGAATAAATACTTAAAAAGAATTGAAAAATAAAAATTAGTGCCCAATAAATCATATTTTCAGCCATTGATGCTACTCGCAATGTATTTTGTATGAAAAAATTCTGGGCTGCTTTATTATATAGAAAATCTTTCTAGCATGCGGAGCCCACACTTGTGCATTCCAGTCCAGTTCTTGATATATGTGCATTGCAGTCTGCCATGAATCCGTCGCTGAATCAACTAACACCACGGACTTTTGAGATTGGCTTCCTCGACTGTTGCATAAGAAGTCAAATCATACATGATGCAGGAGCATTGGACACTAGCCAGCAATGTAGGAGGTTTTGTCCACATGTTGTGGCTAGGAGGGTTTGAAAGCATTTGAATTGTTACAGCTAGGTGTCAATACCTTAGCTGATTGTATTATTAGAGCGGTTAGAGTTGTAGAAGTCGAACAGTTCTGTAATTTGAATAATTGCAATTAGGCGTTTGATTTTCCTGAACGATCCTCTCAGAGGAACCGAAGAGTCTTATGTTCTGTATATAAATTGTAATCCCTCGGATAAATAGGGGGGAGAAGAAGAATAGAATAGAGATTCTGCAATAAAACTTTGGGCATTGCCAATTGCTTCCAATTGAATGAATTTCAGTCCTGTTGGTTGTCTAATTGTCTTGAATGTTAATTGTGTGGAGATTCGTTTGATTACGAGGCAATTGTGTATTAGGAATTTCGTTCCCTGTCTTGAATTCCTATGAATCGTTGGATAACCCGATGAAATTATCCTGACGCAGGCGAGGTCTCTGCGTGAAATCGTGGCCATTTAACTCTTTCTTATGATAACAGAAGTTTCGCTTTGTTTACAAAGGAAATACATTTGTTTATTGATAATTAGAATTCCTAACCCGAGTCGAAGACCTGAGTAAGGCAGACGAAGAATAACGCAACCGACCATTAACCTTGGTAAAGCACTGTAGCAAAACCACGACGGATTTCCAAAGACGGATTCCCCCCCCCCTCGCACTGCTTTTGCGGCGTAGGTAGTATTTTCTGAATTGGAGCAATTCCATACAGGAATCGATACGTGGCAAGGGACCCGTTTCAAAACCGTCGCTTAAAGTGCACCTTCGCGCGCTAAAGATCGGCATTGGACGCCGAGTGAAATGCACCAGAGCCGTTGATTCGAGAGAGGGCCATCGGACGGTGACTGTTTGCCGAAGATTTGCGAAGTCTAACGAAAGAGCCCAAAGGTTAGTTAAGGTATGCCATGGACAGTTGATTGGATAATCGTTACATATGTGGGCCCGAACCAAAGGTCCGTTGTAAAGTCATTTGTTTAAAAAGGCGTAGCTTATTAATATGAAGTTATAACTTAGTTATAAGGGTGGCAGTGAAGCGAAAGCTATACTATAAGATTCGAAGTCGAGAATATATGTTTGTTCGTCAATTTCTCTGAAATTGACAAATAAATATAGAGAAAATGGAAGAAGACCATGTGGAGTGAAGAACGGGGTCGTCAAAAAGAAATTTTGACCAAGCCACGTAATTGTTGACCATCCCTTCATCGCAGCTGACTTTTGGCGTTGCTGCATCATTTGTGGTATCAAAGCCAGTCTGACGTTGTTTTGCTAACATGGCAGTTCGATTTGGTAGAGGTGTTGGTAGAAGAAGATCTGTTGCCAACGCAGAGGTGTTGGGGATGTTGCAAAGGGTCGAAGCCAGAATAGATGCCATGGAATGAAGACAACCCAGAGATCCTGAAGACATCAACGAACCTGAAACAGAAGAAGCAGAAGAAAATGTTGAAATTCCTCCTCACCTGAGACTCCTTAGAACTGTTCTAGGGTCTGCAGTTAAGCCCAGGATTGAAGTGTCAAGCTATGTAGGGGGACTGAATCCAGAAGAACTAGTAGACTCGATGAATGAAATGAACAAATGCTTCGATTATGAAGAGATAAGCGAAGATAAAAAGGTCAATTTTGCAGTGACAAAGTTGAAAGGACATGCTGCACTTTGGTGGGATGGAGTGCAGGAAGAAAGGAGGAGAGTTGGCAAGCAACCTATCAAGACCTAGACCATAATGATGGCCAAATTGAAAGGTAAATTCTTACCTAGTGATTACCAGCTGAATTTGTACAAACAAATGCAGAACCTGAGACAGAGGTTGCTGACAGTAAAGGAGTACATAGAGGAATTTGATAGAGTGAGCATAAGAGCTGGGAAATTCCAAGATACACCAGAGAAGACTGCCAGATATGTGAATGGTCTCAAGCTGGAGATCCAAGATGAGATTGGTCTTTTGTCTCCTAAGACAATGGAAGAGGCCTATCAGATGGCCTTGAAAGCAGAGGAGAAGCTCTTGAGAAAACAATCTGCCAAGAAGAGAGGTACTTTTCGTGGGAAGGGAAGTCAGGGTGGTAGAGGACAGCCTACACCCAGGGATGGAGCTAACAGCAGCTCACCTCAGAATGCATCTGCAGAGGATGATGCAAGGGGCAGAAGGGATTCTTACAGAGGAAAAGGAAGAGGAGGCAGAGATAGAGGCAAAGGTAGAGAATTGAGGTGTTATAGATGTCAGCAAGTGGGACATAAGCACTATGAGTGTCCAGAGAATGTGGGTGCTGGTCCAAGAAATGTTGTTGTTGCCTAGGCTGAAAAAGATGCGGAAATTGAAGAATAAATTCTTCCAGAGAGGGGAGAATCCTTGGTGGTAAACAAGGTCCTGTTGAAGCAAGCCAAAGAATTCGCTGAGCCTGCACAAAGGAAGACTTTGTTAGGAGCATATGCAAAGTCCAAGGGAAATGCTGCCAGCTAGTCATTGATAGTGGCAGCACAGACAATCTAGTTTCCACTGAGGTAATAGAAAAGTTGAAGCTGAAGACAAGGGAGCATCCAACTCCCTACAGGGTGTCCTGGCTGCATAAAGGGCACCAGCTGGTTGTGAAAGAACAGTGCGAGATAGAGCTGCAAATCGGCAAGTACAAGGACAAAGTTTTGTGTGATGTAATGCCCATGGATATGTGTCATATACTGTTGGGTAGACCTTGGCAGTTTGACAGAGCAGCAGTGCATGATGGCAAGAAGAACACTTACAATTTCTTCAAAGATGGGGTACATCATACCTTAATACCCATGGAAGAAGGAGAGCCATCCAGCAGAATGATTGACCCAAAGACCTTGTTGCTGAGCGGGAAGGAATATCTGCAGCAGATAGAAGAAGAAGAGGTAAGCTTTGCTTTAGTTTGCAAACCTAAAGTAGTTCTTACTTCTACAAAGATTTCTGATTTGCCAGTAGAAATCCAAGAAATGTTAGATGATTACTGTGACATTGTTGTGGATGATTTACCTGATGAGCTACCACCTGTGAGAAAGATCAACCATCAGATAGATTTTATCCCTGGTTCAAATCTGTCAAATAAGGCAGCCTACAGAATGAATCCCAAGGAAAATGAGGAAATCAGGAGACAAGTGCAGGAGTTGGTGGACAAAGGACTGATCAGAGAAAGTCTAAGTCCATGTGCAGTACCAGCAGTTTTGAGCCCAAAGAGAGATGGAGGCTGCAGGATGTGTACTGATTCCAGAGAAATTAATAAGATCACAATCAGGTATAGATTCCCTTTACCCAAAATTGAAGATTTAATGGACTGTTTGAGTGGTGCTAAATATTTCTCAAAGATAGATTTGAAGAGTGGATACCATCAGATTAGAATAAGAGAGGGTGATGAGTGGAAAACTGCCTTTAAAACAAATGAAGGACTGTATGAATGGATGGTAATGCATTTTGGGTTGTCAAATGCACCAAGCACTTTTATGCGACTTATGAATGAAGTATTGAAAGAATTTATTGGGAAATTTGTGATAGTATATTTAGATGATATATTAGTTTTCAGCAGAACTAAAGAAGAACATTTAAGGCATCTTAATCATGTCTTGAAGAAGCTGCACCAAGAGAAACTGCTGATAAATTTGAAGAAATTCTCATTCATGAAAGAAGAGTTGGTGTATTTGGGTTTTGTTGTTTCTGCATAAGGATTGAAGATGGACCCAGAAAAGGTTAAGGCAATTGTGGAGTGGCCTTCACCCAGGAATGTCTTTGAGGTAAGAAGTTTCCATGGACTTGCTAGTTTTTACAGAAAGTTTATAAGAAACTTCAGTAAGATTAATGCACCCATAATTGAGACCATAAAGAAGAGAAAACAACAATTTAAATGGACTGCTGAAGCATAAAGAAGTTTTAAACTATTAAAGCAAAATTTAACATAGAAGCCTGTTTTGATTCTGCCTGATTTTACTAAACCATTTCAAATGAAATGTGATGCCAGTGGAGAGGCCATTGGAGTTGTGTTGAGTCAGGATGATAGGCCTGTAGCCTATTTCAGTGAAAATTTGAATGATACCAGAAGAAAGTATTCCTCTTATGAGAAGGAATTCTATGCAATTGTTCAGGCATTGAAGAAGTGGAGAAATTACTTGATGTCCAGGGAATTTGTGTTATATTCTGACAATCATGCTTTGCAGTATATTGTACAGCAGCCCATGTTGAAACATAAGCATGCTAAATGGGTTGAGTATCTCCAAGGTTTTAATTTTGTTTTGAAACATATAAGTGGCCAAGCCAATAAAGTAGCTGATGCTTTGAGTAGGAGGCACTTGCTTGTCTAAGAAAATAATTTTGAGGTTGTAGGAATTGATTTTCTCAAGGAATTATATAAAATAGATCCTGATTTTAAAGAAGCATTTGAGGCATGTAGTAACCCTGTTTTAACATATAGAAGCCAGTGGCTAGATTATTTTCTGCAGGAAGACTTGTTATTCAGAAAGAACCAACTGTGTGTACCAAAATGTTCCATGAGAGAAAATTTGATCAAAGAGAAGCATAGTGGTGGACTTGCTAGACACTTTGGTACTGATAAGACTTATGAGCAGCTGAGTCATTTCTATTACTAGCCCAATATGAGAACAGAAGTGGATAAGTTTGTGAATAATTGCAAAATCTATCAGTATGCTAAGGGAAGGAGCCAGAATGCAAGATTGTACACTCCCTTGCCTATTCCAGACAGGCCTTGGGACATGGTGAGTATGGATTTTGTTCTAGGATTGCCCAAGACTCAGAGAGGGAATGATGCACTCTTTGTTGTGGTGGAAAGATTCTCCAAAATGGCACATTTTATTCCATGTTATAAAACTAGTGATGCCACCCATGTTGCTAACTTGTTTTTCAAAGAAGTTGTTAGATTGCATGGGTTACCCAGGAGCATTGTTTCAAACAGAGACACCAGATTTGTGGGGCACTTTTGGAGGACACTGTGGAAGAAACTTGGCACCAAATTGAGTTTCAGCTCAGCTTATCATCCTCAGACTGATGGACAGACTGAGGTAGTTTATAGAAGTCTGGGAAATTTATTGAGAAGTCTTGCAGGAGAGCATCCCAAGTAGTGGGATCATATTTTTCCCCAGGTAGAATATGCATATAATGATTCACCAAACAGGAGCACAAGACAGAGTCCATTTCATATTGTTTATGGAATGCACCCCAGAGGAATATCAGAGTTAAGAAATCTGGGAAGAGCAGAGCTAAGGAGTGCAGATGGTGAGGAATTTGCTTCAGAAATCTAGGCCATACATGAACAAGTGAAGCAGCAATTACAAAGCAGCAGCATCAAATACAAAATCAGAGCAAACTTGAGTAGAAAGGAAGTTCAGTTTGAAGTAGGAGATCAGGTTTTGGCACACTTGAGGAAGGAGAGGTTCCCAAAGAAGCAGTACAACAAATTGAAATTCAAAAAGATTGGGCCATGCAAGATACTTAGGAAGTTTTCTGCAAATGCTTATGAGATTGAATTCCCACTTGATGTTGGAATATCTCCCATTTTTAATGTCGCAGATTTGTACAAGTATGAGGATGATGGTGCAGAAGAAGGATCAGCAGAAAAGGAACAGATTGAGTGGAAGGAGCAACTACCTCCAGCACAACCATTGCAACCAGGGAAGATATTGGACAAGAGAGTGTTCATAAGAACCAGAGGATGAGAGTACTTTCATTACTTGATCAAATGGAGGGACAAGCCAGAGGAGGATGCCACTTGGATGACTGAAGAAATGCTGCAGAAGATAGACAGATCAGTGGATGAGCTCATGGATAGGAGCCCATGAAGAAGATTTCCCTCGGGAGTCTGATGCAGGAGCATTGGACACTAGCCAGCAATGTAGGAGTTTTTGTCCACATGTTGTGGCTAGGAGGGTTTGAAAGCGTTTGAATTGTTACAGCTAGGTGTCAATACCTTAGCTGATTTTATTATTAGAGCGGTTAGAGTTGTAGAAGTCGAACAGTTCTGTAATTTGAATAATTGCACTTAGGCGTTTGATTTTCCTGAACGGTCCTCTCAGAGGAACCGAAGAGCGTATGTTCTGTATATAAATTGTAATCCCTCGGATAAATAGGGGGGAGAAGAAGAATATAATAGAGATTCCGCAATAAAACTTTGTGCATTTCCGATTGCTTCCAATTGAATGAATTTCAGTCCTGTTGGTTGTCTAATTGTCTTGAATGTTAATTGTGTGGAGATTTTTTTGATTACAAGGCAATTGTGTATTAGGAATTATGTTCCCTGTCTTGAATTCCTGTGAATCGTTGGATAACCCGGTGAAATTATCCTGACGTAGGCGAGGTCTCTACGTGAAATCGTGGCCATTTAACTCTTTCATACGATAACAGAAGTTTTGCTTTGTTTACAAAGGAAATACATTTGTTTATTGATAATTAGAATTCCTAACCCGAGTTGAAGACCTGAGTAAGGCGGACGAAGAGTAACGCAACCGACCATTAACCTTGGTAAAGCACTATAGCAAAACCACGACGGATTTCCAAAGACGGATTCCCCCCCCCCCCCTTCACACCGCTTTTGCGGCGTAGGTGGTATTTTCTGAATTGGAGCCATTCCATACAGGAATCGACATGTGGGAAGGGACTCGTTTCAAAACCGCCGCTTAAAGTGTGCCTTCGCACGTTAAAGATTGACGTTGGATGCCGAGCAAAATGCACCATATCCGTTGATTCGAGAGAGGGCCATTGGACGGTGACTGTTTGCCGAAGATGTGTGAAGTCTAACAAAAGAGACGGGAGGTTATTTAAGGTACGCTGCGGGCAGTTGATTGGATAATCGTTACATATGTGGGCCCGAACCAAAGGTCCGTTGTAAATTCATTTGTTTAAAAATGCGTAGCTTATTAATATGAAGTTATAACTTAGTTATAAGGGTGGCGGTGAAGCGAAAGATATACTATAAGATTCGAAGTCGAGAATATATGTTTGTTCATCAATTTCTCTAAAATTGACAAATAAACACAGAGAAAAGGGAAGAAGACCACGTGGAGTGAAGAACGGGGTCTTCAAAGAGAAATGATGACCGAGCCACGTAATTGTTGACCTTCCCTCCATCGCAGCTGACTTTTGGCATTGCTACGTCAATACACATTATTTTCATCTTGTGAAACAACATAACATGTTTTCTGGGGCTCTGGACTGGTTGACAATCCTAGCTTTCACATTGGCTCCACTTCTTTGCGAAACCTTTGACTGAAGATATAGTGATAATGGAGGCAAACACAAACACTCAGCCTGGGGCCTCACACTTCACACAAGCAAAAATTAAAGGATACAAAAAATCTGAAGGCACTTCCAAGCTCTGCTCACTCTAGCTTGATGGTCTAAATCTAAAGGGGATTGAGTTAGTGAGCTTCGGGACCAAACATAAGTATTTATAGCCAAACTTCCATCAAGCTTCTGTTGAATATGTGTCAAGTGTTCCATAGATCATGGTAGAGAACTGCAGTGGGATTAATGGACCACTTCAGAAGCTCCCAACAAGAAATTAATTAACTGTAGTTGATTTCCGTAATTTAAGGAAATAACTGCAATTGATTTCCATAATTTTGATGAAACAACTGCAGTTGGTTTCCATAATTTAAGGAAACAACTGCAGTTGGTTTCCAGAAATCTGAATCTGTTGGGAGAGGGAGCTTAACATTCTCCCACTTGGTCCATACTTCCAATCTTAATGTCTCATCTTAAAAACCATTGATAATCTATATTAAGTAATAGATACATGAATCATGGCGATTAGTCCTCTAATTACGAGTATTATCTTCCATGTATTACTATGTATTTATTTCTATTAAATTTTATGTGGAAAAAATTTCTTAATAAATAAACCCTATGTTTATTCTTGGTCCTACATAGATGAATTCTCTCAAATCAAATTAAGGTGCACATAAATATGAGAAAAACATCACAATAATTAAGAATTTAATTAAAAATAACATTGTTCATACAATGAGAAACTACATAATGGAACCAAGTCCCATATTCATTACATGATCCTTGAATTTAAATGGTGGCATGCCCTTAGTCAAAGGATCAACGATCATCAACTTAGTGCTAACGTGCTCAATGACCACTTTCTTTTCTTTAACACGTTCCCTTATAGCTAAATACTTAATGTCGATGTGTTTATTTCAACTCCCACTTTTTTTGTTCTTAGCCATAAAAATAGAAGTTGAATTGTCGCAATATACTCTCTATGGCTTAGAGATAGAATCCATAATTCTAAGCCCATAAATGAAACTCTTAAGCCATACACCATCTAAAGTAGCCTCAAAACACGAGACAAACTCGGCTTCCATAGTGGAAGTGGAAATCAAGGTCTGCTTCGCACTCCTCCATGATATAGCTCCACCGGCCATCATAAAAATGTATTCTGATGTTGATTTGCGTGAATTAACACATCCAGCAAAGTCAGAATCTGAGTAGCCAATTACTTCCAAATTGTCCGTCTGTCTATACATAAGCATGTATTTTTTGGTTCCTTGAAGATACCTCATTACTTTCTTTGCATCTCTCTAGTGGTCTAAACCTAGATCACTCTGATATCTTCCCAACATTCCCACAACAAATGCAATGTCAGGTCTTGTGCAGACCTGAGCATACATTAGGCTTCTGACAACAGAAGCATATGGAATGTTCTTCATTTTCTCCCTTTCAAAATATTTCTTCGGGAATTGGTTCAAATTGAACCTATTACCCTTCACAATGGGAGCGACACTTGGTGAACAATCCTTCATTCAAAATCTCTCTAAAATTTTATTAATATAGGTTTCCTGAGACAGACCCAAGATGCCTCGAAATCTGTCTCTATTGATATTATTGCCAATGACATAAGATGCCTCACCCATATCCTTCATATCGAAATTTTTAGAAAGGAATTGTTTCACTTCATGCAGCAAACCCTTATCATTGGTTGCTAGAAAAATGTCATCCACATATAAAACAAGAAAAAAAAATTTACTCCCACTGACTTTCAAGTATATACATTGATCCATAATGTTTTCTACAAAACCGAAAGAAGAAATTACATTATGGAATTTAAAATACAATTGGTGAGATGCTTGTTTTAATCCATATAATGATTTCTTGAGCTTGCAAACTAATTGTTCACCATCACTAGAGGAGAATCCTTCAGGTTGTTTCATGTAAACCTCCTCCTCTAGATCTCCACTGAGAAATGTCGTTTTCACATCCATTTGTTGCAACTCCAAGTCAAAATGGGCTACTAATTCCATAATAATGCACAAGGAATCTTTCTTAGATACAGTAGAGAAAGTCTCTGTGTAATTGATTCCTTCTTTCTGAGTGAATCCCTTTGCAACAAGTCTTGCCTTGTATCTCTCAATGTTTCCCAATGAGTCTTTCTTTGTCTTAAAGACCCATTTACATCCAATGGATTTTGCACCATTACGAAACTCAACAAGATCCCAGACTTCGTTACTCTTTATAGAATTCATCTCTTCCTTCATGGCATCGTACCATAATTTTGATTCTTTGCAACTCATGGCTTGTGAAAAAGACTCGAGATCATTTTTGGCTCCAATGATGTAGTCAGATTCTTGCAGATACGCAACATAATCATTAGGAATTGCTGATCTCTTTGGTCTAGTAGATATTCTTAATGTTGTACCACCATCTTCCTGAGAAGTATGTGGTTCAACTCATTCTTCAAAAAAATTTCACAATTCTTGAACTATCTGATCTACTAGAATGTCATCAGCAGCTTGTGGAGCTTAAACAATTGGTTGTTCAACACTAGTTTGTACTTGAGGGGTGCTGTGAACAATAACCAATCTATCACTTGAAGTGGAAGGTTGAGATTCTGAATGATCCTTCCATTAGGGGAATTTTGAGGTCTAAAATGGGCCTCCTAAGGAAATTATAAAATAATAATGGAAAAAATAAAATAATATTTGATGACATCATCAAATTTTAGAGGTAAAAATGAAAAAACTACTTTTTCAACTCATATTTTCAACTTATCTCCCAAATTTTTTACTCAAATTTCGAGCGGGAGTACTCGTTGGATGCGAAATTTAATTCCTCATCCAAGGAGTACCCATGTTGCATACTTTCGATGGGTCCTACTACACGAAAAATTAGAAATACATAAAAAAATGTGATTACAATCACGTTTTTTATGTATTTCTCATTTTTCATGTAGTAGAGTTCATCGAAAGTATGCAATATGAGTACTCCTTGGATGAGGAATTAAATTTTGCATCCAACGAGTTCTTCCACTTGAAATTTGAGTAAAACTTTTGGGAGATAAGTTGAAAATACGAGTTGAAAAAGTAGTTTTATTATTTTATTATTTTTTAATATTTTTACCCTTTTATTTAAAAAATGATAAATCATCCCCCATGGTTGACATCATCATCTTGAATCCTATTGGTTATTATAAAGTTTATTTTTGTTGTACATTTTTCTTAGGAGGCCCATTTTAGACCTCAAAATTCCCCTAATGTCGGAAACTATGTTCCTGGTTTGATCGCTCCCACTGATCAAGTCATTTTCAAGAAACTTTACATTTCTTGATTCCACAATCCTAGTGCTGAGAGATGGACAGTAAAATCTGTAACCTTAGACCTTTCAGCATATCCAATGAAATACCCACTAATGGTACTTGGGTGTAGCTTCTTCTTTTGTGGATTATATATTCTCACTTCAGACGGGCATCCCCAAATGCGCATATCTCGCAAACTCGGTTTCCAACCTTTCCATAATTCAAATGGATTTTTAGGAACAACTTTGGTTGGAACTCGGTTTAATATATACAATGTCGTCTTAAGTGCTTCTGTCCACAAGGATTTAGGAAGATTGGAGCTGCTAAGCATACTCCGCACCATGTCCAATAATGTTCGGTTTCTTCTTTCTGCTACACCATTCTGGTCAGGTGAACCAGGCATGGTGTATTAGGCAACAATCCCATGCTCTTGAAGAAATTTTGCGAATGGCCCAGGTGCTTGTCCATCTTCTTTGTATCTACCATAATATTCTCCACCTCTATCTGAGCTCACGATTTCAATTTTCTTGTCGCATTGTTTCTCTACTTCAGCCTTAAAGATTTTAAAGGCATATAATGCTTCGCTATTTTTATGAAGCATTTAGAGATACATATATCATGAGTAATCATCTATAAAAGAGATGAAGTATCTTTGACCATGTGAGTCCATGTCTGGACTACATATATTAGTATGTATGATCTCTAATATGTCTGAACTCCTATTGGCACCTTTCTTTGACTTGTTGGTTTGCTTTCCCTTTATGCAGTCCACACAAGTCTCAAAATCAGTAAAATCCAGAGTATTAAGTACCCTTCATTTACTAATCTTTTAATTCTTTCTATGGAGATATGACCTAGTTTCCGTTGTCATAATTTAGAGGAATTTTCATTAATAACACATATTTTAGTGTCAGTGTGAACATGAATTGAATCATAAGTGACATTTTTTTGTAAATTAATGCAGTAAAGAACATTAGACAAAATACCACTCCCAATACAATCAGATTTATAAAATAAACTGAAGGATGTTTCTGAAAAGTTAAAGGAATATCCAAAAGGTACGAGCCTTGAATCTGAAATCAAGCTTCTAGAAAAACTTGGGACATAAAAGGTATTTTCTAATTCTAAAACAAAACCACTACTTAAAGTTAAATAGCATGTTCCTATAGCTTCCACATGCGAGCCCATCTTGTTTCCTGATAAGATGCTTTGCTCACTGCCCACTGGCTTCCTTAGGTTTTGCAAACCCTGCAAGGAATTCGAAATGTGAATTGTTGATCCAGAATCAATCCACCAGGTGTTAATATTGACATTAACCATATTAGATACATAACAAACAAACCAGATTGGATTACCTTTGTCCGCAAGCCATTTCTGAAATTTGGCGCATTCCTTCTTCATGTGTCCCTTCTTTTTACAGAAGAAACACTTGGAATCCTTCTTGATATTGGCTTGGGGAGGTATTTTACCTTTCCCTTTCCGACTGGCTTGAGATTTTCCCTTTCCTCACATTACCATCATTGCACTTTCTCCCATTTCCATCAACGATCTCTCTTATTCTTGAACACACATGGTCATGAGTTCATCAATTGACCATTTATCCTTATGTGTGTTGTATAAGATTTTGAAGGGTCCGTATTGGTGTGGAAGGGTGTTCAAGATGTAGTGCACCAAGAAAGACTCTGATATTTCAACCTCAAGTTTCTTCAATTGAGCCACAATGTCTCTCATTTTCATGATGTGCTCGCGCACACCTTTCACACTGGTGAGCCTTAGGGATGAGAACTTCATAATTAGGGTGCTTCCTAGTGCCTTGTCTGAAGTGACGAATTAATCATCAATGGCTTTCAGCAATTCTTGGACCTTTTCATGTTGATCAATAAAACCACGAATATCAGCTAAAAATTTTTAGTCTTAAAGAACATCATGCTCAGGCGATTATATCGTTCCCATCGTTCATAAAGCATGATGTCTGCTGCAGTGCTGGTATTAGTGAGTTTCAGTGGTTCATCTTTCCTAATAGCATAGTCTATGTCCATCCACGCCAAATGAAGGAGAACTCTCTCCTTCCAAACCTTATAGTTATCTCCCTTAGGAATATCAGAACGAATTTCAGAGAAATTTGCAGGTTGTACAACTGCATAAAATTAAAAATCACATGCTTATGTTAAAATTGAGGCATAAATAAATTTTCATGCTTTACCAATGTAAATCATGCTTTAAAATTGAATCTAATGACATAAAAATTGTCTGTGGACTAATTTTTCAATTCAAACAGATTCAGTTATTCTTTATGATAGAATTTATCAAATTATTTACTTAATTCATAATTCTAAGGGTATATTATGATTATAATTTGATATAAATTATATCTTAGTTTTGAACTTTATGATAAAACTATTAATTCATAACTCCTGTGGGTAAGTTATGAATATTTTATCCTAATTAATTACATAAATATAACAAAAATTCCTGTGGGATAAAATTCATTATGTTTAATATAATTAATTACAATTAATTTCTAAATATTCTTTATGTGATCGTAATCAATCATAATATATAATTTTATTTAATTAGAGATGCTATGGCTATTCTCTAATCAATTAAAATTATATGGATCAGTAGACATTATTTATATAAAAATTAACTTGATATGAGAATAATGATAAGTTGCATAAATACAACTATAATATTCATGCATAAAATTTAACGATGGGTCTCATATACTCATCCAAAATAGCATGTTTTAATTAAAGCATAAATAATTAATTCATGCAAATTAAATTTAACAACAATTATCCAAATTGCATATAATTAAACTAAATAAATATTATAAGCATAAAAACTGAAAAAAAATTAGACATATTTCCAAATAAATGCTTTAATTCAGAAAATTCTCAAAATATGACATTTAGCCAAATATGTCTATAATCACCAAGGCAGAGATAAAAATAGCTTTGATACCAAATGTTAGCTGAATAACGATTCTATAATGCGGAATAAATACTTAAAAAGGATCGAAAAATAAAAATTAATGCCCAATAAATCATACCTCCAGCCATTGATGCTGCTCACAATCTATTTTGTATGCAAAATTTCCGAGCTGCTTCACTATATAGAAAATCTTTCCAGCATGCGGAGCCGACACTTGTGCATTCCAGTCCAGTGCTTGATATATGTGCGTTGTAGTCTGCCTTGAATCCTTCACTGAATCAACTAGCATCACAGAATTTTGAGATTTGCTTCCTCGACTGTTGCATAAGAAGTCAAATCATACACATTCTTTTCATCTTGTAAAATAGCATAACATGTTTGCTCAGGCTCTGGACTGGTTGACAATCCCAGCATTCACATTGGCTCCACTTCTCTGCGAAACCTTTGACTGAAGATACAGAGATAATGGAGGCAAACACAAACACTCGGCCCAGGGCCTCACACTTCACATAAGCAAAAATTAAAGGATACAGAAAATCTGAAGGCACTTCCAAGCTTTGCTCACTCTAGCTTGATGGTGTAAATCTGAAGGGGATTGATTTAGTGAGCTTGGGGACCAAACAGAAGTATTTATAGCCAAGCTTCTATCAAGCTTCTGTTGACTATGTGTCAAGTGTTCCACAGATCATGGTAGAGAACTGCAGTGGGAGTAATGGACCACTTCAGAAGCTCCCAACAAGAAATTAATTAACTACAGTTGATTTCCATAATTTAAGGAAATAACTGTAGTTGGTTTCCATAATTTAAGGAAACAACTGCAGTTGGTTTCCATAATTTAAGGAAACAACTGCAGTTGGTGTCCATAAATCTGAATCCTTTGGGAGAGGGAGCTTAACAATGGAACCTATGAATGACAAACGAGCGAATTCAACAATATTAAGATTGTGAGCATAGGAACACCCCTTTGGAAATCTACAGCCAAAATCAAAACATATCCATAGTGAGAACATTACCCTAAAGTTTCTAAGCCAACCAACTACTATTGACGATACGAAAAAAGGAATATATCATACCTGCAAGCTCGGTGCGATATCACGAGTAGCTACCTTGATAAATTAAGTTAGGGTTTGCATCATGACAAGAAAATATACTCCGATAGACTCGAAGTATGAAAATGACACCGATGGGAGATGGGGGCAGGGAGAGGGAAAGTTACCCCTTAGTTTCCCGATTGAATTCTAGGTCGTCTAATAAAAAACCTAAAATCTAAATGACGGATCCCGTGACAAGTGTGAACAGTAGAACCAACCACAAATCTAAGGAGGTTGTGAGAAATCTCTCAGAAAAGTTCAATACAACATGATAAATGAGCAATTTCTATAAAGAATTAAAAGCCTGTTACTTAAAATATATTGGAAACTTATGACCTTTTACCCATGTTAATGACCTTATAATACAAGGGATTATGTTTATAAGATTATATGGTGACATCTAAAATGTTTCTTGTCAACCACACACACACACACACACACACACACATATATATATATATCTAAAAGTCCTTGTGCGAGACTATATTATGTAACCACAGGATAACAATAATGTTTACCAAGGACCATATCCATTAATAAATTGTTAGCTCAATTATTTCATAGAAAAAGAATATATTCTAGTACTGTATCGTAGATTGCTTTTAGAAAAAAAAAAAACTTTGGGATGTTAAGTGTTATCATAGCTATATGTTCAAATCTTAGGGGTAAGGGCCAAACTAGAGTTGAAAAGTTTAATAAGTTACTATTGATATTACATAGAATAAAACTGATATTACATAGAAAAAAAATAAAAAGAAAATAGGAAAAGAAAAAGCACTTACTAGACCTTTAGGGGAAGAGATTGGATATGGGTGCACTTAAGGTATGAAGAGTCATCTCTGATAGACTAGTTTCTGGAAGTAACTGGTAATAAAAAAGTGTATACTTATTAATAAGAACAGCTATGTCTTCTTATAATTTTGCGTACATATCAAAAGAAAGACCTTGTTGAGGTTTGAAATGTATCTAAGGACGACAACATTAGTATAGCAAATCAAAATTCTTAAATTATCTCTTTTAGGTAAATGTATAGTTTAAAAAATCCAAAAGAATGTATGTTCGAAATGTACAAAATTAGAAATATTATTCAACAAGATCTCGAGGAAAAAAATTATCTGAGCTACACAAAATTTTGTTGAGCCATTCAAGAAACAAAATTGTTTTCATTAGTTTTATGTATATATCAATCATTTTATCCATATAATATGGATGACGAAAACAATTGGCTATGGGACTATAGAGTAACTCCTACTGAGAAGCATCAATAGAAGATGTGTTACGCAATCTAAATGATTTTCCAAAAGGCTCAAGACTAAACTTATTTTATAAAAATTATATATACCAGCATCATTCTTATAATTATGGAAGAACCAAAAATATAGTATAATGCTCGTTATGGAAGCATTAGAAGCCCTAAGATAAATAATGATAAACGCATATTAGAAAAAAAATTATTTCTAGATGAACTTACAGGTCAAAGGTAATAAAATAAGGTGTTGTTGAATGAAGTGACTAATATGTATGAAAAAGAAGTGAATATTTTTTGTGAGGAGAAAAAACCCTAGCGCACCTGCGATGGATCCCCACCCCTCTAACACCATCAAGACATCGTAGGGCACTGAGAATCTGAGCATCCAGAGGTCTTTGGCTATGCTACTGCTCTAGATTGCTCCTACAAACAAACTTTCGTGCAGCCAGCCACGGGTACAAGGACTGCGCTCACGATTCTGGAGCCCAGCTAGAGATGCTGATGTCAAAGCTTACCAAGATAAACTTCCTCCTCGCCTGCAGCTCCCTAGTAGCCTTGAAAATGGGAAAAAGAAGGCCCCCGATGATAACCCTCGTTCACAGGACTATGGCAGGAACTCAAAAAAGGACGCGAACTATAGAGATCGGGAAAGGGTCTTCAAGCTGGGCTTTGCAACACCTCTTAACAGCTCAAGTTTCCTAGATGCACCCTCTCCTGCCTTTCAAATCTAGATCTCTCTCCTCACGGGGAGATCCTTGATGGTATGGGTCCACTCAACGGATAGAGTACATAAACTCCTGTACGCCCTGGAGCATAAGCTGGGGATTGCCTCAGCTCTTCAAAGGCTTTTATACAGAGGTAAACAGCTTCATGTCTTTTTTCCCATTTCATTCTATAACATTGAGAGAGATGCTACTGTAGTTTTAATCCTTCGTTTGAGAGGGGGAGCTGCAATGCAATCTTCATCTGCACCAAATTTCTCCTACAAGAATGTTGTCCATGCACATCCCAACAAAAAATATCAATCCCCTGCTGCCCCTAAGCCCTTTCTGGTTAATAAGATGGAGCAAGTTCCCTCCATAGATATTTCCCATCCAGATCTGGCAGAGTAGCTTCAAAAATATGCAGAAACAACCATCATATGTAGATTCAATGGACTTTGGCCTCGCACAAAGGATCTTTACGATTGGATCTATGCCAACTAGACCCACAACTGCACGATCATCTTCTGCTCAAAGGGCTTCTTCATTGTAGTGTTTGATAACGATAAGGATTACTAGAGGGCTGTAACAGAAGGTCTGTGGTTTTGGGGACCAACAGGACTATTCCTTACCCCCTGGTTCCCAGATTTCAACCCCTCTACGATAATCATCACCAAGATTCTAGTATGGGTCAGCCTTCCTAATTTACCTGCTCATTTATGGCACCTATCAGTCTTCCAAGGAATAGGAAACTCCATGGGCTACTACCTGAAAACAGATCCCTTTCGGGAGTACCAAGGGCTATATACATATGGTAGAATATGTGTTGAAATAGAGATAAGTAAAGGTCTACCACATCAAATGAATCTCAAGATTGGTGATTTCTTGTGGACACAGATTCTGGATTATGAGAACATTGCCTTCTGTTGTCGGCACTGTCACCAAATAGGGCACCTTCAGGACTCCTGTGCGAAGTTCCTTGCCTAAAAAAAGCAATGAAACCCTAACCCAAAACCCAAAAGATGGATACCTTGTCATCTACGTCTCGTGGATGACAATGACACCTCGAGCTCAAATGAGGAGCAGATTGACATAGAAATGGAGCAGGCAAGGCAGGCTAAAGACTCATTCTCCAATGTCCCTGAGGGACCCCCTGTCACGATGACCTCTCAGAAACACACCCATGAATCCTCCTCTTCTGACACAGATAAGGAGACTCCTCCAACAGTCAACAACAATCTACAAGTCATTCTAGCCCAACCGCACCAAGCTAGATGGGTCAAAGTTAACAAAAAGAAAGGGAAAAAATTTCACACCGAGGATTCTGCCCATTGTGAGTAGAACCCTCCTATCTTCTTTTGTTTCCTAGTCACGCTTCACTGTTCTTTTATCTGTTTCATGTTCACACTTTGGGACTGAAGTTGATTATTTGTCATTTCTAATTGGCCCACTTTTTGCCTCCCTTGATTGTAATCTCTTCTTGTACTGTATGATCGCTTAATAGAATTAAAGTTATTTAACAAATAAAAAAAATAATATGTATGAATAGATATAGAAGAAAATAATTATGTTAAAGTAACATAATTAGCCTCAAACAATCAATATGATTACGAATGTAAAATTATTCTATAAAAATTATATATACTAGTATCATTCTTATAATTATAGAAGAACCAAAAATATATGACAATGCTCGTTATGGAAGTGTTCGAAGCCCTAAGATAAAGAATGATAGATGCATATTAGAAGAATAACTCTTTCTAGATGACCTTACAGGTCAAAGGTAGTAAAATAAGGTGTTGTTGAATGAATTAATATGTATGAACACATATAGAAGAAAATAATTATTATATTAAAGTAACATAATAAGCCTCACACACTCAATATGCTTAGGAGTGTAAAAAGGACAAATATTAAACTATGAATACTTTGACTCAGAGTATAAATACATAATAAAATTGACATATTCTATAAATAGAATAAAGTATATTATAACGCAATTATAAGTATGCTAAATATAGTAACTAATTATTATAACTAAACCCATCTGGAGCAGGTTGGGATTTTAGTGCTCACAAGAAGTGAAATAATTAATCATATATTCCTTTAGGAAAAAGATAGAACAAAAAGAGTTGATCTCCTTGAATAGTGATTATCAACAAGTGACTTATTTATATTCTAAAAATTCAGTTCCACATATCATAATAACTAATGGCACATACATAGTTAGTGACATTCATAAGGAAAAGAAGGGTATGAAAACAGGTAATTTTGAGTTACAATAGAATTTCTATCTTTGAAAAAAACTCAATCGAAACAGAAAAGTGATGATAAGCTAGGATATAATATCATGTGGGGAAGTAATAAAATGAATGAAACATTGAGTCTATCAAATCCAAAGTGATAGCGATAATCATATTCTGCGTAGAAATGGTACTAAAAATATTTTTAAATGATAATTTTATGCAACATGGGTGGTGACATTTACAATTATTAAGTATAAGATTGAGAACAAAATTGAGAATGGAAATGGTAATGTGATAGTCAAGTACGTTGGTTGAGACCATCGAAATAATGGACGGTAAAATAGAAAGAGGAAATTCTCTTACCTCTAATTTAGAATTTCATATGTACTTATCTATTGTAAACATTAATAATATATATATATATATATATATATATATATAAAATAAAGTTCCATTATCTTTAACATAACTATGAGGAGTCATTAGAGTAAAAATATGACTGCTTACACATAGCATGAAAAATAAAGCTATAGGCTCACAAAAAAATGGGAATTTCTACTAAGCAAGAAAGAAGAGCTAGTATGGACGGGTTCGTATGGTTTAGTATGTTCTGTGGAACTATATGAGGTAATGTGTGAAGTGTTGTATAGTAAAAAAAATATAAGGGTCATGGGACTTGTATGAGGCAATGATTTATGTGATATTTAACTAAGACCAATTGATTTGATGTTGCAATATGAACAATTTTTTTTTATTAGATTCTCTAGAGAAACTTAGGAAATTGCAAGATTTTATGAGATAATATAATCAAGTGGAAAAAAAAAGCATGTTGGGTGGTGCATCTCTGCACTTAGTTTCTACAAGCTAAGTCAATGTGTAAATGACTACCAAGGAAAGAAACCTCAATGGATGTACATAAAAAAAAACTATGTATAACCTTCATCAACAACAAGCAATGCATGATGACAAAGGGCCATAACTGAAGGAATGTTACAATATGGAATATTGTGGATACAGAAAATAGAAAAGCAATCGAAGATGGGAAGAACTAAGTTACTTGGATAAGATGACAACAATATAGCCACCTTGAATATGAAAAGAAAATGATTTTATCCTAAACTCTACTTATGCATGAATAATATTTGAATTATCATAAGCTAATAATAGTGGTACCTAGTAAAATAATGCACTACGTGCAATTTATCATAAAAATACAAGAACAATAAATGGTTTCTGAAATATTATTACTGTGAAATTAGTGCAACCATGATGGGTACTCCATGTTTTTGAATTTAACATGGGACCACATGATAGACTCTTACCAATTAGAATAACCATGGGATAGGAAAAATGGGTGTATCATTATTATTTATGTGTTGACAATGATGTTCCTAACTTTAATTGAGTGCAGGATGATGTTGATTATCCTTGTTGGATACATAAATAACAATGGATTACATACGTGATAAATATTGAAATAATATACAAATATGTTCTTAAATAATTATTGGAAAAAACTAATGATGACCATAATGATTGTGGATGTAGATCAAACTAGAGAAAAGTTGTTTTGGTCAAAAATCTCCATATTTTCTAGAGAAGGGAGAAATTATGTTACCAAAGAAAGCAATTACTCGAGTTAAACTTTAGTTATGTTACCAAAGCAAACAATTACTCGAGTTAAACTGCAATTCACTCACTTTAGGCAGAAGAGGCTATGAGTGAGGATAAGTATTTTATGGGTAAAGCATATTTCATCTTGTTTCGAAGATATGGAACAATGGCGATGTTTCGGTCAAGGGGGAAGATATGAAACCAGTCAAGGAATGAGTACATGTTTTAATTTATTCCGGCTAAAACTAACTTGGTAGACTCTTGGTAAATAGAAGGCGTGATATAATGTTATACATTAAATTTTTTTTTTTTAACTGAATTAACAAGATTAGTTATGGTCAGCTAAGGAATCACCCAAGTTATCACCTAATGTTACTCGCATTCAGAGAGAAAAATGAAAAATAAATACCAAATAGTCTATATACTCTTGGTTGGACCTTTTGTACCAAGAAGTGATTTACATTCACCAAGAGGTTAGAGAGGAACTATAGGAAATCAAGAAACTGGAGAAGAGAACTCATCACCTCAGATAGGGAACTATTGAGGTAGGGCATGATACTACCATAGAGAAATTCTTGAGCTGGTTGGGGCCAGTGTAATTTTTGTGGAGACCTATTTGGTCTCTATCAAAAAATTATTATAGTAAATGGAAATTGGCTTAGGGGGAGCTTTGGTAGGATATTGTGTTCATTGGTTAGGAGGAGAATTCTCCCTTCTCTAGTGATTTCATGTGGCAATACAACTAATATGTAATATTTGTGTATGTTGGTAGAATCTTTCTAGGTATTAACTCTTTCTATAAATTACTTTTGGAAAATATTTAAACTACTTTTTTAATTTTGTGGATAGCTAGGAGTAGGAATATATGAGTATTGATAAAATATTATGTTTATATTGCATAATATTTTCATCAGAGAAAGAAGAAAAAAAAAAACCTATTTTTGTTTAAATAATTGATAATTTAGTGATAAGCCCACACTTAAAATATGATTATACTACTATGTTGAGAAGCTTGTTGATGCCACCGTATCTATATGAAGAGTGAGGGATATGTAATGGGAAGGTAGTATACCATGCAAGAATCTATACAAATAATAATAACCATGGTAAACAAATGTTAATAGTGAATGAGACGAGAACAAAATTCTCATAGGAAATGTTAATCTCCCAACGACGACTATTTCCATAATAGCGAACGAATTACTATGATAAGAAGAAAAGCATTGTAATATGGGCAACCAGAAGGAAATTCTATGTAGGAATGTAAGATAAACTTACTAGGGAATCACATTGATTTTATTCAAAGGCTTTTTAGATTTACAAACTAGAATAATCTTTTCACGGTCTCACAACATTAAAGCATACATTCTGTTAATAATTAAGAAATAAAATATGTGACTGAATGAGTGTCGACTAATTGAGGTATACAGAGAAAACACCGAAAACAAATTGGTATTCATAAGTGATAATTATACAATGAATAAACGTGAATAACCTCTTTAACAAGTGGCAAAAGAAAATGGAAGGAAAACCACCTAGTGATTGCATGCAATTCCAACATTATAACTATATAAGTGCATAGTAAATAATAAACAACATCTACATAGTACTTTTGAATACAAGGAATGAAATAGAGTTCTTAAAACCATTGAGTCGATAGAGGGCCCTTGACAAGTGCCCGTCCTTTAGGATATATATATATATACCCACGGTTGTATGAAGCCATTTAACCGGAAAATGGCAATAATTATTTAAGATTAAGAAAAAAAAATTTCCCCTAACCACTATTGCTTCCAATCGAGAGAAGAGGAGTTGCTGCTAACACAACAAGCTGATAGGGTTTGATGGTCGATAGAACCTATGACATAATGAAATGAGTTAGCAGGGAAACCTAGAAAGGATGCAGAAGGGAGTCAAAATACTCACACTAAGAGGAATTCACATGAAACAAACTTACAATTGCAGAAAGATGGTAGTCGAATAGTAAATTAACTAATAATTTATTTAAAGAAAAACGTGGAGAACTTTACCTAGGAATATTCAAAAGGAAGTTCGAACTATTGTAAATCCTAGGAAGCAAAATTACGAAAGGGAGAACATTAGAATAACCCTCAGAAAGTATCAGGTAAACTCCAAGGTAAGTTGGTCGAGTTTCAGGGTTTCATACTGGAAAGTGAGATTGATTGTTCATCTTCCTCTCCTCAACTCGATAAAACGGTCCTGGCAGAAGCAGACAACCCTTGGGTACCTGAAAAACACTAAGGGTTTATTCGTAGAGGATTCCTAAAGAAACACAATAGAAAAAACCCTATAACGTCAAGACATATAAGTGGCATACTAGTAACAAGTACCATGACAATTAGTATGTGCAATGTCTCAACAACAAGAAGCGTCTGAACTGGAAATCATTGGTAAAGTGGAAAGGAACATGTGAAGGATAAAGCCGCGAGCGAATTCAAATAGATGAAGATAGCATGAACATAGAAGCACCCCTTACGCCAATCTGCAACCAAAATCAAAGCATATCTATGGTGAGAACTTTAGCCAAACTACTATGATTGATATTAGGAAAAAGGGAATACGTCATACCTCCAAGCTTGGTGGGATAGAAGGATAAACTTCAAAAATTATGTTGGGGTTTACATCATGACAAGCGGACCTCCACCGATAGACTCGGAGTAGGCAGGTGAGACTGATGGGGCATGGGAGGGGAGTAGAAAAGGGGTAGTTACCCCATAACTTCCCTGCTGAATTCGAGATCGTCTGATCCAAAAACCAAAATTTAAATGGGGAAGCTCATGATAAGTGTGAGCAGCAGAGCCAACCACGAATCCGAGAACGTGCGGAACAGTTGGACTTTGACAAAGCTCTGAGGAGAGTTAAATACGACATGGTAAATAGACAATTTGTATAAAGAAATAAAGGCATGTTAGTTAAAATATGCGAGAAACTTTTGACCTTGCTCCCAAGCTGATGACCTTATAATACTAGGGATTATGCTTATAAGGTTAAATGGTCACATGTAAATTGTAGCAGGTCGACCACAAATATACTGTATTAGTTAACCACAACATCACGATAATGGCTAGCGAGGACTATATGCGTTAGTAAATTATTGGGTCACTTATTTAGAGCAAAAGAACATATTCTAACAGTGTATGGGAAATTGTTAAAAAAAAAATGAAAGGATGTTATATCAAATATAGCATTTTTAAATATTTATATTATTGAAAATTAAAATAAATTTATATATATACATATATTTATACTTTTCTACATTCTATAATTTATATATATATACATATATGTATATTTTTCTATATTGTATAACTTAAAAGGAAAACGAAAAATCATAATTAACACATACAAGAATGGTTCGTTCAATGAAATACAAAAATAATGAGTTCCTTTACCAAAGAAGTGCAATGAAATACACACAAGAATAGTCGAATCAAACCATTCTTAATTAAAACTTAATTTACAAAAATAATCTATTCAATGGCATATTAAGTAGTCTGTGCAATTGAGTATGAAATAGGAAGTCTAGAGGTAAAACCAAATGTTATTTATTTTAGATGGTTGAATTTAAGGTTTCCCGTTAGTTTGAAAAAGGAGTTAAGTTTGGAGAAATATAAATTAGATAGTTGTCAAGTGTTTATAAATATCCATTTATAATAAATATTAAAGAACTTAAATATTTTACTTTATTAAATTTAATTAATATATATATATAGATATAAAAGTTAATTAAATTATAATTATTTTTTAAATTAATATGATTATTAATTAAATTTAATATATATATATATATATATATATATATATATATATAAATAAAAGTTAATTAAATTATAATTTTTTTTAAATTAATATTAATATTGGTAATTGTAAAAAAAATTAAACATAAGTTAAACATACATATACAAGAAAAATAAGGAACAATGTTTTTAACCATAGAGATTTACTTTCACTTTAAAATGAAATTTTTTAATTTGGAAATCAAATTTGTTATAATATCATGGGAAAAACCATGATTTTGAATAACACATGCCCAAAAACTCATAACTTATTTCATATGACATTTGCGTGTATATATATATATATATTAGTCAATCAATTTAATTAGAATAAAGAAAAATGACATAACTACTTTGAAGATAGATCTCAACTTTTAATTAATATATACTACTATGAATGTTATAAAATATTTTATGGAGGTTAAATTCTTACTATAGAGCTAATAATTATTGAAAATTTAATAAAAATTCTATGGACCTTATTAAAAAAAAACACACCAATCTACATAATTAATAGATTTTATTTTACAAAAAGTAAATATCAATTTTGTTTCAGGAGCTTATCCACCACTCACCACATTAATAACTATAAGATGTATTTTGTTAAAACTAGAAATTGCACCAGATGTTGCAAAGGAAACGCTGTAAGACAATAGTGTAGAAAAGAGTAGCATTAAATTGTTAATCTTCCATGATGACATTGAAAGTGGGGGAAAATGTTTCCAAAGGGTGTAAGTAGATATTTGTATCTTAGTTAAAGAGGGGTTCTGAGGAATTGTATCATTGACATGATAGGAGTATCCATGGTATCAAGTTATCTCTTTTTGGTTATTTAGTGTATTTGCAAAGAATGCACTGTAGAGATAGAAAATATCTCTATCCTTAGCAATTATTGACCAAAAGACTTTGATTTGGTCTTTTGGTTAAAGATCAATATTTATTTGCACTAGAAACACTTATGTTTGAAGTATTTTTTGCTTGAATGGCTGGAATTTATCCACGATTCCACACCTTATTTGTATATGCCAACTTTATTCGGGATTCAAGATTTCTACAATGTATCTTGGTTAGATATTAGTTCAGGGAAATATATATATTTTTATCAACATCAAAATTTAATTATGTCAACGTACTCTTCTTCCATTTGAAGTGGTTCTAAAGATTGTTTTCCTTTTCATAGTTCGAGCTTAATCTCTACAACCTCGATGTGCTCAAATCCAATAGTCCTTTGAGTGAGTATCCAACCATATTTATGGTTGGCTACTTCCTACACATTCAAAATTCAAAGGACTATACATTTTATTATCATTGCAAGCCATTGAACATAATGAAATTTGAGCAAGTGTTTCATATTTAATAATAAAGCTTACAATTATTATTGATATTATGGCTATCATTTGGATACTCAATATTTATTTGTGATATATTTTTAAAATTCTATGATATTTTTAAAAAGTCATTATTATAGTTGCTTGTAATGTTATTATTATTTGTATTGTTAAAATATATAATAAGGACAACGATAAAAACTTGGTTTTTAAATATATTCTAATTGATGGTGTCTCCAAAAGATTATTTGTGATATTGTCATGGTCGTTTGTATAATTTTAATTATTTATGATATATTTTTAAAGCAATATGAGCATGTTATATTTATATGTTTGAAATACATACTAGTTGATGATAGTTCTTAAAAACCAATGTATAATAAATGATTAGGCTTACAAATAATTCATAATTATAGTTAAGTATGATATTTTTATTTTTTGTATTGTTAAAATATATATATTAATTAAATGAAAATACGAAAACTAATTTTATTTTTGATATTATTATGGTTTTAAATATTTATATGTATTTGTGATATATTTCTTTTAAATATTTATATCTTTCAGGTACATATTGGTTGATAAGTTGTTATTCTTCCTGGTTTTGATCTAATCTCTTTTTTCCCATTGAAAATATGTTTTTTTGGTAGTTCCACACTTTATGGTTCTTAGAGAAGAAATCGTTATACTAATCAAACACCTCATTTTCTGAACTTCCTATGGCTCTTAGAGAATAAATTGTTATATTAATCAAACACCTCATTTTCTGAACTTCTTGAATGATGATATTTCATCTTAGGACCATTCCTCATTTTCTAAACTTCTTGAATGATGATATTTCATCTTAGGACCATTGTTGGAGTAGATATTACTTCAACCAAGTACCTCACCTTATGGGTCACCTTTACCATAGTGCCTAGGAATACATAAACAAAAAAAAAAAACATTGTGCAAAAGAACTTATAATTATCTGAAAATGATATTAACATATGTAGTTGTAACCAAATTATGTAACTCAATAGCCCAATATTGTAACAAATATT
Source organism: Pinus albicaulis (assembly GCA_034641835.2). Lineage (NCBI taxonomy): Eukaryota > Viridiplantae > Streptophyta > Pinopsida > Pinales > Pinaceae > Pinus > Pinus albicaulis. The sequence goes on along the minus strand of CM076578.1, from coordinate 630,426,318 downwards.
CCTTTGATAAATGTGATAATATATTTTTAAAATTGAAAGGGTTATTGAGTGCTTTAAGGTGTTTATATATTCTCATAGTAACCCATTAATGTTCATGTATTCCTTTGATAGTTATGATAATATATTTTCTAAATTGAAAGTTTTATTGAGTGCTTTAAGGTGTTTATATATTCTCATAGTAACCCATTATTGTTCATGTATTTTTATCGTTGTCACATAAATTAATGTTCATTTCTTTTGAGTATCCATTAAGGATGTTCTTGTTTTCTTAATGCTATGATGTAAATTAATGTTCATTTATTTTCGATACGAGGTAAATATTATAATTACACATTGAGGTTTATGTTGGATTATTTAAATGATGTAATTAGCTTCTTTTTTTTTGTTGAAATTTTTGAAAAAATAAAAATTTATGATTACTCAAGAGGAAAAAGGATGAAATTATTTACGTGTTTATCAAGAGATTTTGTAAGTTATATCATTCAATAACTAAGTTATACCATAGATGTTTTGTTGTTCTTTGTGGTTTTGATGTAATCTCTTTTTTCCCATTGAAAATATGTGTTTTGGTACTTTGATACTTATGGTTCTTAGAGAAGAATCAAACACCTCATTTTCTATACTTCTTGAATGATGATATTTCATCTTAGGACCAAAGCACTAATAATTATCTAAAAATGAACCAAAATATGTAGCTGAATAGCCCAAATTTGTTGTTCACTCTCTATAGTTGTAGCTATCCTTCTTGATTCATGTGAGAGAATTTCCTCTATACTACTCTTTCCTATGTTATTGCTTTACAACATTTCCTTTGCAACATATGGTGCAAATGCTAGTTACTGATTATGTCAAATTTATGGTCACTATATATTACTCTAACAAAAACCAATCTATTTTTATTCTCAAGTGTCTTTCCCAGCCTTCTTGCTTCTATGAAATATGTTGGTTTCAATTTACCACTTATATTTTCATTGCTCTTTTACTATTTCAAATGTGTCATCATTTATCTCCTCTTTACTATGAATTATAAGATTCAAGGCTATTTTATTGCACTCATGATATAGGTCAATTAGTGTGGTTTTACATTTATAGTAACCCATCTTTCATTTTTTTGCAATTCCTTGAGCCCTAAAATTATATTTTATGGCAATAAAAATTTGTTATCAAACATTTTAGCTAATTCTAGTTTATGTGTCATTTCTCTTTCTTCTCTTTTTGCCTCTAATAAATTAATGAAATAATAAAGAGTTTCTAGGGTGACTTTTTTGTCTTCCAATTTTCCCCTTACTACATAGATGCATAATTTTAACAAATAAAAAAAAAGAAATAAAAAGTAAAAGTAAAAGAAAGAAAATAAATGAAAAGAAATTATGACCCAAGATCTTAACAAAAAAAATAAAAGTATTAAGTAAAAAGAAATTAAATAAATAAAAAGAGATAATGCACTTGGGTTATGTGTTGAGGCAATTAACCAAGTGAATTTTTTTGACATTGTAACTTAAATATACTCGACATTCACTTCACTTCTATAAAAAGCCACATCAAGTTTGATTCTTCAAAAAATTTCACCCAGAAAAATTCACAAGTTTGGTTTCCTAAAAAAGTTATCCTAAAATATTCCCCATAGGTTCAAGAATTATAAATTCACTTAAAACCCCTAGAATATTCCCTACATCTTTAGAAATTTTAAATTCACTCAAAGCCCCCTAAAATATTTCCCAGATATTCAAGAATTATAAATTCACTCAAGATCCCTAAAATATTCCCAAGATGTTTGAGAACTATAAATATTTAGTCAAAATCCCTAACATATTCCCACATTTTCAAGAATTATAAATTCATTCAAAATTAGAATTCACATTTATAAATGAGACCATATATACTTCACCACAAAAATTCACCTCAAAATCATAAACTTTAACAATTGAAATGCCTTAAAAAAGTTTTCTTATCTTACCAATGGAAAATCTCATAAACCAATTTATTTTCTAACTTAATTGTAATTTTAAAAAGAAAAGAAAATTGTAATTATTGGTTGTAATATTAAATAAGAAACGTATACTGTCATCAAAATTAACAATGACATTATTAGATTATTTATAATGTTAACCATGACATTATTAGATTATTTACAATATGAAAAAAAAATACATATACTTTGACGTATGCATTAAAGTCATTCCTTAAAAGCATTTCATAGGCTGCAGTGTCATGAACGCAGAATCCCAGCTTTTAGATGTTCCCTTGTCAATGAAACCACTCGGTAATTAGTACTATAATCAATAATTTTTATACCAAGGGATTTTAAATTGGATCGTTAAAGAGCACATTATTGAAACGTTGGCATTTAGCAAGTGATGTAAAATTGTGAACACTGTGATTCCATTTAGAAGAGGTTAGCCTGTCACTCTTATCAATTCGTAGGAACCCATGAAAAACAAAAATTGGGAGATGGGTGTTTACTGTTAATGTTGTCGGTGATTTCGCTTACAATGTATAGACGTGAAAGGTGATGACTGTGTGGAGGCATGAGATTCTTCAAAGTTATCGCAGTCGGAATCATGTTCAGAATCAAAACCATCCCTCTATATATATATATATATATATATATAAATGAAGAAAAGATCAAATTAAAACAATAAAAGCCCTCGTAATAACATAAATGAACATGTGGAGTCACAAGACTCGATTATCCATACATTTATGTTTATAAATTAATATTATGGTCACATTTAACCAATGCCATTGAGAATTGTTGCACATTCCAATATTACTTCTAATCATCTCATGTCAGTATTTCCTACTTTTTTTTCATTTTCTTCTCCATGAATCATACTCAACCAGTATCAATTCATCACCACACAAGTCAAAAGAATATTATTGGCATGTGATTTATCCTATGAATTTATCGATCTTGTAATCGGAATAGCCATAATTCAGGTTGAAATTTATATTCATTCTCAACTTCTCCAAAGCTTTAAGACAACTAGAAGAAAATGTACGGCGAATAACATCATCTTGATTGTAGTTTCATTACCACTAAAAGGTAAAGAAATGATGAAATCTCCGAAAGGTTTTCTTCTTCACGTGATACTCTGGCCCATAAACCACCTTTTAGTACTCTATTACAATTGGTTTTCCTCTCCTCTATTGCTTTGTATATCTTATAGATCAAAATCTGCCTTGCCTTCGTGTAATGTCAACGCCAAAAATACTAACCATACAAAATGAATATAAAAATTAAAATATAATAGGCTATCATTTGCACTTGCCTTCCTACACTTGACTTCAAAAAACATTTCTCTATCTTTCCAAGTACCCATTGTTCGCTGTAAAATTATCTGAATATTTGTCATAAAATTTTTGTTTCAACTTCTTTTGGGTCATCTTGCTGGCAGCAATGCCATAAAGCTTCATGTGTAGGTCTCGATGTATACCAATCAAACCATTCCTTCCTACTAAATTTCGAAATTATTTTGGGTAGCTCGCCTTCAGTAACATTCCTTCATTTTTGAAGATATGTCTATTAAACTTTGGATCATCGAAAATTACAGTTTATTTTCCAAAGAATTTTTTTGTGAAAATATTTCTAAACCTATATTCTCAAACATATATTTGATCAATAAGAACCCTAAACACACAAAAAAATAAAAATAAAAAATATCAATTAATTTTCATATGCAAATGAGGATACCCTACCTTCTAGCAGAGTCCTAATGCTGGGTGTGAGGTTGATCTTTTCTGTCTGAAAAAGCCAATCTGGGTGCGATTGGGCGAAGAGGTGAAGAAGACAATGCCATGTTTGGTGGGATTACATATGAACCTTTTTGAAATTAGTTAATTAGTTATAATCATCCAATGGTAGAAACTCTTCTAATCCTCTAACATATAGAATTAATGACCCATGAATTGACACGTTAACAATTTGGAAAGTTGTTTTCAAATAAGCCACCTTACTGTGTAAAAATACTATTTATGATTATTAATAATTATATAAATAATAATATTGATAGTATTTTATATTTATATAATTATATTTATTAACATTATCTTTTATATTAATATAATATGCAATTTTTAAATAAAATATTGTTAATATATTAATAAGTATATTTAAAACATTAATATAATTCACATACAATACAATATACTAGTAACATTTAGTTCTTATTATTAATAATATGTATTTTAGAAAAATAATGATTATATATTTATGAATATAATTACCAATATATTTTATATATTTACACATAATATATTAATAATATATAGCATATGCATACTCTATATTAAAATAAAATATGTTTATATGTAAACCTTAAGAATTAATATTTTAAACTCAAAAACCTAATAAAATAATAAACTCTAAGAATTAATATTTTAAACTCAAGAGATTAACAAACTCAAGGGATTATTGATATTATAAACTTAAAAAAGTAAACCCAAGGGTTTAATATCATAAACCAAAGGAATTGGTGAACCACAGATAAATATTAATAACCTAAGGGATGAATATTAAAAACACAAGAGATTAAAAAATCCTACGACTTCATATTTTAAACAAAAAAGAGTGATAAACTTACATGAATATTAATATTATAAACCCCAAGATATCAACCTAATGAATTAATAAACTAAAGGGATATTCAATTTCACCATCGTTGTAACCAAAGAAAGAACATTGAAATTAACATACATTTTTTCTTGTCTTTACATTAAAAAATTTCACTACAAAAATGGACTTGAAACCCTCTATCAAAAGTAATTTATCAAACAGCCTCTTCCAAAACACAACTAGATTGAGGAAAATAGGAACACCAATTCAAATTAACAGGAGAATGATCTCACGATACTTAACGTGTTCCAAGCAATCCCTGAATGATCCTACGATACTTAACGTGTTCCAACCAATCCCTTCTTGTTTTCCTCCCAACCTCCCTTATGTGCACATGCACCAAGTATTTTACATTCTATTTCATTTCATCTAGCACACGAAGATTATAATCAATAAAAGCAAGATGGAAGCCATGTTTTCTATTGAACTTGTTATGAAAATATGAAAGAAAACTTATAACTCTAGAAATATTTTCCACCGCCCGATTATAGTAGCTTCAATCATTATTATCCATATATATATTTGAAAGGAAAAATGATAAAATTAAAATTAATACACACCGACAGAAAAATACACATATGTATAACATAACATCCCATTTTTATTATTGTTAAAAAACCTAAAAAATGTCATGCTATAAAATAACCAAACACTACATGAACCAAATGATATAAAATTCTCTACAAATAAAAACCTCTTTAGCAATACATGGTGTACACGTGAAATGAGTGATATGACCCTTATTACAATAGTCAACAATAATTCACAATTTTGTAAACTTAATGTTTAAAATCAAATATTAATAATGTTAGTAATTCTATATTTATATTTAAAATAATTATTAATGTATATATTAATTATAGTTTAATATTAATATCAAATATGAATATGGTTTCATAGAACCAAAATAAACCTAAAGTTATTAAACCTAATCTTCAATATAATATTTAAATCCATGTTTAATGTTGATGTTCATATTAATGTATAGGCACAAAATTTGTTTAATATTAATATTAAACATCATTAACATTAATTAACACACATATTAATAGACATACTAATTACCAATATTAATATTGGTAATTTTTGGTGTGGTGGCGAAATGTTTCATTATTGTTGGATATCATTGGAAATAATAATATTAATAGAATTTAGGCTATAAATTTTTAATTCATGATATAATATGAATTCACAATATTAATATTAATACTAAAAATTATTAAATTGATTTTTAATGATTGGCTCATATAAATCATTGTTTATGTGTGAATGGTTCATTGAAAAAAAAGAACAGTAGTCACTTAAAAAGAAAAAGTAAATTGAACAACATGAAAAACGATGTAAAAAAATTTCTGAAATATTACTATGAATATGATGAATGGATTCATCCCATTAATATATGAAATTCTATATTATATTAAAAGTAACTAAATAGGACAATAAAATAATTCAATTTTTTTTTTATAAATAGGTCACAATATTATTAATTTGTCATAGTGATATGGACTTCAATTTTTAATGATTGGATGATATAATTGGTTGTATATGTATAAATTATTCATTGTAAACAAAAGAACAATAGTGACTTTAAAAAAGGAAGTAAATTGAACAACATGAGAAATGATGTAACAACTTTCTTAGATATTACTATGAATATGATGAATGTATTCAGATGTACTCAGATATTGATTCAACTTTTGAATGAGTGTCCACACGTCTTCGTCATTCTTCCATTCCTCCCTTTCTTTGGCTATCTAATCTGGTTGGATAATAGAAATGGCACAAATAAATGCTTCCACCTCTTCATCCTTTCTTGAGAGTGAATCTGCAACAACATTTACCTTCCTTTTTTTGTAGATGATTTCAAAGTCATAACCCAACATCTTTGTCAAAATTTTTTGTTTCACTTTTGAAGATATTATTTGCTCCAAAAATTATTTAAGACTATCATGATCAATTTTTACCTTGAAGTGTCTTCCCATTAGGTAAGGTCACCATTTCTTTAGTTCATGTGGTATTTCCAGCATTTCATTCTCATAAATAGATTTATGTAAATACTGTCCTTTGATTGGACAGCTTTCAAAAGCAAGGGGTCTTCCTTCTTGCATTAAAACAACACAATTCCATTTCCTGAGGCATCACATTCCACAAAAAAGGTTTTTGTGAAGTTTGGCGTAGCTAAGATCGATGCTAGGGACATTGCCTCTTTAAGATGTTCAAAGGCCTTATTTTCTTCAGGAGTCCATGAAAATGCATCTCTCTTCAACAATGTTGTTAGAGGTGCTACTATTCTCCCATAATTCTTAATAAAATTGCGATAATACCACATTAACCCGATAAATCTCCGCAACTGCTTTATCATTGTGGGGAATTTCCATTCCTTAATGGCTTTAATTTTGTTAGGGTCTACCTTAACACCCTCGTGAGATACAATATGACTCAAATATTCCACCTCTTGTAATCCAAAGAAGCAATTGGAGGTTTTTGCATATAATTGTTTCTCCTCCAATAGTTTGAGCACCTTGTAAACATGTTGAGAATGATCTTTCCAAGACCTGCTATAGATTAGTATATCATCAAAAAATATTAGTAAAAATATTCTAAGGAAGGGTTTAAAAAAGGAATTTATAAAACCTTGAAATGTAGAAGGTGCATTGGTAAGGCCAAAAGGCATGACAAAAAATTCATAATGACCCTCATGAGTTTGAAATGTTGTTTTCAGAATATCTTGAGTCTTCATTCTAATTTGAGGATATCCTCAAGGAATATCCAACTTGGTAAAATAAATTTATCCAGGTAATTCATCCATTAATTCATCAATCACATGAATGGGAAATTTATCTTTAATAGTGCACTTATTGAGCTCCCTATAATCCAGAAAATGTGCTTGATCCATCCTTCTTGTGCACCGATACAACTAGAGTAGAGAAAGAACTTTGACTAGGTTGAATTATACCAACCTCTAACATTTTTACAATCATATGTTCAATTTCGCTCTTTTCGACATAAGGATCTCTATAAGGACTAATGTTTGGAGGAACACTTCCTAGAATCAAATGAATAGCATGATCATGACAAAAAATAGTTGAGTGTCCTTTGGGAGTTTAAAACACCTTCAAATGATTGTCCAAGACTTTCTGGAGATCTAGAGAAATCGATGATTTTGATGTTGGAACTTGTAGTGAGCATAACTGTGCAATTACTCCTAATTGTTCTTTCTTCAGAAGCTTTTTCATGATATTAGAGCTTGTTATGTTTCCCGTCTTCCTTGCAATATTGTGTAATTAAACTTCCTTTCCTTTCGAAAAAAATTCAAGAAAAGTTCTTGAAAATTAAAAGCTACCATCCCTAAAGATTGTAACCATTGTACTCCTAGTACAACATCAACACCTCCCATTCGAACAGAAATCATTAGACTATTCAATACATATTCCCCCATGGTTAGCTTGATGTGATGGCATTTTTCAAAGAAATTTTGTCCCTCCATTTGCAACCATCACTTGACACTTTGGTGCTGAGTATATGAAGAAATTCAATTCCTTGGCTACCTTACAATGAATAAAATAATGAGTACTACCTGAATCAATCAACACTATTACATTTTTCTTCTCGATATGTCCTTTTATCTTGAGAGTTTGAGGAGTGGTAATTCCTGCCAATGCATTACAAGATATGGTTGGACTCATTTCTTCTTTCTCTAGGGTTGGTTACTAGTCTATATCCTCTTCTTTTGAAGTTTCTTATTCATTTTCTTCCTCATCTTCACAATTATGTAAAATAATTTCTTTTGAGAACAATTATGACCTATATTGTATTTGTCATCACAACTGTAGCAAAGCCCTTTTTCTATTTTTTTTTGTAATTGTTGTGGTGTCAACCTTGTAGGTTGTGGAAGTATAGGAGTAGCAAAAATTCCATGTTTATAGATGTGAGTGATAGGCTTCCTTGTTGCCATAATTTACTTTCATTTTTTCTTGCCAACTTGAATGCCTTCTCTAGTAAATCAGGTCTTGAAAGGTAAACCTCATGTTGGATGTTATCCTTTAAAGTACCTATGAAGCCATCAATCATGTGTTCCTCTGGAATACCAGTTACCCTTATATTCGGTTTTGGAATTCCTCAATGCACTCCACCATTGAACCCTTTTTTTGTGATTTATCAATTGGCTAAAGAAGGTGTTGCTCTTTGTATCCTCATAATGTGCTATTATTTCATCCGTAAAAATTGACCAAGTGACAATTTTCTTTATGAGAGAAAAGCCATCGATACCATACAAATGTATTTTTTTCTAAATGTAAAGTTGCAATGTGTACCTTTTGTGTGTTTTTCACATTATGGATATCAAAATATTGATCCATTTGTAGTATCCATGTTACGAGATCCTTGCCATAAAACTTCCTCATATCAAGCTTTGGAATATGGTGGGTCTTCAATCCAACATTAGAGTTTATGAAATAAAAATTAACATCTATGTTCTTCTCATCATGAGTTTCCTGTACTACCTTTTCGCCATTAGGAATCATTTCTTGTATCAACTATGTCAAACCTTCCATGTATGCTTTTAGATCATTCTTTAGGTCTCCCATGTTGTCTTTCATTTTTTCATCTATCTTAGCTTCCATGCCATCCGTATTAGCTTCCATTCCATTCTTAAAAACTTTCATTCCTTTATTCAAACCATCCATCTTAACTTCCATGTCTTTCTTCAAAACTTCCATTTCATTTTTTGTTGTTCTTTGCGAAAGCGAAATTTGATTCTTTTGGTCTTTTGATTTTGATATATCATGTTTCACTTCTTCCTCTTAATGAGTCATAATACAACCTTCTGAGGGCTTAATGGGTGTTGAATTCTTTTTAGGGGTCATTTTATAACCCAATACTGATATCAATGCTTTAATATGCCCTTGGAATCAGTTCAAACTGATTTTTCAAAAAAGACATGCAATTTGAAAAACAAATACACACTTTTTTCTTTCTTTTGAGGAGCTCGATATTGAAATTTATGTATCTCTACAATTTTCGGTCCCTAATATTTTATCTTAGATCCTTTAGTAGCTCTCTAAATATTATTTCCAATGCCACAGGCCTGACCTGATTTGGATTCCTCAAGGAAACGTTATGCCTAATCTCCCGCAATGACCTAATTATGGACTGGTTCAGTAGAGTGAATTTGTACGACATGCCATGTGTCGTTGTTTCCTCCTTTTGCTCTGAAATTGATACACAGTAAGCTACAATCTATGTACTTTCGGCCTCTTTTTACAAAATTCCAATTCGATGTTCAGAGAGAGAGTTATGACGATTTTCCCAAGGTCACCTCTTTGAGATGAAAGTCAGGATCCTACAAAAACCCTAAATTCCACAGATCATTGCTGCAAAAAATTTCGAATCAAGATCTAAAATTTTTACACGATGCTCATCATGATTTATTCGCAAATGGGTTTTTTTTCTTCTGAACCTTCATAAACAAAACATTATATTGAAAATGCCATGATGGGATGTTTGAAGTAATGAATCCATAGAATCCAAAGCTCAGATACCAAATGTTATGAAATGAGCGCCAAAAACAGAATAAAAGAGAGATCAATGCCTTATAAATCAACCATTTCGAGGGGGAAACCTCGTTTACATTACATAAATGAACAATTATTGGATGATTCAAATGAAAATACCTCATTTTTATATATAGGAGTCCATGGGGTCACAATATAATCATAATTGACCTAATAATAATAATATAAGGGCACAAAAATAACAATAGAGGGGTTTTATGGGGACTACAAGGGTACAACAATAACAATAAAGGGGCTACACTAACAACAATAAGGGACTACACTAGTAATATAGGGACCTAACAGTGAATACTATCATTTTGACCAAGTCTCTATGGTTTTCCATATTCTATATAGACACACCAAAATGTTGATCATATAGAAAGCACCGATGAAAATCTACATGTTATTAAAGAATATCACTTTTATATCAGCGATGATCGTACATATGATACACATTTTGTACAACATTGTTTTGATAAGATTTATGACTCATTGAAAGGTCGTGGAATAAAATTCAATGAACATTGGATATGGTCATATGGATGCACACGTCAATTAAAATATTCACGATCATTCTTCTGGTTTTGTTGTATTCATATGAAAACCCGCATTAAACATTGTTTTAATTTGTTTAAGAATGGTCATCAAAAATGGTGCAGTGGCATGTATAAAATGATCACTTCAAAGATATCAAATGGACCACTTTGCAGACTGACTTGTCTTAGCTAAAAAAGTTGTTCAATGGTGCATTGCTGCACTAAGACACGAGACTAACCAGTCAAGGGAAGTACGAAGGTACATGTACATATATACAAATTCAATTTCATATATATATATATATATATTTAATATACATGATCTATTTTTTATTAATTTTCTAATTTTAAATAATATTTATCACAATGATTATCTTTGATCATATATAAATTGTATTTTAATAACATATTTATATTCTTTTTTGAATTTTCCATATTGGTTTTTTGGCATATTGGTGCCTAAGATGTAGATAGAAAAGTTGGAAATAACACCGAAATAATAAAAGGGACTTGAAAATGTCATTCAATTAACAAAGGAGTACCAAAATGTGTTTGCATTTGGTAAAAGAAAATATTCTTTTTTTTTTCATGTTTTCCTAGACGACACAAAATCCAATGATGTTTGTGAAAACAATATGTATGTAAAATATTGAAAACATAAAGAACTAAATACAAAGGGGATATATTTATTGAAAACTTTGAAGAGATGCACTCAGAGCAAACTAAAGTATCATATGAAGGTGATCGAGTTTCAGATCTTCTCAAAGATGGTAACATTTCAATTGATTTCAAATATATAGATATAGAAATAGATAATAAATCAACTACACATGTTGATTTTAAAGTTAAATTTTTATGTTAATTATGATCTAAATTTATGTGCTTTTTTTATTGTGCAGGAGATGTTTTTATTGTAGTTGCACCTACTAACAACGTAGAAAATGGTAAGCATTATTTGATGCATTGCACTGAATGAAAGATGAAATTATTGGAATACTATGATGATAATGGGTTTATATATGACAGAGGGTTTATTATACTGAAAGGTTATTTTTTCCAACATACTCATGAAATTCAGAATATTTTTTACTTTCAAGACTATGAACCCAATGTCATAAGTTTTCAATATAGTCACTTGGTGTGTGCAACACACATAAATTTGATAGAAGCTCAATCAAAGAAAAAATTGAAACTTAAGAAAAGGAAAATTTCAAAAGATGACTGTGAACGAAACATTGAGGACGGAATTCTATTATAATTTTTTTGATTGAACTTCCCAACAATTTCTTCTACTTGGATTCATCTTTGATAACTTACAGAACTCAAGTACATATTGTTAGCTTTTTTTTGTGCATTCTTAAATTGTACATTCTTAATAGTGTATTAATATACTTGAAGTTATATGTATATTTTCTATTATCTACAAGTGTATTGAGGTTTTTATTATATTGATAAAATGTACTTGCACATGCACACAACAAGTAATTCATACATGTACACATACATGTACGTTCTCCGGTCTTAAACGATTTCATACATTCTTTGGTATGAGCTAGTTAATTTTATGTCATTATTGCAAAATGTATGTATATAGAATATTTGATATAATGAAAATTTTAAGTTATGATCTTGTTTTAGACATCTAAAGAAAACTATAATATTCATTCAAATGCAAAACATGTACCTTGTTTTGTAATTTCCATTTTTATTATATTAAAGTTTACTATCAACTGATATCCATAGTAGCATTTCTATGTACATTAATGCAAAATATTTTATACCATATTTTTTAGTGCAATTTAAAATTTTATGATTGTTTCACACATATACGTACACACCTAGAATTTTATGATTGTTTTTAGATGTATCTATATGTATTGTATATTAAAATTATAATAATGGTTTCAAATACAAAATGTATGAATTAAATGCTAATTTTGTTTCATTGCTACATATTCATGAACTTAAATATATATGTATTTAACCTTGAAAAGCATCAAACCTCACTCACACCAAGCAAATTGTACATGGTCATGTTTTATAACTTATATTTTTTATGCACAACATGTTAATTTATAAATTTATATTAAAAGTTAATTAACACCTTTAATAGACATATGTACACATAATTATATAACATTCACACATTGTTCAAATGTATAAGATGTACCACATGTATTTTGTAATTTTCAATTTCAATCTAGATTCATTTTAAATAACAAGTAAGAAAACAACAAGTTTTAAAAGAAAAACATAATCTAAGATCATCTAAGTTAACATTATAATAGCAGGTGATCACATTCAAAATGTAGCAACTAAATGCAAATGTACTTCAATTGTTGTTGCATATTCATGAAATTAAATATGTAAAACCATATATTATTTTTTTAAATAACACATGATCATGAAAAATGTACCTAAATATCACCTTTAATAGACATCGTAATTATATAACATTCACATATTTTCAAATGCATAACATGTACGACATTTGTTTTGTAATTTTCAATTTTAATCTAGATTCATTTTAAAGAACAAGTGACAAAAAAAACTTGAGCTTTAAAAACAAAACATTTAATCTAAGATTGAATCTAAGTTAACAATATAACAACATGTGATCATGTATGGAAAATGTAACAACTAAATGAAAATGTCCTTCAATCATTGTTACATATTCATGAATTTAAATATGTAAAACCATCTATGAATGTTCTAAATGACACATAATCAGGTGCAAAATGTACCTAAATATCACTTTTAATAGACATGTCCTAATTATATAACATTCATACGTGTTCAAATTCATTTAACATGTACCACATGTGTTTTGTAATTTTCAATTTCAATCTAGATTCATTTTAAATAACAAATGACAAAACAACTTGAGATTTAAAACCAAAACATTTAATATAATATTGAATCTAAGTTAACATTATAACAACATGTGATCATGTATGCAAAATGTAAAAACTAAATGCAAATGTACTTCAATCATTGTTACATATTCATGAACTTAAGTATGTAACACCATTTGTGATTGTTTTAAATGACACATGTTCATGTGAAAAATGTACCTAAATATCACTTTTAATAGACATGTCATAATTATATAACATTCATACATGTTCAAATGCATTTAATATGTACCACATGTGTTTTGTAATTTTCAATTTCAATCTAGATTCATTTTAAATAACAAATGAAAAAACAACTTGAGATTTAAAAACAAAGCATTTAATCTAAGATTGAATATAAGTTAACATTATAACAACATGACATCATGTATGCAAAATGTAACAACTAAATGCAAATGTACTTCAATCATTGTGACATATTCATGAGATTAAATATGTAAAACCATCTATGATTGTTTTAAATGACACATGATCATGCAAAATGTACCTAAATATCACTTTTAATAGACATTTCTTAATTATGTAATATTCATACATGTTCAAACGCATTTAACATGTACCACATGTGTTTTGTAATTTGCAATTTCAATATAGATCCATTTTAAATAACAAATGACGAAACAACTTGAGTTTTAAAAACAAAACGTTTAATCTAAGATTGAATCTAAGTTAACATTATAACAACATGTCATCATGTATGCAAAGTGTAACAACTAAATGCAAATGTGCTTCAATCATTGTTACATATATTCATGAACTTAAATATGTAAAACCATCTATGATTTTTTTAAATGACACATGATCATGAAAAATGTACCTAAATATCACCTTTAATATACATTTACACCTAATTATATAGAATTCCCCATGTTCAAATGCATAACATGTACCACATGTGTTTTCTAATTTGCAATTTCAATCTAGATTCGTTTTAAATAACAAGTGACAAAAAAACAAGTTTTAAAAGAAAAACATAATGTAAGATCATCTAATTTAGCAATATATAACAACATTTGATCACGTCCCAAATGTAACAACTATCCAAAATTTAAAATCGTTCAATAAAAGTAAATGTGGTTCAACTATCCAAAATGTAAAATATGTCCAATATTTATATCATTCAATAATAGTGAATACAACAATGTATCACGTGTTACAAGTATCAAGTTATTTAGAAAATTAAATATAACATGTAAGTTATGAAAATAATAGATAAAATAAAATTTTGTGTGCATCAATTAAATAGAGAATTTCGCTGCAATGTATTTTCGAGCAACCTTCTTGTGCTATCATCTAAAGAATGGGGAACCTGCACAACATGTAATTGCACATATATACACATGTATAATAAATTTATATGTATGTATTAAAATTAAAAAATTAATGTTTTAAAATTGAATGAGAATGTAGAACTTCAATAAAACAAACTAAATGAAAAAAAATCAATAAATTTCATGCAATACCCCATATAGTTCCCTCTCCATTGTTCCATGTTGGCCATGCATCAATGCATCCTCCAGGATAAACTCTCTCTCTCTCTCTCTCTCTCTCTCTCTCTCTCTCTCTATATATATATATATATATATATATATATATATATATATATATATAAACTAATGCAATAATATTAAAAAATAATGTTAGAAAAATTATTCTTCAAACTGTTTTGATATTCCTATCTGCATCATACACTCCATCGCTAAAGTCCTTGGAGAATGGAAATCATCTCCATAAACGTAAATTCAAAAATTTTAAAATTGTAAAGTAACATAAGATCTATATCTCATTTTTTAATGAAACTTTCACTTAAATTTAGAACTTAAAACATAAGTGAAAAATTGAATACATGTGATAGGTCATTATTCAGCACATCTCCTAATAGGGAGAAAGAGGGTGGCTCAATTGTGAAAACATTGGAAGGAATCAAAATATGTTAACGTTTAATTATATACGTGAGTACACATAATTATTTCTTTTAAAAATATACAAATCATGATAGTTCGATATGATAATAGAATAGTAATTTTATATCAACATCATGAACTCTTAAAAAACACTAACATTTCCCAAAATATCATTTGGATTGACAAAAAATCTTGGACCCTGATATTATCAAAATTCAACATGTGTGTAAACTGGAAATGGTGAATATATGATACATTTATGTTCTAATAACACATACATAAAAACATGTATACATATATGTAAATTGCAAAGTACATTAAAATATTCAGCCTAACCATTAACACAATGATCCCATGTCCTCTTCCTCATGAAGAATTAAGTATTTCCAATCGTTGCGACAATGATTTGCATCTGTTCTAAGCTCTTCAATACTCATGTTGTCTAGTTCATCATTTGTACTATACACTAAAGTAACACGTGAATTACCTCGTGCTCTTTGTCAATTCAAACCAATATAAATTCTACCAAGTCTAATCTGAACATTTTTTATGATGGCATCCCTTGTTTCTTGACTAATTCAAGAAGTGGCATCCATCTCTGACCGTAAAGTTTCGACACGAGGAGGTAAGCTTACCAATGGTGGCTCAGGGAAAGGCAACTCAACATCACACTTAGCACCCCTACAGTCACATAATCGACCTTTCCAAAGACCAAAACATTCATAAGGAAGGTCATTATAATTGGGTCTCATTCCCCAAAATAATTTTGCATAAAATAAATTTTAAAAATAAATAAGAACCTCATCATTCCATGGGGTTATTCCATAGGCTACGAGGTGCCTATCATACAAATGGAAGGCCATATTAGGGTGCTTGAAATATTTCACCTTTAGCATCTTTATTTTTAGCCCTTCTTTGAAATTAAATATAGATTTTTCCATTTCATTTGTAACTTTTTTCTTAACATCATCCCATGTATTGGGACTCATTACTCTTTCCTTTCTTATCCTCATCACTTATACAGAAGTATTTTTGGTTGGTCCAATATTTTTGTAAACATCTACAAATGTTTTGAGAGAGTGCATAACTATTTGTAAACTTTATTGGCTCTCTGTAGTGAGTTTCAAAGACACAAGATCTTTCCTCACTTTTCAATAAAAATGTTCGCACTTTTGTAATGTGCATTGTTGCATGTTTGTTTCCCAAGGTATGCAATCGAAACTTTCAGAAGGATAAGTTGTTTTTGATGTACAACCTTCTTCTTGAATTAAAATATTCGGGCTATGTATTTTTTTAGTAACATTTTCACCCTTTGCATCAAAATATACAATTATGTATAAATAAAAAAAAAAGTGAACAAATTTTTACAAATTTTATTTTTAGCCATAAAAAAATTATATAAATAATTTAACATATTAATAACTGAATGATAATAATATTTAGATTGATGGCCACCTTGATATGGCTAAGTGACATGATGCTCACCTGGAGATGGCTGAGAACCAGCATGACCACCCATTGATTGGTCACCACCCATTGGTTGAGAAACAACATGACGATCCATTGATTGGACACTACGGGAATTTTTACCACCACTCTCACGTGGTTGGCCACTGCCTATTGATTGGCCATAAGGGGAATGTGGACTACCACCACCACTCTCATGCAATGAGAGCGAAACTTCATAAAAAATTATGAATTTCTAATCAATTCAAATATATGTACATGTATATACATATATATGATTTAGTAGATTGTGTGAACATACCACGATTGTGTGAACCATGGCCAGGCTCCATTGATTGAGTAGATACACTTTTCCTCCAAACTCCTAAAAAAATTAATTTATTAAAAATTAATTTAACTCACAAAATTGATAAAAAAATCAATTCCACCTATGTATGGGGATAAGTTTATATATTCAATAAACAATCAATTTCATATGTATACATGTATGTATGGGGATAATATTATATATCCAAATGTCATTTAAAAACTTTCACATTTAATATAAATAACATAAACACGATGGGCATCCCCCGATCATGATCCCTCCCTCTCGTAGAGACATGGCACTCTATTGATGTTCACCTCGAAGAATCACATGGAAAATGATCATCCATGATATATATGGATATCTACAAATACATAGATACATGATGTTTAAAATGTTACCTCATGCATTTATGATTATTTTTAAAATTACAGTTTAAAAAAAAATCAAAAGAATTCAAAAAATTGTTGTAATTTACACAAATGTTGGAGCCCAACTTGAACAAAAATTATGTAAAACACAAAAATTTCAAAGCAAAAATTGATGTATGAAACTCACTTGACTATTTAAACAAAAATTTGTTGAAATCATGCACAGTTTCAAAATTAAATAAAAAAATTTCTTAAACACGAATTTCACCAAGTTGTGCTTATATAGTGCGTGCACATATTGGCAATTAAATACAAAATTTTGTAAAACATGAAGTTCACCAAGTTGTGCTTACATGGTGGGAGTGCACTTGGTATATAATTGAAAAAAACACGTGGTCATTAAAAATGACACATCTATAACTAAAAAAACGCATATCAAATATATCTTACAATGTTAATAAATAAATAAATTTTGATTGAGAGCGTCCCAACACTATTTCATGTTTGACAGATGAATTTTGAATTGGCATTGCCCCATACAATATATGATGAGACATTTTATTAACATTTGCACAATGTATTATACTAAATTATTGAAATTGTATAACAATATTGGTTGCTTTTCCACGAATTTTTTTTAGCCTCTCCTTCTTTACTTGGTATGCGCCTTTCATCTATTTGTACCAAGTTCAAAATTGGTGAAAACTACAATTCCATTTGATCCATACTCACTAGTTGTTCTCAAGCCTTTGATCAATGCAATATAATATGCTTCATTGTTTGTTTTTCTTCTAGGTATATTCATTTTCCTTTGGAGGACTTTGTTAGTCACAATATTTCATAACACATATGTAATCATTTCTTTCCCTAGATTGGGATAACAATAAACATCTATGCATAATGTCCATTTTTCAACCATTCTTAGTGGGATTTTTTGCCCCTGAAAAAAGAAATTCAATAAAATATTAAATGAAAATTTATTGCAAATTCCTTAAGTTTATGTGAGAAATGGCATGTACATGGTTTCTAAAAATAGTAGGACTGCAATAAAATATTAAATGAACATTTATTGCAAATTCCTTAAAGTTTATTGGAGAAATGGCATGTATATGGTTTCCAAAAACACTATGACCGAACTTGCATTTAGCTAAATTTTTTATAATAGGTTACTGGCAATGAAAATAATTAACAACATGTATCCTAGCCATTATGGTTAGTTAGGTGATAGTGGACCCCCATGAGGTAATAGACACAAACCTTTTATTTTATTGATGATAACCTGCTAGAATTTTTTGAAATTACTGAAGAAGTCATAAAAAGTGGAACCCAAGAAGCGTGGGAACCACCAAGATTTTTGAGTTGAGTCTCGTAAGTGTGATGAGGAGCTTGCTACCTCAGAGAAAGGAAAAAGACACTAGCATGACACATGATTTTAAAAGCATCATTGTTGTTAAAAAGGATAAGGGATATTATAAATCCTTAACGAAAATCCACTCAAACCCCTTAAAAACATTGGAGCACACCATATCAAAGAGACGTCGTGGAAGATGATGTCCCAAATCATGATAATAATGTCATTGCTACACTAATGCTACTGGTCAGGTAACATTAGATATATTTATGGAAAACATATAGGTATGAATTGTTCATGACAATATAGCATGTGAGCTGAAAAGAATTGGGTAATAATTCCTTGAGTTATGATTCAATATCTCAATTGATATGTATGAAATGGCATATAAATGTATGTATGTGAATTGATACCTAGGTAGGGGTATGGTAAAGGAAGGAAGCCTAAGACATTTCAAATTTGTGGAAAAATATTTTTTATGAATTCATATGATAATATGTCATGTTGAGTTGGATAAGAGAAGGAAGAGTTTCTTGAGGAACTATTTAGTAGTGAAAGGAAGGGCTCTTTAGGGATTTTTGAGCAATGAAAGGAGGGAAAATTCCTCTTATGTGGTGATTGAAGAAGAAGGTGTCCAAATGTGTTGAAAATTTGAGTGAATTTTGAAGTTGGTTAAGGATGGTATGACATGGGATATATTGTAATTATTATAGTAGATGTAAGTCTATATGTAAGTATAGATGCCTCGAGGATGTGTAAAATTTATAGGAAGTGAAGATGATGAATACAATGATATAGAGTTAGCCAAGATACATATATCAAGATGGATAAATATGGAATGCAACGTGGGATGATATTCAATATCATTCAAGGGTGTAGTGAGTGATTGTGGTGAATTTGAAAGAAGTATGAATGTGCATGAAGTATATGCGGATGTGAAAAGTTTTATTGTGTATAAATGAGTGTTAGCACATATGTTTGAATGCATTGTATGAATGCTTTTCTGTTATAGTAATTCATATATAGTTAATGAAACTTCATGGAATTTAATATGTTTATAGCTTAAAATAATGGAATTATAGGTATCTCATAATTCTAAGATCATTTCAAAAGCTGCTGGAAATATGGCAATGAAATTTTATATGCTTGAATACTCACATTTTCTTGGATGAATGAGAATTATGTCAGGCAGGATAGATTGCAGTTAGAAATTGATTGGATATGTAATCCCATTATGAATATTGGTTTCTACTACATACAAGAACTAAGAATTATGATAATAATATCATAGTTGTTCAGTCTAGTTTCTAAATTATATGGATTTCAATTTCTAATTTCAATTTTTTATTTGAACATATTGTGTTGACTTTATATTACAATATTAATCTCATAATTGTTTAATCTAGTTTCTAAATTATATAGATTTCAATTTTTTCTTTGAACAAATCGTAGTGAATTTATGTTTATGATACAAGTGAGATGATGGATCTGCATAGTATGGAAAGATGATGGCTTCTATAAACTAGGAAGCACAAGGAGAATGCTACTATGATGAAACTACAACCCTGTGATTGAATACTCACAGTTGTTTGGCTGAATGAAATTTTTTTCAGGGAGGATAGGTTGCAGGTAGAAATTGATTGGATATATAATACCATAATGAACACTGGTTGGTACTATATACAAGTGCCAAGCATTATGATAATAATTTCATAGTTGTTCAATTTGGTTTATGAATTATATAGATTTCAATTTCTTATTTGAACATATTGTGGTGACTTTATATTATGATAATAATCTCACAATTGTTCAATATGGTTTCTAAATTCTCATAGTTGTTCAATAGGGTTTTTAAACTATATCGATTTCGATTTCTGATTTCAATTTTTTATTTGAATATCTCGTGGTTACTTTATTATTATGATACAGGTGAGATGATGTATCTGTATAGTATGTAAAGATTATGGCTACTATAAACTAGTAAGAACGAGGATAATGCTAATATGATGACACTAGAACCATGTGTTTGAATACTCATAATTGTTTGTATGAATGAAAATTTTCCGAGGGGAGACAGATTACAGGTAGAAATTGATTGGATATGTAATCCCATAATGAATACTAGTTGCTATTGCATACAAGCACCAAGCATTATGATAATAATATCATAGTTGTTCAATGTGGTTTCTAAATTATCATATTTGTTCAATATGGTTTCTAAATTATATAGATTTAAATTTTTTATTTAAATTTTGTATTTTAACATCTAGTGGTGACTTTATGTTATGATAATAATCTCATATTTGTTCAATTTGGTTTCTAAATTCTCATAGTTGTTAATCAATCTGGTTTCTAAATTATATAGATTTCAATTTCTAATTTCTAATTTTTACTTGAACATCTCGTGGTAAATTTATGTTTATGATACAAGGGAGATGATGGATTTGTATAGTATGGATAGAGGATGGCTACTATAAACTAGGAAGCACCGGGAGAATTCTACTATGATGACACTATAACCCTGTGATTGAATACTTACAGTTTTTTGGCTGAATGAAAATTTTGTCAGGGATGACATATTGTAGGTAGAAATTGATTGGATACATAATCCCATAATGAATATTGGTTTCTATTACATAAAAGCACCAATCATTATGATAATAATCTCATAGTTGTTCAATTTGGTTTCAAAATTCTCATATTGTTCAATATCCTTAGTAATTTATATAGATTTCAATTTCTGATTTCATTTTTTTATTTTAACATGTTGTGGTGACTTTATATTATGATAATAATATCATAGTTGTTCAATCTGGTTTCTAAATTCTCATACTTGTTCAATCTGGTTTCTAAATTATATAGATTTCAATTTCTGATTTCAATTTTTTATTTGAACATCTCTTGGTGACTCTATGCTGATTATACATGTGAGATGATGGATTTGTATAATATGGATAGATGATGGCTGTTATAAACTAGGAAGAACTAGGAGAATGTTGCTATGATGACAGTAGACCACTTTAATATGCCTTGATTTCAATGATCTATTGACTAACTAAAGGCTCCTAGTGGAATGACTTGGCAGTAAGACTCTATAGGTTCCGTCACTTCATGAAAGGGTGAATAGCATGCATTCCCCTTCTCTTATTGGTAGGAGAAATAAGATTTCAAAGGCAAAAAAAAAAACTATTTTGTAAAGGTGGTTTTATGTAGATTTTAAAATATTTTAGGAATCTCATAAATATTAGAAAACGCTAACTATTTATTTAACTTCACTTGTAAATAAAAAAATTTAAATATTATAGAATTTAGCATAAAATTGCATAAAAACTAAACAATTTCCAATCTTCTAAAGTCAATATATAAGAATATGTGTGATTGGGAAAGTAGTGCAACGATAATTAAAGTAAATATATAATAATATATGTGATTGTGAAAAAAATGCAATGATAGTTAAAGTAAATATATAAGAATATGTGTGATTGGGAAAATAGTGCAATGATAATTACAGTAGCAAGGCAAAGCTTCACTACAACTCATCACTGTAATTGCTATACAACTAATATTTATATCGAAACTTCAATAATATCTGATAAGAAAGGTCTATGAGTTTTATGATAATTTTTCCTTACAATGTTGATTCAACAATTCGTTAGTTTTCTATTCAGCGAATGACTTAGCTAACATCAAGGCCACAAACCTCTTCACAACTTTTATATATTCATGGAGTTGAATCCAAAAAAGGAAATAGAAGACACTAGAGAGATGACAAAGCTTTCTGAGTTGTTTTAATGAGATATTAAAATATTTGAAGTAGGAGTACGAGAAAGGTCACCTAATATTTACAGGTTTCAATCAGAAGTATTAAATTTGAATGATGGAGGTGTCCTTAATGAAGGAAAACATTTTATTAGAATTGAAACACATCGATAATGGCAGCTATGATGGAAAAAGTAATAGAGAAGGGCAACAGAACTTTGCACCTTCTTCAAGTAAGCCTATGAAAAATGGTAGTAGTATTATTAGGGTTAAACTGGTAATATCAAAGCAAGAGATGGAGGCCTTGCTTGTGGAACATTCTATAAAGGAGAAATAAAGAGAATAGGCGTGGCTTCAGCTTCATTCTAAAGCCGAGCATGTTAAATATGAATATGCTGCAAAATATGCGAGGGTGTATGCAGACCATTGTTGGACAGAACTCCATATATTAACAATACTTGTTATTAATGGATATGTATTACTAACATTGTATGAAGCGTTTAGAGTTGGGTAATATATTTGACAACACTTCCATGGATATGATCAATATAATTTCTCTTTTTTGTATTTTTATCCCTAGGGGAGTGGGTGGAAGAAAAATATATATAATTGATCTGTAGTTAAAATTAGGTTTGTGCGAGTTATAATCTTAGCTAGCCATGTGACGTTGAGTTTTCAAACAAAAATTCAAAATTGGAATTTTCATAAAGTGCGTGGACTTAGCTGTTGTGCAAGGATTGCAAAGATAGTGAGGAATGCCATATGTGACGTAAGTTTTAAAAATTAATGAAAGAGCCTTTTAAAATAAATATATATCCATGAATATACTTGCCGAAAGTGGCCCATTCCACCACAACTGATATTTGACATGCCCAATATAATCACAGCCATGGTCGAATGTATGATGCTTAGCACTCCCTCACTGCAACAAGACACCAGTGGAGATAATGGTGATGAAAGAACCGAGCCATGTCTCTGGAGTAATTCTTCATGATTTTGAATATTCCCAACTTTCTGAGCTTTCTTAATGAGATATTAAAATATGTGAAGTAGGAGTACGCGAAACGTCACCTAAAATTTACATGTTTCAATCAGAAGTATTAAATTTTAATGATGGAGGTGTCCTTAATGAAGGACAAGGAATTGTTGGGTTGTTAAATTAGAATAAGAGATGGCCTATTAAATTATAAATGCAGAAATGTTTTTATATACAAGGGTTAAAACTGAGGCCTGTATACACGTTTCAACATTTTCTAACCATGAAATACAAGATACTTCAAAATATACATGTTATTATCAACTTGTGAATAATTTCTAAAAATTTCATAATGATGGGTATGTATTAAAATCACAAGTTTTAATTTATATATATAAATATATATATTTTTAATAATTTATATGTATTTAATTTTTATACCAAGTCGACGGATTGGCAGTAGTAAGTACCCACTAATAGTATACCTGAGTCAGACTCTACATGATTGTGAATTTATGCTAATTTTTGGGACTCCAATGTTAAAATTCGATAGCCATCTATCTCGACACATGGAGCTAGAGTTCAATATCATTAAGGCACTTAGGCACACAATTAGATAAGCACACATCAATGGAGTGGAAACAGATCCCAACCATTCCTGTTGTTTTTGTAATCAATCAAATTCTAGATATGGTGAGGAGGATGAGTTAAAGGAAGTTCAATGGCTGAAAAAATCTCCTCTATTCGCCTTAATTAAAATTCTACACAGGTTGGTTCTTCCATTCATTTATTCTCTAGTTTATAATAAACCAACTTTTGTTTTTGTAAAGATTTATCTATATAATTCTCTCTTAACAGGACTAAAGAGATCCTTTAGATTCCAACACCTATCAAAGATTCTATTTGGGGTCTCAGCATCCAATTGCACACTGACTTATGTGGTTCATGTGGCCACAGAGTTAAATTGAGGTTCCATATCAAAGGAAAAGTCTCGAATTTGGCACACTTGCTGCTGAACAGATCCATGTTCATTGTTTATGATTCCTATTTAGATTTCAAATCAAGGTTTATAAGTGTATATCAAGGCCATCGTTCTTCAAAAAAATGTATACAGGGGGAAATTGCGCCCCTCTAACTGTTTTGTCAAAGGTACACTATAATTTGTTGTCTTCCCCTAATTTGAACCGTATTTTTCCTTGTGCATTTCTTAGTTGAAGATTCACTTTCATGCTTTTGTTAAATTCATGGACTAGCATCACTTTGTTGTGTTTGTTAAATTTACGCCCAAGCCTCTTTTCAGAGTCCTCGAAAATTCCCTTAACCATATCCCTGAAATACATTTGTGTTATAGTTTTGTAACGAAGAATGTGCATAGATGCGGTAGACAAATATGACAGAGATACCTTAACCGGGCCTATATTTTCCTTTATTGGTAAGTAAGTGGTCCCTTATTATTGTGGCTTTATCTTTGGTTTAAATTCCAATGACCAAGTGGTTTTATACTATCAAATTCATTGGGAGTCGGGGCATCTATTCGTTTTTAGTTTTAATTTTCCAACACTCCCAAAATTTCACTCCATTTCTTTTGATCAGTCTAAAGTAAAATTTAAGGAACAAAAGGGACACATACAGGTAGGCCTTTCCTGACTCAAATTTCTCTCAAAGTCCTTGAAAACTTTGTTCAGTTCTGGAATCCATTAGTCAATGTTTAATGTGAATTTACTCTTCTTCTCCACCACCACCAGCCCAACACAAAATTTCTCTCTCAGACTCAATCTCTGTCTTAGCCTTGCTGCCTTCTAATACCTTGGTCTCTATGTAAATTTTTCCAAAAGCTTACCTTTTATCTATTTCAGTCTCTTTTGTTGCTTTCCAGACCAAATTTCTTCTTCTCTTCCATCATGTGTTTAGCATGTCATGTATTTTTTCTTTAATTCTTTTTAAGAATTTGGTGACCTCATCATGTTGTTTACTAGTTGAACCAACAACAACAAATAAATTTTCATATCCCAAAAAAATTCATAATTCATTTCTACCCATTCCTACAATGTGTGCTTCTTCTAAAACATTTTCTTCCTACAAGCGTTTTAGGCCTCTATTCCAAAGTTTTTTGCACGAGGAAGCATGGTGGATCTCCGCCAACATACTTACACTTCTATTGTTGCAGTTACGGATTTTCTTGGAGATGGACTCAATCCTAATCAAAATCTAAAAATTAACAGACAAAACATCCCATACGGCTTTAAACATATTCAAAACCACAACAAAATCCTTCATGCGGCTGGTAAGTTTCTAATTCATGCCTTTTCCCCATCTAAATTTGAATAGTATCATAAATATATTTTTTTATATTTAGTAATTTATTTATATCATAAATATAGTTTTTTATATTTTGTAATTAATGCATTGTGTCAAAGTGAATTTATCATTTTACAAACAAAAAAAATAACCTAGTTTTTAAAATTTAAATAGAAATGGTATTTTTTGAAGTGATTTCTCTATGAGAAGGAAATAGCTTTGAGATTTGAGACTTCTACTCTATGATAAGTTATTTTCAATCCATCCCATAAGTTTATTCTTTATCAATGTTTCCATTCAACTATGTAGTTCATTCTTTATCAATGTTTCCATTCAACTATGTAGTTCGTCATTGAAAATGAATGTAAAAAAAAAATATTTTTTAAAATTATGTCTCACAGTAAAAATATGAATTATATATATATATTTGGGAAAATTAAGAGCCTCTGAGGCTCTTACTATATAAAACAAACAAGTAGAGGTAGTCCTCAACCGTGGATAGGAGAGATCCTAGAGATGATTCGAGCTTTTAAAAAGACATATTTTAGAATATTGTTTATTATTCACATGAGAATTTCTAAAATATTATTACATTTCCTAAAAAGTGAGGATTATGATGACTTCAATCTTTTATATATAGCTTAAATAATGCTTATTTATTTTTTAGGTTAGAGGGGTAATATAATTTGTCAATCAGCTATTCAAATTTATGTTAAATTTTTTGTGAAAGTACCCAAAATTATTTATATGGTGAAATATATTACCTTAAATTTTTATAAATATTCTAAATATGTTTCTTAGAGAAACGAAATCAACGCATACACTTTTTATAATAAATGAATTATAAAATTATAAAAAAAAAAAACCATTTATAATAGAAGGATTAATATATCATATTTTTTATATTAAAGTCATGTGAATATTGTATATAAATATATTTTTTATTTTTTTAAATTGGATAAATCATAGAATTGGGACTGGAACTTAGCCTTGTAAGTGCTTCAAGAAGGTTTTCACCATATTTTTAGCTCTACTGTTCGCATCAATATGGTATTGAAAACAAGGTGTGAGCATTATTGGAAGTGCTTTGATTTCACCACTTTACCATAGTCTAGTTGACAACCAAGACTCTATTGTTTTTTTCCTGAAGTAATGGTTATTGGATTTCATTAAAACCCACTGTGGCTTAGCCTAAAACCATACAACTATTTGCAAGATTTTAAAATGGTATTTCCACATTTTAAGAAGGAATATAAATTGTCGAGGGCAATGTTGACTATACAAAACTAAAATATCCAACTAAAAATACTACATCTTTATTATATTGTTTAATCTGACTCATTAGCTATTTATTCTGACTCATTAGAAATTTTCTTAACTCTCGATCTATTAAGGGTCTAGCCAGGTGGGTGAATATAATTTAAAAAATTTATATAAATAAAAATAGATATAATTTGAAAATTTTATATAAAATGAGTAAAAATAGATATTAGAAGTCATATGATGGGTAGTTTAAAAATAAAATGGTCGAAAAAAAATTTGTTGATGCATAGAGGGGCCGTCAAATTTAACCCCTAGTTATATAGGAGAAGGCACATAATTGAAAGGAGAGAAATGGTTTGAGAATTAAAGTAAATTTGAAAAATTGTATACTAAGAATTTGTATAACAAGATATTTGGCGAGATACTTTTATTATTGTATTAATCCAAGTTCAGAAATTGAATACATAATACAGTCTCATTGAAGAATATCTGGAACACCTGGAACCGATACGCAAAGAGGTCAAGCATGGCGAGGACACTGAAATTTCAAGCATGGAAAGGATGCAAAGAGGTCGAACATGTCGAATGAGCATGCCTAGGCCCCAAGGAGCATGCCTAGGGCACCTTGCAAACACTACAAAAAAAAAATTAGCATTTAACCAATGCAAAATGGAGATAACCAACGCAAAAGGGATAAAAGAAATGCAAATGCGAGAAAAACAAACCGAAGGTCATGAAATAGAATTCCTCTCCAATGGTCACGCAATAGGAAAATGATGTAAATATTCTTGCAGTCTAAGGGCACTATATTTACAAGAAAAAAGTTCATCTGAACTTTTAATGCCAGTTTTTCTACCTCTGGCCAAAAATCCAGTTAGCATTGTCATCAACGTAAAAGGTGGAATAAGTTCGATTAATGGTAGAAAATTTTTTGTCTAAATAATTTCAAAATTTTGGCCAAACTTATGAAAAATTTGGCCCAACTTGTGTGAGAGTGAAATTTCTAGGCACGTTTCATGAAAGTGTAACCCGCCTTCATACATTTTCCCCTAGCACTAAAAGGCATCCTTGAACCTAGTATGGTAGAAATGTCATATTTCCTTACATTAGATTTTACAACCGCAACCCATGCTTTTTTATATGGTATTCTTATCTGATGTAGTATATTTAAAGGCTGAACATTAAACTAGCTTAGATCCATCCTAACTTCATATCTACAAAGTGTTGAGAGGGATAAAGTATATTTTCACTCTAAAATAGGTTTTCACCTAGAGAGAGAATTGATCCATCTAGGTGAATGGTAGATCCATAGTTAAGATGTATTTAAGCTAGTTAATATTACAATTTAATATGAAAACAACATGTATTCTATTCCATATTTAACATAGAATTGAATTTCAATGTAATAATAATAATAATAATAAGAAGAAGAAGAAGAAATTTTCTTACTCTTTATCATAAATAAAATATTTTAACATCCAAATTAAATAGTAGGCATGCTTATTTCCGAATAGGGATTCAAAATTTTAGTTTAATTATCAAAATTTAATAGCACAACCATCATAAGCATTAAGATACTCCCTGCACCTTTACCATGGAGATTATTAATGTATAAAAAGCCTTTGTTACAATACCATGCCTTATCAATATACCTCATGCCAACAAAACCATAACTCACTTGATATGATACTTTTTCATATGAGTCTTTATTTTTTAACTAATGAAGGACAAAATGACACAAATAATTTGCGGATAAATATCAACCTTTGATTTGTGTACTACTATGAATATTCTAAAATATTAATGGAGTTTAAATCCCTATTGACCCCCCAATAATTATTCATAATTAAATTGAAATTTGAGAAGCCCTATTCTGAAATAAGCATCGACATAATCAAGTAGCTCATAAGGATTTAAGCTCCATAAAATATTATGGAATATTCTTAATAGTAGTCATAGATCAAATATTCATATTTATCTTAAAGTAGTTATGTCATTTCTTTCCCTTTTAGTAAATTGCTTAATTAAGAAAAAAAAAGGTCATATGGACTAGTGTTATATGAAATGACACATGGCTTCTTGAACATGTGATGTTTATAAGCTAGGACATTATCCCATTGTAATGTAAAAAAGCCTAGGTTCAGAATCATATTACATAGTTTTTTAAATTTTTATGAAATTAATAATAATTATTTAAAATAAACATATGATTTAGTTAATTTTGATGTTTTTTTAATCTCCTGAAGTGTTTTGATGTTCGTGATGAATTGATGCTTATAAGTGTTTATCGGCCATTTAATATATATCTAAGCTAGTATAATTTTGTATAACATCATAAATAAATTAATTAATTAAAAGTATATATATATATATATATAAACTTTTGAGTGAGAAATATATTGAAATCCTTTGTGGTCTTAAAATATTCAATGTAGACTTTGAATCAAATGTTTAAATATGTATATTAACTAATATTGTTTAGCATTATTTTTAATAAAAAAAAAAATTAATATTAAGTATAAATAAAATATTTCAATTCACACCTAAATAATAATACTTTTATATCTATTATATATATTTACATATATATAATTAACTGGAAACAAACAATCATTAAACATATGTGTAATTTAATTTGATATAATAATGTTTGACAAATAAATGTGTGAATCATCAATAAAATATTTCAATAGGCATGATTATGGAATCAATTTAATGCCTATAAAATTTGAATAAGGATGATTATGGAAAAAATTTAATGTCTATAATGTACATAATAAATATAATATTTAAATTGAGTATCATAAATAGAATATTTCAAAAAACTATGCATATTGATTATATAAAACACAACCTACTACACGAAAAGTACTCGTGAGTAGCAACAACTCTGAACGAGTTGACAAATATGAAACTATAACTAGAAAATTCCATCACCATTACGGAAGAAGCCCCACTCTTCAATTTACCATGTGGAAAAGCATTGATATGATGTCAGGGAGGTGGAGATGATGATAAATAAATCCCTTAATAACGTCTTACTTATTGTGATTTTCTATATGCTTACACTTCCCCTCGATGGTTGATATGTACACTAACGTTGTTAGGGTATTTTGTGAGAGTAGTGAACATACGAATGGTAGTGCCTTCCTTAGTAATCCAAACCTGGTTTTGGGATCACTGGTGGAGAACGTTTCTACAATGGCATTTGCTTCATCTAGTCTTGAGTTGCGTGAGTTTATTGTTGGTGGTTTTCTCGTAATTCCTCCTTGGGAGGTTTAGGATTGGTTCTCTATTATTTATAGTTGGGGGGATTTTTGTGCTGCAGTATGGTGTTGTGTATTTGTCTATCAGGACTTCTCTTTCCTGTAATCTAGGGTTGCATGGATTATGTCACCCCTCTTTGCTTGTCTTTGACCTCAGGTATGATTATTATGTTTCTCTTCACCCAAGATTAGAATCCACTTTTATTCATTTATTTTGCTTTTCCTTCAGAGGAAATATGCCTCATCAATGAATGTGAAGCCGAAGGGGTTGTGGGGATAGAGGTCAATAGGCTGATCCGAGTCCCTAGGATGAAGTTGAAGAAGATGCAACCATGTTTCACTTGATCACTGCTTTTAGCATCTGTGATAAAAATATAGCAACTAGAATCTTATGATATTATAATTCGTTAGGAATATTTAGATTCTAATATTGTGGGGGAAGTTACTAAATAGCTTCCTAACGTTGGACATATTATAGGAGAAGGGATCTAGTATTTGAACTCAGTAAAATTACATTGGCAACTGAAAACTCTTGTAGTCCTAAAAGAGAAACATAAGGACTAGAAAAATACTTCAACGAATGAGATTCAAAAGGTGAAATACAATCAGCATGACTGTAGGGCTAGTCTTGATTCTCACATTTCTCATGTGGAGAGTCACCTCGAATGTGAAATAAATCCTTATACTTCTCCTCATTCTAGTGAAAATGTCTTTTCTATATAGACATCATCAAACTCTAAATATCGTATTAGATTTTGTTATATTTTTAGGCATTTTCATGGTTTATTGTCATTGTAATATTTATTTGTTATCGGTTGTAAGAATTATTTTTTTACTCTTGGTAGTAAATTATCAATCAAGAACTCTAGCTTCCCTCATGGTATATTGACAGGAATAATTTTTTGATCTTTGTTGATATGTGATGGACAGAATGTTGCAATTTTCTATTTTGAGGTAATATAGATTAACAATTTTTTTTTGAGGTATCAATAGTATCATCCTCTTTGTACATATATAGTTTATTATTGCACTGAAACACATTCTCCAACATATTATGGTAGAGCTGTCGTAATGTCTTATTTAACATTCTCCAAACCAAGCCCATGACTTTTCACATGATATTATTATCAATGTAGCATATTTAAAGGCTAATAATTAAACTAGCCTACAGATCCATCTTAAATTTGTATCTACAAAGTGTTTATGGGGATCATTTAACTTTGAAATAGGTTTGCACCTCAAGAGAGAATTGATCACTCTAGGCACATGGTAGATATCCAAGGGTAAGATGTATTTAAGCTAGTTAATATTACATTTCACTATGAAACCAACATGTATTTTCTTCCATGTGTAACATAGAATTGACTTCCATTGTAAAATAATAATAATAATAATAAATTATCCTACACTATCATAAATAAAATATTTCAACATACATAGTAAATAATGGACATGCTTATTTTGGAATAGGGATTCAATTTTTTAATTTAACTATCAATTTTTACCTACACAAGCACAATGAGAATCAAAATACTCACCCTGCCCCACTTTTACCATGGGGATCCTTAATATATAAATAATCTTTGTTAAAATACCCTTCCTTATCAATATACCTCATGTCCAAAAAACCATAACTCACTTAGTATTATATTTGTTCATATGAGACTTTAATTTTTAACTAATGAAGGATAAAATGACACAATTAGTTTGGAGATATATATCAAATTTTGATTTGTGTCTATGAATATTCTAGAATAGTTTGTGGACATTAAATCCCTACCATCTACCTAATAATTATTCATAATTAAATTGAAATTATAGAACACGTGCTCCAAAATAAACATGGTTATTGTAACACCTACTTCTAATTACCATAAAAAGAAATTCATAAGTTTACTTGCAACATTTCATATTCCGAAATGACTAAACACAAGGTCGTAAGTAATGAAATATAGTATAAGCTCCATGTAATATTCCTACTTAGCTTAAGCTAAGAGGAATATTCATTTTTTTTTTACTTTCTGCTGCATGAATAAATGAATAAAGGAGGACATGTAAAACTCCTGAAAAGACTGAATAAATCAATGCCCATGTCAACAATGATAAATCATGGTCATGTAAATAAATCACTTGTAGGTGTGAAAGGGGTTTGAGCTGTGATACTGGGTCAACCTTGACCAAATCTACAGCGTTGTCTAGGTTCAATGTATCTCATGAAGGGACAACGTAGTTCTAGAAGGAGGCCCCTCATGTGAAATGAGCTAACTCATCAAGGTGGTTTAGGGTTTGCAAAGGCTTTCATATTGTAAAAGGAAGGGGATGGCAGCAAGAGAAGGTTGTTGATTGATTATATTTCTGATTATCTTGCATGCTTAGAAAAATACTATTCTTTGCTGTTTAGTGGAGAATTGTGTTGCTTAGCACTTGGAGTTCTGATGCAGAGATTTCACCTCTTCCCTTGAGGATTCTTGGAGGATTATTTTCTGATTTGATCCATTATTAGGCTTGAGGCTAAGCCCTAATTCTAATTGCAGCGCAGATCCACTGAGGTTTTGTCTGCTTTTGCAAGCTGTAGCAAGTGGGATTCTAGATCTGCAGAGATCTAGCTTGTATTGGAGCCTCTTCTCATGGAGTGTGTCTTTTAACCTCCTGGAAGAGTGCATCCACTATTTTTTCTTCAGATCTATATCTTGGCAGCTGGCCATCTATGTTATTCAAGCTACAATGTAGTTTTCATTGAGGAACTATGTTATTTTCATTAGAGGTTCTGCAAGGTGTTTTGATCCCATTTTTTATGAGAGATCTATGGTGCTGGGCTTTGCCTTTAACTTTGGTGATCCATGGATTAGCTTGCTAATCCATGTTCTGTTTAGATCTAATTTCTTGTAATGTAAAATCATCTTCATAAATTTCTGCAGCATTTTACATATTTGCAACTTAAAACTCAGATCTACTCTTGTTTATGCATGATTTGATCAAAACCTTAAGGGGATCTTGTAAATAAGACTATCTAGTTTCCAAATCTGAAATGGATCTGATGTTTTTTCCACAGATCTGTCCTGGATATGAGTTGTAATATTCAGCTTCTGTAGCTTCTCAAAATAATGTTGTTAGGCCATTTTGGCAGTTTATATATGTGTTGTAGTCTTCTTTTCTGAAGATTTCTTGCTTTATTGTCTCATGTATTCTACTTTATATTGAAAGAGCTTCATTGTAATTTTGATTTGCTGTTGTATACTTATAAGTTAATCATATTTGATGGCCTCCTTCTCATACTTTCCAAGAATACGCTATTTCTGAAGCAGTTTGTTGTGCATAGCTGCAGTCCCTCTTATAGGGTGTTTTTCAGCTAGACCAGGTGGTGGGAGATTTGTTTACCACACCTAGTTTGATTTGTTTTTTCTCCCCTTTTGGGTCTAGACTCCAGATCTGCTGATCTAAGGGATCCAAGGGATGTAAAATCATTTCTATACATCAATCTCCCACGAGTGTGTTATTTCAGTAGGCTTGTTGTGCTACTCCAGATTTGGAATATTACAGTGGTATCAGAGCTCCTTTCTAGGCACAGCCTGTGATTTCCTTGGAGCATCACAAACATGTTGTATTCAGAAGAAGATGAACCTCTTACCGAGAGGGAGAAAAGGTATCAAGACAAAATTCATAAGAAGTATGATTATACTACTAATGATCAAGATAAGGGTAAAACCCCTGAGACTGCAAGTGACAAAGAAGGAGAAGAGTTTGCAAGAACTTTTTTGGTGGCCATGCAAGATTTTTCAAAAGAGATCAAAGAGATTAGGATGGATAGAATGAGGAAATCTCATGGAAGATTTCATCCAGGGGAAAGCTCTGACATGTCTCATCACTGGACTGATCAACCAGTGAGCCAGCCACAAGCCCCACAAGCTTCACAATGCTCCACTATGCCTAATTTATTGGTTGTGGAGAATGAAGGACCACAAGAGCAAGCTTCCCTTGAAGATTTGTTTGTGGAGTATGATTCTCAGAGTCAGAGATTCAAGGACAACTTGAGTTTCCAAGATTTTTGTCACCTCAAGGATAGAAGAAGACCAAGGCAGCAGTATAGAGATGGTGGGTTCTTTCATAATTAGGATAGACACCACTCTATGGGAAGATTCTTTTTTCCCAAATTTGATGGATCATCCTCCAGTTTTTCCAATGCATGGGTGGAAAAGCTGGATATATACTTTCAGTTGAATAAAGTCCCTGATACTGAAGCAATCAAGATTGCAGCACTGCACTTTGAAGGTGAGGTACACAATTCGTGGTTCCATGGGTTGTCTACATTGGGACATATCAATGTGACTACCTATTCTGAGTTTACTAGCATATTGGTGGAGAGGTTTGACAGGAAGGATCCTGAAGAACCCTTCATAAGCCTTGCAAAGCTGAAGCAATCAGCGGATGTAGAGACTTATATCTCTGAGTTTCTGAGATTATCAGTCATGGTCCCTGATCTATCTGTAGTAAGGACAGTCTACACGTTCATCGATGGCCTGGAGGAACCTTTTCATGGGTTGGTTAAATCTACCAAGCCCATCACTTTACATGATGCCATTGAGAGGGCTAGATACCTCCAAGATGCCTTGCCAAAAGAAAAGGCAACTTTCCAGAGCAAGGCCCCTCACCTTTATAAGGGGAAGGAAGGAAAATCTGCTCCTTCCAAGGAGATCTCTTTGAAGAAACCTCTTGATATTGAACTCAGGAGCGACTTGAGAAAGAAGAGACTGTGTTTCACCTGCCAAGAGTCATGGGCACCGGGACATAGCTGTGATGCTAGGAAAGCACACTACATAGAAGTCTTCTCAGATTTTGAGTAGGAAGATGGGGATGATGAACCTAGGAGGGGTCACGACGCTGATGGTGATAAGGAGGATCAAACACCATCCAGAGATGGAAAGGGAGCCTTTGCTCCAATAAGTGGGACTATTGCATATTTGAGAGGAGTTCTTGAGTACTTGACCCTAAGAGTACAAGGTTTAGTCATGAATCAGAGAGTATATGTCCTGATTGATAGTGGGGCAACCGACAACATTATTGATGCTCATATGGTGCAAAGGAGAGCAATCCCCACTGATACCTTTGAGGGATTTTCTGTTTTGGTCCTAGGATATAGGACCATGCAATTCATCCAATATGATCCCTCACTGTCTGTCACTATGGGATCCTACACTTTGGTGGATCACTTCTTTGTAATTGACATACCAGACACCAACATTATTTTGGGTATCCAGTGGTTGATTACCTTGGGAAAGGTTACCACTGATTGGAAAGCTTTCCAGATGGAGTGGGTGGACTTGAAGAGTGGGAAACCACAAATGATTCAAGGCATGCACACTTATCTTTCACTTAGTACTTCCACACAAACAACAGAGATGGATTTGTGCATTGGAAGCAGGGATCTCATAGTCCCTTCTCTCATGTTCATGAGGATGCTGGAAGGGACATTCTTATCTAGTGGCAAGCCACCTGGAATGTCGTCAGATTCAGATCTTGTGGGGAAAGCCTCATAAAGTGCTGCTCCAAATATAGATCCAGGAAGGATTGGAGCAATGAGAGACCAAGTTACATCGCTAGAGGGCTTGGGACAGTGCAAGAATGAGGGGGATCTTCTTCCTGCATCACTGTCACCCTCTCACTCTCCTGAATCTACGTCGTGGGGGGAGAAGAATGGGAGGATCATCCTTCCAACAAAAAAATTTGGCATGAGAAATGTTAGAGAGGAGATTAGCAACATGGCAGGCACTTCCATGGATGTATCAGTAGTGCTGTCATTGTTGAGCAGTGTGGATCTATATTGGAAATCTCAACTGCTTGTAGAGTATTCCAAAGATCTCCACATAGGTATGATACTAGATGGCATGCAGCAAGAAGAGGTCTACATAGTCCAAGGGGGAGTCATCTATTATTATGGTAAGGTCTTCTTGGCTAGACTTCCAAGCTCAAGCAGAAGATCCTACAAGGAGCACATGAGGAATTATTCCTCAGCCATATGCATTCAGTGAAGATCTATACCCTCATCATGAGGAGTTTTGATTGGGAAGGCATGAGAGAGGAATTGCATCAACACTTTCAAGAGTGCAATAACTATGGAGGATTGGGGCAGCCAATGGACTCTTTGCAAGAGTCATCTAAGCCAGCTCTTCCTTTACTTGAGAGGAGGGGAATTCTCATGCACAATTCCATGTGTATGAAGGACTATGATGGTAAAGGATTCGATCATGCTAGGAAAGTTGTATTTTCTGATTTGTTACATCCCTTTGCCATGTTTTTTCATAATATGAATCCTAATGGGAGTGAGATATCATGTGGATATCATGGGTTTTGGTGGGCCAATAGAGATGTTGAACTTGGCCACTCCCTTATTGTGCAAAGGGAGATCCCTTTTCATGATAGGTGCATTTCAAAGGCACCAAACTTACCTATCATCTTCAGCCATGTTAAGGTTACTCATGCAAAAATTGTGTGGTGGGAATACCACTTACCACACCTTGATCTCATGCAGGCAAGTGATGCACTGCGCTGGCATCACATATGGGATTTTGACCCACCTCCTCAATTTTATATTTTAGTTTGCATATATGTAATCTTGCTTCCATACTTGGATGATATAGTTGTATTGTTTATGGGGTTGTATGGAGAAAGGATGGACAGTGTGTATGTACCACATGGTTTGGAACTTTGACCTGTACTTCATGATACATGTTTTAAATGTAGCATAGCTTCAGCCATGTTTATTTCTATTGAGTTTTTCACTCCTGGTGGGATGGACTATGCACATATTATGTTGACCTTGGAGGAACAGTTCATGATGTATTGGCTTGATGAGCACTTGGCTTACACTGAGGACTTGATCCTTGATGATGACATCAATGGAGGAGGAGAAGTACTAAAGCTCTTACCCTATCAACTGCTTGAGGACAAGCAACATTTTGGAGGGGAGGACTATAATATTCCTACTTAGTTTAAGCTAAGAGGATTATTCATTTTTGTTTTACTTTTTGTTGCATGAATAAATGAATAAAGGAGGACATGTAAAACTCCTGAAAAGACTTAATAAATCAATGCTCATGCAAACAAAGATAAATCAAGGCCATGTAAACAAATCACTTGCAGGTGTGAAATGGGTTTGAGCTGTGAGACTGGGTCAACCTTGACCAAATCTACAACACTGTCTAGGTTCAATGTATCTCATGAAGGGACAACGCAGTTCTAGAAGGAGGCCCCTCATGTGAAAGGAGCTAACTCATTAAGGTGGTTTAGGGTTTGCAAAGGCTTTCATCTTATAAAAGGAAGGTGAGGGCAGCAAGAGAATGTTTTTGATTGATTATATTTCTAAGTATCTTGTGTGCTTAGACAAATGCTATTCTCTACTGTTTAGTGGAGAACTGTGCTGCTTAGCACTTGGAGTTCCTATAAAGGGATTTCACCTCTTCCCTTGAGGATTCTTGGAGGATTATTTGCTGATTTGATCCACTATCAGGCTTGAGGCCAATCTCTACTTCCAATTTGAGCACAGATCCAATCCAGGGTTTGTCTCCTTTTGCAAGCTGCAGTAAGTGGGATTCTAGATCTACAGAGATCTAGCTTGTATTGGAGCCTCTTCTCATGGAGTGTGTCTTTAAACCTCCTGGAAGAGTGCATCCACTATTTTTTGCTTCAGATCTATATCTTGGCAGCTGTCCATCTATGTTATTCAAGCTAAAGTGCAGTTTTCATTGAGGAACTGCGTTATTTTCATTAAAGGTTTTTCTGGGTGTTTTGATCCCATTTTTTATGAGAGATCTCTGGTGTTGGGCTTTGAATTTCACTTTGGTGATCCATGGATTAGTTTGTTGATCCATGTTATGTTTAGATATGATCTATTGTAATGTAAAATCATCTTCATAAATTTCTGCAGCATTTTACAGATCTGCAACTTAAAACTCAGATCTACTCTTGTTTATGCATGATTTGGTCAAAACCCCAAGGGGATCTTGTAAATAAGACTATCTAGTTTCCAGATCTGAAATGGATCTGATGTTTTGTCCATAGATTTGTCCTAGATATGAGTTGTAATATTAAGATGTTGTAGCGTCACAAAATAAATTTGTTACGCCATTTTGGCAGTTTACATATGTGTTTCAACCTTCTTTTATGAAGATTTCTTGCTCTATTGTCTCATGTATTCTATTGTATATTGAAAGAGCTTCATTTTAATTCTGATTTGTTGTTGTATACCTATAATTTAATCATATTTGATGGCATCCTACTCATACTATCCAAGACTGCGTTATTTCTGAAGCAGTTTGTTGTGCATAGTTGCAGCCCCTCTTGTAGGGTGTTTTTCAGCTAGACTACATGGTGGTAGATCTATTTACCACACCTAGTTTGATTTGCTTTTGCTCCCCTTTTGGATCTAGACTCCAGATCTGCTGATCTAAGGGATAAAATGGCTGTAAACTCATTTATGTACATCAATCTCCCAGGAGTGCGTTATTTCAGCAAGCTTGTTGTGTTATTCCAGATTTGGAATATTACACTCCAACGAAAATAATTTGCGAATCACACTATACATAGGATTGCATTACAGTTTAATCCACCCCCACGAAGGATATATAATAAAACACATTACATAACCTTACCAAATATTTCGGTCATGCCAAATTAATATATATAGTCATGTCATTCCATTGTTCTTTCATTGAAGTACCTGACATTTTTTTTAATTAAATCCTTTGTACAATTTCGAATATATATCACTTTATAAAAAACTAGGTTGTAATGTTATCATCAGAATTTATGCATTAGTTTATTTAAATTTCTATTGTGAATTTAGTTCAAAACATCTAGACTTCCCTATCAGGATTTAATTGCCTCTCTTGGTCATCGTGTTGGGTGACATATGTCTAGTTGTCCTGTTGAATCCTCCACCCTTCGATCTTGGTACTGTTCGATCGATGGTGTTTTGGATAGATGGGGGCGTTATTGTAACCAGCCATCCCCATCTCCTGCCTTGTGCTCCATTATTCCGTGAACCAGTGCAGGGAAAGAAACCCTAGGGTCTACAACATCGATTTTCTCTAGTCGGGCTTCAACATCGTCCTCATCTCACCTGCTCAGGTGAAAGCAGTTTATGGCTTCCTCCAAATTTAAGGTTCTTTGTGTCACAGCACTGAGCTATTTTATGCCACAGATTTTCTGATTTTTTTCTTGAGGATGAGTAAATCTACCTTAGAATCAGTTTTTCTCTTTTGTAAATTTGAATGTATTCTTCAAGGATACTGGTTTCTCTTATTTATTTTGATTTTTATAAACCCATATTCGGTTCTTCTGTTACTCAAGGTTTGGGATATATCCTGCTTGAAGAGGTATGAAATACCAGCAAGAGGTCCCAACATCTACATCTCTCTAAAAAAACATAGGTATGCAACTACTATGGATCATCTCGTGTCGATAGTATACATTTCTTGCAAAAAAATCATTTGGTATTTCTTTGTTTACTTTGCAGGAGGAAAATCTAGATTTGGATGAAGTTTAATTACAAAAGTAAATTCTTATTTATTTTGAGAAAATTTCTAAGAGCCTATAAGCTCCTCACCGGCTTGTTTTTTTTTTTTTGTTTTTTTTATATAATGAGAATGTGTAAATGTATTATTTCTTACTCTCTTCACAGAGATATTTTAGTTTAGGCAATATTGACAGATTTTTCTAAGTAAAAATTCGCCCTACTAGTACTGTAAAAGGGCTGACAAAGGTTTATCTTGCAATTTTAATTATAACTACTTGGTTTCTGGGTAATTTTTTTCTTTGTCGGGAGACATTCGAATAGTGACAATATGGCTAGCTTGAAGTTCTTTTCCTCTCTAGTTTTCATTTTTCAAACTAGAACTATGGATTTATATATTTTTTTCTTACCACTTCCAGGTTCAATAAGTAAATATTACCAGTTATTTCTTTAAATCGACATTCTTATTTATCTCTCCCTTATATTATTTCTGTCTACTTTACAATAAAGGAATTTCCTTAATATCTTTAGAGTGCCCTCAACGCTCCGGAAATTATTTCTACTGGGACTGGAGCTTAGTACTTGTAAAGTGTCTGGGTATAAACTCGTAGAAAAATCTGTAACTTGTTATGGAGGGTTCTAGCAAGTTTCCTCTATTGTTTTCCTCACAGTCACAGTTCTTTATGCATAAATTTATCAATTTAAAGATTTCAATTTTTTAGTTATCGATACTCTTACCTTCTTTGCAAATTCAGGTAATTTACTCTTGGTTTCTGTTGTTAATACAAAATTCTAAGAAAAATTCCATAGTTTAAATGTTATTTTTAGCGTTTAAATATGAAGACTATATTCAGACATTCTCCTATGTTTTCCCTCTTATTTTTTTCTTAGAAAGATAGATAGCTCGTATGGGTTTATACTTCAGATGTTCAACAACAAAGAATTTTTTGTCTTCAATACGGTTTGCTATAAAAGTTATGCAGACTACATTCTCTATCCTGAAATTATAAAAGTAACATAAAATTTTTAGTTAAACTTTACTTGCATTTGAACCCTTGAACAGTAACAAAAAAATAAAATAAAATAGTTTTCTGATTCAAGTATATACCTATTTACTTACCATTCTTGTACATAATTAAAATAGTCAATAAATTCTACTGTATTTCTGTAGGCTTTTATATTATACTAGTTCAGTAGCAGAATAGGTTAATCAAATAATGCACATCTTTTCGCAACTATTTCCATTTGCCATAATTTTTTGTTCCTAGTTACCAAACACTAGCGTAAGGAAAAACAATGAATTAAATGTTGTAAATACCTACTTTAGAGTTTAGGATTTTATCAGTAACTGTTGGCTCCGCCCAACCATAACCGAGGAAATTATGTCCTCTGCTTCCTCCCTACTCCACACCAGTTCTGAGGAATTTGTTTGAGAATAGAAGTCTAACCTCAGGATTAAGTAATATAGTCTAGCTTCTCTAGGGCAATTCCTTGAGCTCCACTGGTACTTCCACTAGCTCTGGAAAACTCAAAATAAGCATAAACTGCTTAACGCCCTGACTCATATGCACAGATAAGCTCATTCCCTCTTAGGATTTTCAATTAAATCCTTTCTAGAATGGGTAACTATCAGAACTATCTCAACCTCTTCCTGGGTTTCTTGGAATATTTTTACCACACAGTTACTTTCACCCTTTACTTAAATATAAAACTATCATTTAATTAAATACTTTAAAATAAATACTGTGTTAATTATTCTTAAAAAATGTCTCATTCGTTCTAATTCAGAATATTTCTAATAAAGTAAAAGTAAATACTAAATCAAGAAGTTACATCTTCTCCCCCTGGAGGAAAACACCATCCTTGGTGTTACTCATTCCGGAGAATAATTATGGAAATGCCTCAAGCTCGTCTTCCCAAGTGGCCTCCTCTGGGCCAAAGTGCTTCCACTGCACTTTAACTTGGGGGATGACTCATTTCTGGAGCATTATTTCTCTTCGATCTAGAATATGTTGCAGTTCTACCAGGAATTCGCCATCTGGTTCTACCTATAAGCAACATTATTTTGAATAAGTTAAAATTTAAAAATTCATTGTATGCAAGTTGTACGTTTTGTTCGACTTACATGTATACCCTGCCAATGTATGATGTGCTTGGAATCAT
Source organism: Pinus albicaulis (assembly GCA_034641835.2). Taxonomy (NCBI): domain Eukaryota; kingdom Viridiplantae; phylum Streptophyta; class Pinopsida; order Pinales; family Pinaceae; genus Pinus; species Pinus albicaulis. The sequence goes on along the minus strand of CM076578.1, from coordinate 630,384,064 downwards.
GCACATAACGCTTCAGTAAAGACACATGAAAAACATTGTGCACTAATATATGGCTTGGTAAAGCCAAACGATAGCCCACCGATCCTATCCTCTCTAAAACTTCGAAAGGTCCATAGTGGCGGGGAGCCAGTTTGGCACAAGCATTCCATCGTAAAGTGATTTTTTTGGCTTGATTCTCACATACACATGATCCCCTACTGTAAATTCCCAAAAAATTCTTTTCCTGTCTACATATACCTTTTGTCTATCTTGAGCCGCCTTCAAATTTTGTTTAATATTCTTCACCTCTCGCTCCATCTCTTCCAACATATCTCGCCCAAGCATCATTTTATTTTTTGGGCTACTCCAATTTATAGGAGTTTGACACTGTCTTCCATACAGTGCTTCGAACAGGCTCATCTTAAGAGATTCATGATACCCATTATTTTAAGAAAACTCAACCAAGTGTAGGTACTCCTCCCATTTATTTGGTTGTTGCATGACATACATGTGCAGCATATCGTCTAAGACTTGATTCACCCATTCTATTTTCCCATCTGTTTGCGGATGGTAGGCGGTGCTAAATTGTATTTGCGTTGCCAGGCCACTAAATAGTGTCTTCCATAATTCTGATGTGAACTTCACATCACGATTTGAGATAACTGCTCGGGGAATACCATGTAGTCTAAAAATCTCTTTCATAAAAATATCAGCAATTTGCACAGTCTTAAAAGTAGATTGAACATGTATGAAATGTGCCACTTTACTAAGCATGTCGACTACCACCATAATCGAATCGTTATGCCTTTTTTTTCGAGGTAAAACCATAATGAAATCAAGGGAAATAACTTCCCACTTCCATTCAGGCACTGGGACTGGTTGATGCAATCCCGCGGGGTGCTAATGTTCTATCTTAATTTGCTGGCATTCTAGAGACTTGGTCAAGTATTCTGCAATGTCCCTCCTTATATTTGGCCAAGTATACTATTTTCTTATTTTTGTCAACATCTTTTGGTAACTGGGGTGCCCAACATAAGTAATTTTATGATAAACATCCAATGTAGTCCTTTTAAGACTCTCCTGGTTGGGAATATATATCCTTTTCCGAGAAAAAGTAGTTGTTTTTCATTGAATTCGTATTTAGACTTCTTTCCCTATTTCTCATCATCTTTTACATGCTGCCACAAATTCTGATATTCTTGGTCTACTTTTGCTACTTCCAGAATCTGATTCTAAAAATTAGATTCAATCTGATTCAAGTATAATTCATAAAGGCCGTGAAATTTTCTGCTCAAGGAATTTTCCATCTTATTCTCTTTTCCTTTTACATGTTGAATATCGAAATCAAATTCGCTAAGAAATGCATTCCACCTTGCTTATCAAGCATTCAAATTAGCCTTCTTAAAGTAGTTGGTTTAGCTACTATGATCGGTTATAAGCACAAATCTATTTCCTAACAAATAATGCCTCCATATTTGCAAGGCATGGACAACTGCAGTTAGTTCCAAATCATATGCTGAATATCTTTGTTCATGATCCTTCAGCTTCCTAGATTCATATGCTATAACTTTTCCTTCCTAAATCAACACTGCTCCTACACCTTCTTTGTATGCATTTGTACATACTTTGAATTCTTTTCTTGGATCTGCCACCTTCAGAACAGGTACAGTAGTTAACAACTCTTATAATAACTCAAAATTGTTTTGACACTCTTGTGTCCATTTGAAAACTATTCCTTTCCTTTGCAAAGAAGTAATAGGATACGCTATTTTGGAGAAGCCATTAATAAATCGCCGGTAGTAACCAACCAAACCCATAAACCAGCGTATGTCTGCCACATTCTTTGGTACCTTCCATTCCATAATTGTTTTCATCTTCTCTGGGTCCAAAACTATTCCCTCTACTAAAATTACATGCCCCAAGTATTGGATCTGTTCTTCAAAAAAGTCGCATTTATTAATCTTTGTATAGAGCTGATACTCTCTTAGCATTTTCAGCACAATACGCAGATGTTCTTTGTGTTCTTTCTCATTTTTAGAGTAAATCAAGATATCATCAATAAAAATTAACACAAACTTATCCAAGCATGGGTGAAAAATTCCATGCATTAAGATCATAAATGTTGCTGGTGCATTTGTTAACCCAAATGGTGGCACCACGCATTGTAGTATCCATACCTTGTACGGAAAGTTGTCTTGCTTATATCTTCATCCTTGATTTGGATCTAATGGTAGCCAGAACTTAAGTGTATTTTGGAGAACACTGTAGCGCCTTTGACTTGGTCAAATAAATCATCAATGCGCGACAACGGGTATTTTTTTTAACAGTCAATTTTTTGAGCTGACAATAATCCATACACATACACATAGTATAGCATGGGTGCATTGCATGGGGACACACTAGGCCATATATAACCTTTATCCATCAACGCCTGCAATTGCATCTTTAATTCTGTTAACTCCAGTACACTCATTCTGTAGGGAGTCTGGGACACAGGTGCTGCCCCAGGTAATAACTCAATAGTAAAATCAATATCTCTTTTTGCTGGCAGCCCTGGAATCTCTTCCATAAAAACATCTTGAAATTCTTGTACAATAGGAATATTTTCTAATATGGTAGTTTTGTCTTTTGTATTGGTGAACCTCACTTAAATTGGATAAAGTTGGGAACCCTTCCATATGCATTTACTTAGCTGTGATGCAGTAATGGGTTGCAACTTTAAAGGATTTTTAATGCCTTGCAATTCCTCTCTTGACCCGTCATTAGACTTGAAATGTATAATCTTATTTTTACTGTCCACCAATGACCAGTGTCTTTCCAGCCAATCCATTCCCAATAATATATCATAAGAGCCCAATGGTAGAACATTGAGTTCCACAGCTATGTGCTGGTCCCCAATTTTTAATTCACAATCAGGTACTTTAGTATGAACCCGTCTTCTAGTACCTGTCGCCAGCTGGACTAGCCATGGATTTTTAAATTTCTGTTCCTGAAATTTACTATTTTTGACTACATGAGGGTGTATGTAGCTCAAACTGGCAACGAGATCATTTAAATAATAAATAGCTCGATTTTTAATCTTACCTTATAATTCTATCATGGTCAGATGGTAATCTGCTTATCGATCCTCCAGTGCTACGTTGATTCTGGGTATGTTTTGAGCTACATCCCCCACCGTTGACACTTCTTTCTGATTTGCTGCCACCTCACTTCGTCCTCGATGTGGACAGTTCTTAAAATAATGAACTTCTCCACATCCCCAAAACTGTAACAGGGGTTTATGGGGTTGTCCAATGTCTGGTCTACTAGAAGCTTCATTAGGTCTTTCTTCTCTTGTCCATTTAGTTATGTTTTGGCTTTTTCCATTATGTTTGTTGAATGGATGTCTGGTAGCATTCTTGAAATTGTTGCATCTGCTATTTCTGTTATTAGAAAAAAATTCTGCCCTTTCGTGGGTGGCCAATTTTTCCCAACTTATCCCTTCGCCTTGGACTGTTGATAGCACATACTTGCCTTCCTAATTTCTTTGTCCATGGTCTTTTGATTCATGAACTCAATCCTTTCCTTCATATGAACCGACAAACTGCTCAAAAACCGCTACACCTTGGCTTTTTCATCACACAGGTAGGGTACATATCTTAGTAAAGTCGTGAATTTCATAATAAACTCATCCATAGTCATTTGGCCCAGTTTCAAATCATGAAACTCTGGGGATTTTTCATCATAAAATCTTTCAGTTATGTATTTCTCTTTAAAGTACTACTGAAACTCATTCCAAGTTACGTTTTGATCTTCAACCCCTCTTACATTCTTCATTTCCTCCCACCACAGGGTTACTTTTCTCCCGCAACTCATAAATGGCTAGGCGAGCCTTCAACTTGCTATTATACTCATACACCTGAAAGTAATTATTCATATTTATAATCTAAGCTTCCGCCATTTCCTCTGCCTCTCCATAAAATGTAGGAGGCTTGATCTTCCGAAATTCTCCTTGTATCTCCACTTTCTTCTTCTTCAACTCTTGCTCTTCCATAACTTCCCAGATTCAGCCTCATTATAGGTTCACTTGTATGGATTTTTGGCATTCTACTATCCTCCTCATCATCATCTACACCTTGGCGCTGATCTCTATTTTCCTAAGTATTTCTCTCATGACTTGGTTGTTGACTGGGAGGATTCTGTCTGTTCGAGAGACTCTTCAATATTTTCTCTTGTTTCCTCATCAATATTTCATTGAAACTACGAACTTTAAGCATTTTTGTTTGCAGTTGTTGAACAATATCCAGTAATCTATTGGTTTGTCACTATTGTTCTTCCAGTATTCTGTTGTTCTGTTGATATTGGTCCACACTTATTTGTACCCAAATCTCAGGACTGACTTCATGATTGGTTATAGGATGAGTCTCTCCCATGTTCAGAGGTGGTTGTTGACTTGATCCTCTTCTCATGATGATGATTTACCAGAATCTGGTTCCTGTACTTTTCACAATATCAAAACATTAATTTCATAAAATTACCTACACAACAGTAGGTATGGTTCTGGCCTAATTGGCCCAGTTCTTAAACTAAGCTTTGATACCACTTGTAACACCTACTTCTAACTACCATAAAAAAAATTCATAAGTTTACTTGCAACGTTTCTTATTCTGAAATGACTAAACACAAGGTCGTCACTAATGAAATATAGTATAAGCTCCAACACAAAGAATTTTTTGTCTTCAATACGGTTTGCTATAAACATTATGCAGACTACATTCTCTATTCTGAAATTATAAAAGTAACATAAAATTTTTAGTTAAAATTTACTTGCATTCAAACCCTTGAAGAGTAACAAAAAAAATAAAATAAAATAGTTTTCTGGTACAAGTAAATACCTATTTACTTACCATTCTTGTACAAAATTAAAATAGTCAATTAATTATACTATATTTTTGTAAGCTTTTGTATTATATTGGTTTAGTAGCAAAACAGGTTAATCAAATAATGCACATCTTTCTGCAACTATTTCCATTTGCCATAAATTTTTGTTCCTAGTTACCCAACACTACCCTAAGGAAAAACAGTGAATTAAATGTTGTAAATACCCAGTTCAAAGTTTAGGATTTTATCAGTAATTGTTGGTTCCACCCAACCATAAGCAAGGCAATTATGTCCTCTACTTCCCCCTTGCTCCACACTAGGTCTAAGGAATTTTTTTGAGAATAGAAGTCTGACCTCACGATTAAGTAATCCAGTCTAGCTTCTCTAGGGTAATTCCTTGAGTTCCACTGGTACTTCCTCTAGCTCGGGAAAACTCAAAATAAGCATGCAATGGTTAACACCCTGACTCATCTGCACGGAGAACCCCATTCCCTCTCAGGATTTTCACTTAAATCCTTTTCAGAATGGGTAACTGTGAGAATTGTCTCAACCTCTTCCTGGGTTTCTTGGAATATTTTTACCACACAGTTACTTTCACCCTTTACATAAATATAAAACTGTCATTTAATTAAATACTTTAAAATAAATATTGTGTTAATTATTCTTAACAAATGTCTCATTCGTTCTAATTTAGAATATGTCTAATCAAGTAAAAGTAAATGCTAAATATAGAAGTTACAATTATATAGGTAATTAAGTGGATGGTAAGGATTTAACCTCCACAAAATATTATGGATTATTCCTAATAATAGTCTCAGATCAAAGGTTCATATTTATCTTAAAGTAGTTATGTCATTTCTTTCCCTTTTATAAAGTTGCTCAATTAATAAAAAAATGTCATATGGACCAATGTCATATGAAATCACATATGGTTTCTTCAACATGTGATGTTGATAAGCTAGGATATTGACCCATGGTAATGTAACAAAGCATATTTATAGGTTAAGAATCATATTACATATTTTTAAAAATATATATATAATTAATAATAATTATTTAAAATAAACATGTAATTTAGTTAATTTTCATAATTTTTTAATGTAACCAATACCATATATCCCATGAAGTGATTTTATGTTTGTGATGAATTGATGCTTATGAGCATTTATTGACCATTTAATATATAGCTAATCTAGTATAATTTTATATAGCATTATAAAAAAATAAATTTATATATATATATATATATATATATATATATAATTTTGAGTGAGAAATATATTCAAATCCTTCTCATTTTAGAATATTCAATGCAGATTCGAAAAAAAATAAAGTATATTTTCATCTTTGAGTGAGAAATACATTCAAATTCTTTTCTTTTTAAAATATGCAATGTATACATTAAATAAAACATTTTAAATATGTATATTAACTAATATAATTTAGTATTAATTTGAATAAAAATATTTTAATATTAAATATAAATAAAATACTTGAATTCTTACCCATATATATATTAATTATATGTGTAATTTATTTCATACAATAATATTTAAAAAATAAATGTGTGAATTATCAATAAAAATATTTCAATAAGCATAATTATGGAAAAATAGTAATATTTAAAAAACAAATGTGTGAATGATTAATAAAATATTTCAATAAGCTTGATTATGGAAACAATTTAATGCCTATAATATTTGAATAACCAAAATAGGACGTAAAAAATTGAAAAAAAATCATCAATAAAAATATTAATTACATGTGTAATTAAATTTAATTTGATACAATAATATTTTAAAAATAAATGTGTAAATTATCAATAAAATATTTCAATAAACACGATTATGGAAATAACGTAATTTCTATCATATTTGAATAACCATAATAGGCATGATTATGGAAACAATTTAATGTCTATAAGTACACAATAAATAAAATATTTCAAATCACTATCATAAAAAAAAAAAAAAAAAATCAAACATGAATCGAGTATTAAATAAAATATTTCAATATTTATTTTAATATTTTAAATAATTTTTTTTTTTAACTAATTTTAAACCTTTTTATTTGAATAGTTTTATTTTCGAAATTTTTTATTTTTTTGTTTTTTTTTAATACTTATTTTTTATTATGATTTTGATTTTGATTTTTATGAGTGATATTTTATCTTTAATGCCATGCCTAAAAATTATTGGAATTTTATTTTCTTAAAGGTGATAGTTTATCTTTAATGTCATTCTTAGATTTGTAAAGCTTTTCACAGACACTATAATAGATTATCATTAGTACCATGCCTAAAAATTGTTGGAATTTTAAGACTTTTGATATTTTATGTTTACTGTCATGTTTATCGTTGAAATTTTAAGGTTTTTTAGAGTCATGATATTTTATCTTTAATTTTATTATTAAAAATTGTTGACAATTTACATCGAAAAGAAAAAGACATTATTCCAACATGATCACTTTTCATTTTCAAGGTGTTTTTTATACACAAAAAATTGACAACTTTATTCCAACATCAACACTTTTCATTTACAGGCTATTTTTTGCACACACAAAATTGGCGATATTATTCCACCATCAACACTTTTTATTTCGAGGGTGTTTTTTCAATCATTTTTCAATAAAAAAATTGGTTTTTAGCATAATTAAACAATGTTGAAATTTGACCCTAAAATAATAACAGTGCATTCTGGAAGACACCCTTTTTGTTTTACTGTTGTTTTTTCATGTTTTTTTCAGTTTTTTTGGGCTAGAGTTCTCATTTTGAGGTAATAGTTCTTGTTTGATCGATAACTATGTTTCCTTAGAACCTAGTAGTATCTTGCTAGTTCAGTGTACCAATTCTCTTTTTTATTTCATGCGCAATCCTTTCTTCCACTAGAAAATCTTCTTATATTTCCTTTTTCTCCCACAATCTCCATTCTTCTCCCACAACCCTACCTTTATTTCCTATCATGCTCATTCTAGTGGTTCGGAATATTTTAGGAAGATGGAGGGTTTTCTTCATTGTGAGAACTGTAACTTCAAATATGCCCTTTAAAAAATTCCCTTTCCTTGATCTCAACTGACTCGTAACTATTTTCCTGATAGTTAGGTAGCCTAAATACTCACGTGTTGGATCCTCTTATATTTTTAAATAAAAAATAAGTGGAGAAAATAATATTTCATTCATAACAAATAATATTTAAATATTTCATCAAGATTTCAAACTTTAATTTCAACCCACGGCTTTTGTCCAAACATAAATTTCTACCTGAAAATAAAACTATAAAATTCTAATAGTTATAAATTAAATCAAGGGGTATTACGCCCTTACATGCTATGTCAAACATAAAATGGACTTGGGATAAGAGGTAAAATGGTTTCAACATCTTTCCTTTCCTTCACGATTATGTTTTCTCTTTTGATGTTGAGTTCTGTTAGTTTATTGTTGGTGGTTTTTTCATCATTCGTCCCTCAGAGGTTTAAGATTGTTTCTTTATTATTTATAGCTAGGGGGTATTGTTGTGTAGTAGGAGGGTGTTTTGTATTTGTTTCTGAGGACTTCTCTATCTTGTAATATAGGGTTGCATGGATTATGTCACCCCTCTTTTCTTGTATTTGACCTGAGATATGATTATTATGTTTCTCATCACCCACGATTATCATGCACTTTTATTATTTTCTTGTTTTTCTCCTGTTGAGGAATTATGCCTCGTAAATGCATGTGAAGTCGAAGGGGTAGTGCGGTTAGAGGAAAGTAGGTTCATGTGAGGGCATATGTTTAAGTTGAGTGAGATGAAACGATGTTTCACTTAATAACCCCTTATATCATCTATGATGAAATACTGCAGCTAGAATCTCATAATATCATAATTTGTTAGGCATATTTAGATTCTAATATTGTGGAAAAAGTTACTAACTACCTTCCTAGCCTTGGACATACCAGGGGAAAAATGATATAGTATTTGAACTCAGTCACCTTACGTTGGAAGATAAAAACTCTTTTAAGAAGATTCCTAAAAGAGGAAAATGATGAATAGAACAACACTTCCATGAATGCGATTCAAAGGGTGAAATTCCATCAATTTGCATGTATGGAAAGTCTTTACGCTCCATTTTTTCATGTGGAGAGTCATCTCCAATGTGAACTCAAACCTTCTACTTCTCTTGGTTCTAGTCCAATGACCTTTTCTCTAGAGACATCATCAAACTCTTGATATCTTATCACCTTTTGTTATAGCTTTATATATTTCAATGCTTCACTTTCATTTTCATATTTAGATATTATGGGTTGCAAAATTTTTTTTTTTTTACTGTTCGTAGTAAATTATGAATCAATATATATAGTTTCCCTCATGGTATATTGAGACCAATAATGGTTTGATATTTGCTGATTTGTGGCAGATAGAATGTTGTAATTTTCTATTTTGAGGTAATGTAAATTAACATAATTTTTGTTTGAAGTAAAGTATCAATATTATCATCCTCTTTGTACTTATAGAGTTTATTCTTTCACTAAAATGCATACTCCAACCAAGTATGGTACAAATGTCATAATTTCTTGCTTAACATTTCCAACCCCAACCCATGGTTTTTCAAATGGTATTCCTCTCTAATGTAGTATATTTAAAGGCTAATAATTAAGCTAGTCAAGATCCATCTTAAATTCAGATCTATAAAATGTTGAGAGTGATCAAGTATATCTTCACTCCAAAACAGGTTTGCACCTCAACACAGAATTGATCCATCTAAGTGTGTGGTAGATACATAGTTAATATGTATTTAAGATAGTTAATATTACAATTTCACATGAAAACAACATGTATTTTCTTCCATATTTAACATAGAATTGACTTTCAATGTAAAAGATAATAATAATAACAATACAAAATTATCTTACTCTTTATCACAAATAAAATATTTTAACATCAAAATGTATTTATAATCACACAAGTTTATTTTCATTTTAACTATGTTTCTATACACTTGAAATTATTTCGATTATATGTAGAATTTCTTTTAGGTCTTGCACAACTCTGGTCAATTCCATTCGCTTTATAAATAAAAAATCAATCTAATACTTTGACTTTCCTGTATACTTATTTTGTCCCCATATGTGTAGGACAATAGAGTTATATTTTTATTGTAGTATTATTTTGTATCTCTGTTCCTCATTAAATATTTGATTTTTATTATATCGTAATGGAGAATTATTTCAGCCCCTTGCGCTTATATATATATATATATATATATATATATATATATATATATATATATACATATACATACCTTAGACTAGCCTCAACCAATTAACTCAATTGTCTTTCAAAAAAATCCTTAATGCATAAGACCTTGGATGCATGTTTCCTTGTCCTCGTTTTCTACATCTACTCCTCACAACAAAGTTAATCTATATGCCAATCTAAAACTTATTTCAATCCTATGTTTTCTGCATTCAATGGTGACCCAAAAAATCTTTTTTATGGTCTTCAAATTATTAAATGGGTCAAAATTTATAAACAAGAGTTTGTTACTTAGAGATAAAAATATTAATCCAATTATGCATTGATGGTTTCTTTGTAAGGAATTCTATAAGAACCTTCTTTGTAATGAATTTTGTAAGAAACTTAGGCACAAAAATTAAATTACTTATTTGAGTATTTGAATATATAATATGAGAAACCATGCTCCTCCAAACCAATGAAGCACTACTTCAGCAATTCCACCCAAGCCTCAAGAAACCCTTCTATCATGAATCAAATTAGTAATTCTTTATAATTTCCCTTCTTGGAACCTAACATTGTCTTGCAAGTTTAGTTTCCCAATTCTCTTTGTTCTTTCATGTGCATATTTCTATCCCACTAGAAAATCTTTTTATATTTCCTTTTTCTCCCACAATATCCCTTCCTCTCCCACAACATGAGCTCGTGGTTAGGAATATTTTTAAAAGATGGAGTAATTTTTTTACCTATGAGAATTTTCACTTAAAAAATGCCCTTTCTTGGACTACAACTGATTGTTAACTAATTTCCTCATAGCTAGGTAGCCTAACTAATCACATGTTGGATCCTATTATATTTTTAAATAAACAATAAGTGGAATAAATAATATTTCATTCATATAAATTAATATTGACCTCTTTCATAAAGATGTTCAAATTTAATTTCAACCCATGAATACTCTCCAAACATAAATTTCTACATGAAAATAAAACTATAAAAGTCTAATTTGTGAATAAATACATAAGGGGGTCTTATACCCTTACATGGAATGTCAGATATAAAATGGACTTGGGACAAGAGGTAAAATGGTTTCATCATCTTTCCTTTCCTTTTTGATTATGTTGTCTCTTTTGGTATTGAGTTTCGTGAGTTTCTTTCTAGTGGTTTTCTCGTAATTCATCCCTTGGAGGTTTAGTATTCGTTATCTATTATTTATAGTTGGGGGGATTGTTGTGTTGTAGTAGGGTGTTATGTATTTATTTCCAAGGACGTCTCTCTCATGTAATCTAGGGTTGAAGGGATTATTTCTCCCCTCTTTGATTGTCTTTGACCTTATATGGGATTATTATGTTTCTCTTCACCCGGGATTAGCATCCCTTTTTAAAATTTTCTTGTGATTTTCCTCTAGAGGAATTATTCCTCCTTAATGCATGTGAATTTGAAGGTGTAGAGGGGGCATATGATAGTAGTGTCATCCGAGGGCCTAAGATCAAGTTGGGGAATTTGTAATGATGTTTCACTGAATAAACCCTTTTAACATCTATGATAAAATCTTCCATCTAGAATTTCATGATATCATAATTCGTTAGGCCTATTTATATTCTATGATTGTGGAAGAAGTTACCTACTACATTCCTAACATTGAACATACTAGGGGGGAAAGGATCTAGTATTTGAACTAATTCACCTTACATTAGAAGCTAAAAACTCTTTTAAGAAGAGTCCCAAAAGAGAAATCTGATGACTATATCAATACTTCCATGAATGAGATTCAAAGGGTGCAATACTTCCATGAATGAGATTCAAAGGATGAAATTCTATCAACAGGCATGTATGGCTAGTCTTTACGCTAAGTTTTTGCATGTGGAGGGTCACCTCCAATGTGAACTCAAACCATCTACTTCTCTTGGTTTCAATGCAACAACCATTTCTATAGAGTCATCATCACACTCTTGAGATATTATGACATTTTTTATAGCTTTATATCTTTTCATGGTTTAATTTTATTTTCATATTTAGCTATTATGGTTGCAAACTCTATTTTTTTACTTTTGGTAGTAAATTATCAATCAAGAAATCTAGTTTCCCTCGTGGTAGATTGAGACCAATAATGATTTGATATTTTCTTATTTGTGATAGATGGAATGTTCTAATTTTATATTTTGAGGTAATGTAAATTAACATAAAAAAAAATTAAGTAAATTATCAATATTATCATCATCTTTGTACTTATAGAGTTTATTCTTTCAATAAAATGCATTCTCCAACCTAGTATGATACATATGTCATAATTTTTTTCTCAACGTTAACCAAACACAAACCCATGGTTTTTCAAATGGTATTATTCTCTGATGTATTATATTTAAAGGATAATAATTAAACTAGCTAAGTTCCATCTTAACGTGATACCTACAACGAGTTGAGAGTGATGAAGTATATTTTCACTCCAAAACAGGTTTGCACCTCAAGACAAAATTGATCAATCTAGGCACTATTAGTCATCAGTAATTTTTACCTGTTTAGATGACTAAATCCTTGTCCAAGATTTCTACAAACAAAACTCACAAAAGTCTTGTGAGTTCTAGAAATCTCACTTCCTTCATTATCCTTAGGATAAAGTTTTCACTATCCTGCTACTCTGTTGAGGCATGGCCATCCTATCATTCCAAGAAGAGAAAATCATAGACTGATGTCCCTCACTCTCACTATGCTTGCCACCTCTACCTATAAAACTCTATCTATGTTTGCATAAGACCTCTATTTTCACACCTTGGTTCACCAAGTAACCCAAACGTTTTCCTCTACTCACCAAGTGCCTCAAGCAATGGTGATTTCAAAACTCCCTTTCTAAGATCTTTAGATAAATCAAATTTTCTTAGCTGTCTAGGATGGAAGTGCATAAAGGTGTTTCAAAACCCTGTTTCCACCTCCAAACCCTGATTCAACGTTTTCAGTCAAAGACCTATTCCAAAAGACATCCCAAATAAGTCATATAAAGTCTCCTAGGTTATGCACTATCATGGTTCTAAATTCACTGCTTCTAAAGATATTCAAAGGTAAAGTCAAGAGAACACAAGGATGAAGCTTATCATTGTCCAAAGAACATCAAAGACCTCCAAATATATCCTCTTGATCAAGCAGTAAGCCTGCAAAGGAATAATTTACCATGTCGAAGCATTTCTGCAGAAATGCTTTATAAATGATCAATAGCATAATAGAGGCACACATGAGCAACACTATACACTAATCAAAGAGATCATTCAAAAAGGTATTTGGCCTGAAGCACAATTTTGGTAAGGGGACAACTGCCTCTTACTTACATTTATTCAAAAGAGTCAAAAGGCTATAAACCTACCAAGAGGTAAGGTAATGAGAGGCACCATCTCAAGAAAACCACTCACAGCCATGAGGAGAGGCAACAAAGTATGGGTTTGATGGGTGTGAGGATCTATGACGGTTTTGACCAAGAAATAAAGAAATACTAGGGTTACAAACACAAAGGACACCTCAACCCCTTAAAATGATCATAGAAGGCTTTTAGACATAAGAAATAATTTTGATAAGTGTTTCTTTGAGAAATTAGAAGATAACATTGTTTTTTTTCTTCTAAGCATCCCTAAAAAAACTCAAAAGTTTGGGAAGATGGAAAAAGATGGTCGAAAAGTGAAAAAGAAGCCTCCTTCATCACAGCAGATGGTTTCAAAGGATTTTCAAACTACCTTCTAAGGTTTGGCAGACAAGCACTAAATCCACTTCCTCAAAAGGTAAAATCAGAGGTTTAAAGAAGATAAAAAGGGGAAAACATCAAAATAACTACTCTACTACACCAAAGGTAGAAAAAATGATGAACAATATCAGTCAAAAGAGGAAAGAAATGTCAGTTCGAGGTTATTTCTCTAAGAAGAACAATTAGAAGCATATTCAAATTTTTAAAAGGGGCAAGCACGAGTTAAAAGACAGTGGGAAAGTGAAAAGAGACCAAACATTATAAAGTGGGTTTCAACTTTGATTTTTACCAAAAGGTATCAAAAAACCACAAAAAACATCTCCCCACTCCATTGGTCATTTGCAACACATAGTGAGAGCTTTTCAAATTTTCTAATAGAGTCCTCGGGCAATTTTTTCGGGTGCTGCGCTCCTGAGTAGCTGCGATGCGTTCCTATAATGTCTCCCTATACAATTGTCCACTACGCGATGCACGCTTGTAGAATAGTGCCGCGCTCCTACTGTTTGCCTGACGTTCAGGAAGGGTGGCACGACACCACGTTCAGGGCCGCTCGACGCAAACAGTGTTGCGCTCCTGCCACAGTTTTAAAACTCTGCACAAAGGAACGTTCAGGGCTACCTGATGGAAACGATGTTGCGCTCCTGCAACAGTGTGTAGAATCTGCATGAAGGCATGTTCAGGGCCACCCGAAGGAAATGGTGCTACATTCCTGCCACAATGTGAAACCTCTACACAAAGGCATGTTCAGGGCCGCCCAATGGAAACTATGTTGCGGTCCTGCCACAGTGTGCAGCCTCTGCATGAAGGCACGTTTAGAGCAGCCTGACGGAAACAGTGCTGCGCTCCTGCCACAGTGTGCAGCCTCTGCACGAAGGCACGTTCAGGGCTACCCGATGGAAACGGTGTTGTGCTCCTGCCACAATGTACAGCCTCTACACGAAGGCACATTTGGGGCCACCTGACGGAGTTGTGCTGCACTCCTACCATAGTTTTTCGGCTCTGCACGAATTCACGTTCAGGGGTGACTCGACTCTTCCCACAAGTTTTTTGAGCTATTTTTTCAACTGTGGAGGTGCTTTGAGAGGTATTTTTGAACTGTTCCTACATGTGCATGTTTTTCTAAAGATAAGGTCTCAAAGAATATTGAAATTTGGTTTAGAAAAGACAGTGAAATCCTAAAAGATAACACTTGGCCTACACACTATTGGGCCTTGACCTAATTAGAAAACTTCACCATATCATTCACCATTGCCACATAATTATACAAGAAATGCCCATTCTCTTTAAATATTTTGAGGCAGAGGTAAAATAAATAAAAATCTGAAGAATATAATGTTGACATTGATGAGGCAACTCAAAGACCTAAAAAACAGCAAATGAAGGGAGGGATTCCAAATAGGTTTGAACCTATAAGCACTGAAGAGCTGATAACCTCCCCTACTATTTTTTCCTATTTTCAAGAATTGGGATGTTATGAATTCTATAAAAAGGTACAAAATATCCGAAGTCACCCTCAGTTGACCAAGCTATTTGCCCTAAACCTTCATAAACATCAAGTAAACCTAGCCAAGGTAAAATTTGAGTTGACCGCCTATGCCATCTCTAGGGCCACTCGAATAACTTGCATGGGAGAAAGGTGGTTCAAACAAAAGCATCTAGACCTAAGCCACTATCGCTCATTTTTGAAACCAAGTTGTCAAACTAATTACAAAACCATGTTCCCCTTCTCTCATGTATTTGACAGATATGCTTTCCTAATGAAGATCATCATGAAATACTTCACCTATGAGGATAGGTTCTCCAAATTTTATTCTTACCATATAAAACTCCTCATGCACTTCACCAAAACAAAGCTGCTACATATAACCTAATACCTTTGCAAAAGTATTGAGAAAATATCTTCCATCATAAAAAAAATGCCTCCATCCCAACAAATATCAAGCCTTTTTCATCATTCCCTCATCAAAGTGATTGTCTTACACCAACTAGAACAACAAGGCATCCCTTGGGAGGGTTTCATCGCCCACGATGATTTCAACACTCCACAGCTGATCCCTCTGCAAATTTTTCCATCATCATCTCAAAATCCTCCTCACACACCTCCATCACCCTCCACTGACCATGGTTCATCTTCTTCACATGAATATTTTCCTCAAATAGACTCTGCTCATTCACCTTCCCTTAAGGAATCAGAGAATGAAGAAATCAATAATGGCCAAGAAGAAACCAGTGATGGCCAAGAAGAAAGCAGTGATGACCAAGAAGAAAGCGGTGAGGGAAAGGATTATGAAAACAAAGAGGATGATGAAAAAAAGAGGAATATGGAAAAGAGGACAATGGACATGAAGAAAACAATGATAGAAATGAAGAAAATAATGGTGCAAATGAACAAATAGATGATACAAATGAGGAAATTTGTGAGGGAGAGGAAGACGGCCAAGAAGAAATTAATGAAGGGAGTGACCAAGAAGAAAGTATTGGTGAAGAAGAAATTAGAGATGAAAATAGTGAGCCCAATAATGAGAAAAGGGACCAAAATAGTGGCTCTAGTGATGAAGAGTAAGATTCCAAGGGTACAAAGTCAGAGACAACTTGTGAGGAGGAAAATAATGAGCTACAAGAAGGCCAAAACAATGAGCCTAGTGACAGTCAACACACTAGTGGCAGTCAACAAACTAGTGACAGTCAAGGAAAAGGAGTAAATAATGGACCAAACAGTGAAGAAGAACTCAGCCAAACAGACAATATGCATAATGGTGAAGGGAAAAATTCTGAAGGCAATGAACATAGAAAAATTTCAAATGATATAAGTTATGAAAAAGAAGTTGAAATTAAAGGTAAATACCATAAGCAAGACAGTGAAAACAGTGGTTCAAATGATGAAGAGAATGACATTCGTGAAGACAAATATGTACCAAGCAGTAATGAAGACACTTCTAGCATTGCAAAAATAGAGGATGACAGTCCTAAGGGTCTTGAAAGTGATGATGGCATAAAATATATTGAGGATTCTTATCAAAAGGGTGGCCAAGAACAAGGTAAGCAAGATGCACACACAGAGATCATCCATGAGGAGAAAAATAGTCCTAAGGTCACTAGTGATGAAGATTTGCAAGTAAAACTTGTTGCACCTTTCACCATTACCTATCAAAGAGGAGAGAGGCACGTGTTTGATGCATCTAAAGGACAAGGGGCCATGCCATACTCCTCATTTCAAATGAAAGAAAAAGGTAAACAACAGATGAAAGAGTAAGAGGAAAACCATGAGGGAGAAAGAGAATTTGAAATCATCAACATAAACAGTGATGATGAAAATTAAACAATAATTGAAAACTCCCTTCTACAAGACAGGAATGCATAGATCAAGGATTTGGAAGCTTAGGGAGAGCTAAAGATCTCATTCACTTTTTTCAGATGAAGAACAAACAAATGAGTGGCCAGCTGACCATCTATGAAGCAAGGGCACTCAAATACTGGAAAGAGGCTCAAAGGTAACAAGTAAAATTGGAGGAGTATATGGGTGCTTATGAGGAAATAAGTGATGAATAGGGTCAAACTAGAAAGAGACCTAGGAATATGGGTCTTAGGAAAGCATTGGCAAAGTAAAGAGAGGAAGAATCAGCCCAAGCACAACAACTTCCACTCACTGAACTCCTTTCCATGGAAGTTGAGCATGATAGGGAATCATGGATTGAAAGGGAAAACCTACATCTAGAGGCCAAACTAGAGAAGGCCAACAACGACTTGAGCTTGCAACGGAGAATGACTGAGCACTATAAACAAAGAAACCACTTTGCAAGGAAAAATCTCAAAACTGCCCAAAATGAGGGCCCAACACCAAATGATGAAAAGGACCAAGATATGCTTTGTATTTTGGCCCAAGCTTCTCTACAGGTCTTCAGGGACCCATGAGGCACCTACCTACCAATTTTGAGAGAAATTGAATAAGTTTTTATATTTTGCAAAATTTGAGGCTAGGAGCGCAACACATCCTATGTTGTGATTTTTCCCAAGGCATCTTCAGGAGGAGAGGCTGAAATTTTTGGATTACCCATCATTATATGAGTATTCTCACTAATTTTCAGCTGAATTGGAATTGTTTTGACCCCTCAGAAAGGTCAAAAACACTCATTTTTTCACCTTTCTGCCCACTTTTCTGAGCATGTGTTGTGCTCCTTGCAGTCTTGGCATTTTCATTTTTTGGGAAACTTGCAGAGGTCATATTGATGAAATGAAAGTATATCTAAAAAGTATATTTCAATGGATTTCCAACGAGCCATCACGAAGCCTTTTCTGTGTTAAGTCCCTATATTAATAGTGTAGTCCCTTATTATGTTAGTGTAGTCCCCCTTATTATTATTGTTGTAACCCTGTAATCCACATATTGTTATTATTGTGCCCTTACATTATTATTTTTAGGTCAGCTAGGATTACATTGTGGCCCCACTAAGATTACATTATGGCCCCGTGGACTCCTATATATAGAAAGGAGGTTTTGTAATTTGTATCATCCAAGAATTGTTCATTCATGTAATGTATTGGAGGTTGCCCCCTCGAGGTGGCTTATTTTTAAGGCATCGATATCTCTTTTATACTATTTTTGCAGCTGGTTTCACAACATTTGGTATTAGAGCTTTGGATTCTAAGGTTTCACTGCACCAAACAGGTCATCATGGAATTTTCACTATAACTTTGTTTCTACGAAGTTTTAGAAGTCGAAATTTTTTGAGTACGAAGTCAAAATCCCGAGGAACTTCGTTGCAAAATTTCAGAGTTTGGTTCATAATATTTTCGGAGATATGATCTATGGAAGTTAGGTCTTTTTGCAGGCTCCTGAATTTAACATAAACAGGTCATTGTGGAATTTTCGCTATAAATTTGTTTCTGTGAGGGTTCAGAAGCTGAATTTTTAGAGTGTGAAGCCAAATTCCTAAGGAATATTGTCACAAAATTTTAGATCTTGGTTCGCAATATTTTTGGAGATATGGTTTGTGGAAGTTAGAGCTTTTTCAGGATCCCGAATTTCATCTCAAAGAGGTGATCATGGGAAAGTCTTCATAACTCTCTCTCTGAGCATCAGATTGGAATCCAGTAAAAATTGGCTGGAAGTACACGGACTTTAGTTTCCTATCTATAAATTTTAGAGCCAAAGGGGCAAACAGTGACACGTGGCAATTCGTACAAATTCTCTCTACTGAACTAGTCCATAATTAGGTCATTGTGGAAGATTGGACATAAATTTTCCTTGCAGAATCCAAATCAAGTCAAACCTGTGGAATTTGAAAGAATTTTTAGAGGACTACTACAGGGCCAAATTTTAGATATTGAGGATCTGCAAGTATAGAGATAAGTCAATTTCAATATCGAGCTCATCAAAAGTAAGAAAAGGGTGTGTTTTAAAATTGCATAACATTTGTTTGAAAAAGCAGTTTGAAGTGATTCCAAGGGAATATTTTAGAATTTTGATCACTATTGGGTTCTATAATACCTCCAAAAAATAATTCCATACCCATTAAGCCCTCAAAAAGCTATAGTATGACACATGAAGAGGAAGAATTGAAGTATGAGATATCAAAATTACAGTACCAAGTGCAAAAAATTTCGATCTTACGAAGAGCAACCGAAGATGACACAGATGGTTTAAAAGCAGAAATGGAGGCTAAGTTGGATGGTTTAAAGGATCAAATAATAGCTAATATGGATGATAAATCAGTGGAAGATCACATCGAGCATCAACAACAATTTCTCCAACTCTCAAAGGATAGCCTAAATCTGGTGCAGAATCTAATGAAACAATAGGAAGATCAACATCACATCGAAAGAATTCTTGAAGTAGTCATAGGAACAAGAACTCAACAAGTACAATCAATTTTAGAGTATCTAAGAAAGTGGAAGAACCTTCCTGTAGAAGATTCCACATGGGAGGATGAGAATATTATACAGAAGCATCAATAAATAATCAAGTGTTGAGGACAACACTTGTTGGAAGGAGAGGGGCATGTTAAGTCCCTACATTAATATTGTAGTCCCTTATTATCTTAGTGTAGTCCCCCTTATTGCTATTGTTGTACCCTTGTAACCCCCATATTTTTATTATTGTGCCCTTACATTATTTTTTTTAGGTCGGCTAGGATTACATTGTGGCCCCATGGACTCCTATATATATAAAGGAGGTTTTTTCATTTGTATCATCCAAGAATTGTACATTCATGTAATATATTCGAGTTTGCCCCCTCGAAGTGGCTTATTTCTAAGGCGTTTATATTTCTTTTCTTCTATTTTTGGAGTTGGTTTCACAACATTCCGACATCGGGAAGGCCTCCAAAACACTACTGCAAAAAGGCCTATTTCTATGTTGTGCTCCTGGCATGATTTTAATTTTTGATACAGTGTGTTGTGCTCCTATAGATGACTGGGAAGAATGGCAAGTTTTCACATGCTTTTCAGAGCTTAAAAGTCAATTTAGTTGCTATTTTTGGCCAGAAAATATATTTTTTAGATATTTTTGTGCCTTGGGCCTTGCAGGGCCTCAAGGACAGCTTAGGATATTTCTTGTTGGCCAATAGGCTTCTATATACTCTCTTTGGTTTTCCTTCTATATGCTTATTATATATTGCATGAAGATTCATTGTAAGCAGTTGGGAACTTGATGTGTTTAAGAGCAATACATGGTTTTTGGAAGTTGAAGAACAAATTAGTATTGTGGAGCTTCTGGATGGATTGCCTTGATTGATGGCGATGAAGGCTTGCTTATAGGATCCCTGAGTTTAGTTAATGGTGATGTACCTCTCATATGTTCTTGTTTTTTCTTGTTTTCCATATGTCCATCTTTATATTTTGCAATAGCTCATAAGAGTATAGGATGATAAATGTTGTTTGAGGCAACTTAGTCCTCCTGTTAGCTATTTTTTCCATGTTTTCTTCTGTTGGTTTAGGTTAAAGAATTCTTCATTTGCTCCTTAGGCCCACCTAAGCTTGTCTATTTCATTATTGGATTAATATGCCAGTTTATAAAAATGATTCATGGTAAGCCCTACTTGTTTAATACTATCTAAACTCTATCTTGAAATCTCTCTTTGATGTATTGATTGTTAGGTTAAGTCAAAGAGGTCTTGTTTTTATCTTGTCCTTTGAATATGCTTATTAGTTTGCCTCAAATTTATTTATAGTTTAATGAATGATGTTTAGGCGTTCCCTCTTCATTTATTGATGTTATTTTGTTTCTTATATGTTTTCAAATCTTGAAAGTTGAATCATTGAAGTTAGATAAGTTGTCTTACTTCCGTGTTCTACTGGATTGTTTATCTTTAATGTTTATTTGTTTAAAAGTATTGTCACTGAGTAAATGGTGCACCCTATCTCATGATTATTATCTTTTTCTTATCAATATTAAAGACCTCCTTGTTCATAGGTATTTGACAAAGGATTCTTAACTGCCCTTTGCCCTACCTTGGTTCCCAAACTTATTTTCCATTTCACCTCACACATAAGCTTAAAAGATCCATTAAATACACTATATTTTCCCTGTGATGTACCCCGATTCACTACCAAGAGATCAATAACTTCATAGAGTCCATTGCCCAATTGATTTGATAAACTCTGACTCCACCTATCCTACTTGATCATCTTACCCCAACCCAAAACAAACAAACAAACCTACACTTAACAACTAGCCTAAAATCAATCATCCAAAGCGAACAACTTCACATCCTTCGCATAATAGAGAGAGCCCTCTCTGAGTCCAGGAAGGTTAGGTCCTAGGACTCCAAATACTGGTCTGATGTTACCTTGTCATTTGGTTTACCAATCTTCCAAATCATGGGACACTGACATAATGGCGATCACGGTGGGACCTTCTGAGTTAATATTAATCTAAATACCCCTTAGGACTCCATAATCCCTTTATCAAACAGTATCCTATGGTTTATAGCTACCACATCACTATCACTAACACAATGGTGATCATGATGCAACATCTGATGTCAGTGAAAATCTAAGTATCCCTTAGGACTTCAGAAACCTTCGTCAAATCATAGAGAACTTAACTAATAGCCTAAGAGTAGAATCTAGATTTTTCACCATCCTAGAAAAATGATGACTCAGTTATAGGACACTCTTACATACCTTAAGGGTTGCATATAGATACTCAAAAAACCCCAAAACATTTCTATATTCGATTTTTGTTAGTATTGGTGGTGGACCATGGACACTGATCTTCAAAACAACTAAAAATATCCACCTGGTGACTCCACTAGCCTCCAGTAGGCCTTCTACCTCTACTAATGTCCTTAGGGTCCTAAAATGATTATGTCGAAACAACCCTGGGAAGTCTAGAATCCTAACACTATGTGAGTTTAGAAAATATAAAAGAGGAAAACTTTTCGAAAAATTTTAAAAAATTTCAGGCTCTCTAAATTTTGAGTTTGAAATTTGGCTTTGCGAATAATCAATACCAGATCTCATTAGGACCCGAACCCTCCTACCATAGTTGATGACCCAAAAAATATTTTGTGGCAAAATTCTGTAACAAGAAACTTAGCTACTAATAGGACCATTCATAAAGCAAGCTATGTTCCTGAACATCTTACAGCCTTGCAAGATCCCCATTTTGATTTGTGACATACAAAAAAAAATTTCAAAACCAAGTCACAAAGTAGAATCGACCATACCGATCTTGATCCCATAGACTTGCAGCAGAGTCCTAGCAGAGAATTTTCTCCTTCCACACCACCTGATTTCCAACCTCCCCACCACTTTGGATCTTTTCACCCCAAGTCTTCTCAGAATTAGTTTACCAGTCCGAGTACTTCTACAAAACCCATTCACACCACCATTGTGCAAACCACTCCATCTAATATCACAAATCCTGCGCTTATAAATCCACCATTAACTCCTATCATGGCAGCATGGTATGCACTCCTTGTGTTACCGCAGCCATTGGTACCTTTGGCAAATGATTACCAATCCAGAATCCCACACTTCACTGGGGCTGAATCCACCACTGCCCAATAGCATTTAGTTAGAATGAATGGTGTTTTTTACTACATGGAATTAGACGAGGAAACCATGAAGATGAGGATGTTTTCCCAAAGCCTAGGAGGTGAAGCTAAGAAATGGTTCAAAAGCCTAACTCCCAATAGCATACATGATCTCCCTTCCCTTTACCAAAATTTCATAAACAAATGGGAAATCAAGAAAAACCCTCTTCATTTCCTCTCGGAATATAGCAATCTTACAATAAACAAGGGGGAAAGTGTCCAAGACTATTGCACTAGGTTCAATAGTGTTTACAATGCACTACCGCCAAACATGAAAACCCCATTAGGCCTAGCCTTAGCTAAATTCCCAGAATATTTTGATCCCGACATGGCCTATAAGCTGCGAGAAAGGGAGCTCCTAACTTTAGAAGACATGCAAAATGGAGCTATAAGTGTAGAGGCCAACTTAATTGAAAAAAGAGCTAGGCTAAGGTGAGAAAAGAGGGTAACCTACAAAGATGACACCATGCCCTACACCTCCTCATCCGATTCCAATATTGACAAACTTCTTAGGACCATGGAAAGAATGATGGTGAGAATAAGCATAAACGAAAGAGCACCCCCTAGGAACAACCAACCAAATCCCAAAAATAGAAACCATAATCAGAACTTTAGAAGAGACCCGCCCCAAACCAGACCAAGGTAAAATGATCAAAAAATCATGCCACCCTTCCATGATAACTATGTTGATGAAGGGGAAAGAGATATTGAACAACCAGATGAAAATAATCTAAACTTAATAGGATCTGATAGCAAGGATGATGTTTTTCTCGGAGAAGAAGAACAAGGTTTTTCCTCCTCAAACCAAGATGAAACAAGCTATGAAGATTCTGAAAAACCACAAATTGGGATTAGAAAACACCATAATGGAAGTCCATAGGCAATATGATCTTAGGAGTAATAAAAACCAAGACAACTCCAAGAAAAAAAACTCAGACACTGCTACTAAGAAAACCCCCAAAAACATTCTTAAAAGAACAGTAGACAATAACAATACCATGGCTAAGAAAACTAATCCTAACAAAGACAAAACTAGCCAACCAAGTGTTGACACAAGCTGTCTTAGTACCTCTGCTAGTGGCCCTGAGAAAACTCTATTGACCAAAGCCTCGAATCAGAATCAACAAATTAAAAATTTGGAAAAATTTACGGCTGATAAAACTAATGTAAATATGTCCAAGGCTCAATTTCCTTTCAGTTTTCAAGGAGAGATTGCTAAAATCAAAATAACCATCCCTCTCACTGAACTGGTAGCTCAGGATATGTATAAATCTCAAGTTATAAAAGTTATAAACATAGAAAATGATACCAATACTCTGAATTTGATAGATGATAAACCAGAGCTATTGTTTGGACCTGAAGTAGATGGAAAATACCAAGAAGGAGCCATTCCCCCATTCTGTGTTAGCCCAAACATACATGACAAAATCCTACATAATGCCATGCTAGACTCTGGTGCTTCTCACAGCCTCATGCCAAAGGCAGTTATGGAAAGGTTAGGCCTAGAAATAACTAGGCCCTACAAAGATCTATATTCCTTAAATTCAAGCAGGGTTGAGTTCTTGGGCCTAATCAAGGACTTATGTGTCAATCTGACACAAATCCCTGCTAAGGGCCTGGTCATGGACATAGTCATGGCTGACATTCCCCCCAAATATGGCATGCTTTTGTCCTGATCTTGTGGAGCCAAACTTCTGGGGAACCTCCAACTTGACATGTCTTATGCTACCATCCCGATTTTTAGCCAAATAATGAGACTCTACTGGGAATCTCACATGAAGTATATGTTAAGTATCCTAGATAGACCCAACAACACCCGTGTCTATTCCATTCATTTAGACTTGGACTCATTCATCTTATATAATTAAAATGAACTTGATGAATAAGTGAATGAATATTATGAAGATCTAGGCAGATTACAACAATCAGATCAGTCCCTCTATGATGAGTTCGACAGTCAAAACTATCACGACCCTGAAACACCACAAGGTAATAA
Source organism: Pinus albicaulis (assembly GCA_034641835.2). Classification (NCBI taxonomy): domain Eukaryota; kingdom Viridiplantae; phylum Streptophyta; class Pinopsida; order Pinales; family Pinaceae; genus Pinus; species Pinus albicaulis. The sequence continues at coordinate 630,359,254 of CM076578.1, read as the reverse complement.
AACGAAACTTGATTTTCTGCAAATTTAAAATGAAATGTCAGAAACAAAAATCAGTTCAGAACAAGAAACATATTTCTCAAAGGAAGGATAAACCACAAAAACACAACTTCTTCCTTTTGCTAATCCAGAAGAAATGAAATACCCTCACAAAAAAAAAATCTTTGGGAATCTGGAGCAAGATAGTCTTATGTTTTTACCTTACCTAGATACTTCATCATCTAAGAATTTGTCCTTTTCAAAAAAATTGTCAATTTCGACAAATATTTATATAGATTCCAAAGAAGTCTTTACTAAAGATGATATAGAGAAAGATAGCATGGGTAATATTAAGAAGCCTAAAATAGTTAAGTTGTCTAAAATTTTATCACTACACACAAAACAAAGAAATATAAGACTCTGCAAAAAATTTCAGAATGGTTATGTGTGTAGGCAGGCTAGTCTAAGAACTTGTAACACAGACATTGTTCTAAAAAACCCTCCTTTCAAAAAGAATCATGAAAACCTTGAGCAGTTGAGTTCACTTAGAAAGAAGGAAAAAGGGCATAGGCTTTGTATAGATTTTAGGTACCAAGATCAACCCTTCCAAAGGAACAAATACCTTTTTACCAAAAAATATCATACTTTACAAAGGGTGGGGTCTTCTAACCAAATATCATTGCATGATAGTTTTTTAGGTTACCATCAGATGATACCACTTCATATCAATCAACTCAAATATTTTTTCAAGTTTCCTTGGGACAATTGCATGTTTAAACAAATACTTCCTGGACTAGCAAGTGCTGGAGAAACCTTCCGAAAAAACATGTTTTCAGTTTTAAATTTCTTCACTATGAAATACATGGATGACTTCATGATTTTTTTTAGAGATGATAAATAATACCTTGCCTACTTAGGGAAGATCTTTGACATGAACATATTTGAGAAGCAAGGGTCAAAGAAGAAGCACTAAGGAGATCATGGGTTTTCTGAAAACTCTTGTAATAATCCTTATACCATGTTGTCAAATGGAGGTAACTATGTTTTCTGTTTACAAGATCTGAATGGACATAAAATGTTAGGAGATCCTTTTGAAGACAGGATGCTCAAACACCATTGCTGTAAAAATCGTTAGCTATATTTTTTCACTCATTGTACATACCATTGTTTGAAACAAAGTCCATGAAGAGAAAAACACAAAAACATAGAAAATATTGGAAAAGAGGGCATATTAAAAACAAGGTATAGCCCCATACCCAAAAAATAGCAGTATTGAAAGTGTGCAAGCCTAAATGCCACTACTGGTGCAAAAAGAATGTCTTGTTCAATCATCCAGCCTAATCATGGGTGAACATGTTTTAAATTTATTGTTGATAAGTTAGTGAAAAGAATGCTGGTCAAATCATTGAAGCTTTACTTGTTAAAGAAAATAGATTAGGAAAGAAATATATTTGTTCCACATTCTTAAATCTAAACCAAAGAGAAGGATAGGGATGCTTAGCAAAATATGAAACATAGTACTCACACCTTCTAGTTTTGTTTGCTTATGAAAATAAATTTTGTGTGCAGTTTGTCTTGATGCCACAACTCATGATGAATCAGATTGTCTAATCCTGTTTCAATTCATGCTTTAAATTTATTGTCAAATAGCTTAGAGAATGAAGTCTGTTGTTCTACTTAATTTTGACAGTAAAATTGAATGGGTAGAGAATAAGAAGAGTTCACTAGCATAATCTGAACTCTTGGAAGAAATAAGTCTAGAAGTAGGTAGTTTATTTATTTTCTTTCAAAAAGAAAATATGTCAAGGTGTTTTCCAGTTCAAGTGCACCCAAGGAAGATAAAATGTTAGGAAATTAGGTTGGGTATGTATAAGTTAAGTTGATCTAATCATGCTTTTAGATTATCAAAATCACTACGTCACGAAAGCATCAGCAAAAGAAAAGAAGAAAATCCACCCAATGGATGAGGCACTGGTCTTCAAAAACTAAGAGATCTGAAATTCTGGACACCTCCTTAAAAGGATTTGTCCTCCCCAAGTGGAGCCACTGTTAGTCATCAATAATTTTTACCTATTTAGATGACTAAATTCTTGTCCAATATTTCTACAAAAAAACTCATAAAAGTCTTGTGATTTCTAGAAATCTCACTACCTTCATTATCCTTGGGATAAATTTTTCACTATCCTGCTACTCTATCGAGGCATGGCCATCCTATCACTCAAAGAAGACCAAACCATAGACTGATGCCCCTCACTCTCACTATGCTTGCCACCTCTACCTATAACACTCTATCTCTATTTTCCTAAACCCTCTATTTTCACACCTTGGTTCGCCAAGTAACCCAAAATTTTTCCTCTACTCACCAAGTGCCTCAAGCAATGGTGATTTAAAAAATCTCTTTCTAAGATCTTTAGATAAATCAATGTTGTTTAGTTGTCTAGGATGGAAGTGCATAAAGGTGTGTCAAAACCCTGTTTCCACCTCCAAACCTTGATTCAACCTTTTCAGTCAAAGACCTACTCCAAAGGACATCCCAAATAAGTCATATAAAGTCTCCTAGGTTATGCACTATCACGGTTCTAAATTCACTACTTCTACAGATATTCAAAGGTAAAGTCAAGAGAACACAAGGATAAAGCTTATCATTGTCCAAAGAACATCAAAGACCTCCAAATATATCCTCTTGATCAAGCAGTAAGCCTGCAAAGGAATAATTTACCATGTCCAAGCATTTTTGCAGAAATGCTTTGTAAATTATCAACAACAGAACATAGGCACACATGAGAAACACTGTTCTTGGATGATAAAAGGTGCCTTTTAAAAATCCTGTTTATCCCACATTAATCATCAATCCGGGCAAGTCCTCTTATTTCAAGAGTGTACTCAGTATGTGGCTGCTATTAATTCAGAGAGTAATGTTTCCTAAATTATAGTATAGATATTGACACAAGAATAAATGGAAGTATCTAATAAACTCCCATTGCAAGTATTAAAGGGAATATCAAAGCTCAATCCTCCACTGAAATCAAATCTTACAGATATTCAAGTAAAAGCATTATCAGCCAAGAGCACGGTAATAATAACTCACCTCTACTTAGCTAATTCAGTCTAAACTATAGTAAATCTCTATAAAGAAATCAAGGTAGGAATGATATCACTTCTGAGAGTCTGACAGCAATAATCAAAATCTTACACATGATTAAATCAATGCAATGCACTATCTAGATAATTCATGATGTAATGAACAAAACTCAAATCAAATGATAAATATGTAAATTATAAACAGAACATACACTACCTCGATACAAGAAAGTAATGAACAGCTAATAAAATAAACTCACGGAAACAAGAAATTATCAAACCAACCAAACTCTAGAAGAATCAGAAATATAACACAAGGAAGCAGTTAACTCCACTAGAGGCCAGGCCCTTAGCCACCAACGAGGACTGTTAAGTTACTTCAGATAATGCGAGAGAACAACAACTTCAATTAGATATTAATCATATAACTTGCGTAGAATTAATATATAATCGTGTTCTCCAACGACGCAGTCTATAATTAAACTTACAACTTGAAAAAATAACAGATATTCTCCCCTTTCTTTCTACAATCGCTTTCTTTTATAATCAGAAAGGGGTAAAGAGTAAATGGTAACTACGATCCCTTAGGATCTCCCGATCTTGAGGGATTCGAAACCAATTTCTAACTTAAGACATCTTTCCTATTCCGCATTGATCCTTTGATTTTCTCTCAGCCTTGTGAGAAACCGATGCGTTCCTTCCTTTTCTTGTCAGATTCTGCTGTTCCAACGTCAGGGAACATCAATCATTCCTTTTGTCGCTTTCCTGCATAAATAAGGGTAAAGGTTAGTTAAATTGTAACTGCAAATAATTCCTTCATTTTTTACCATAATTCCTCAATATATTAGCGCATTAAGATATGAAAAACATAAGAATCAAGGAAAACGATGATGAACTTAATCGTAAATACATACCCATTTCATAACTCAACAACTATACACCAATCAAAGAGATCATTCAAGAAGGTATTTTTCCTGAAGCACAATTTTTGTAGGGGGACAGCTGCCCCTTACTTAAATTTCTTCAAAAGAGTCAAAAGGCTATAAACCTAGCAAGAGGTAAGGTAATGAGAGGCACCATCTCAAGAAAACCACTTACAACCATGAGGAGAGGCAACAAAGTATGGTTTTGATGGGTATCAAGATCTATGAATGTTTTTACCAAGCAATAAAGAAATACTAGGGTTACAAACACAAAGGACACCTCAACCCCTTCAAATGATCATAGAAGGCTTTTAGACATAAGAAATAAGTTTCATAAGTGTTTCTTTGAGAACGTAGAAGATAACACTGTTTTTTTTCTTCTAAGCATCCCTAAAAAAACTCAGAAGTTTGGGAAGATGGACAAACATGGTTGAAAAGTGACAAAGAGCCTCCTTCATCGTAGTAGATGGTTTCAAAGGATTTTAAAACTACCTTCTAAGGTTTGGAAAACAAGCACTAAATCCACTTCATCAAAAGGTAAAATTAGAGGTTTAAAGAAGATAAAAAGGGGCAGACATGAAAATATCTACTCCATTACACCAAAGGTAGAAAAATGATGAACAGTATCAGTCAAAAGAGGCAAGAAATGTGAGTTTGAGGTTCTTTCTCTAAGAAGAACAGTTAGAAGCATATTCAAATTTTCAAAAGGGGCAAGCATGAGTTAAAAGACAATGAGAAAGTGAAAAGAGAGAAAACATTATAAAGTGGGTTTCAAATTTGATTTTTACCAAAAGGTATCAAACAACCACAGCAAACATCTCCCTGCTCCATTGGTCATTTGCAACACACAGTTAGGGTTTTTCAAATTTTCCGACAGTCCTCGGGAAATTTTTCCGAGTGCTACACTCCTGTGCAGTTGTGCTTCATTCCTGTAGCATCTCCCTATGCAATTTTCCACTATGCATTTCACGCCTATAGAACGGCGCTGCGCTACTAATTTTTGCCCAATATTTAGGAATGGTGGCACGATACCACGTTCAGGGCCGCCCGACAGAAACGGTGCTACGCTCCTGCCACAGTTTTCAAACTCTGCACGAAGGCACATTCAAGGCCACTTGATGGAAACGGTGCTGCACTTCTGCCACAGTGTGCAGCCTCTGCACGAAGGCACGTTCAGGGCCGCCCGAAATAAATGGTGTTGTGCTCCTACCACATTGTGCCACCTTTGCACGAAGGCACGTTCAGGGCCTCCTGACGGAAATTGTGCTGTGCTCCTACCATAGTGTGCAGCCTCTGCACGAAGGCATGTTCAGGGTTGCCCGACGGAAATGATGTTGTGCTCCTGCCACAGTGTCCATTCTTTGGACGAAGGCACCTTCAGGGCCACCCGACGAAAATGGTGCTGCGCTCCTACCATAGTATGTAGCCTATGCATGGAGGCATGTTCAGGGCCATCCGACAGAGTTGTGCTGCACTCCTGCCACAATTTTTCAGCTCTGCACGAATTCACGTTCAGGGGTGACCTGACTCTGCCCATAAGGTTTTTGAGTTATTTTGTCAACTATGGAGGCACTTTGAGAGGTATTTTTAAACTTTTCCTACATGTGCATTTTTTTCTAAAGATAAGTTCTCAAAGAAGATTGAAATTTGGTTTAGAAAAGGCAGTGAAATCCTAAAAGATAACACTTGGCCTACACACTACTAGGCCTTGACCTAATTAGAAAACTTCACCATCTCATTCACAATTGTCACATCATTATACAAGCAGTGCCCATTCTCTTTAAATATTTTGAGGTAGAGGTAAAAAAACAAAATGTCTGAAGAAGAGAATGTTGACATTGATGAGGCAACTCAAAGACCTAAAAAGCAGCAAAGGAAGGGAGGGATGCCAAATAGGTTTGAACCTATAAGCACTGAAGAGCTCATAGCCTCCCCTACTGTTTTTTCCCAGTTTCAAGAACTTGGATGCGAGGAATTCTGTAAAATGGTACAAAATATCTGAAGTCACCCTTTATTGACCAAGCTCTTTTCCCTAAACCTTCATAAACATCAAGTACACCTAGCCGGTGTAAAATTTGAGTTGACCGCTTATGCCATCTCTAGGGCCACTGGAATACCTTGCATAGGAGAAAGGTGGTTCAAACAAAATCATCTGGACCTAAGCCACTATCGCCCATTTTTGAAACCAAGTTTTCAAACTGATTAAAAAACCATGTTCCCATTCTCTCATCTATTAGAAATATATGTTCTCCTAATGAAGTCATCATGAAATACTTCACCTGTGAGGGTAGGTTCTCCAGAGTCTATTCTTACCACATAAGACTCCTCATGCAATTCACCAAAACCAAGCTACTACATATGCCCTACTACCTTTGCAAAAGTATTGAGAAAATGTTCTCCATCATGCAAAAAAGGCCTCCATCCCAAAAAATGTCAATTCTCTTTCATCATCACCTCATCAAAGTGATTGTCTCACACCAACTAGAACAACAAGACATCCCCTGGGAGGTTTTCATCACCCACGATGATTTCAAAACTCGACAGAAAATCCCTCTGCAAAGTCTACCATCATCATCTCAAAATCCTCCTCATACACCTCCATCACCCTCCACTAACCTTGGTTCATCTTCTTCACATGAATCTTTGCCTCAAATAGACCTTCCTCATTCACCTTCCTCTAAGAAATTAGAGAATGAAGAAAGCAATGATGGCCAAGAAGAAAGCAGTGATGACCAAGAATAAAGAAGTGAGGGAAAGGATGATGAAAACAAAGAGGAAGATGGCAAAGAGGACAAGGGAGATGAAGAAAAGAGTGATAGAAATGAAGAAAACAGTGGTTCAAATGAACAAAGAGATGATACAAATGAAGCAAGTAGTGAGGGAGAGGAAGATGGCCAAGAATAAATTACTGAAGGTAGTGACCAAGAAGAAAGTATTGATCAAGAAGAAAACAGAGATGAAAACACTGAGCCCAATAATGAGCAAAGAGACCAAAATAGTGGCTCTAGTGATGGAGAGTATGATTCTAAGGGTACAAGGTCAGAGACGGCTTGTCAGGAGGAAAATAATGAGCTACAAGAAGGCCAAAACAGTGAGCCTAGTGACAATCAACACACTAGTGACAATCAACAGACTAGTGACAATCAAGGAAAAGGAGTAAATAATGGACCAAACAGTGAAGAAGAACTCAGCCAAAAGGATAGTATGCATAATGGTGAAGGGAAAAATTCTGAAGGCAGTGAGCATAGCAAAAGTGAAAATGATATAAGTTATGAAATAGAATTTGAAATTAAAGGTAAAGACCATAAGCAAGACAATGAAAACAGTGGTTCAAATGATGAAGAAAAGGACATTCATGAAGACAAAGATGTACCAAGCAATAATGAAGGCACTTCTAGCATTGCAAAAATAGAGGATGATAGTCCTAAGGGTCTTGACAGTGATGATGGCATAAAATCTAGTGAGGATGCTTATCAAAAGGGCAGCCAATAACAAGGTAAGGAAGATGCACACAGAGAGATCATCCATGAGGAGAAAAACAGTCCTAAGGTCACTAGTGATCAAGCTTTTCAAGTAAAACTTGTTGCACCTTTCACCATTACCTATCAAAGAGGAGAGAGGCATGTGTTTTCTGCCTCCAAAGGGCAAGGGACCATGCCATCCTCCTCATTTCAAATGAAAGACAAAGGTAAACAACAGATGAAAGAGGAAGAGGACAACCATGAGGGAGAAAGAGAATTTGAAATCATCAACATAAACAGTGATGATGAAAATGAAACAAGAATTGCAAACTCCCTTCTACAAGACAGTAATGCATAGATCAGGGATTTGGAAGCTGAATTAGGGAGAGCTAAGGATCTCATTCACTTTTTGGAGATGCAGAACAAACAAATGAGTGGCTAGTTGGTCATCTATGAAGCAAGGGCACTCAAATACCGGAAAGAGGCTCAATGGTCACAAGTAAAATTGGAGGAGTATATCGGAGCTTATGAGGAAATAAGTGATGAATAGGGTCAAACTAGAAAGAGACCTAGGACTATGGGTCTTAGGAAAGCATTAGCAAAGCAAAGAGAGGAAGAATCAGCCCAAGCACAAAAACTTCCACTCACTGAACTCCTTGCCATGGAAGTTGAGAATGATAGGGAATCATGGCTTGAAAGGGCCAACCTACATCTTGAGGCCAAACTAGAGAAGGCCAACAAAGACTTGAGCTTGCAACGGAGAATGACTGAGCATTATAAACAAAGAAACCACTTTGCAAGGAAAAAGCTCAAAACTGCCCAAAATGAGGGCCCAAAACCAAATTATGACCAAGCTAGGCTTGGAATTTTGTCTTGGTATTTTGTCCCAAACTTCTCTACAGGTCTTCAGGGACCCATGAAGCACCTACCTACCAATTTTTAGAGAAATTTAGCAAGTTTTTTTTTTTGAAAAATTTGAGGCTAGGAGCGTAGCACACCCTATGCTGCGCTTTTTCCCAGGGCATATTCAGGAGGAGAGGCTGAATTTTTTGGATTACCCATCATTATAGAGTATGATCATCGATTTTCTTCTCAATTTCAGTTATTTTGACCCCTAAAAAAGGTCAAAAACACTCATATTTTCACCTTTCTGCTCACTTTTCTGAGCATGTGCTATGCTCCTGGAAGTCTTGGAATTTTCAATTTTTGGGAAACTTTCAAAGGTCATATTGAATACATTAAAGTATATCTGAAAATTATACTTCAATGTATTTCCAACGAGCCATCACAGAGCCTTTTCTGACATCGGGAAGGCCTCCAAAACATTGCGGCAAAAAGACTTATTTCTGCGATGTGCTCGTGGCATGATTTTAATTTTTTGACAGAACGTGTTGCAATCCTGTAGATGACTGGGAAAAATGTGCGTTTGGTGAGTTTTCACATGATTTTAAGAGCCTAAAAGTAAATTTAATTGCTATTTTTGGCCGGAAAAGATATTTGTTAGATATTTTTGTGCCTTGGGTGTTGCAAGGCCTCAAGGACAGCTTAGGATATTTCTTGTTGGCCAATAGGATTCCAGATACTCTCTTTGGTTTTCTGCATCTATGCTTATTATATATTGGATGAGGATTCATTGTAAACATTGGAAAAATTGATATGTTTAAGAGCAATACATGATTTTTTGAAGTTGAAGAACAATTTAGTGTTGTGGAGCTTGTGGATGGATTTCCTTGATTGAAGGTGATGAAGGCTTGCTTACAGGATCCCTGAGTTTAGTTAATGGTGATGTATATCTCATATGTTCATGTTTTTTCTTGTTTTCCATATGTCGATATTTCTATTTTGCAATAGCTTAGAAGAGTATAGGATGAGAAATGTTGTTTGAGGCACTTCAATCCTCCTATTAGCTATTGTTTTCATGTTTTCTTCTGCTGGGTTAGCTTAAAGAATTATTAATTTTCTCCTTAGGCCCACTTAAGCTTGCCTATTTCATTATTGGATTAATATGCCAGTTTATAAACATGATTCATGGTAAGCCCTACTTGTTTAATTCTATCTAAACTCTGCCTTGAAGTCTCTCTTTGATGTATTGATTGTTAGGTTAAGTCAAAGAGGTCTTGTTTCGATCTTGCACTTTGAATATGCTTATCAGTTTGCCTCAAAGTTATTTATAGTTTAATGAATAATGTTTAGGATTTCCCTCTTCATTTATTGATGCTATTTGTTTCTTATATGTTTTCAAATGTTGAAAGTTGAATCATTGGAGTTAGATAAGTTGTCTTGCTTCCGTGTTGTACTAGATTGTTTATCTTCAATGTTTATTTGTTTAAAAGTATTGTCACTGAGTAAATGGTGCACCCTATCTCATAATTAGTATATTTTGCTTATCAATATTAAAGACCTCCCTGTTCATAGGTATTTGAAAAAGGATTCTTAACTTCCCTTTGCCCTAACCTGGCTCCCAAACTTATTTTCCATTTCACCTCACACATAAACTTAAAATATCCATTAACTACACTAGATTTTCCCTGTGATATACCCCGATTCTCTACCAAGATATCAATAACTTCATAAACTCCATTGCCCAATTTATTTGATAACCTCTCACTCCACCTATCCTACTTGATCATCTTACCCCAACACAAAACAAACAAACAAACCTACACTTAACAACTAGCCTAAAAACAATCATCCAAAGCGAACGAGTTCACATCCTTCGCATAATATAGAGAGCCCTCTTTGAGTCCAAGAAGGCTAGGCCCTAGGACTCCAAGGATTGGTCTAAAGTTACCCTGTCATTTGGTTTACCAATCTGCCAAATCACAGGACACTAACAGGCCCGTGGTAAATAAAAAATTAAGATATATTTAAGCTAGTTAATATTATAATCCAATATGAGAGAAACATATATTTTCTTCCATGTTTAAAATAGAAATGACTATCAATTTAAAATAAAATAATAATAACAATGTAAAATTATCTTACTCTTTATCATAAATAAAATATTTTAACATCCATATTAAGTAGTAGGCATCCTTATTTTGGAATAGGGCTTCAAAATTTTAATTTAAGAATCAATATTTTATAACACAACCATAATGAGAATGAAAATACTTCCCCCCACTTTTACCATGGATATTCTTAATCTATAAATAGAATTTGTTACAATACCATGCCTTATCGATATATCTTATGCCCAAAAAACCATAACTCACTTGATATGATACTTGTTCATATGATACTCTATTTTTTAACTAATGAATGAGAAAATTACACTAGTACTTTGCAAATAAATATCAACCTTTGATTTGTGTACTACTATGAATATTCTAGAATATCCTATAGAGGTTAAATCCCTATCATCCACCTCATAATTATTCATAATTAAATTGAAATCTTATAAGCCATATTCCATAATAAGAATCAACATAATGAATTGGATGGTAAGGATTTAACCTCCACAAAATATTATGGAATATTCCTAATAGTAGTCATAGATCAAAGTTCATATTTATCTTAACCTAGTTATTCCATTTCATTCCCTTTTATTAATTGAAGAAAAAAATTCATATGGACTAGAGTTATATGAAATGACATATGGTTCCTTGAACAAGTGATGTTCGTAAGCTAGGGAAGGATTTTTAAATCTCAAGAAGTGTTTTTATGTTTGGGCTGAATATATGCTTATGAGATTTTATCGACCATTTAATGTACAGTTAATATAGACTTATGATTTTTTATAACATCATATAAAAATAAAGTAATTAAAAATAATAATAATAAATTATATTTTAAACTTTGAGTGAGAAATATATTCAAATATTTCATGCCAGAGTTTTCAAATTTCTTTCATGCCTTCTACAGGGAAAATTTTAAGGATATAGATTTATCTCAAAGTTTAGAAACATTGACGAATCTCCCTTGTACATAATATGCAATCCGTAAAATGTGTGGTTGTTAGTTTTTGCAACTAGATTCAAATTTCTCTTTGAATAGATCATATGGTCGAGATTATAATTTCATTAGATTCCTCTTTTCGAGAGGACCAAAATCGACCTATAATCACCCCAATCAGTTAAGTAGAAGTTAAATTATGAATTATTTTATTTATTAATGAAATGGAATGGGTTGGCCTCAACACATGTGGATTTTGTCAAAGCCTAAAGCGATCCCTCATAAAATATATAAATAGAAGTGACCTCAAGCTCATTCTCACACATTTTATGATAATATTTTATTATTTCAATTTTTTTCATGGATCATATTTTTTGTTTTGGTTCGCACAGGTTCAATGTAAGAAGCTTGTGTAGGGTTCAAAATCATAGGTGAGAGGCTCTCTTTGATCTAGGGTTTTTGCACCATAGCCGCATGCACAAAACTAGTGAAATCAAGCTAGAGGTGCGGGAACGACGTGGAAAGGTAGTGTCCAAGCTACCATAGTCGCTGGTAGAGTGTGACAAGGTCATGGCCAGGGTTCACAGACTAGATCAGGATGATTCAAAGCAGAACCATGAGCACAGTGTGTCCTGCCAGCGGCTAATGGAGCTATAGGCACAGGCACAATGCCTTGAGGTCACGGTTAAGGGTTTTTCTGAACACATCTAAGTTAGGTCACCTTCAGTTGCTTGTGCAGTGCTTCCAGACTTCAATCGCTCAGTCGCAAATGTATGTGATATTTCTTTGAGAGCATCCTAGATTCATATCGAGAATTTGGCAGTTGGTATCATTGGCTTCAGTGATCTATTAGATTCGGGTTTCTTGTTGTTGTAGATCCGCAGATATGTAGATCTGATCTATTTATTTCTATAGCATATGTATTAGGCTCTTTGTATTATCTGCTAAAAACATTTTATGATGATATATTGAAGAAGAATATTTGAAATGGTTTCCCCCTTGTTGGGATTTTCCCTGGTCTTGGCCCAATTTGTTGTCTCTTATGGTTGTGTTTTTGTCTTCTTTTTCACTGCATTTATTATTCTATCTTCATTTTCGGTTTATGATTAATTACAATACTAATATTTGGATGAATTATTTATGAAGTAACTTGGGGCTAAAGTAATTGATACAACATAGATCAATCTAAAAATTTAACATGGTATCAGCGCTAAGGTGAAGGAAAAGCCTAGAAAGTACAAGTAGTGTTTCCCTCATTATCAATAAGCAGATAGAGATGCCAAAGTCAAGATGTCTTACTCTACCTTCAAGGAGCATGATAAATTGGGTGATGCCTAAAACTTTGTTTCATGGAAATTCATGTTTGAGATCATAGCGGACAACAACGATGTGTTGGAATACATTCAAGGAAGGATTCCCAAGCCTCTAGAAAATGCCTTTGATTCTATCTATAACATATACAAGAAATGTGAGTCCAAGAAAAATAAAATTATAGCCGATGGCTTACAATAATATTTAATTGCATATGTTGGGAATTTAAGAAATTCTAAAGACATGTATGACAAGATAGTCGTCATGTATGAAATGAACAATCTGAATGAGATATCACCCTTAAGATCAAATCAAGGAAATAATATGAGCAAACATGAAACCTTTCAATAATACATTATGAGAATCTCTTGTCTTAGAGATCAACTGTAGACGGTCAGAGAGAATGTGCCTGAAAGAGAGCTGGTTGTCATGACTCTTAGAGGTCTCCCTCCTGTTTGGGAAACCTTCATTAATACAATCATCAACACCAATATTCTCTCGTCATTTGATGACATTGTTGGAAAGCTTACTCAAGAAAAATAAATAATGATAATAAAAGGGAGAATTCAAAAGCATGAAGAGGGAAAGCCTACTACATATATCCCCCATAAAACAAGAAAAAGGTCAAAATGAGGCCCTTCGAGAAAACCTCCTCCTAAAATCTCAAAAGGAAGGAATCACATATCTTTTTTTTTTCTAAGTAAAATTGATCTATTAACAAAGGGAAAATATTACAATGTGACCATAGTCAAAAACTGCTGCCTTGGAGGCAGAATTTTCAAGAAAAAATAGAGATGGAGACTGCCCATTATCAGGGAAACCAGTCTGAAAAGATTTCCATGACCCATGCAGGGGAGCATAATGATATTTTCCAGAGTTTTCTTTGAGCCAAAAATAAGCAAAAAGATGCCAAAAAAATCCATAACCATCAGCGTTGAAATAAACCCAATAGTTTGGGCAGTAGGAACAGAAAACAACCTTGCAACAAAACTAGCTAATCATCTGGAGGCTCCTCCATGATCCGGCACCAGCCTAAGGCGAGCATATCTCGAGCAAGTGCTTCTTCAGAAGCCGAGGGACCAGGATTAGCTGGGACCATGACCTCATTAGGAACAAAGCTCGCAGGGACCACCAGAGACTGCAACGGATCTCTACCGCTTCCCAAATGGATATTCGAGTTCTGGGCAGTTTCCGCTTCAGGACCTGCAGGCTGCATACTGGACTCCCCATGCAGGCTTTCCTCAATACATACCACCGAGAAAATATTAGTGATCCTAGGGCAGGTGAGGGAGCTATTGAAGATAAAACGCACAGAGCCGGTGGTGGGAGCAAAGGAGGCCGGAGGACGAGGCACATGGGAACTCCAGCTCTGGAAAAAGTCTGGAAGGTGCCCCCTTCCACTGCGAGTCTGGGGGTAATGGCCAGTTCCCAAGCCACTGGAGAGAGAAGGCGTGACTGAGGAGGGGCTAGAATGTTCACATGAGGGGCAACCCATGGAGCGACCTCTTTGGCTCCGCATTCGGTGGCGTAGCCGAGGCATTGTGGGGAGTAAATGAGACCAGAGAACAGCAAAGACGGAGGAAAAAGACTTCAAAAGGAGACCTGAGACTTGAAACAAGCAGCAGGGGATCATAGGAGGCAGAGCATCACGCTGCACAGAGCGCAAATCCAACCAAAAGACCCTCTCCCAGCCCTGAAGAAAATGATAGATGACGCCAATGCATATTAGAGTGAAAGCCAAGACCAGGTGACATATAACCCGACGCAAATGATACCAATCCCCCGAATGCTCAACGCCAACTCGTGCAATAACCATCCTTCTCACGCAAGGAAGATCTTCCCTCATAACTGCATCCAGGATGCGAATCAAGCCGAAGCATGCAAGGGCAAGAGCCAGCCCTGTGGACGTCGAGTGAAATCTGAAGTTTTCTGAGCCCATGGCTTTGGTATGAGCAGTGTGTAAATGCTGCAGGCCATCACGCAGAGGGCGATTTAACTTCATGTACTGGACGGGCAGGTGTCGGCATGCCTCGTCGCACCTCTGTCCCATCTCATTAGAACTCCAATTGTACACCCGCATTCGGAAGGAAGGAATCAGATATCACTACCCCATATTTAATGTTATAAATGCCACAAGAAAGGTCATTATGCACATGATTGTCCTGAGAAGAGAAAAAGGCCACGTTGCAACACCAAAAGAAACAACAATGATAAATGAAGAAGAGACAATCAAAGGAAAAACTACAACATAATATATGAAAGGAGAAGAGATTCTTCAAGCGACCGTGAAGAAGAACATCCTCCTCAAAATAAGTTAAGGGCTCCTAGGTATGAAAGTAATGAAATGAGTAAATCTGAATATATTATTATTTCTTCACTTACTATTTATTCTATGCCAGATTCGTGGGATAGTTGGTTGGTTGAAAGTGGGGTCACTCATCAATTATGTGGATACAAAGAAGTCCTCTCTAATCTGGTAGAGAGGGAGACTAAATTGAAGATTATTATTTGAGATAACTCCACTCATCCGGTAAAAGGATTTGGATATGTTAAATTTCAGTTGAATTCTAGGGAATCAATATTGTTGCATGATGTTATGTATGTTCTAGGTCTATTGAAGAATTTTGTTTCTATATATGCATTAGAAGATAAAGGAATGAGTGATTAGGTGCTCAAAATTATGGTAAAAATGAAATTTTTTGGAATGATGTGGAACCAGAACGACAACATAGACCTCTTCATTCTAAATCTAGTGCAACTAATTTCACGGAAAATCGACACCGTATGCTCCGAGAAATGTGTTCTGTCCACATTTTCAAACATGCATTTTTTTTTTTTAAATGCAGGAAAACCAAGTCAGAAATTCGTGCAAATAACTGGGCATTCCTATGTGGTAGGGTGACTGTGCAGGTTCACTTGGTCAATCGTCTTCTTCGTTGAATCATATTGTGCCAAGTGGCATGTTCATATTGGTTGTTGTGGCAAGTTTGTGATTGGTTGGGCATGTGGGAAACCACATGCTAGTGCGTGGCCCAACCATAGGCCGGCATGTGGCAACATGGGAGGCAACAAAATTTTGGGTTGAGTCTGAGCAGAGCGGGCTGGGGTCGAACCCATGACCTCCAAGTACCAAGCACCAAGCTTTACCGTCGCACTGCACTTTTTTCCTTGTTATATATATATGTTTCCATTTGGTTTTAATGTAATGTATAATGCGCAATGGGGAGAGGGGGCTGCGGTCTAGACCCAGCCCTACTCATCACCAGGGATGGGACAATGGGTAGGAGGCTAGCCCCATGTCCACCCCTCGCCCCCCACTAACCATGACATAACGTTAAATGCCATCGTCGATGGTAATACATGTCCACCACCGAGATAGTCGGGATCGTGGTCTGGTAACCACCCCTAATCGTAACCTTAAACCTTCACACAACCGCGACATGTGCCCATGTGCCCATGGTCAACATCAAATACTGACAGTTAAGAGTAAATTGTGCGACAAGTTTTATATAGAAACAAATTATTAACCATATAACTATATGGTTTGAAATGCGACTTCTAAGTATTATTGGGAATTTAAGTGCTTCGATAATTTTGCCCAGTTTTTGGCGAAATTGGTGCCTAGTTAACTGAATTCTGGGTGGCTTGGTAGGATGGTGCTGAATTTTGGGGAGAATGTGGAGCGAATAGTGTATAAACTTCGGGAAGTCATAAATAAGTCATTTCTTTGCCAAATTCAATGCAGAAAGAGGCTACATAGGCATTTTTGGGCATTTTGGAGCTGATGGGATAGGTTTCAGAGTTGTTTGAGAATTGTAAACACATGTAGTCACACTTTTGAGCATAATAGAGGAGGGCCAAGCCATTGGAAGCTAGACCAAGGAGACGTAGTCTAGCCGGGGTGAAATCCTTCCTCATGTGTTATTCTGTTACTTTTTATGGTGATGTTCATTTCTATTAGATGAACTACGAGGAAAATACCCTCTAGTAGATGTTTTTGAGGAACCCCTTATAAAAATACCCCAAACAATTGTCTGTATCAAAGGTTACTAGAGGAGGTTGGCAGGTGGAGGGTTTTGTGGATTTTTTTCCTCCAATGCATTTATCATCCTAAAATGCACCGGTGCGTTCAACTAGAGAAAGCACCAGTGCACACAAAACATTGGCACACCGGGACATCGTGTGCTCGGTACAAACCCGTCTGGTGCATCTTATTACTGTAGTGCATTAGTGCTTTACAAATATTCCACACCGGTGTGTCCTAAAACCCCTCGCCAAAATTAAAACAACCCGATATGGTTTTAAGAAACCGCATCAGTCTGCCTATAAAACCCACGCACCGGAACAGGGCTAAATTTTTAAAAAAAATTATGGCAAAAAATCCACATTTTTTACTTTTCAGTGCTCCAGAGCTATCAAGCACTAGGGAAAATTTACCTTATGTGAGGCACCCTGCTATCAGTGCTCCCATTACATGCACTGCTACTATCCATTGCCCACCATCTCTATTTTGAATTTTGCAAAATGGTGGGAAAATTTAGTTTTGAAAATTCTACAACTAATATGGCTCCTCGACGGCCAATTGTACAGGTATTTTCCTTGTTTTTCCATAATTAAACCTTTTAGTGGATTAGTTTTGTAAAATAGCTTAAAATTCACATTATTTAAAATAACAAAATTTCCCGCGCAATGTGCCTGAGTGGTTTTGCTCGCACTGGCTCATGGTGCTGCTTGTAAATATACAGGCTGCACCGCGACTAGTGCTAATGGTATCCGCATTAGTTTCAGAGTGGTACCAAAATGGCACACCATGGTTTTCTAAAATTAAAATAAAGTGCAGTGCGGTTGGTTACCCAGCCGCACTGTTGACCATGTTGAATTGTAGGAATGTGGTGCATTGACAAAAATATTCGCCCTGGGGAGGGTAATTTTGTCAGCGCACCACATTCCGGAAATTTGACATGGTCAATAGTGTGGTCGGGTAAATGACCACACCGTTGACTATGTAGCGATATCAGGAGGGCGGTGCGGTCCCTAAACTATATGCCTCAGGGCAGATACTTTGGTCAGCACACCGCCCTCCTGACACTTGTCAATAGTCAACGGTGCAGTCTGATATACCGCCGCACCATTGACTTTGTAAAAATTCCAAGAGGGTGGTGCGCTAAAAATTTGCAGGTGCATCACCTTCGGTACATTGAAAATTTTCTGGTGCACCGCCTCTGGTGCACGACAAAAAAAGGACACATCGTTACCGATGCATGCATATTATGGCACACTGACTATTTTTTTTTTCAAGAAAAATTATGTATGTATATTCCTAAATACATGTCTCATTTAATAAAAAATTTGTATATAATATGCCAATCATTCAGTGACGTGAAAGGAGAGAAGAGTGTGAACAACAACAACAACAGGGAGACCAGTATAACATGATTTGCCTATAGGACACATGAGAGAGGGAGAGAGATGTGTATCCTTTCCCTATTACAGCAGCTACCCAGGGGCTTCTAAGGTAGGTAGACCTCCTCAAGTTCTATGAGGAGGCTACATCCCTAAAGGGCCATCATATTTTTTTGTGACATCTTATCCACAGGTGGAATATCACCTACAGGCTTTTCGGGTTGGTCCTAACTTGTGGTACACACCCACTAAGGAGGACATCTATTTCATTACTGGCCTATCAAGGAGAGAGGTGGATTTTCCCTCGTTCCCATAGGTCCCAGTTGGATATGAGGCAGGGAGTTGGTTGTTGTACTCGTAGAGATACATTAGCACGAATATATTGTCTCCTTCATATTTTCAGGTCTCCGAAGGTCAATTACATATTGTTTCATTTGGTAGAGAGGAGATGAGGTGCCTCTCACTACTGATTTTGACCATTTCACACAACACCAGTGATGGGAAACACATTAGTTTCCTGCTTCTATTTTATGTTTATTCTCTAGTACAGGAGCCACGACTTGTGAAGTGGTCTGCCATTTTTTTGTGACAGTCCTGTATAGCTTTAAAAATATGTCATGCTCATGCACAAGGGAGGGTGAACTTCCCTTTTTCTTAAGAGTTCTTTTGTTTATTTTTTGAGAGGTTTCCAGAGACGAGTCATACTTTTGTTTGAAAGCCTTGTAGGCTGATGTTGCATGTATGGATGTAGATGTGGGGACATATGATGCCCAAGAGGGGCGATTCTGAGTTTTTCGTGAGGATATCGCATGATGCACTAGAGTTGCTAGCAAGTGTTGATGAGCATCCCTTTGTTATGGTCCCATGTCCGTATGGTAGTTTGGATTAGTGAGGGTGTGCCAACATCCTCTTCATAGATGATGAGTTGTTGGATGATAGAGGTAATATTATTGGTTTATTTAAATTTATTCTAACATGTTCTTTAACTTGTTTTTATTAAACTGTTTAATAAAATTTTCTAATTATTGTTGTGTAATTATATATATTTTTAATACATTGGATCATTTGATGGCGATGAGATGCCAGCACCACCAAATGATTCAGGTGTGGACCCTGATGATGATCAGGATATGGAAAATGACAAGGATCGGGCTAGTGAAGATAGACCTGGTACTCATGGTGCGTCGGTACCACCTTTTTGCTAGCCGTAGGCTTAACAGTAGAATGAGGACGGAGTTGGGTGACCAACTCTGTGCATTGCTTTTGGAGGCGGGAGTTAGGCTCGCCACTATGAGAGATATATAGGCTGATGCTAGGCTAGTACAAATGTGGAGAGGCATGACGCATGACATGTTCACCCTGATGCGACATGTTGTAGGAGCTACGAGCTTAGTTACATGGTTGAGGAGGGCCCTTTGACGTTATAGGCGTGGTCGAGACATAGTACGTCAACAGTCTATGAGAAGAGACACATCACATGATGATCACGATGAGGGGAGTGGTCATCATTCACCTCGTGTCACAGATGAGAAGCCTGCAGCATTGACCAACAGTCGTGATGGAGAGAAAGCTGGACCATCGGCCACATTGAGACAAAAACCTGCATCATCCAACAAGACTCATGATCATGAGCAGGCTCGATCATCGACCATGTCAAGTCATCATGATGAGCAGCCAAAGTTGATCCTGATCAACATGAGGCACCAGTACCAGATCAACAGGCACGTGATGATCAACATGTATTTGAGCTTGTCAATGTAGCACCATTGACTGAGCAGGCCTCGACTAGTACTACTATTGATGATGTAACACTAGCTGATATTTGACATTTATACTACAGTTGTATATTTTTGACATTATATATATATATAGTCCATGTATTTTATGTTCATGTTGCAGTTGTATTTAATTTAGATGTTGGTGATCATCATGATGTGTATATTGTTAGGTCATGTTAGATATGTTCATTTAATGTGCAGCTTGTAGATAGGTGTATGTGATAGTAGTTATTTGACATGAGATGTATATTTGATGTTTGGGTTGTGATGATGTTATACAATGCTAATTGTGTTTTGTTAGATGATTACGATCACTATGATTAGATGATGTTAGCGAATTTAAATGTGTTTTTTAGTCGAATATGATGTTTGTACGATGGCTATCATGATCGTGATGTTTATTTAATTTAATATTAAATGATCACGATATTTATTAAATATTATATCGTGATTGTAATTGAAATTTTAGTTTTAATCGTATGTAAAATTGTAAAATTTTATCCTTAATTGTAATTTTAATTGTCATTGTATGTAAAATATTTGTAAAATTCTAAATGTAATTGTAAAATTTAATTTATTGTGAAATGATTATAATTCTAATTTTATATATGTAAAATCGTAAAATTGTAATTGTGATTCTAATTGTATGTAAAATTCTAAAATTGTAATTGTATTTGTAACTGTAAATTTATGTAAAATATTTGTAAAATTTTAATTGTAATTATAATATTTAATTTATTGTGAATAATTTTAATTTTAATTGTAATTGTAATTGTATATATGACAAATTGTAAAATTGTAATTATATTTTTAACTGTAATTTTAATTGTAAATGTATGTAAAATATTTGTAAAATTATAATTGTAATTGTAATGTTTAATTTATTGTGAAATGATTATAATTGTAATTTTAATTGTATATATGCAAAATTGTAAAATTTTAATTGTAATTTTAATTGCATGTAAAACTCGAAAATTGTAATTGTATGTAAAATTCTAAAATTGTAATTGTAATTGTAATTGTATGTAAAATTCTAAAATTGTAATTGTAATTGTACGTGAAATTGTAAAATTGTAATTGTTCTTGTAATTGTAATTGTAATTGTAATTGTATGTAAAATATTTGTAAAATTTTAATTGTATTGCTGTGAAATTATTGTAATTGTAAATTGTAATTTTAATTTTAATTGTAATTGTATGTGAAATTGTAAAATTCTAATTCTAATTCTAATTGTATGTAAAATATTTGTAAAATTTTAATTGTATTAATGCGAAAATTTTAATTATATTAATGTGAAATGATTTTATTAAAATTTTTAAATTTGTAAAATTGTAAATAATTGTAAAATAATAAATCTAGAATAATATGAATTTTTGTAACATAAGAAAGTTTAGAAAATAATGCAAATATATTCATGTACTTTAGAATTATCATTATTTTAGTATGATCTTACATACCAAAACAAAATAACTTTATACAGTATGCCATTGTTTTTGAGATCAACATAACTGCAAATTATCAAGTGAAATATTGATTTTAACATTAACACAATGCAAATTACCAATTAATTCAAAATACATAGTATAATGTTTCAAAAAAAAGAGTCAAATAAGTTATAGGTAGTTAAGTCATATTCTTTATAAAAACCCATCTTAAAACATATAAATATTACTGAAATGACACATGTACCATATCACTCTTGATTCTCATGATGACCCTCATTATCTTCCATCTCACATGGCATGATAACACTACTGTTCTAAAAAATATGTTTTGACCTAGGTTCATATCTCAATATGAACCACCAATCCTTATCCAACACATCTAGGTAGAAAAAAACCTGGTTGCAGTGTTTGGGGAAAACATATGGCTCCTTAGCTTCATTCCACATCTTTCTAGAGTTGATATGTATTAGCCTACTATCGCAATATTCCCTTACAATATTCCGATCAAAGATGTCCCGCTACTTGCACCTAAAAATAACACATTTGAAAGAAGAGAAATCCACTTCAATGATCTCTTCTATCTTTCTAACATAACCTTATGTGCCTCGTACAAGGTTTTGATCATGGTGACTAGAAAGACTAGATTGATCAAACTGGACATCCACTCCATACTCTTGTGTGATGGGTCCATCATCAACATTTTCTGTGTGAAAATGGTGTCCATATGCCCACATAGATGGGAAAAAATGCACCTATAAAAATGTTAAAAAAATCATAGTGTCATGTGTCTTATAATAACCCAACAGTTAAAATATGAAATATAGATGTCATTACATCTGAAAGGTGCATTATTAAGTTTCAAATGTACATATAAATTAAATAGATTATTACCGAGTTGTTGCACCCAATCCCTACATTTAGCGAATCCTCTTCGGCATGCAGGTAACGAATGGTTGCACCGTATTTCTCTTTGAATTGGTCAGCAACCCAACTATTGGGGCATATTTTTGGCATATTTTCTTTTAAATGATCGGGATAAGGCATACTTCTACCATTCAACCATCTAAATTATTTCCTCTCACTATCTCATTTCATCCTCTTTTTTTCGTACAATGCAACCCATGGTTGTGTTGCTTCAGAATTATAAAGAATGAATTTATTTATTGCTTCAATTTATACATTTGTTGATGAAATCAAACCAACATTATATAGTACATAGAGATCAAAATATACATTCACTACAAGGAAAAGACCCTCTGACGGATTTTTTTTAGGAACCCCTTATAAAAATTCCCCAGACATTCGTTTCTAGCAGAGGTTACTAGAGGAGGTTGGCGGGCGAAGGATTTTGGGGATGTTTTTCATTTGGTGCACTTATCAACCTAAACTGCACCGGTTCATTCAACAAGAGAAAGAACCAGTGCGCACAAAACATTAGCACACTCAACACCATGTGCTCCATACAAACTAGCCTGGTGCATTTTATTATTGTAGCGCATCAGTGCTTTACAAAGATTCTGCACTGGTGTGATCTATAAAAACCCCGAGCCAAAACAGAAATTGCCTGGTACGATCTTAAGAAATCTCATCGGTGCACCTATAATACCCCGCGCACCGGAATAGGCTTAAATAAAAAAAAATTACGACCAAAAAACTGCATTTTTCACTTTACTCAGTGCTCCAGAGCTCTCAAGCACTGATGCAATTTATCCTTGTCTAAGCCGCCTTGACATCAGTGCTCCCATTTCACCCATTACACACACTACTGTTGCACATTTCCCACCAATCTCCAGCTTGAATTTTGCAAAACGGTGGGCAAATTTCCCTTTGCAAATTATACAGCCAATATGAGTCCTCCATGGCCAAATGTACATGTATTTTTCTTTTTTTCCATAACTAAGCCTCTTAGTGGATTAGAATTTAAAATTAGCTTAAAATAAACCATTCAAAAAAAAAAAAATTGTTGTTGCGTGGTGCACTTGAGCCGTTCAACTCACACTAGTTAGCTGTGCTACCTGTAAATTTACAGGTCACACTACAACCGGTGTTGAAGGTATCCAAACTGCTTCCAGTGTAGTACCAAAAGGGGCACCATGCTATTTTAAAATTTAAAAAAAGTGTGATGCGGTCGGTTACCCATCCGCACCGTTGACCCTGTGGAATAACAGAAATGCGATGTGTTGACTTAAATCTCTTCCCCGGGGCAGGTTTTTCTGTCAGCGCACTGCATTCTAGCATTTCAATATGTTCAATGGTGCGGCCTGGTAAAAAACCACACCGTTGACTATGTAATGATGTCACGATGTCGATGTGTTGACCAAACCATATGCCCTGGGGCATATAGTTTGGTCAACGCACCACCCTCCGACACGAGTCCATAGTGAACAGTGCGGTCTGTTATACCACCACACCGTTGACTTATGAACAATTCCAGGAGGTCAGTGTGCTGCAAATTTTCATGTGCACCGCCTCCAGTGCGCTAGAAATTTTCTAGGGCAATGTTTCCAGTGCGCAACAAAAAAATACGCACCGTTACCGGTGTATGACTATTTTTTGTTACAGAGCAACTAATTTTTTAATTTTTTTTACAAAAAAACTTACATATGTATATTCTTAAATACATGTCTCGTTTCATAAATAAAATTTATTTAATATTTCAATAATTCATAGATGTGAAAGGAGAGAACAGAGGGAACAATAGCAACAACAGGTGGACCAGTATAACATGGTTCGCGGGTGGGAGGCAGGAGAGAGGGAGAGAGAAGCGTTCCCTCACCCTATTACAACAGCTACCCAGGGGCTCCTAAGGCAGGTAGGCCTCCTCAAGTTCTATGAGGAGGCTAATTCCCTAAAGGGCCATGGTAATGAAATAGCCCAGTAATGAAATAGATTCATCACGATGAGAAATCGACAGTTAATTCTGATCAGCATGAGGCACTGGTACCATATTATCAGGCATGTGATGATCAACATGTATCTGAGCTTGTCGAGGCTGCACCATTAACTGATCAAACCTCTACTGGTACTGTTATTGATGATGTACCAATAGCTGATCCATGAAATTTATATTACATTTGTATATTTTTGACATTATTCAGTTATATATATATATGGTCCATGTATTTTATGTTCATGTCAGTTGTACTTAATCTAGATGTTGGTGATCATCATGATATGTATATTGTTAGGTCATGTTAGATATGTTCATTTAATGTGCAGCTTGCAGATTGATGTGTATGTGATAGTAGTTTTTTCACATGAGATGTATATTTGATGTTTGTGTTGTGATCATGTTATATAATGCTAATTGTATTTTGTTGGATGATCATGATCACAATGATGTTAGCGAAGTTGAATGTGTTTTTTAGTCAAATATTATTTTTTTATGATGGTTATCAAGAACGTGATGTTTATTAACTTAATAGTAAATGATCATGATATTGTAAAATTGTAATATTTGTAATTCTAATTGTGTGTAAAATTCTAAAATTGTAATTGTAATTGTATTAATTTTAATTTTAATTGTAATTTTATGTAAAATATTTGTAAAATTGTAATTGTAATTGTAATTATATATATGTAAAATTGTAAAATTGTAATTCTAATTCTAATTGTATGTAAAATTGTAAAATTGTAATTTTATGTAAAATTCTAAAATTGTAATTGTAATGGTATATATGTAAATTTGTAAAATTGTAATTGTAATTGATTTAAAATTTGTAAAATTGTAATTGTATATAATGTAAAATTCTAAAATTGTAATTGTAATTATACGTGAAATTGTAAAATTGTAATTGTATGTAAAATTCTAAAATTTTAATTGTAATTGTATGTGAAATTGTAAAATTGTAATTGTAATTTTAATTTTAATTGTAATTATACTTATAATTCTAATTGTAATTTTAATTGTAATTGTATGTAAAATATTTGTAAAATTTTAATTGTATTAATGTGAAATTATTTTATTAAAAATTTTAAATTTATAAATTTGTAAAATTTTAAATAATTGTAAAATAATAAATCTAGAATAATATGAATTATTGTAACATAATAAAGTTTAGAAAATAATGCAAATAAATTGATGTACTTTAGAATTATCATTATTTTATTATGATCTTACATACAAAAAAAGAACTTTATGCAGTACGTCATTGTTTTTGAGATCAACATAATTGCAAATTATCAAGTGAAATATTGATTTTAACGTTAACACAATGCAAATTACCAATTAATTCAAAATACATATTATAATGTTTCGAAAAACCCATCTTAAAAAGTATAAATAGTGATGAAATAACACATGTACCATATCACTCTCAGTTCTCATGATCACCCTCAATATCTTCCAACTCGCATGACATGATAACACTATTGTTTTCAAAGATATGTTTTGATCTAGGGACATGTCTCAATACTAACCACCAATCCCTATCTAACACATTTGGGTAAAAAAACACCTCATTGCAGTGTTTTGGAAAAACATAGGGCTCCTTAGCTTCATCCCACATCTTTCTAGAATTGATACATATCAGCCTACTATCGTGATCTTCCTTTACATTATTCTGATCAAAGGTGTCCCACCACTTGCACCTAAAAGTAACACATTGGAAAGAACAGAAATCCACTTCAATGATCTCTTGTATCTTTCTGACGTAACCTAACGTCCCTCAGACTAAGTTTTGATCAAGGTGGCTAGATCGACTATATTGATCGAACTCGACTTCCACTCCACAATCTTGTGTGACGTTTCTAGAATCGACATTTTCTGTGCGAAAATGGTGTCCATATGCCCACAAAGATGGGAACAAATGCACCTATTATAAAAAAGTTAAAAAATCATAGTGTCATGTGTCTTATAATAACCCAATAGTTAAAATATGAAATATAGATGTCTTATAAGTTTCAAATTTACATATAAATTAAATATATTTTTACCAAGTTGCTACACCCAATCCCTATGTTTAGCACATCCTCTTCAGCACGCAAGTAAGGACCGGTTGCAATGTATTTCTCTCTGACTTGGTCAACAGCCCAACTGTTGGGGTATATTTTTGGCATATTTTCTTTTAAATGATCGAGATAAGACACACTTCTACCATTCAACCGTCTGAATTATTTCTTGTAACTATCCCATTTCACCCTCTTTTGTTTGTATAATGTGACCCATGGTTGTGTCGCTTCAGAATCATAAAGAACGAATTTATTGATTACTTCAATTTCTGCATTTTCTGATGAAATAAAACCGACATTATATAGTACATAGAGATCCAAATATCCACTATATCAAAGTTCAACATGAATATTTACTTTATGTAAATTTGAAAAATTATAAGTCGCTAAGTCTTTATCAAGTGCATTTTTCCACTCGTTTGGAGAAACTCCCCTTCTCTTTTGTCTTCATCCCTTTCACCGTCCCAAATCACCACACCTGGTCTATTGTCGATATTCTTGATGTACTCACTGGCATAATAGAAAGATTCATACGATATGTAACCGTCCGCCATAAACCCCTCGGGTTTTTCCCTTTGTCGAACAAAACCTTTCGATTTCTTCATGTACCTCTCTAAGAAGAACATCCAATGACAAGAAACCACCCCAACTAATTCAACCTCATCTACTAGGTGGATTAGAATATGAACCTGGAATTCCATGAAACTCGTCGATAGTTCCTTCTCAAATATACAAACAATCTCAACTATCTCTTGACGCCACCGTGGAATGCTAGCCACATGAATATCCTTTGATGTGATCCAATGTACAAATGCAGATAATTTAGATATGGCACATCCTAGATCTTGAGGGAATTCATGTTTCACACACCCACGCATGAACAAAGGATAATGACACTACACAATTATAGACATGTGCAATAATATACAAAATTAGTTATGTTTTATGATCCCTGCATGGGATAAAATTTATTAATATAAAAAATAGTAAAATCATGCTTTTGAAATTATACGTACTCTTACAAGATTCAAATGGTAATGCGATTTCAACCCCAAAAAATGGTCATCCACAGTGAAGCAACGCCATAGTGAAGACTCGTATGAAGATGGCACCCTCACACCCAATATAAATTCCTTTGCCAAAGAAGGATCATATTTTTTTAAAATCCATGGGACATCACCTTCTTTGAAATACCATGAACTAGAGGGACTAGCGTTTGCCTCTAATCCTTTGCTTTCTAATCGTCTTGGCCAATGTTTATTTTTAGTTTTTGAAGTAATAAGATCTTTCCTAATAGCCAATGTGTCACTTTTTTTCGATGATATGTGCCTCGATAAAGAAGCTGAAACATTTTTAAATATGTCCATGGGATCTAATAAGTGGGTAATCTTAAGATTCTCCCAATATGGGAGGTTATAAAAGATAGATTTCATTTTCATCCCAATGGGAAATTTCTCAACATAGGTGTCGAATAATTCTGGATCATCGAACATAGGCTCCCCATTTGAATCGAACATTTCTATGAACTCCTTATCCTTATCTCTCTCATATTCTCTAAGCCATTAAGCTGGTGTCATTATTGGAGGCCCTTTGGGTTATCTCTCATTTACCATTGAAAGCAGATGCTACTCTTGTGTAAGGGTGTTCTTCTGGTAGGAACACCCTGGAGCAATCATACACTCACTTTCGTAGGTCCTTGGACCATCTAGCTTTCAAAGAAGTTCCATAACATGTACATCCAAAATACCCTTTTATTAGAATACATATGATATTATTGTATACAATTTATATGCATGGCATGTTAAAGAATATCATGAAGATCAGAAAAATTACAACGAATTAAATAACTAATATACGAAAGAATATTGTTACATATATAAACAAATCAATAAACATGTAATTTACCACAGAAAAATCTTAATCTTGGATAATCATGTATCGTGTAAGAAAATATTCCATACAATGTAAAACTCCTCTCTACTGCGATGGGTATTGATATATCATATACATTTATCCCGTCCCATAATTCCTTCAATTCATCTACCAGTGGTTGCAAGTATACATACATAATTCTTCACATGTCTTCTACCAGGGACTACGAGAGCCAACATAAGATGTTCATTCTTCATGGACAAACATGGGGGGATATTGTTATTGATCACTCTACAAGCCAAACAAAATAGTTCGTGTTCTGGAGGGAATATGGGTCGACGTCATCCATGGTTATGCTGTGTGTAGACTTTGTACTTAATCCTTGAATTTTTCGAGCCATGTATCGTCTATATGCTTCATGGCTATTGAATCAGTTGGGATTGGCATAATTCCCAACTCACTTCTGTGTGAGGCATGACATCCCGGCAACATAGCTAATTCTTTTAAAAAAAAAGAGCGTTTGAATCCTTGGGATTATAGGCATGTGCCTCAATATCTTAAAAGGATGACCACATGATTTACCCTTATTTTTTTATTTATCATACCAGTCATGCCCACATTTCAGACATATCTCTTTGTTTGCATATTCGCCTCTATATAGAATACAATCTTTTGGACATGCATGATATGATATGTACTCAACACCCAACATTTTCAACAATTTCTTTGCCTCTTCGCAGCTACCAGGTAAGACATTATCACTCGGAAGAACCTTATATTTGAATAACTTGTAGTTGGTGATCATGGAAAATATTAAATTTACATTAATGTTGATATAATTATTAACGTTCATAAAATTGATCATTTTTAATGTTCATTGTGTGATTATATTTCTCAAATTTATATAAGGGGGGACTTTATGGTAAATTACCTAAAAATTCCCATGAAACATGCATTCAACAAGCCAAACTTTGCTTTCAAGTTCTACAGTAACATCGTTGTCCCCAATTGGGTGGACTTTGACTGATCGCCAAGTCCAAAGAGAGGGGTGGTGGAAGCAAATTTAAGGCTTTCAAAAAATGTGTCAGCGATATGAGCATCGTCCCCTAGCTGATCATCATTTTGGAAGGCATATAACAACATTTTATCCATGGAAGTCATATCCCTTAAGTAATCACCCATACCAACCTCTATTTGATTGCCTCCATTACCAACTTGTGAAGAAATACTATTGTTTTAGTCATTCCTAATTGGTGAATCCGGTCATAGCGAGAATTGAATCGGTGGTTGATTCAACCATTCTTGGTATCATTCCTCTTTTATTTTTTCTCTTAATTCAACCTTCTCTCGATTTGACATTGTCGTGGGGTGCAACGGAAGACATTAGGTAGGTCACTCATTACCACTAGAATCCTAACAATTTCAAAAAATATATTTGCACATGATTAGTACAAAATCTATGATATGAATTAGTAAGAACATTGACAATGCATGATTAATTTATTTGACGTTGAAATAATTACATTAATATACCAAACACTTATTATTACCATAATTATCCAGGGATTGTGGCTAGATGATGCAGTATTGCTACAATTGACAGGGTGAAGCGGCTGTTTATTTTCATCTACCAAATGCACCTTGCGATATGTTTCTCCTGGTAATAGCTTCCAACGTTTTGGAGTTGTTTGATTATTTTGTGCATCTGAACTCGATTCTGAATCTGCATGAACCTGCAAATTTGTATACATTATAAATTTTATTAAGCTAATTGACATGGATAAAAAACATAAATTCAATTAGATAATGAAAATATAAATAAAATATGAAGTAAATATTACGTCTCGAGATGGATAGGGATAACTCCATGATGGACTTTGAGAAATATTATGGAACAATCTGTATTTTGAAGAATTGTCTATTTGATTTAATTATGATATTTTCTCCTTGCATTTCAGTGAAACCAAAAATATATTTTAGTGCACACACCTAAAAGTAATTTGGGTGCCTTAAAAATGGACTTATTGTTATTGGTGCTTATGTACAAATAACCGCATTGGTGCTATTTTTGTTATTGCACACTGGTGTCGTGTTATTAACTGACACAATGGTGTGGTGTTATTAATTGATGCACTGATGATGAAAAGCCACAAATAAAAAAAATGCAACTTTTTTTTTTTTAAAGTGAAAAAAAGCGGTAAATTGAAAAATGGACGGAAAAATATTTTCGAAAATATAATTTTATAAAAAAATTATTTAAATACTAAACAATTTTTATTATTTCACTATTCTTGGAAAAAATTTCATCCAGAGATTTGCATAAGACATACCTGGAGCAAGAGAGCCCAAGAGAACTGTGAAACAGTGAAATACTTTCCAACAAAACTATTCAGAAAATCAGAATTCCAAACCTCTAGTGATTCAAACCCTGTAGCATAGAATTTCAAACGATCTCGTGATTAAATTTTATTGTTTTTTTTTACATTTTCTACAATATTTTTTACGCAGTAAGTAAAAAGTTTCAATTTCTTGTTCATTTTCATAAACAAAAAACAAAACAAAATCCATTTTTACCCTAAACCCTTCATTCTTTATGTTTCTACCCTTGCTTCTCCCTATTTCTGTGATTTCAGAATTAGGGATTCTCATTTTATATTTATAGGATTTGTATTGATATATATGTAGGCCTATGACATCTAATCCATGGGATGACTTGCATAGTCAGATCCCAATCCATGTTCGCCCTTGTGTGAATTTTCAAAAAACTAAATTTTTTAATTGGTGTGCCCTATGTAACCTAGAACACCAGTGTGCTAGCTTATCCCAGTGCACCACACAAATACTGTTTCATAAAAAAATTAAAAGCAATTTTTTTTATCCATGTACCATATGTAAAACAGGGCACTAGTGTGCTATTTTATTATAGCACACTGCTCACGTACTGTTTTTTATTTTTTTTATTTTTTTTTGTGTTAATTGGTGCACCATGTAACATATAATGCACTAGGTCTCCTAGTTGAAAGAGAGAACTGTACGGTGGTCCCTTTTTTGCACGGAGAATTTATAATAATAGGCTGCACCGCCCCCTCCAGGACACCATATTCTACAAAAAACAAACACTAGACAATTTTTATTATTGTGTCTATGTTAATCAGTGCAGTGGTTAACATGTAACACGTCGGTGCTCCTTGTTGACATAGAGCACCGTATGGTGTTTTATACTATTAGGGCGGTGCGTTTATAAGAACACAATGCACCGAAGTCCCTTGTTTGTGTGGGGCATTTATAAGAATAGGTCGCACAACCCCCTCCATGACACCATATGCTACAAAAACTAACACTAGACGATTTTTATTATTTTGTGTGTTTTAATCAGTGCAGTGGTTAACATGTAATGCATCGATGCTCCTTGTTGACATAGAGCACCATACAATGTTTTATACTATTTGGGTGGTGCGTTTATAAGAACACGATGCACCAACATCAGTGCGTACATTGTTTAAAAGCACATCAGTTTCTTGATATATTTTTTTACCTGAAAAGTTGACAATTTATTTATAAAATATATTAATGAATCATATTGTACATGTTTCATATTGATAAAGAAATGGATGAAAAGAGATCAAGTAACAAAAATACTGATAACACATCAAGAAAAGAAAAAAAGGCAAGTTCTTTGTAAATTCTTTACAAAAAATATTATTTTTGAACTATATGTAAGTTTAACTAATATGTATTGTTTATTGTGTATCATGCAGTTCCACAAAATGATGAA
Source organism: Pinus albicaulis (assembly GCA_034641835.2). NCBI lineage: Eukaryota > Viridiplantae > Streptophyta > Pinopsida > Pinales > Pinaceae > Pinus > Pinus albicaulis. The sequence goes on along the minus strand of CM076578.1, from coordinate 630,327,385 downwards.
GCTTGATAAGATTATTTCTAATCTAAGACTAAAATATCATAAAAGCTTTATGGAAAAATTGCAAAATGATGAATCAGCTGAATGAAAAAAATACTATCGATCTAATATGAGTTTCTTTTTTTATTTTTCATTAATAATATACTTAAAATTATTAGATAACATGTTTCAAACAATCTATTAATTCACACATGTTTAATTTTCTACAGGGACCAACAACTCAGAAAAGAAATTTTTTTCTAAGAAAAGAAAAAAAATAGAACATGCAAATGAAAATGAATTGCTCCTTAGTTCATCTAGAGTGGTGTTGGAGGTTAACGAAAGGGGGGAAAACTTTTACAAAAGTTTGAGAGATCTAGTGGAATGAATGTATAGACATTCTTTCCACTTACAATACAAAAATCAATCCAATCATTCCAAGAACCAAATTTTATCTAAACTACAAGAAGAGTTTCCATAGAATTGGTCAATGATACATGTCATACTTTTAATAGCAAAAACTTACAACAACAAAAAATATGGAATGAAAAAGTAATATTCCTTTAAATTCTTTTCTAGAATTATCTATAAATATCATTTATAAATATCACTTTTGTTATATTTACTTTTCATATATCAATATAAAAATTAAATAGTTTATTTTCTTGTTACATTTTCAGGAAGATTATGAAAATCTCAAAAGATGATCAAGCTCATATCAGAAATATGCTAGTAGGAATTTCCAAAATGGTGTACAAGGATATGTTCAAAGAAATGGACAAAATTGCATCACAGGAGGAGTCATCTCAACAACAATGTGCTTCAAATGTAATATGTAATGTTGAATTTTTTTATCATTAGGTACAATAAATAAAAAATTTAGCTTTAAATATTAATTTCAAGTATTTTCTTGTAGAAAATAAAATAAAATGGAACCCATTCAGCACATAAAACAAGACGAGAAGGAAGAAAAGGGTTGATATCTAAGTTTGTGAGTAATTGTTACTTCCTTATAACAACTTAACTAGATTTCATTTTTGTATATTTTAAGTTGTTTTACAAAAACCATCATTGAATGTCTTCAAACAGGTGCTAACATACAAAGAAGAACCATTAGACAAATTGATTAATATTGGGTTAAATATGGGTTGTGAATATATGTTAGCATATCAGAAATTAATTGCGAAATTTGTACACATCCATCGATCTTCTTTCACTTAGCTCCATCTATAATTAATAGAACAAAAAAATCTTTTATATTAAATATATGATTTATTATGGGGTATAAAACCTACAGGAAACAAAGTATGGAACTGCGCCAATAGATGAAATCTTGAAAGATGACAAAGTACATGGTTTTGAAAGAATTTGTATAGTTCATGAGTCAATTGTTTCTATTGTACGTAATTTCTTTTTTATTTACATTGATGTATATTATTTAATATTGCAATTTTAATTATTCTCACCAATGCATATACACTCATTACAATTTATTTTTATGTTTTTATATGGAAGTTGAAGAAGAAGAAAATAATCAACACAATGAACAAAACATTCCTGAAAATAATCCAAGTCATGGATGTAGCTCGAGCAGTGATAGCAGGTCAAGCGAAGAATGATGATCATTATGTTTGGATATCAAAGCAAGGCATTGTAATTTTTGAAATATTTGTCCGTGAAATCAAACATTTTGTTTAATGTAATAGACATATTGTCCCAATTGAAAGACAAAGGGATAACAATTAATGTCCCATTTTGTATGAAAAATACTATCTTATTCATATATATATATATATATATATATATATATATATGTTTTAATTTATTCTATTGCGTTCTCCATTGTCGATGTGAAATGTAACACCACTGAATAAATTTATGGTTGATTAAATATCATAATGAAGAGATGTGAAATCTAATGATATGATATAACAAATTAATCCAAAAATCACAGTCAAATTCACTAATAAAAATTTAATAGATATGAATACTGTTATAAGATATGTGTCGTATTTTGATGAATAATGAATTTTAAAAAATCACAATAATTATGATATGATATAACAAATTAATACAAACATCACATTCAAATGCATTAATAAAAATTTAATTAATATGAATATTTTTATTAGATATGCCAACTTTTGATGAAAAAAGAATTTTAAAAACTCACAATAATTGCACTGTCACAAGTCATTGTTTCTAAAAAATACAAAATGAACACCAGTGTGTGTCAGTTATTATACAATAGTGTGTTTGTATGATACAGTGCATTGGTCCATTTCTACAGCGTATGGGCACCACAAAAATACTAATACCAATTATAAATCTTGGTGCGTTTGTGCGATACTGCGCACTGGTGCGTTTATATGACCTATGGGCACTACACAGATACCAATACAAATTAGAACAATCTGTGCATTTTTCTGATACTATGCACTAGTGCATTTCTATAAGACTACGTACCAGTGCTTTGATACGACCTATGGGAACCACACAAATCCCAATACCAATTAGAACGGTACCATGTGTTGTATCACCTACAGTGCGCCTAGTGAGGTTTTAGACCTTTACGGTTCAGTGCATGCACCTTCGACCGCCCCGGGCAGACTGTCTAGATGACACGCACCGGTGCGTTGACACCTTAGCAGCACACCAATGAATAAAACATTCATAATAACCTCCAGTCGCCCAGTTTTTTTAGTTGTGTTGAAATTCCGTTAAAAACTTTGCCAAAACATCCGTTACCAAAAACGGATGTTGTAGGAAATGTTTTTTTGACAATTTTGGCCAATATTGTAACACTAAAAACCTCCTTTATAACCTCCACTAGAGGGTCTTTTCCTTTTAGTGATTTTTTTTCAATGTTTTGTTTATGTTAATTTTCTCATGATATTCACATAAAAACACATAAACTCATGTTAAAATTCCAATTAACCTCATCATCCTCAAGCACTTTCTTTAAATTCTGAATTGGATCTTAGGACAAAAAACACTAATATTCCCATTCAAATCAAGTTGGTATCAAACCACTAGGTTTACTTATGCAAGGAGGATTTAATTTTTTTGGAAGTGTTTAAATGCTTACAAGGTTGAAGCTCAAGAGAGGAGAAGGCAAGCTTGTGGGTGCAAGTTCTCTATTAGAGAAAGGATAAGGAGGGCATAGTTTCCACAATATCGACCACAAAATTCACCTCCAATTGTAGCAAAAGCTTTAGTAAGCATGTCTCATGAAGGATAAAATGGTAACATGTCAGAGGATGAGAATGTGTTTAGGAAGGCTTTATTTGACATGGCATAGTTGGTGAAGGTGCTATATTAAGAGAGGAACACAAGGTTGTTGGGTGAAGGCTCTAGGCCTCCAAGAGGAGACGGTTCTCAAGAAGGAGGAGGTAATTGAAATTGTGATAATCCACCATTTACTCCACCAACATATTCACCTTCATCTTGATCCTCTTCCACTACTACAACTCTTACTCATACTCATCAACCTACCTCAAAAGGAGTTGGTAAACAACCCTTGTTAACAATTGATATTAGATTTGAGCTGCCTATGTATAATGGTAGAGTGAATGCATAGAATCTTGAAAATTTGGTTTGTTAGATGGAGGTCTACTGCGGAATTCAAAACCCTCAAGATGATGATACACAGATTCAAGTAGCTTCCTTGAGACTGGACGGTGAAACACGATTATGGTGGGAAGCCAAGACATAAGATGAGATTAAAAAACATGGTAAGATCTCACTCTCTTCGTATAATTTCATTTTTTCAATTAAAAGAAAATTCTACCCTCTAGCATATATGCAAAAATCCATCATGAATTGGCAGAACTTTAAACAAATTAAAGGTCAAATTTTGCAAGATTACACCAGAGAATTTAGAAAACATTTCTTATGTTAGGTGTTGATTTTCATTCACAAGACATGTTGTTGAAGTATATAGGGGGGTTTACATAGCTACCTAAGGCATACTATCCTTATGTTCAATCCCATTAGTCTAGATGAGGTTTGTGTGCAAGCCACTCACCTCGAGGCAAGAGGGAAAAATATTCCAAAAGAGGGCAAAAAGAAGTCATTTAAGGGTGGAGAGAAAGGAAAGGATTTTAAAGGAAAGGGAAAGAAAAATGCATTTGTTAAAAAGGAAGGAGATAAAATGGCATGTAAAATTTTTTCCAAAGAGGTTCATGATGAATACCGATGTTGGAAGCTTCATCTAGATATGAGGCCCAAGAAATTAAACAACAAGGGAAAACATAAAACAGCTCCAACCAATCAACAGGATTTGGGATCTGACTCAGGTGATGAAACTAAAATTATAAAAGGAAAATAATCCATTTCTAGCACTAGTTCAACAAATTGTCACATTAGTACTCCAAATGAATAAAAAAGTATTAAATTATTTCATGTGAGAGTTATTTCAAAACATACAAAAATCAACAAAGTATTTGATAGTGGGTCTCAAGCCAATTTGATATTTGAAGAGTTAGTCAAGAAACTTAATCTTGAAACCATTCCTCATCACAAACCATACCCATTGGGTTGGAAATGAAATAACATAAATTTGCAAGTTACAAGAAAGTGTATTCTTTGGTTTGAAATCACAGCAAACTTCATTGATGAAGTTGAATTAGATGTTGTACCGCTTGATATTTCAAGAATTGTTTTGGGTGGTAATCACCTCTATGGTATAAAATCCATCTTCTATTGCCATTAAAAAAAGTACCACTTGTTCAAAAATGGTGTGGAGTATTTTGTGAGAGCTCATCGTAAGAAACTAAAATTTTCATTAGTTATTGAAGGTAAAATGAATAGACTAGTTAATTCAAGAAAAACATTTGTGCTTCTTATGATTATACAAAAGAATGATGTTGATTATGAATCATTTCAAGGTTGTGATCCAATGTTGAAATCTGATTTTATTGAAGTGGTTAATCAAAATAACGAGATGTTTCAGGAGCAAAAGGGGTCACCTCCCAAAAGGGGAATCCATCATGAAATATGGTTGGAACAAGATTGTCTTCTTCCTAACATTGGAATGTATACGTTGTCTATTATGGGGAGTGATGAAATCAAAATCAAATTCAAGAGTTGTTGGACAAATGGATAATCCAACCAAGTACTTCGCCATATGGGACACCTACTATTGTGGTGCCAAAGAAAGATGGAACAAGGCGCATCTGTGTAGATTTCCATGCATTAAACAAGATTATGATAAAGAATCGTGATCCACTTGCTAGAATAGATGATTTAATTGATCAACTGAAATATGCAAAGCATTTTACTAAGTTGGACTTAAGGAGTGGCTACCATCAAATTATAATTGTTGAAGGTGACATCTGGAAGACAACATTCAAAACCAGACAAGGTTTGTTTGACTGGCTTGTTATGCCTTTTGGTTTATGTAATGCTCCTGCTACCTTCATACATGTGTTGAAGGATGTGTTGATGCCATTCCTTGATGAGTTTGTCATTGTCTACTCATATAATATCTTAATTTTCAGTAAATCACTTGATGAACATGTCATGCATGCAAGAAAATTACTTGATGTCTTAAGGAAAGAATAATTGTTTTTTAAGATGTCAAAATGTGACTTTGGTAAAACTTCTTTAGTGTATTTGGGACATATTGTTGGAGGAGGTGAGATGAGGATAGACGCCTCTAAGGTTTAGGTCATTGTGAATTGGCCAATGCCCAGGATAGTTAGTGAGGTAAGATATTTTTTGGGGGCAACCCAATATTGGAGGAAATTTATTGCTAACTTCTATTTTATCACAACAGTCCTTTGCATGCATTGACTAGTGTGAAAAAGGTCTTCTAGTGGGGAGGAAAGAAGAAAAAATAATTCTTTTTTTTTTGAAAGAAAAGATGAGTTCAACCCCAGCTTGCATTACCATACTTGAGACAACCCTTTGAGATTCAAACTGATGCAAGTGACTATGTCATGGGCGGGGTCCTTATGCAACATGGTAAGCCTATTTCATTCTGTTCAGAAACTTTGGATCGTGTAGTGATTAACTATCCTACTTATGACAAGGAGATTTATGTGTTGGTTCAAAGTGTGAAAAGGTGGAAACACCACATGATGGGAAAGGAAACCAGCATACACATCGATCACCAACCATTACAATACTTGCAAATGCAAACTAAGTTGTAGTAGTCAAGGAATTTTTGATGGATGGGTTTCTTACAACAATTCCACTTGGTCATTGGGTATAAGAAAGGTATATACAACAAGGTTGCCGATATGATTTCTAGGCCTATCATTAGTGCAACTACTTTACCCAAGCATAATTATGTTTTGCATGAAATTTATGTTGAACAATATGCCTATCATAATGACTTTCAAGATGTTTATGCAAGCTTGGGTCAAGGAAACCAATTAGAGGAATCGGATTACCATGTACATAATAACTTGTCATATCATTTGAGAAAGCTTTGTATTCCACATGGGGGAGAGAGTGAATGTAATAATGGAAGCCCATACTTCTCTTATTTCTAGACATTTCAGTGTAATCAAAACAATGGCACATCTTCAGAGGAATTTTTATTGGCTTCGTATTCTTGAAAGTGTGTCGTGTTTCATTAAAGTTTGTTCTTTATGTCCAACCAGTAATCCTAGCAATAGGAATTTGTGATTGTACACACCACTTCCTATACCTTCACGTCCATGGGAGAGTGTTTCTATGGATTATGTAGGAGGTATTCCATTTTCAAAAAGAGGTCATGATTATTTGTATGTATTTTTGGATAGGTTTAGAAATAAGTGTATATTAATTCCATGTAAAAATAAAATCACATTTGAAAAAACATTTCACTTATTCTTTCTACATGTTTGAATTCATTTTGGTTTTCCTACATCCATTGTTAGTGACCGAGATTCTCGATTTGTTGGTAATTTTTGGTCAATTTTGTGGAACTTGATGGATACCAAGTTGAATAAGAGTACAACCTTTCATTCACAAACAAATGGTCAAACCAAGATGTTCAATCGAATATTCATACATCTTCTTTGATGATACTGCAGCAATCATCCTAAGTTGTGGGATGAAAACTTGCACTACATTCAAAATGCTTACAACCATGCAAAACACTCCTCTAAACAAACATCTCCATTTGAGGAATGTCTTGGATACTTGCCTAGATCACCATTGGATTTAATTTTTGGGAAGGATGTTTCTCTTGATCGTCATAGAAACATATACTGAGCCAAGAAGTTCATAGAAAAAATCCAATTAATACATTAAACAATTCAAGATCAACTTGAAACGAGCCAAGGCAAGTACAAAGCAAGGCATGACAAACATCTTGTAGATCACAAGTTCCAAGTTGGTGAAGAATTTTGGCTTCACATTTGAAAAGAGAGGCTTCAAGGGGAAGGTAAAAAAATGGAACCAATTCATTATGGTCCTTTCAGAATTTTGGAAAATATTAGTGAAAATTCCTTCAAGTTAGATTTTCCTTCATACATGCAAATTTACTCTGTTGTTAATGCTAAGAACTTAAGGTTGTATGAGCCTCCTTTTATTGAAGATCAAGGAGCACAGTTTCAAATTCCTTCTATTGAAGACTTATCTCCTAAATACCTTGATCAGATTTAGCAAGACATAATTCTTGGTCAAATAACAAGGACATAAAAACGAGGGAGTGTAGACTACCTTTGTGTGGGGCTCAAAGGAAAAAATCCTTCTAAGGCCAAATGGATCAAAATTGGAAAGGTGAGGGAACTGTACAATCATCTACTAAAAAACTGAAAGTGATATTTTGGGGCCCAAAAAATTCCAGTGAGGAAGAGTGATTAGGTGCTCAAAATGGAGTGTGGAACCTAAACGACTGCGTAGATCTCGACGTTATGAATCCATAGAAACTTTTTTCTTGGAAAATCGATACCATATGCTCCCTGAAACGCATTTTGTCCACTTTGTCAAACATGCAAATTTAAAAAAAAAATGCAAGACAACCTATTCAGTAGTCCGTACAGCGAACTAGGCATGCGGGCATGGCAGGGTGACTATTCAGGTTGACCTGGTCAATTTTTTTCTTCGTCGATTAATATTGTGCCAAGTGGCATGTTGGTATTGGTCGTTGTGGTGAGTTTGTGATTGTTTCAGCATGTGGACAACCACATGTTTCCAGGTGGCCCAACGAGAGGCCACCATGTGGCAGCACTAGAGGCCACAAATTTTTGGGTTGAGTTCGAGAGGAGTGAAAGGGGGTTGAACAAGTACCAAGCACCAATATTTACCATCACACCGCACTTTGTTCCTTTTTATATATATTTTGTCGTTTGGTTTTAATGTAACATATAATGCGCAATTGGGGGAGGGGTTTGGGGTCTAGCCCCATCCCTGGTCAGCATTGGGGGCGAGGCCCCCCCACCACACCCCCCCCCCCCGCCCCCCACTAACCATGACATAATGTTAAATGTCATCATCAATGATAACACATGTCCAATGGAAAGACCCCCAGGATTGTGGTCTGCTAGCCACCACTAACCCTAACCTTAAACCTTCATGCAACCACGACATGTGACCATGATTATCATCAAATGTCGATGGTTAGGAGCTAACCGTGCAAAACGTTTTATATTTTTTATTAACCATATAACTATATGGTTTGAAATCATGCTTCTAAGTGTTATTTGGAATTTAAGAGCTCAGACAATTTCTCCTGGTTTTTGGTGATATTAGTGCTCAGTTAACTGAATTTTGGGCAGATTTGTAGGATGGTGCTAGATTTTGGGAAAATGTGGAGCGAAAAGTGCAAAAACTTGGAGAAGTCATAACTAAGTCAGGTTTTGGCCAAATTTGATGAAAAAGAAGGCTACATAGGCATTTTTGGGCATTCTGGAGCTAATGGAATGTGTTTCAGAGCTGTTTGAGAATTGTAAACACACATAATCACACTTTTGAGCATAATAGAAGAGGGTTAAGCTATTGGAAACTGGAGCAAGGAGACGTAGCCCAGGCGGGGTGAACTCCTTCATCATGTGTTGTTGTGTTACTATTTATGGTGATGTTCATGTCATGTTAAAATTGTAATTAACCTTATCATCCTCAAATACTTTATTTAAATTCTAAATTGGATCTTAACACAACAAACGCTAACATTCCCATTCATATCAATGAGGGTTTCCTTCATCAATGGAAAGGTCTTAACTTGGTCTTCTAATTCACATATGAAATATGCATTCACATTAGATCTGAGATCTGAAGGACTCTATAAAGTCACAGGAAGAGAACTTCTAGCATTGGTTCTTAACACCAATCATCTAAGAGAATTTTGGCACCACAGGTTGGCTCACCTACATTATGATTCTCTTCCAAACTTGAAGAAACTACTCTCAGGTATTCCCTGTGTTCAAGCTCATCATGATGGATTTTATCTAGGTTGAGTGAGTGGAAAGAAAACAAGGGGGTCATTCCCTTCTAGTAAGAACAATACAATTGGCATCCTCCATCTCATTCATTCATATATGTGTGGTCCAATGCATGTACATTATATTGGTGGTCATCTATACTACATTAACTTCATTTGCAATCTCTCAAGAAAGGCATTGTTATATTGCCTCAAGCACAAGGATGAAGCCTTTGAAAATTTCTAGGAATTCAAATTTTTTATTGAAAATCAATCAGGAAAATGAATCAAAGTTTCTAGGTCCAACAATGGAGGAGAATACATGTCAAAAGAATTCATAGCATTCTGCAAGAAAGAAGGGATCAAGAAGGAAACTATTATGCCTTATACACCTTAACATAATGGCTTAGCTAAAAGGAAGAGTCAAGCTATATTGGAAGCTTCTTGTGCCATGCTTCATGATTAAAAGGTACCAAATTTTATGTGGGCTAAAGCCACACATGCTGTATATGGTCAAAACCAAGTTCCTCATCAAGCATTGCAAAACAATACTCCCAAAGAAATATTCTCAGGTAACAAACCTGACATTAGCTATCTTTTTATATTTAGATGCCCCGTATTCTTTCATGTGATGAAGGAAAAAAGAAACAATTTGGAAGCTACATGAATAAAATGTATGTTTATGGGTTATTGTGAAAACTCTAAAGTATACATAATATATATTCCTGGTCAAAGGAAGGTCGAAATTAGCAGGGACGTAACTTTCGATGAAAATGAAACACTTTGTAAAGCAAGGGACCTTCCTCCTCTTCCCAAGGAAGATGATGATGACAGGGATATTCTATATGGCCCTTCTATTCCTGAGTCATATGATATTAATATTCTCATGGAGCCTATGGATCCTTTAGATCCACCTCCCAGTGATCCTCCTTCAAAGAAAATACCACTTTGGCTTTATGACACTCTACAGGATAATGAAAGAAGCATTCCCATTCATAGGTCCTTCAAAGAAAGGAAGGAACCGTGTAGGTATCGGGGATATGTAGTTTCTATGAGCACTATGATTCAAGTTGAACCATCCTAATTTTAATAAGTAATTAAAGAAAATGTTTGGAAGGATGTTATGGTAGAGGAATATGAATATATTGTGAAAAACGATGTATGGGATGTTCTATCGAGACTGTATGGGAAGTCCGTTGTGACTTAAAAGTATCTATTCAAAATCAAACATGAAGTCAATGGTAGCATTGAGAAATATAAAGTGAGTTTCGTAGCTCAAGGTTTCTCTCAGAAAGGGGGAGAATATTTCGATGACATATTTTCTCCTTTGGCTCGATACATAACTATTTGTTCGATAGTTTCCCTTGCTGGTAGTCAAGGATGGACCCTTCATTAGATGGGTGTAGATATTGCTTTCCTTCATGGAATGTCACAGGAAGAATTATATGTTGAACAACAATGCGGATTTCAAGTGGAAGATCACATAACGCATGTTTGTAGGTTGAAGAAAGAATTGTATGGTTTGAAGCAAGCTCCCTGAGCTTGGTATGCACACATTGAAAGCTATCTAATGAAAATAGGTTTCACTAGAAGCAATTCTCATCCTAACCTCTATTTTAAGGTTTTCCAATGTATTCCATTAATTTTGGTTCAACATGTTGATGATTTGTTCTTAATAGGAAGTGAATTGTTGATGATAAAATGTAAGAGGAAGCGAGCCTCTGGATTCGAGATGAAAGACCTTGGTCTTATGCAGTAATTTTTGGGCCTTGAGGTGTGGAAAAGGCCTGGTGATATATTTCTGTCATAGGGAAATTATGTTGTGAAGTTTTTGGAAAGGTTTGGTATGACTTAGTGCAAATCCATGGCTACTCCGATGGAGATGAATTTCAAGAAGCTATGTGAAAAAGCAGCTGGACCTAATCTGGAAAATCCATCCAAGTAGAGACAACTAATTGGGGCCCTGATGTTCCTTGTGGAAACCCATCCAGATATATGTTATGCAGTTAACACATTGATTCAATTCGTGACTGAGATCCTTCATGTGCATTGGATTTCTGCCAAACATCTATTGAGATACTTACATGGATCAATCACACTTGATCTGAGATATTCTGCAGGAGTCATTTGAATTCATCGATACAGTGATATGGATTGGGAAGGAAATTTTATTAACAAAAAGAGTACATCTAGTTGTTGTTTCAGTCTTGGTTTTTCCATGATATTTTGGATGATAAGGAAGCAAAATTCAGTAGCATTGAGCACCGTGGAAGAAGAAAAAATTGCTTCTAGCATGAATAGTTGCGAAGTTCTATGGTTAAGGAATCTTTTTGGTGAGATATTTGGTCAAGTATTAGAAATCATAGTGCTACATTATGACAACAAGAGTGAGATTTTTTTAGTAGATAATCTCATGTTTCATGATAATTCCAAGCACATAGAGATTTGATATCACTTTATTCATGACACGGTGTAGACAGGAGTTGTTAGATTCCACCACATATCGATTGACAAGAAGATATCATATATTCTCACCAAGGCACTACTGAAAGGAAAGTTCTTGGTCTTCAGATAATAGCTTGGACAGATAGATGTAGCCCCTTTAGATAACAGGCAACATTGATAGAGGAAACTAAGAAAACTCTTCCTACTGTGCTTGAGTTCTTTGGGTGAGGAATTGAGATAGAGGGCTCCTAGGGTTCAGGGATCTCTGAACAATAGGGTACTCCCCTATCTGTTACCCATGGTTGAGATGTTGCTCCCCTATCTTCATAGGTTGGAGATGTTTCTCCCTCATCTGTTCTATGAAAAGTATACCCCAGTTGGCATCATACCCTCAAGTAAGGCTTGCTCGGAATACTGCTCCTTGTTTGGCCAAAAAGTTGAGAGTGTAATAGGGGTGTACAACCCAAGTAGATTATGATGCAGGTTTTCTGCCACATGATTTTTTAGAGTCATTGATGCAAATATTTATAGTCAATAGGATTGGGTTAATATTTTCTCCCCTTTTGTGATTCTGGGTTGAGAATGGGCTCCTCGATGAGATTCCCAGGTCGAAGATGTGATCCCTTTTTTAATGAATTATCCTATTTCTCAGTACATGTGGAAGCTATTTCTCCCTGATTATTCTTCTTATAGATCCGAGAAAGTTTCAGCAGATGGAGTTTATTCGTGGCCAAACCATGATGTAAAGATCTACATGCAGAGGTTATCAAATGGAATTCTTCCTAGTTGAGAGGGAGTGTTAATTTTTTAAACTAGATTCAAATTCCACTTTTGAAAACTCATATGGTTGATATTATAATTGCAATAGATTCCTCTTTTCGTGAGTACCAAAATTGACTTATAGATCACCCCAATCGGTTAACAAGAAGTTAAATTATGAATTATTTTATTTATTAATCAAATGGAATGGGTCGACACATGTGGATTTAGTCAAAGACTCGAGCTGTCCCTCAAAAAATCTATAAATAGAAGCGACCTCAATCTCATTCTCACACATTCTACTTTGATATTTTCTTCTTGCACTCTTTTTCTTGGATCATGTTTTCTATTTTGGTTCACATAGGTTTGACAAAAGAAGCTCGCACAGGGTTCAGAATGATAGGCGAGAGGCTCGCTCTAATTTATGGCTTCTAGGCCATAGTCACAAGCACAAAACTAGTGAAATCAAGAAAGAGCCATGGGCACAACGTGGGAAGGCAGGGGTCAAGCTTCCATAATCGTGGGCAGAGCATGATAAGGTCATGGCCAAGGTTCAGAGACTAGATTAGGTTGATCCAGAATAGAGTCGCAACCATAGTGTGTCCCACCAACAACCAAGGGAGATATAGTCACAGGCACAATGTATTAAGGTCATGACTAAGGGTTTTTCTGATCATATATGAGTTAGGTCATCTTCATTTTCTTACAAAGTGCTTCAAGAATTCATTTTCTCAATCAAAAATGTTTGTGATCTATCTTTGAAAGCATCCTTGATTCAGATCTAGGATTTGGCAGATGATATCACTTGGCTTCAGTGATCTATTGGATCTGGGTTTGTTATTATTATAGATCTGCAGATCTCTAGATATGATCTATTTATTTCTGTTGCATATGTATTGGGCTCGTTTTACTCTCTCCTGAAAACTTTTTATCACAATCTATTGAAGAAGAAGATTTGAAAGGTTTTCCCCCTTGTGCGGTTTTTCCCTGGTCTTGGACCAATTTTTTGTCTATTATGTTTGTGTTTTTGTCTTATTTATCAATGCATGTATTGTTACATATTCAGTTACAATTTATGATTAATTACAATGTGTTACACAATAATTTGTCACCGTCCCTACAATCCCTGTCTCAGACATTGGAGGGCTCATTTTGTGACCTGTGAGCAGTGACATAAATTGAAAATACTTTCATGATATCCCTCTGCACAAGAGCTTTCATTGCCCTGAAGACATCTCCTTGTGGAAAACCCTAAAAATGGCCCTTTTTGCATTGGCGCGGGAAGTCAGTTCAGTACCCGCGCCAATGGGGAAAATCCTTCAAAGAGGTCGCACCAATTGGCGCTCTGTCCCAGAGTCGCACTCGTGCCAGCCAATTTAAGGGGTCTTTTTTAAAAATAAATGGCGGAAGTTTCGTCCTAACAAATTCCTGGACTACTATCTATCTTGAGTTGGGAGGTTTGGCTACGGATTTCCATAGAGAGGAAGTGGTTTTGCCACCTCTCATGGAAGTTCCCTTGATGATAGGGCCAATCCCATGATTATAGGGATCCCAACTCCCCTTCCTCCATCTATAAAAGCTTACCCATCTCCATGGAAAGCTAGTCTTCAAGTTCCCAAATTCTCAAGAGCCTTATGCTACAAGAGCCTCCATAATTCCCTTAAGGCCAAATTCAAGCAAGGAGACCATTGTCAAGATCCGAAGAGAGAGGTTTGTCCCATCCTTGACAGGCTTTCAAGACGTGTTCTGCTGGTGACCCTCCGAAGGAGAATTCAATGTCAGAACTATGGTTGTATTCTTCCTTTGATTGATTAATAATAAATGACTATTGGTTATGGTTCCACTCTTGTTGTTGTTTATGATGATGAGTTATGTCCTTTCTGACTGACATATAGTTGCATCTACTAGATTTTATGCTTGTGTTTGTTTTGTTTCTCGCATGTGCAGGTGTCCATCGCGGAGATCGTGGGGATCGTGATCTACCAGGGCTAAGGAACGGGAGCGCTACCTCTTCTACAAGCAACAGCGTTGGATTCCATGTAAGCCTTCATCGCTAGGTGGTTTATTTGCAATTAGGAACCTGCGCTATAGCATGAATGATTGTTTCTAGACCCGGTCTTGGCTAGTAGGGATCGCCTCTGTCCGCAGAGGGGATTTACCTCCACAACAAATTGGCGACTCCACTGGGGATCGTTAGCTTGTTGTCATTCGTTTTATGAGCTATAGACGGAGCCTGAAGTTGGCCAGATAGCCTTCGAAACGCTTTTGCTCTACAATTGTGAAGTAGATCAAAGCTGCTTTAGTAAATCTCTGGTTTATTTTGTGAACTGAACACTTGGAGCATTGTCTTGTCTCTTTGGTTAATTCTCGATTCTGCTTGCTTGATCAACTCTTTTGGGCTGGTTCTTTCTGTGAATTTGGGGTTTTGAAAACTCCAAACATCACTGGTCTGATCTTGGATTGCTTATTTTTTTATTTTAGCATAGCAAAATTGGCTGGCGCGTCTTTTAGCATGACAGTCGCGCCAATTGGTGCTAGTTGTCCATGTATTACCCGCGCCAATTCTGATATGGCACTAGTTTCAGCCTGAGAGTCACGCCAGTGCTGAAGACTGCTAGGGTTTGCTTGATTTTGAGCTTTCTGAGCCTGATCTCTGATTTTGGTTTCATTTTTTCGACTGTTTGAGTGTTTTGGAGCCTTGATTGACTGACTCTTACCTTCGTCCTTTGGTTGTTTACCCATTTCCATCGATTTTGCATTCTAGCCCTAGGTCATCTAGGTGCTATGGTGTGTCGAGCCTTCCTTGGGAGTTTTTGGCTTCTATCGGTTCAGTCAACCTTGTGATTGCTTCCCTGCATTCGTTTGACAGTTTTTTATTGTTTTATTGCACTATTTGAGTGATTGACTCCTCCTTCATTCAAATTCCTCTTTGTCTCATTTTGGGCCCAGATTACACGGCTCATTTGTGTCTCTGCGACTTTCTTGGTTTTGAGGGACTATTGGTTGATTTGAGGTCTGATTGTGTTTGCTATTGAGTGAAATTTGTTTGTTTTTTCTCTCTTATCATCATTTCTCGAATCGCCTTTGCATTATTTTTCATTTTTTAGCGCACTTTGCTCTGAAATATTGAATATAAAAAAAAAAAATCTCTTTTGATTTTCATTAGTTAATGTGAATTAGATCTTTTCGGTGTTATTAGTGATTGGTAACCTTGAACGAAAAGATTTTTAGTTTTCATTAGCTACATTAGAGACGTCATTGGTTGTTTTCTGTTCATTTCGTTATTGTATGAAAAGCTCTCAACTCTCTCATAAATAGCTTTCATCGAATGAAATGATATACTGTGGCATATAGAGTGCATTTAAGAGATTTTGAAACATTACATTCGCTAGGGCTTGAAAATTGAAACGTAATTGAAGATAAACTTTAAAATTTACTCAATTTACACTAAGGCAACATTGAAATCTAACGAAACACATTTAGAGGTCTAGGCTAGAGACATGTTCCGGCGTCTTAAAACCTAGTAGCTGTCATTCGCCTCTTGGCTTTAGATAGCGCTAGTACGGAGTTGTGCTCCCCGTACCGTCGCGTATATAAAGGGAGACCCCACTAGGTTTCAATCCTTTATCCATAGGAAGCCGAGTCTGCCTCCCTATACCTGTGATACACCGGACATAGCATTCGGGGAGATTTCCTGCACGTACGGAAAGTCCTTGGTTGATTTCTCTTTCATTTTGAAACCAAGGTGTATATTGCAGTTCACGGTTATTTGGCACACCCTCTACCTCGTATCCCTGAGTAGTCATTTGATATTTTCTAACTCTTTAAATTTGAAAGAATCACCAAGCGCTTGTCCTTTCACGCTTGCTTCAAAACTGAAAGAGATAGAGTCACCTTTTATCCGTTTCTCGACTCTTAAAACATGAAACTGTGAAGTTTCCTATTTTTCAATGTGGTAACAAATTAATCACCCGTGATCACATCCCCTGTTAGATTTTGCTTGTTGGTCGTTTGATTGTGTGTCTTGACTCCTTTTCAGCCCATGTGTGTGTTTGATCTTTTCTCTTATTGTTACTACCACAGTGGCGGAACCCTCGGTTTCGTCTACTGGTGGTCCTTATACGGACGATTCATCAAAGGTTTCTCAATCCTTATACGGACCAGTTCTTGCTGAGCAACCCTTTAGGGGACCAGTTGAGTTCAATTCGCCCTTTTCCGACCCTTGGTCTAAATTAAGAGTAGGGGCAGAGTTCCTTTCTCTTACATCAATTTCGCCTTTTATAGCTGCTATTTTTCCTCCTAGTCCTCGCCGTCTATTACGAGATCTAGCGGCAGGCTCAATCATGAGTGAATCCAGCGAGGAAATCCCCACATCCAGTGAGGATTACCAGTTATTTCCTCGGAGATTATTTCTAGGATACAACCCTGAACCAGCTGTTATGTCATCACCCCGTCCCTCATTACCAGCAGGGTATAGATCCTTGGGTCAGATTATTGCCGCCACAGCCTCTATGGGGGTATCAGCTCCTTCTACGAGGCCGGTGGTTCCTTCATTAGGGATGTCTCCTCAGACTCCCGTCACCTCTGTACCCGTTCGGCACACTTTCTATGTGGACGCATCTACCACCCGCTGTTACGGCACCCTCTACGAGGGCTGAGCCGCCTCCCGAAGACGTCTACATAGCAACTGCTATGCCGGAGAACATCTCTCCGGAGGAGTATCGGTTGTTCCTACAATAGCCGAACCCCGAGGTTGGACAAACCTCTCAAGACCCCAACCGCTCTTATTTTTCGCATTATGCACAGGATGGTACACCCGTGTATGCTTTTCTAGATCAATACGATGAGCATGGGAACATGTTACGTTTACCCGCTTTAGAGGCTGACCTTCATGCTCAAGGTTTACCGTATGGCCAGGCTGGGCAGTCTTATAACCCGTAAGGGAAACCTTTCCAAGGCCAACCTTCGAGCCAGCCTGGCTATCCTTATAACCTGTAGGGCCAGCCCATCCAAGGCTGTCATGTAGGCCAGCAAGGGCCATCGTACGGTCCGCAAAGACAGTATTACAACCCTTCTGGTCAACTTGTGCAGCCTCAATCGGGGTACCAACCGGGGCCGGTATACGGTCCTGGGGGGCAAGTCCAACCGTCCCAACCCATGCAACCTCAGTATCCTGTTAATCCAAATGTTGCATACCAGCTAGGACCATCTTATGGTCCTACTACAGGCCAAACCAGTTACCAGCCACCACCTAGCTCTTTTCCTCCACCGGGACAACCGGTCTATCCAGCACAACCTGGTGTTCCACCTCCAGGCCAACCGGTTCATCCAGTGCAACCTAGTGTCTCTCAACAGCCAGGTCAACCTGTGCAACCGGCACAACCTGTTCACCCGGGTCAACCTGTTAACCCAGGGAAGCCTACTCAACCAGGTCAGCCTTCTCAACCAGGCCAGCCTGCACATCCTATCAACCCTGCCCACCAACCGACTCATTCGATCCTACAGCCAAATCAACCGCTGCACCCAAATTATCAAACTTCGTAGGGTTCCACCTATCAGCAGCCCACTCAACCTAAAGGCGACTACTATTCTCATGGTCAATACCGATCGAATTATAGCCAGCCCCAAGGTTCTAACTATCGTCCTCAACAACCTGGCTACACCTATGCTCAGCAGCCAAATCGAAATGCTGCTTACATAGGGCCGACTCATAATCAAGGTCCATACTCTGGTTACCAACCCTCGTACGCTGGTTACCAGCAACCAAATCAGGCTGGTTATACCACCTATGCCCCCTACGGTCAGAATCCTCCTTGACAGAACCCATGGGGGCAAGGATATTCCCAAATAGCATGGAGCATAGGTACTGGTCCTTACCCAGGGCCAGGTATGCCATCCAATCCGCCATTGCCATTTTTGGCTACCTTGGAGTTAGCGGATGTTTCGAAATTAACGAATGATCCAATTTTGCATAATCCTTATTGGCCTCTAGTTCCTACCAAGGTGCCCAGTGATTGCCCCAAGTTTGAGGGAAAAGCTGGAGAGGAACCCCAAGCTAATGTGATGACTTACCATCTTTGGTGTTCGTCCAACTCTTGGGTGGATGATTCAATCCGTCTGCGCCTTTTCCAGTGCACTTTGACTGGCGCTACTGCTATGTGGTATATTGAATTATCCCGTGGCATATTTCAAGATTTCAATACGTTAGCCATGGATTTTCTTACTCATTTTCAGTTACCGGTTCGCTACGAAGCTGGGACGCATCTCCTGACTTCTTTGAAGCAGGACAAATCCACCCACATTTTTTATCACATTCATGAGTGGCGATGTCGTCATAGGCTGATCAAGTTTCATATACCTAATTAGATACTAATACATTGGTTCACCACCTCCTTCGTTAACAAAATTGCCCAAGATATTGCTATGGGAGCGTGTGTGACTGAAGAACAGGCCATAGCGCGTGCTCAATATCTGGATTTGGTGTATTCACAATCTGACACGCTGTATGATATCTTGCCTGATGCTCCACGGTCTGGAACCTCTAAAGCTCCACCTACCCCAGCGGTGGATGGTGTTATTGGTTCCGTGTCTCAGAATTCGAAGAAATATTCGAATGGGAAGCAGAATTCTAACTCATCCAATAATTATGCTCCTCCCGCCCCTACCGATTCTGGAAAAACTGCGGAGGTTAATGTCGTTCAGGCAAATCCTACGGAGAAAGCCTCCAAAGGAAATAAGAAGGGAAAAGGTAAATCCAAATTGGACGCCCCAAAGCCAGATTCCAAACCTCGGACTGAAGACGATTCCCAACGCAAACTAAAGTACCCCTGCCTCATTTGTGAAGGAGATCATTATACTAAGGATTGTCCTCGACGATCTGAAGTTAGTCAACTTCTAAAAGGCTCTAAAGGGACTCCATGAGTTCTTAAAGAACCGTTCCTGTCTCAGCAGACCCAAATGGTTGAACATCCTTCACCATCTACACCATTTGGGTCCCAAGTCTTTATGATGAATGGCGCTGCACCTATTTCTATCGCCACGCATTTGAAGGATTACAAAGAATCATTTCAGGCACCGGGGAAGGTAGTTACGGATGGTCCACCTCCCCCACCTGTCTCTGGTTCGTTGGAAATCGAGAAGCCTATTGCTGAACCCGTTGTGAGGCCACCCTCTAAAGGTGTTCTACGAAAATATTCCTACAATCCGAACACCCGTGCCACTCAGCACTATAGTATTGTTGAGGATCTGGCACAGGCTCCCTCTGCCATGTCTGCTTTAGAAGTTCTTCAAAGTTGTCCTTCACAACGGAAAGCTTTATTATCTACAATCGATGGAATCGATCCCGCCGATTCTAGGCTTCTCACCTTTGACTTAGAAAATTTCACCCCCCGACTTCCACATCAAATCGCTCTTGTTATTCAATTCGGGATGAACGGTCTTAACATCCATAGGGCCATTGTGGATGAAGGTGCTTCTACCTGCGTCATGTCGTCCGCCTGCGAGAAGGCCATTGGCTCTCTGGCCCTTTCATCCTCTCCCAATACCCTAGAGGCATTCGATGGTCAGGAATCCAAACCCCTGGGTGTTCTCGAGACTCTAGCGATTACTTTACAGGGGAAGACTGTCAACGTAGAAGTAGAAGTGGTTGATGCTAAGCTCAACTACAATATACTTCTTGGCCACAGCTAGACTCATGCCATGTTATGCGTGTCGTCCACCCTCTTTCGACTTATTAAGTTCCCTCACGAGGGCAAAATCGTTACGGTGGATCAGTTGTCCTTCTTGACCTCCACCTCCAAGAACAACGTTCCGTACGTGGATCAGATCCCGAATCCCCCTGAAAGTGTAGGGCCCGGTCTCTTCAATACCCCGTCCTCATGGGTATTTTTCCCGTACCACCACCGCACGCCGCTCAAGTTAACATGATCTCTAGGTCTGACGACCCATGGCTCATCGCTACGCCTGAGCAGGTGACTGAGTTTGGAGAATCGATGCCCTTAACTCTAGTAGAGATTAGCTACTGTGAAATTGTCGCTGCATCCAATCCTCCCCCTCCTTAGCATGCTCCTTTGAGCATGGCTTTAGACATCTATTCCCAATCCCCCTGGCTCAGTCAGGCCAATTCGCCTGATCCTCTCAAAGAGATTTTTCCTTCTGATGGAGCCATTGTAGAAACAATGTCACTTGAGGAGCTACCTTGGAGCGATGGACATCATCGTTCATCCTTTATGACCTGCCTGGGGGCAATGTCGGATTGTCTAGAGCGTTTTGCATCTCAGGTTCCCACTCCACCTCTCCAAATGCCCATTTTGACGCATGAGGTTCTTTCGGAAGGAAACCTGAGTAATATCACTCAAACCATCCCGATCAACATCTCCGTTAAACCGGGGATCGTTGAGAACATATACGTGGGAGTGACTTGTTCTTCTAATGAGATACAAGTCTATACTGATCTTTTTAAAGAATTCAAAGATGTGTTCGCCTGGTCCTACGAGGAAATGCCTGGGATTGATCCCAGTATCGTAGTGCATGAGATTCCAACCTACCCTGGTGCGAAGCCCGTGTGCCAATGCTTACGCCCAGTGCATCCTCGCAAAGCCGCTGCAATTAAAGCAGAATTTGAAAAACTTCTGAACGCGGGCTTTATTTATCCCATCCCCCTCACAGAATGGGTTTCCAACCTTGTCCCTGTCAATAAAAATCAGGGTACTATTAGGGTCTGTGTTGATTACCGTGATATTAATCGTGCCTGTCCGAAGGATAACTATCCCACTCCGTTCATAGACCAAATCATCGACGAATGTGCCGGAAGTGAGATTTATTCCTTGATGGACGAATTTTCCGGGTACAATCAGATAAAAATTCTACCTGCTAATCAACACAAGACTGCATTCATCTGTCCGTGGGGTACTTTCGCTTATAAAAAGCTCCCGTTCGGCTTGAAGAACGCTGGAGCCAATTTTTAGCGGGCGATGTCTTACGCTTTCCATGACATACACCATGTCATTCAACCTTATCTGGACGACTTGCCAGCTCACTCAGCTAGGCGAGAGGATCACCCTGAATACCTCCGCTATATTTTCCTTCGTTGTAGGAACTACAATATTAGGCTTAATCCTCATAAATGCGTCTTTTGTGTGGATTCTGGCCGTCTTTTGGGATTCATAGTCTCCAAAGACGGAATTCACCTTGACCATTTAAAGGTTGAGGCTATCATCAATCTCCCATCACCCTCCTCGTTATATTAGTTGCAGAGTCTGCAAGGAAAAGCTAACTTCCTTCGATGCTTTATCCCAAACTACACGGAGGTGGCCAAAGGATTCATGCATCTTCTAAAGAAGAACGTTCCCTTCCATTGGGACGACATTGCTCAAGAATCCTTTGAGAATCTTAAGACATTACTGGTTAATGCTCCTTTGCTTCGTCCTCCTGATTATCACCACGATTTCACTTTGTATCTCGCCGCCGTGTTTAGCACCATAGCTATGGTTCTGGTGCAGGATGATGATGATGGAAATGAATATGTCGTTTATTATCTGTCACAGAACCTTCTCCACAAAGAAACACATTATGCTCATGTCGAGAAGCTGGCGTTAACCGCATTACACGTCGTGTAGCGTTTTCGCCACTACATCCTGCTGCGTACGATAACAGTGGTTTTGGATTGCAACCCCATGACGTATATTCTCTCTCGACAATTACTGGGGGGAAAATACTCCAAATGGATCGTTATCCTGCAAGAGTTTGACTTATAATTCAATACTGCTAAGTCAACCAAATCACTGGTTTTCGCGGATCTTATATGCTCAGTCCCAACAGACTCCACTCCTTCACACTCCGAAGATCATATCCCAGACGAAACTCTTTTCCTCATCAGTACTCGCGACCCTTGGTACGACGACATAATTGTGTATCTTCAGACCTCCACATTTCAGTCTGAGTTGACTAAAGATGCTCGATGTCGGATTTGGCATCAGTCTCAACCCTACTGCATCGTAGGAGATACCTTATACCGTGTTGGAGTAGATTCGGTGCTCCGTCGGTGCCTAACCTTGGAAGAGGCTGAAAGGGTCCTAAATGACTGCCACAGTGGTTCCTGTGGTGGTCATATGTCCGGATATGCCACTGCTCAGAAAATTCTGCGAGCAGGATACTTCTGGCCGTCAATATTCAAATATTGTATTGTCGCAGTTCGTAAATGTCACGCGTGCCAGGTCTTTCAGCGCAAGATGCGCATGCCGCCTCTCCCTTTGCATCATGTTATTACCGTTGGCCCTTTTGCGAAATGGGGCGTAGATTTTATGACGTGTAACCCTCAGTCGGCCGGGGGGCATGCGTATATAATTTTCACCGTAGACTACTTTACGAAGTGGGCCGAAGCAATGCCTACACTAGTTGCCGACGGTGATACAGCTGCCCAATTCATCTTCAACCACATCATTGCACGTTTCGGGGTCCCTCAGGCCATCGTTACCAACCATGGTACTCATTTCCTAGATTATATGATGGCCGAGCTGACTTCAAGATTGGGCTTACACCACGATAGCTCAACGCCATATTACCCTCAGGAAAATGGCCAGGTTGAGGCTGTGAACAAGGTTCTGGTCACCATGCTTCAACGAACAGTTGGTATACATAAATCCAATTGGCACCTCCAACTGTTCTCAGCTTTATGGGCCTACCGGACGTCTGCAAAGAGTGCAACTGGATTCACACCATTTCAATTGGTGTATGGTCTGGAAGCAACTCTTCCGGTTGAATGCGAGATTCATTCTTTGAAATTAGCTGTGGAACTTCTACCCGACACTTCTGCTGAGGAAGAGCGTCTTTTGTATCTGGAACGGTTAGATGAAACCCGCCGTTTGGCTGCTTTAGTCATTGAAGCACAAAAGAAGCGGGTCAAAGCTCACTTTGATCAATCAGTTTCTCCACGTTCCTTTGTCGAAGGGGACCTCGTCCTCTTATACAGTCAAGCGCATGAAAAGCTTGGGGCTGACAAGTTCCAACCTATGTGGCATGGGCCCTACATAGTAAAACGCGTTTTGAAGAATGGGGCTTATGAGCTTATAGATTATGAAGGAGTTCCGCTGGCGCAGCCCAGAAATGGGCTGTACCTGAAAAAATACTACGCTTGAAGTGATTTTTGGTGTGGTGTGTGTACATAGGTGTGTTATTTCATTTGTGTGCATGTGTGGTGTGGTGTGCATTGTAAACATCTTTCTGCTGATCGGGTCTTCCTGATTGTGCAGATGTCCATCAATCCGTTTGTTGGTTTCGCGGATGGTGCCTCCCGCAGTACCAGGAATCTGTCTTCGGCAGCCTGGGTAATCTACGATCCTGCTGGTGAGTTGGTCAACCTGCAAGGTGTGTGTCTGGGACGTGCTACAAATAACATCGCGGAATATAGTGTTGTGTTAGAATTATTAACCGAGGCTGTAAACCTTGGTATCCGTGAATTACTTATGTATCTAGACTCACAACTTGTAGTATTACAGCTCAACGGGCATTATTCAGTCAGAAATCCATTCATTTTACATCTGTATCTACGTATTCGTCTACTGGAAAGAAACTTTGACTATATTACATATCAACATATACCTAGACATATGAATACATTAACGGATGCAGTAGCTAATTTGGTTTTAGATAGACATTTGCGCAATTTATAAACAAAACATCATCACATGTGAAGAGATCCATCCAGAAATAGGTATGTATATATATATATATATCGAAATGTTTACATAGTGTGCATTACATAAATAAAAAATATACATGTTCGTCTTAATACATCTGGAGACGACATGTCTCTCAAAAAAATATGCATGAAATAAAGCCCTAGGTGTCTAATCTGCATGGTGCTCATGATAGCAAGCCACAGCACGCACTAAGCGTCTCAGAAGACGGTGGAGGCGACTAGGCACTCCCACCGTATGTCTCTGGTATGCTAGTGGAACATCTGCCAGCCGGGCGTAGTCTAGAATCCCCCGGGCAATCCTCTCGAGGTTCTGGACCAACTCTCCTCCCTCGGCACCCTCTGCCTGAGGGTCAGCTACGGGATGAGTTCTCCGTGAAATGGGAGACATACCGACTGGTCTCTCTGGGCCGACATCTGCATATGCATATAACTGCTGTCAGAACGAACATGTATTAACACAAAAAAAAAATCATAAAACACAAAAATCAAAAAGACGATCTTACCCAACTCCTCGTCCCAGTCATCTCCCTACGGGAGTGGAAGATCTGGATCACTAGTGAAATCGGTCCCTGCATATGGCCAGTCTTCGACTACGATCAACTGACGCCGTAGCCACCCAAAAAACTCCGGCCTCCAAGACATCTGTTGGCCCCCTCCTGCTCTGGGCATCAGTGCTGCCCAGCGAGCCATTCTCGGCTCTCGTGGTACCGGCTTAGCTACTATGGCCCCTTGGCCCTGGAAGATTGGTAGTCGTTCCAGAATGAACAATACTAGGATAGAACCGTAGCCAAACTGCTTCAGTTTGGCCTGCTTGCACTTCGTGAGCTGTCTCTTCATGTTGATTGTCGCCTCATGTGGAGCTTGCGATCCTGCAGCTCGTGTAATGGTGTGTAGCACTACTCTTAGTGCTAGATCCTCGATGGTGTGAATGTCTACCTTTCAGCTTCCTGATCCGGTTCGTGCCCTTGGGCACACCCTCGCCATTAGCTGCTCCATCTTTTCACCAGATGGTCTGCTCCCTGTTAATATGGGCACTGGACCTCTGCGCGACAGTCCGGTTATGAAGTATACGTCAGAAACCTCCAGTTCTAATACTTGATCCCGTAGCTTGAACACTTGTTCATTTTCATCCCAAATACTAATAAGGTATTGTAGAAGCTCAGGTTGAGCTAGTAAGCAAGGTGTCAAGAAGAACTTTTTAAGCCCACAATTCTTGAGAGCATTCATACAAGTTTCGTTCTCCATGGCTAGTTCGTCCTCTTCCCCATGCTCCCTCTCTTTCCATTCGATCACCATTGTACTCGGTTGCCTGGATCAACATGGTCAAAAACCCTTGATTAGATCTCTGGTATACTTGGAAATCCATTCAAATCACTAGTTATTTGGAATTTTGAAACGGAAAACCGTGCTGCGCCATTGGCGCGGCTATTTCGTTAACAGTCGCGCCAGTTGGCGCGGGCTCTTTGTATACAAAAGGCCATTGGCGCGGGTCCGTGCCTGATACCTGCGCCAATGGGCGGAGCCCTAAAATTACAAAAATCTTCCACAGAAATCTAATGAGCAATGGAAAACTATAAAAAATGGATTAAAATGAAGTACAGGGAAGCGCCTCTTACCTGGAACGAACGGGAATATGAATGGTAGCCCGGATCTGTCGCAATCGTCGTCAGAAGGTTTTCACAAAATGGACCACTGCTGCTCTCCAAATGAGGTAAATAGTAAAAGTAATTTTGTTTTTACCATTTGAGACTATTTATAACTTTTTGAAATCTAAAATAGGTTTTAAAAGACATTTTCATTAATATTTTGATATATTTTGTCGAAAATGGATTTTACACTTGCCTCTGTGTGCAGCAACAGGTTTCTACGCGACTTCAACAGTGAAACGAGTTGTATTTTATACTTTTTCGGACTCGGTAAAAACACGAAAAAGTCATTTTGGAGTCATCTTTCAGCTCTTTTCTGACTCTCTAAACATGAAAAGATTGCCGAGGCCTTTTTCGTTTCGATCTCGTTAAAGTGGCTGCGAAACGACATCTACCCAGTATATGTTTACCCCTTTTTCGGGCTAGGATAGATTATTTACGAAAAAGGAATACCCTAGCCTATCGCGACTAGGAGGTTTTCTTAGACATAGTTTTCTACCTTTTCCGATCTGAGGAACTATTTACGAAAAGGGACCGTTGGAGTTTACTTTTCAACTATCTTTTCAAACTCTCTAAACATCAAAAGATGCCGAGTTCTTCCTTTGTCAGACTCGTTAAACCCTGATGACATCGGATTCAGTCGTGATGGCACTACTTGAGTCGCTCCTTCCTAGGGCTCGTTAAATGTACTAGGATGGATTCGTTCGAAGGCGGAACTTATATTACAAGTATATGCTATCCCCTTCAAGCTTGTTATAAAAAATAATTGGGGTACTCGCCAAAAATGGTGGGGAAAAAATGGAACCAACATCATTTTTGTGTCGACAGTATGTCGCTGTTGAACATGGCACTTTTCTGCATTCGTGTCAGGTTGGGGACATCTCATCTCATTTTTCACTTGCCTCCGTGGGTTTAGGTAATCTCTTTTGACCTCTCATCTTCTCTTTGCCTCGTCACTATGACTTCTAATCTTTTGATGTCAAATACTGCCAAGTCCACTGTCGTTTCGTTCATATGTTCAAGAGAAGTTGACCTTTGCAAGCACCAACCTTCCTCTGATTCTCATCTGATTGTGATTCACAAAAACACTATGTTCCTCTGTCTCGCGTCGATGATGTGGGAAACATTATGGCCCACCTTCAATCAAGGTCACTTCCTGTCGACTTCAGCTCATTATCCAGGAAGTCGATTTAGAGACTCCCTTCTGGTGCCTTGGAGCCTGCATGCCTCAATGGCAGGTTCTTCGCATTCGACGCGAGGTTTTCATCATTTGCCTCTGATCGAGTGATTCTGTGGGTGTTCGACGCTAGCTCATTGATTCACATGTCGTAGATTGTACCTGTAGTACCTTGAGGGCCGTTGTCATTATTGGTGGTACCTCTCGCATCTGTTAACAACCTTCATCATTGGCTGGTAATCAGATGATGTTCTTGCATGTTCGACTTCAGCTCATTTATTCACATGCTTGGAATTGTACTGTGTTCGGGTCGAGATGGAGCGCAATACCCTGGATTGTGTCTGTTGTAATCCAGACTGCGATTTTGTGGATTATTATGATTATTTACATGACTCACTGACTGGATGGTTGCGACCATACCTGAGTCTATTTATCGATACTCACTGGATGGCTGCACCCATGCCTTGGATCTAAATTATGGTATACTCTACTATGGATGGCTGCGCCCATTCCGCCTGTATATCATGTATTTGAGATATCAGTTGTACTTCTTCATGCAGTTTTTTTGACGGCGGCGTTTTCAGTTGGACACATTCTCGTAAAGCATTTCACCCCTCTCTCTCTCTCTCGGGCCTCATGCTTTAGGGGGCATCTGTTACACAGTACTTTGTCACCATCCCTGCAATCCCCATCTCGCACATTGGAGGGCTCATTCTGTGACCTGTGAGAAGTGACATAACTTGAAAATACTTTCATGACATCCCTATGAACAAGAGCTTTCATTGCCCTGAAGACATCTCCTTGTGGAAAACCCTAAAAATGGCCCTTTTTGCATTGGCGTGGGAAGTCAGTTCAGTACCCGCGCTAATAGGGAAAATCCTTCAAAGAGGTCGCGCCAATTGGCGCTCTGTCCTAGAGTCGCACTCGCGCCAGCCAATTTAAGGGGTGTTTTTTAAAAATAAATGGCGGAAGTTTCGTCCTAACAAATTCCTGGATTGCTATCTATCTTGAGTTGGGAGGTTTGGCTACAGATTTCCATAGAGAGGAAGTGGTTTTGCCACCTCTCATGGAAGTTTCCTTGATGATAGGGCCAATCCCATGATTATAGGGATCCCAACTCCCCTTCCTCCATCTATAAAAGCTTACCCATCTCCATGGCAAGCTAGTCTTCAGGTTCCCAAATTCTCAAGAGCCTTATGCTGTAAGAGCCTCCATAATTCCCTTAAGGCCAAATTCAAGCAAGGAGACCATTGTCAAGATCCGAAGAGAGAGGTTTGTCCCATTCTTGATAGGCTTTCGAGACGTGTTCTGCTGGCGACCCTCCGAAGGAGAATTCAACATCAGAACTATGGTTGTATTCTTCCTTTGATTGATTAATAATAAACGACTATTGGTTATGGTTCCACTCTTGTTGTTGTTTATGATGATGAGTTATGTCCTTTCTGACTGATATATAGTTGCATCTACTAGATTTTACGCTTGCATTTGTTTTGTTTCTTGCATGTGCAGGTGTCCATCACGGAGATCGTGGGGATCGTGATCTGCCAAGGCTAAGGAACGGGAGCGCTACCTCTTCTACAAGCAACATCGTTGGATTCCAGGTAAGCCTTCATCGCTAGGCGGTTTATTTACAATTAGGAACATGCCCTATAGCGTGAATTATTGTTGCTAGACCCGGTCTAGGCTAGTAGGGATCGCCTCTGTCTGCAGAGGGGATTTACCTCCACAACACAATGCTAATAATTGGATGCATTATTTATGAAGAAGTAATTTGGGCTAAAATAACTGATACATCATAGAAAAATATAAAAATTTAACAATGGTGATATTTTTGTAAAAATATTTAACTTTCTAAAAATTATATATAGTCTCTATATGATTTTTGGAGATTTTAAAGGTAAAACAATCATATAGTATAAAATTTTGGAGATTAACAAATCTCTTTTTTGGAAAAAACATGGAAAATTATCCCACCTGCGAATATTAGTCCCAAAAATTTTCCCTAGCCCTGTGCCCCAAGAAGGGTGCCAAATACATTCAGTGAAATATAATGCTCGAGTACCATTGTTTTATGCACAAATGCATTAAGGTAGAAATGGAGTTCCTATACATCTGCTCACTTAACACAACATATCGATATGTTGTCAAAATAGAGTAAAGATTTAAACAAATGAAGCAAGACTTTCGATATGTGAATCCTTCACAATAGAAGCAGGGCAAGGGAATCCTCAAATTGTAGAACAAAGAAAAAAGCTAGGTTGAACCTCCCCAAGATAACCCACCTAAGCTGAAAACAAGGAATGTTAATCAGAAGAAGAAGAAAGACACGTGAATGTGGTGCAAGTTCCATAAGAGCCCCTCTCATAACACCAATGAATGTCATGCAAGAAAATCATTGGTGATCATGATAAAATCCTCAAATTCAAATGTAGGTTCTAAATTTTAATCATACCTAGACAAGGGAAATATATCATTGAGGCAGGACCTAGTGCTAACATCTCCACCACCAAGGTCCAACAAAGTGAGCCCAAAGATCTGGATGAAGGTGAGCACCTATTTCACTCATGAATGTGGGTGAAGGGTGATCCATTTTGACTATTCTTTTATAGTGGTTGTCAAAATAACCTCATATCAATAGATTTTTTTAAATGTTTAGTCCTATAAAAAACCCAAAAACACATCAATACACCATTAGGTGTCTCCACCAAGGGCGAGATATTTCTATCGTCCAATAGTTCCATCCGCGATACAACATCAAACTATTTAAGGACACCATATTTTGTAATGTTGCTACCGTTTATGTTTTTTATTTTTTTTTAGGAATTCCATACTTGTGTAAGTGTCATGTTTTATATGATTCTAAACCCCATAGTGATATTATTACTTTGGGAAGACAACTATACAAAATACCAAAAGTAACCCCACCTACTAGGAGTTCTTTGATCTCTACTAAGCAGTGCAGTAAGGTCATCTCCCAAATTGAGAAATTCATTTTCTTCCTAATTCACTCTCAAAGAAAGGGTAAGATTATTCCTAGAGCCATGTTATCCACACAACGCTCCTTCACACGAAATAGGAAAGTGGATACAGACATGGAAGAATACAATAACATATTCTCCTCACCCACTAGGGTACCTCTACATTTTCAGGTCAAGAATTCAATCGATGTGACCCTCGATGCAACTCTACCCAATGGGACAATATATTGTCACTCTCTTCTATAACATGAGGAAATAAAGTGATAGATCCAAGAATCGCTCTAGAAAGGGCACATTTGACTAAGTTCCTCAACCCGTAGAAGCCCACATGTACTTTGCAAAAGCAAGATGGGACTTGGTTACTATGAATTTATTACCAAGTCCTAAAAAAAATTATAACCAAGAATTGATACCTAATTTCGTGAATTGACGACATTCTTGACCAACTCGGGTGGGAGAAACTACTTTAGTAAGATTGATTTGAAGTCCAACTGCCACTAAGTCGTAATAGAACCAACTAATATGTGGGAGATTTGTTTCAAGTCCAAGTAGGGTATTTTTTAATGGTTATTCATTCCCTTTGGTTCATTGAATTCCCTAACAAATTTTATGAGGCTAATGGATGATACCTTGTGACATTTCATGAAATATTTATCATTGTATATTTTGATTATATCCTTTTCTTAAACAAGATTTCAAAAGAAATCTTGCAACATATTTAGCACATCATTCACATCTTAGATAATACAAGCCATGTGCTAACTTGGGAAAATACTCCTTCGACATTACTTTGACATGGACAAGTTTCAATACGTAGGAAGCATTATTGATGACCAATGTGTGCATGTGGATCCAACAAAGATCAAAGTCATTCGATATTGGGTAGCTCTAAAGAGTCTAACAAAGCTTCAAAACGTATTGAGACTTGCTAACTTCTATTGAAGAATCACGTTTGGGTTCTCTTATATCAATTCGAACTTAGTTCAAGTGACCAATGGAAAAAAAAAAAAGTAATTTGATTTTGGCTTTAATCACAACAAAAGGAATTTAATAAATTTAAACACTTTCTTTGCTCTGCATTATTCCTTACCCTTTTAGACCTGCAACAACCATTCTAGATTAAGGCAGATACCTTTGACTATGCTATTGGTGCAGTCCTCATTCAATAATTATATCTGATGGCCTATCACATAGAAACACTCTTTGATACTATATAGAGATAACCCACCTATTATAAGGAGATATATTTCATCATGCAAGTCGACCAACAATGGAAACATTATATTTTTGGGAACAATATAATTATCCATATGGATGATAGGCCTCTTCAATTTATGTGGGCAGAAGGGAGGTTACAAATAAATCATTATCATAAATGGTCAGCATATATGTAATGATTCCATTTTAACATAAAATAAAATAAGGGTAGCACCGATCATGTCATATAATACCTAAGTCAACCCCTGGTTGTGGCACTAACCACAGTTCTCAACTCTTGTGGGCACGATACCTCTAAGTGGACAAAACTATAAAAAAATTGATTAGAATTCATTGCCACATACCAGATGTTGATGGCAAGTAAGAAAGTTCCAGACTTCCACCTCGAGGATGCACTATTATGTTGTTTGGTACACCTTTGTGTTTCTTCAACTAAGCATGCCAAGATGATATAGGAGGAACATTACAGTTGGTTAGCAGGGAACTTTGTTGTGGAGAAGATAGTGGTAATACTGCAAAAGTATTTTTATTAGTTGAAGCATTAGTATATCAGGTCTTGTACCACCTAAGCCATTACCAAAATAGCCATTAAGAAGGAAGTATCTCAATGGAACTTAGGAATCAATCTCAATGGAATATATGTGTGTCCTTTATTCTATCAAGCATGGAAATGTCTATGTTTTTGGTCGTTGATATATTTTCTAAAATGGCCATTCTAACTATTTGCAAGAAGAATATCGTAGTAGAATCCACTTCAAAAATCTTCTTCGAATGAGTGTGGGTACTTTTTTGGATCCCACAAACCATCATATCAAATCATGATAAAAGTTTTCATAGTACATTCTAGTCGATCCTCTAATCATTATTAGATACCAACCTCACCAAATCAACTTCCTTCCAACACCATTTGGTTGGCCAAACATAATCATAAATAGAATGATCATGCATATTTTGCACATGTACAACTCTAGACATCCACACACATGGGAGAAGAGTCAACCTTATGTTCAACACAACTACAACATATCTCTAGATAAATCTATTTGCCAAATACCCTTTCAAGTGGGCTTGTGATTTCAACCATTGGGTCCCATCGATGCCCCACTACCCCTTGTAACTACACCCGAAGAATATGGACATGTTCAATCTAGGGCCAGAATAGATACCAAGTTTATTGAATGAATTCAACATGTCCACCAATAGGTCCATGATATTTTTCAAAGATACAATACTAAGTACAAATAACACCATGATTAGCACCAAGTGCCACACAAGTTTCAAGTAGGAGAAAAGGTTTAGTTACATTTGCATAACAAACACCTTCCACGGGCCCATTGGAAGCTTAAACCACTTACACCATCACCAAGGTAGTGGGTGACAATGATTTTGAGCTAAGTATCACCATTTTCATGGCCTGCACCTAATGTTCAATGTGGACTTCTTTCTACCATACTTTTTTTCATTATTGGACACATACAAAATTGCAGAGAAACTAACACTCATTAGATTGAATTGAACATACCATAATTGATTTGAACATGCCACAATTGATTAGATCATGAAAAAATAAAATAAGAATACTCACAAAGAGAGGCTTTGGTTGCATCAAGTTGTCAAAGCAAGCCATCTCATACACCAAGGCAAGTGGCTTAGCATGGACCAAGCTTAGCAGAAGTTTCCCCATCTCATAGAGGAGCTAAACACAATGGATACCATTGCTTCTTAAGGGGGGAGGACTGATCCATGTGGATATCAGTGGCCACCCACCTATTCTGTTGGTTCAAAACAAAATTTTTATTATGGAAGTTTCTTTACAATATTTAAGTCTTGAACTTCTGAATTTGTTTTGAGGCCCTCAACGATGTTTTTTTTTTCAGAAATGCACCAAAAAAAATAACATACTCTGTCAACAGTTGGGAATTTTACATCTTAGATAGGCTTTTCTAATGAGTTATCATGCACACCAAACAAATATTGTATGCCAAAGTTACAACCCCAAGAAGCTGACGTGGAAACTTAGCCCATTGGGGTCCACGAGCCTTCAGAACTTCATCTCGTAAGGTTAGGTTTTTGGGTATTTAGAGTTTTTCATGGTTCTTCTTGATGAAAAAGGATTATGAGCCTAAATCTAAGACAATTCAATGAAGGTGTGCAACCATCACATATCATGTAAAAAATAAGCTATCACCAATCGATCTAGTGTGTTTCAATTCTGCGTTTATATAGTTACAACATTTTCCATTTAATAATAGAAGTTGAGTTTCACTGTATCTCCATACTTTGGTTATAAATATGTATATCATTTCTTTCCCTTCATAAATTCAGATCTCCTGGTCACTAAAATAAACATGGTTAGCATGGTCATCCATGGTCATGTTTAGTCCACCATAATCTATACTCTGCATCATTGGTCAACCATAAAAAACCATATTGAACCAAAGTCTACCTCGATTAACCTTCTTCAACCATTAATGTAACTATTATTGTAGCATTAGCATTAACATTAATGTAACATCAGTTATGGTCAACATAAATGTAACGTGAATATAACAATCATCAACATTAATGCCACATTTTTCGATTAATGTAACCGAAGTACATTGTCATATTAATGGTTGACCACGGTTAGTCATGGTCAACCTTAATCAACTATCTTCAACCTCAGTGAACCTTTTCAGCCATGGTCCATCTCATCAACCCTAATCAACCATGGTTAACCCTTATCAACCATTTTTAACCATAATCAACCATTGTCTACGAATTTGCCTTTTGCACATTGGTTGTCTATTAACACAATCACCCGAATCAATATGGTTTATATATAAATGTTATTTCCATATATTAATTAAAAAAATTGAAAACTAATACTAATAAATGTATATCAACAATATTTAATAATAAAAATATACTAATTTTATATACAATTATAATAATTAAATCATGCATAAAATTTCAAAATTACATAGAAGTCAAACTAGCTTTTTTAGTGTGGAAAAAATCAAACAAATGAAACTCTAGCCATGCACATCTAGAAGGCATGGAGTAAGCAAGTAGCTGTTCATTGCACCTATAATGTTTGAAGCTATCATTTCACCTATAGTTTGGAAAAAATCAAACAAATGAAACTCTAGCCATGCACAACTAGAAGGCTAAAATTTCTTCCCTTCGTCTACCTCACAAATTAAATATCGGACTGAAATATCTTCCGCGGGTCTATGTCACAAATTAAATAGATACGCAATCTCACAAAATAAAAGTCTCGTGGTTCGGTAGGAATATTCCAAATGACTTCCGCGGGTCTCTCACAAATTAAAGTCTGGTGGTTAAGGTAGGAATTGCAAATCTCTTGTGCGGGTCTATTCCACAAATTAAATAGATACCCATCTCACAAATTCAAGTCTCGTGGGTCACGTAGGAATTTCAAACCTGATCAGCTGAGATCTCTCACAAACTAAACTAAATAGATACCCATATTCTCACAACATAGAGTATATAGTTAAGTCTGTAGTTAATGTAGGAATTACAAATCTTTTTGGTGGGTTTATTTTTGAGTGGAGAGGCTTATTAGATAGTCTAGTGTTGAGGGAATGTGTAAGTTTGTCGGTTTAGTTTTTTAAAATAAAAGTAAAAAATAAAAAATAAGTTTTAGAAAAATAATGTTGTTTATAATTAAAAAAAAAAAAATATGCTATAAAGTAATTAGAAGTAAAAAAAAATGTATAAATATGTTTAAATCTTGTACTTTTTAAAAACTAAATAAATTATTTGAAAATCTATGTTAATTAATTTATGTTGATATCAACTTCATATATATCTTTATATATAATTAAATTTTTATATTTATAATTATTGTTGGATAATATATATATATATATATATATATATATATATATATATATATATATATATATATATATATATATATATATATATATATATATATATATATTATTTAGTATTCAAAAATACAATTTTAATAATGAAATGAAAAATAATACATTGTATTTTGTATTAAAAAATTGCACATACAAAAATTTGGTCTTATTGATACTTAAAATAAATCTATAATAATCCAAATTAAATAAATTAAATAGATACAAATTAAACAAATATCTCGATTTTTTGAAATTTGCCCCTTTTTACAATTTGAATATCCATTTTAATAATTTTATTATGAAAAGTTAGACTGGAAATTTTTTAAGTTTTACAAGGAATTTCAAGTCTGACTTTTACAATTTGAATATCCATTTTGATAATTTTATTATGAAATATTAGATTAGGATATTTTTTTCTGTAATAAATTTTAAAGTTTTTGCAATCCTAATATTGGTTTCCATCCTTTTATCACATAATGTTGAAAGGCTGGAATTTTTGGCTGTATGTGACCAGCAAATTGACCGTCAAATTCCATAGCTGCTCATCATTTCAATGCGTGGTGTGAAATGGTGCCAGCAGTACAGATCACGACCTCCTCTTCTCTTAATTTCTACGGAGTTGTCAATTCTACAGCAGCCACTTGCGACTATGTCATCGCGTTCTCAATTCTACAGCAGCCACTTGCGACTAAGTCACGATTACTGGCGTTGGTCAACTGTCGGCCAGTTCGACGAAAACCACTTGCGACGACCTTTGAAGGGGCCATGGAATAACTTGAATTTGCAGATGAATGCAATAACTTGAATTTGCCAAAGCCATTGCTGAACCACCTCCACTCATCTAATTAGAATAGAGGAAAACGTTGCGAGAACGCCTGGACAATGGCAATGAAGATGAAAGAGTTAATTAGCAGCCTCTTACTAATTGGAAGTGTGTGTCTGCTTATGCCCCTCTCAGCTGCTAACCCGTTCAATAATTCCGTTGTGTTGTTTTGTGAGAATAGCGAATATACGAACGGTAGCGCTTTTCAGAGTAATCTAAACCAGGTTCTGGACTCACTGGTGGGGAACGTTTCTACTAGTGGATTCA
This sequence comes from Pinus albicaulis, assembly GCA_034641835.2. Taxonomy (NCBI): domain Eukaryota; kingdom Viridiplantae; phylum Streptophyta; class Pinopsida; order Pinales; family Pinaceae; genus Pinus; species Pinus albicaulis. The sequence goes on along the minus strand of CM076578.1, from coordinate 630,291,168 downwards.
ATACATCTAGTGGGCAAAACAGCCACAGTACGGTTTATGGGTTTGCCCAATGCAGGGGAGATTTAAACCCCTCCGATTGCAAACAGTGCGTGGCCACTGCAAAAGCCATGATTACATCCGGCGGTCGTTACACATATCGTATTTTTGAACGATGCAATAAAACTTCTGCGTCCATGATACTAGATGCCTGCTTATTACGTTACGACAATCATAGTTTTTCCAGCAATTTTAGCGAGAGCGCAGACAAGTTTCTTCTGTGCAATTCGGGGCAAAACAGTCAGGCACTGTTCGCAATTAATATTCAGGCCCTGCTCGAAAATGTTCTCTATAAAGCTGCGCAGAGTCCCAATTTTTTTGCTGCGGAGCAAGACGTTGCGCTTTATAATTCCACAATTCATATCTACAGCTTGGCGCAGTGTTGGGAGCCTCTGTCCAGAGAAGACTGCAAGGCATGCCTAGAGTTTGCGTTCTCCGAACTATATTACGGGTGCACAGCTGGAGCAGTTGGATCGCAATTCGGATCTGTGAACTGCTACATGCGTTCCGAGCTTTATCCATTTTTCAATCCTTCAATTATCTCGCCGTCGCCATCACCGTCCTCGTTGACAGAAAGCCCTCCAGTATCAAGTATCCTTTTTAACATAATGTCACATAGTTTATAATTATCTTCTTTCACATAGTTTATAATTATCAGGAATATCGTGGGGATTTTGTAAAAATTTCATTTTGGTGATTTCTGAGGTTCCTTCTGCGAATTATCTGAGATTCCTTGTGCAAATTATCTGAGATTTTTTGTGCACTTTTGCAGAAGCAAAAAGATCCAACGTTCAGCTTCGGGTAATTCTGGGAGTAGCAGCCGCTACGATTGGATTAATTGCAGCGATAACCTTTTGCAAGCTGATTTTTTTCTCTCGTGGGAAAAATTGGGAACATATTTCTCAAATGAGAGGTCTTGAAATTGTAGATAATTCAGTGACCACTAGCTTGGATATTATGAACCGCTTTCCTATTTGTTTTTCGCAAGATAATTAAACGCTTTGTAACTGTTTTCGCAGAAGCCGAAGGATCAATTAGCTTGTCGGCCACTATAGCGAATCCGGAACTTATTTTCAACTACGAGACTTTGAGAGTGGCCACGTCTAGTTTTCACCCAGAGAGAAAGCTTGGTGAAGGCGGTTTTGGATCCGTCTTTAAAGTGAGCGTTTGGTGTTACATGCATTTTAATTTATTTTAATGTAGATACCATGGTTTATGATTAAACCATAGAAATATTCTGGACTGGCCATGATGGTTCTTGATCAACAGGGGGATCTACCAGATGGCAGAGAGGTTGCAGTGAAACGGTTGAAAATAGGGTCAAGTCAAGGAGATGTCGAATTTCTCAATGAAATAAATTTGATCAGTCGTATTCAGCACAAGAACCTAGTGAAGCTACTTGGTTGCTCAGTGATAAATTCAGAAAGGCTACTAGTTTACGAATACCTCCAGAACGGTAGCCTCGACAATATTATATTCGGTAGCTAATCCCTCTTTAATCGCTGCACCCAACCTGATTTGTTCTAGTTTTGAGTTTGTTTTGTACCTTGCTAATCATTTTGGCTTATGTTTTGCAGATATAGAAAAACGCCATTTACTTGATTGGGGACAGAGGTACGAAATCATTGTTGGAACTGCAAGAGGGCTTGCCTATCTTCACGAAGAATCTGAAATTCGAATCATTCATAGAGATATTAAAGCAAGCAATATTTTACTGGATAATAAACACAAACCCAAAATCACAGACTTTGGCTTAGCTAAACTGTTTGAAGACGATAAAACACACGTCAGCACTAGAGTTGCAGGAACTTTGTAAGTATTCTCTTTTCAATAATGGTTCATATAATTTGAGAGAGTTTAAGATATGGAGATTTCATTGTACATCGTATTGTGCAGTGGTTATATGGCACCTGAATACGTGTACCGCGGACATCTAACAGAGAAAGCGGATGTATTCAGCTTTGGAGTGTGTTGGAATTTTCAGAATTCCAAAACAATAAAAAACTGCCTCTTTAACACAGAGAAACTAATTAAAAATTTCACTCACAGACAGAGTTTTCAACTCAGAAAAAAAATTTCTATTCATAAAAAAAAACTGCTGTTACAGATTCTTCCTCAAAGAGGGATTTACAATTGTGACTGCTGTTGTCACAGTGCACAAATTAAAAACTCTGTTTCAATAAAAACATTCACTGCTGGAATACTCTGTTTTTAAAAACAAACATACACTCTGCTGTGTATTTTTAAAATTCTGCTCTCTGTCTCTGTTTTTAACAATACGCTGCTCTGCATATATAAAAAAAACATTGCATGCCAAAAATGACACTGTCCTGTGTATTTACAAAACAAATATCTGCATCATAAATTGCTCAACCACTAAGTTCACCGCTTCAGAAATCTTAATGGCTGCATTAACTCTGTCAGCACCGCTTGGAACGCATTGATCACAAATTTCACTTGCTGGCACTTTGATTTTTCTTTCCCGCACTGCTGTGCACATTCCTGTATAATAAAACCAGTTCTGTTGTCTTTTCTTTTTTTTTATTTACACTGCTGTGTAATAAAAAAGTTACACTTCACGGCCTTTACAATGTGCTGGGCCTTTTAATATATATGTGTTATATATATTAAAATAAAACATATAACATTTAAAACTTATTAAAACCAACTATATAAAAAAATGCCGTGTAAAAACATTTAACCTGCGGTCATTTTTTTAATATATAACATATGGCATATAATATATGTGGGCCAGCTGATGACGTAGGCAATTCCGGTGGGCTTTACAACTCCAGCCACGAGCCTTCAACAACCCCCGCGGAATTCTTTTATTACCATATAACATATGGGCCAGTATTATATGTGGGCCCCTTGCTGCGGTGATGTCAGCAATTCCGGGGGGGTAAGAACCTCTGCCCACAAATTTCCATCGACCCCCGCGGACATGCTTTGCCGCGGTATGGTGTGGGGCTGCCGTTGAAATTATATTTCAACACTCCCCCTTAATTTCAACTGCTGGGTTTTCCTGCATACCCATGCATTCCCTGAAATATTCAAAGCTTTTCTGCTGTAGTGGCTTTGTGAGGATATCTGCAAATTGATCCTCCGTTCTGCAATGCTGCAAAACAATCTCGCCATTGCTTACCAATTCCCGTATGAAATGAAACTTGGTGTCAATGTGCTTTGTTCTTTTATGAAAAACAGAATTTTTAGACACTGCAATAGCTGAGCTATTGTCACAAAATATCACTGTCCCTTTTACCTGTTCTTGACATAAGCTTCTCAACATTTTTCTCATCCAAACTGCTTGACACGCTGCTGCTGTAGCTGCCACATATTCAGCTTCTGCTGTAGACAACGCTACAACGGGCTGTTTCTTAGAAGCCCATGAAATGGCTCCTGAACCCATGTGAAAAACATAACCGGAAGTGCTCTTCCGATCATCTACACTTCCAGCCCAATCGCTGTCCGTGTATCCAACTAAATCTGAACTTTCTGAAGTAGTATAAAAAATACCAAATTTCTTTGTACCTTTAACATACCTCAAAATCCTTTTTGCTGCTTGCCAATGTGCATCCTTTGGCTTTTCCATGAACCTGGAAATCAAACTAACAGCATGCATTATGTCCGGCCTAGTTGCAGTCAAGTACATAAGGCTGCCAACTATGCTCTTATACAAACTAGGATCAAAATCCTTGCTGCTGTCCTCTCTGCTGAGTTTTAATCCCATCATTGTGGGAGTGATTGCTGCTTTGCTTTCCTGCATGTTAAATCTTTCAAGAACTTCATTAACATACTTTGCCTGTGAGATGAAAATCCCACTTTCATCTTGTTCTACTTCTATTCCCAAGAAGTATCTCAGCAAACCCATATCAGTCATTTCAAATTCTTCCTTCATGACTGTTTTGAAATGTTCAATAAGGCAATCATCATTACCTGTAAAAATAACATCATCAACATACAAGACTACAATTAAAATTTTACCATCTTGTTCTTTGATGTAGAGGGTGGGTTCTCCCTCACACTTCTCAAAACCATTTTCCAGTAGATATGAATCTATCCTACTGTACCACGCTCTTGGCGCTTGCTTCAGCCCATAAAGAGCCTTCTTCAACTTGCACACTTTGTGCTCTTGGCCTTTCTTCTCATAGCCGAGAGGTTGATCAATGTAAACCTCTTCTATTAACACTCCATTTAGGAATGCCGACTTCACGTCCATTTGGTAAACTTTCCATTTGTTTTGTGCTGCAATAGACAACACTGCTCTCACGGTTTCCATTCTTGCAACCGGTGCGAAAGTTTCCTCATAATCTATGCCATGCTTCTGCTTATAGCCTTTGACAACAAGCCTTGCCTTGTGTCTCTCTATCTTGCCTTCAACATTACTCTTGGTCTTGTAGACCCATTTAACACCAATGACATCTTTACCTTTTGGGAGTTCAACCAAATCCCAAGTTTTGTTCCTTTCTATGGCATTTATTTCCTCATCCATAGCTTCTATCCATTTCCTATCATTGATAGCTTCTTCGAAATGAACAGGATCATCAACATGACAATATAAAGCAAACAAAGAATTGATACCTTCATTAGCTATATCTTGTTCATAAATATCCTTCAAACTTCTGAATTTCTTACCTCTTTCATTAGGTGTACAAGTACTTGAAGAAGCACTTGAATTTCCTCCTTGTGGTGTGCTTGGAGAAGCACTGTCATTTCTCCTCAAGGGTGTACTTTGCGGTGTTGGTGTTGCTGTTTGGGGATGTATTTCAGCCACCTCATCATCATTCTCATCATGAGATAAACAGTGTTTAACATTCACTGTTTTCTCTATGCTTCCATCCCAAGCTTCCTCTTCAATGAACTGAACATCTCTGCTCACAAGAAACTTCTTGTTGGATGGGTTATATAACCTATAGGCCTTGGATTCCTCACTGTATCCAATGAAAATACACTTCTCCCCCTTGCTGTCCAACTTCTTCCTTAGCTGATCCGGAATGTGTGCATAAGCCACACATCCGAAAACCTTCATGTGTGTGACACTTTGCTTTGCACCACTCCATGCCTCTTCCGGCACTTTGTTCATGACTGCTTTTGTAGGGCACCTGTTCAAGATATACGCTGCACAATGTACAGCTTCAGCCCAATAATCATTCGGCAAATGCTTTGCCTTCAACATACTCCTCGCCATGTCCATTATGGTTCGGTTTTTCCTTTCGGCCACTCCATTTTGCTGCGGTGTATATCTAGTTGTAAACTGTTTATGTATTCCATTTTCTCTACAAAACCGTAGAAAATCTTTAGATATATACTCACCTCCTCTATCAATCCTTAAGACCTTGATATGCAGCCCACTCTGATTCTCAACAAGTGCTTTGAAATTGCGGAATTTTTCAAACACTTCACTTTTCTTTTTCAAAAAGTAAACCCAAGTTTTTCTTGTAAAATCATCTATGAATGTTAAGACATAGTGGCTGCTTGCAAGTGATGGAGTTTGCATCGGTCCACACACATCCGAGTGGACAATCTCTAAGGGTGCTTTCGCCCTTATGCTTTTCCCGGAAGGAAAACTTTCTCTGTGTTGTTTCCCAAGAATACAACCTTCACAAAGGCTGTCCGGTTTCTCTATCAATGGTAAACCACTTACCATTCCTTTTCTGTTCAACAAGTTAAGACCTCCAAAGTTGAGATGACCAAATCTCAAGTGCCATAACCAATTGTCATCCTTTGGTTCGCTTTGGTAAGTCTCCTGTGCAACTGCTACTTTCTCTTCGCCATTCTGCAAGTCTGCTCTCATTCTAAGAGGGAACATCCTGTTCCTTGTCATCTTCACTTCAGCAATACACTGTTTGCTGGGTGGTTTATCCATGATGGTACAAACATCATTATCAAAGAAAACATTATACCCCTTATGGACAAGTTGTCCAACACTTAAGAGGTTACACTTCATTCCTGGAACATAATAAACATTTGCTATGGTTTTCCTTGCACCTAATCTTGTTAAAACATTTACATCTCCTTTTCCCATAACAGAAACTTTGCTATCAGTTCCTAGTGTGACTTGTGACTGCACACTTTCATCTAACATAGAAAAAATGGCTATGTTTCCTGTCATATGGTTACTACAACCGGAGTCTAGAAACCATAAGTCTTCAGATTTTTCTTCAGCCATATTACAAGCTAAAAACAAATTACTTTGGCTGCTATTTTCTTTTGTGAAATTTGCACTAGTTTCACTTCTCATATCATTACGCTTCTTCTTTCTACATTCATTAGCATAATGACCATATTTCTTACAATTGTAACATTGGACATTGGATTTGTCATACCTTTGTCCTTGTGCATTCTGCTGACCATTCTGTTGGTTGTTGCCTTGGCCTTGATGCTGATTTGAATTGTTGCCCCTTCCTTGAGCATTCGCTGCACTGTCTCTTCCACCTCTGTTTTGGCTTCTACCTCTTCCTCTCTTGTTTCCTCTGCCTTGCCCTCTTCCTCTTCCGAAAGACATCTGGGTCTTAAAGGCTTGCTCAAGAGATGAGTTTTCACTCCTACCCAATCTCTGTTCATGGGTAATCAATGATGCATGTAATTCATCCACTGAAAACTTTGTGAGATCCCTTGTCTCTTCTATGGTGGTGACAATCACATCGAATCTTGAGGGTAAACTTCTCAAGAGTTTCTCCACAATCCTCTTGTCCTCAAGAGTCTCTCCATGAGATCTGATCTGTGTGACCATTCCAATCACATGAGTGAAGAATGAGTCAATGTTATCTGACTCCTTCATGCAGAGAGTCTCAAAGTCTCTCCTCAGCAATTGAATTTTTGCTGTCTTCACTCTTTCCATTCCCTGATAGGCTGTTTTGAGAGTTTCCCATGCTTCACTGGATTTCTTGGCTGCTGCTATCCTTGGAAACACACTCTCATGCACTGCTTGATACAAGAAGAAAAGAGCCTTGGCATCTCTCTTCTTATTGTTCTTCAACTGTTCTCTTCCTGCTTGATTTAACATCAAAAATTCTGCTTCATCTGTTGGCTCTTCAAAGCCATCCTCAACTAATTCCCATAATTCTTGTGAGGTAAATAAAGCTTTCATGGTTATTGACCAATAATCATAATTCTTTCCATTGAATTGTGGGAGATGGACATTTCCCAAACTCATACCAGTGCTAGAACCAGCCATTCTGCACTTCTAACTATGATTTAAAAACACTTGACTGTGTATTAAAATAGCTCACTGTATTGCAACAGTAACACAACAAATTTTATAGAGAAATACCTTCGAATTCTTCTTGGCTGAACCTTCACTCTGCTGGAGAGGTTGCTGCAAAAACGAACTCTGTTCCTTCAGCTTATTTGACCCTTCAAATAGCCTGGATTGGCTCTGATACCATGTTGGAATTTTCAGAATTCCAAAACAATAAAAACTGCCTCTTTAACACAGAGAAACTAATTAAAAATTTCACTCACAGACAGAGTTTTCAACTCAAAAAAAAATTTCTATTCATAAAAAAAACAGCTGTTACAGATTCTTCCTCAAAGAGGGATTTACAATTGTGACTGCTGCTGTCACAGTGCACAAATTAAAAACTCTGTTTCACTAAAAACATTCACTGCTGGAATACTCTGTTTTTAAAAACAAACATACACTCTGCTGTGTAATTTTAAAAATTCTGCTCTCTGTCTCTGTTTTTAACAATACGCTGCTCTGCATATAAAAAAAACTACATAACGAATGATGCGCTCTGTTTCTGCATATATCAAAACAGAAATATCTCAGTGTCATTAAGATGACCCAGCTACTAAAATTCACCGCTTGCCAATCTTTAATAGCTGCATTTACTTCTGCCTGCACCGCTTGGAGTTAGCATTGAAGTCGAATTGACTTTCTGGCACAGTCATATTTATTCCAGCACTGCTGTGCTTCACTTCTCTGCTTCCCGCACTGCTGTGTATTAAAAATCCTGTGTAATAACATTCCTGTCTTTTTATCTCTGCACTGCCGTGCCTTTTATAAAAAAAACATTACTGTGTATTACAAATAATACAACAGCCATATATCTTTCTGGGCTTTCTACATTTCATATATTACATCACGGGCCTTTTTAATATATATTCACATATATTAAAAATAAAACAATTAACATTTAAAACCAAACTTTGTTTCAAATCTGTGCGATGGGAAAATAACAATTAAACCCCGCACTCCTTATATAACATATAAAACATATGTATGTGCCGTATTATATATGTGGGCCAGCTGTGGTGCTGTCAGCAATTCCGGTGGGCTTTACAACTCCAGCCACGAGCCTTCAACAACCCCCGCGGAATTCTTTTATTACCATATAACATATGGGCCAGTATTATATGTGGGCCCCTTGCTGCGGTGATGTCAGCAATTCCGGGGGGGTAAGAACCTCTGCCCACAAATTTCCATCGACCCCCGCGGACATGCTTTGCCGCTGTATGGTGTGGGGCTGCCGTTGAAATTATATTTCAACAGAGTGCTCGTACTTGAAATTATCAGCGGAAGAAAGAATCAGAGTTCACCTCAAGCCATGGAGTTTCTCATCGAACGGGTATAGCCATTGTGGATCTCAGCTTTGAAGTAGATATTTTCGAACATGTTATGATTATGATTCCTTGCTAACTAAAGCTCTATGTTTTGTTGATGTTGGTCAATTACCAGACATGGAAACTGTATAACGCAGAGAGAGCTTTGGAAGTTATGGATCCCACATTGGAGGGTAGTTATTCTTTGGAGGAAGGGACTAGGGTCATTCAAATTGGTCTTTTGTGCACACAAGCAGCTGCAACATTAAGGCCTTCAATGTCTCGTGTGGTGACGATGTTGACTTCTGAGAAAGAACATCTTCCTTCTCCCACAAGCCCCCCTTTCATAGATCTCCCTTTCATAGATGTGCATAGTGTGGGCAGTACAGCAACTTCTAGCGCACCATCAGATATCCACTCTGCAGCTGCCTATCCTTCATCAGGCATCATGGAGTCGAGGTGAAAATCTGCAAATGCTTTTTTGCATTATACTACCCTAGTTTACTGTTGGGCTTCTATCCGTGTATTACACGACTCGAGATGAAAATCTGCAAATGCTTTTTTGCATTATATTATCCTAGTTTATTGTTCGACTTCTATCCGTGTATTACACGACTCGAGAGGAGATTTCGCGCTTGTACAGAATTGAAGGATCAGTAACTAGTCTGCAGAAGAAAATCGTTTTCCAAATGTCGGTCATCGGCTACTCAGTCAATTTGACAGATACTATTTTAATATCAAAGGGATGCGTCTTCTGAGTAAAAGTAAAGACAGATGTGGTATATGAAAATAACGTTATATTTTATTTTATATTCAAAATTATGGTTATAATTTTGAATTCATGATTATTTATGGTTTTTTTTGGCGGACATGTGATTTCATTTAATTTTATGGATTAAAGTCATTTTTCAATACATACACAAGCTTGTTTGATATTAATGGTTTTAGATGGTAAATAATGGTGTGCTTTTTATTCAATATATTATTAAAATTTAGTTTATTTTTCGAAGCAATTAATGTGGTTTATTTTGAGAATAAAAATTATCTAATATGATTTATCATAAAAATAAAAATTAACTAATATGATTCATTATGAGAATAAAGATAAAAAAACATTCAATAAAAAATGCTAGGATACCATTTGTAAGCTAGTTATTGAATAATTAAAATAATATAAAACTATAATTAGCTGTTAGGAATATAAATTTATTTTTGATAAGTTTGAACTTTTAATTTAATTATTAATCATTATTAAATGAATAGCAAAAATGTAATATTCATAAAATATTTTAGAATATTTTTAATAACTTAAAAGTTAGAAATATTTTTAATAATTTAAGAATTGAAATTAGTTTTAAAAATAAATATATTTTTTTATTTTTTAAATTAAATTAGTTAATTAAAAAATATCTATATAATTAATTAATAAATTATCATATAAATATGTACGATGTAAACTCTAGTTACCATCTCACGCTAAAATTTCTTCAGCTGGTTTACCAAACAAGTTAAATAGAGATATCTCAAGACTAAAATATCTTCAGCGGGTCTATCTCACAAATTAAATAAATACGCATCTGACAAAATTAAAGTCTCGTGGTTAGGTAGGAATATTTCCAATCACTTCCGCGGGTCTCTTTCACTAATTAAATAGATACCCATCTCACAGATTAAAGTGTGGTGGTTAAGGTAGCAATTGCAAATCTCTTGTGTGGGTCTATTTCACAAATTTAATAGATACCCATCTCACAAATTAAACTCTCGTGGGTAACGTAGGAATTTCAAACCTGATCTGGTCTATCTCAAAAACTAAATAGATAACCATCTCACAGTATAAAGTTTTAAAGTTTCTTGGTTGAGTAGGAATTATAAGTGAGTTTATTTTTTAGTTGGAGAGACTTATTTTATAATTTAGTATGAGGAGATATGTAAATTATTTGAAAATCTTTGTTAATTAATTTATCTTCATATAATTTCTCTCATATACAAAATCTTATATATAATTACAATTTTTATTTAGTATTATATATATATCATTTAACATTTAAAAATATAATTTATATTATAAAATTAATGTGAGAATAATTTAAAATAATGTAGAAATAGGAGTGGTTATGGTTTATTGAACGAGAGTTTTATAATTAGCGTTTAGTTCCACTAGTTCAGGATTGTTGCCCCAGACTTAGGAAGATTAAGTGAGTGCCTATGCTATAATATGTAATGTTGTCGTTGAGCTAATAACAAGTCATGTGAGCTCTGTCTCATATTGTGTGCGTTGAATTTTCTTTATTTAATTTGGTATCAGAGCCAAATCGAGTTCGAATCTCCAAGCTGCCAAGGCACTGCTTTTCGGTGAAGATAATCTTTCCTCGCCAAATTCCTCCAGCATCTCATCAACATCAGGTACCATATTCACCATCGCCCGTGGCCACCTGGTTACCAGGGCCTATAATTCTAGAAACACCGTTGTAACAACGAGAGGGGATTTTGTGTCCACCTCAGAGCTCGTGACAGGTGAGCCAACGACATCAAGATGTCGTGAAGAAGAAGACGACAAGGGAGCCAAGGACATTACCGGAGACTCAGAAACCTGAAGCAGTTTCTTGTTCTTATTGTTGGAAGAAGAAGAAAAATTCTCTTTGTGGAGCCAACGTGAGGGACTCTATCTCACGCTGCTGCTGCGACTGGGCAATCCACCCGGCTTGCTTTGTTTTATCGTTTGTTTGCTATGCATTCTGAGCAGCATATTCTCCATTGTAAATCACTGCGTCTCCATTTTAAATTGTTGCGTTCAGGAGCTATTTGAGATACGGTCGAGAAGATTGTAATCTGGAAAATATTGCTGATTGCAAGTTCCATTACTTATCTAATTTGTCACTTGCATGAATCTCTTCTTGATCATTACAGTGAATTAATTTCTTGCAATTGAATCTGGTCATTTCTGTTGAAAACAATGGCTAATCCTCTTGCCGATTCATATTTAAATGAATCCACAAAACTTGATGGTGAAAACTACGTCAATTGGAAGTTTAAGCTGGTCATCGTTATCGAGGCATACAACCTCTGGACGATTGTCAATGGTGACGAGCCCAAGCCTATTGCTGTCGCCACGATTCCAGATTGGGATAAGCGAGAAATGAGAGTGAAAGTGTTGTTGCGAATGTCTGTAAAGGACAACATCATTCCTCACATTCGAGACTGTAAATCTTCAAAGCACACGTGGGAAACTCTCAAAGGTTTGCATTAGTAGTTTCTTACAAACCTTTGAGAGTTTCCCACATGTGCTTTGAAGATTTACAGTCTCGAATGTGAGGAATGATGTTGTCCTTTACAAACATGCGCAACAACACTTTCGCTCTCATTTCTTGCTTATCCCAATCTGGAATCAGAAAAACCTGTCAGTGCAACATCAGATTCATCAGTATACATAATACCTAAATTGATTGTTCCTTTTAAGTATTGGAGAACTTTCTTTGCAATGTTCCAGTGATTTCCTGAAGGCTTAGCCATAAACTGACTAAGGATACTCACTGAGTATGCAATGTCTGGTCTGGTAGTGGTGAGATAGTTCAGACTTCCAACGAACTAACGATATAAGTGTGAACATCTACCATGTGAAGCTTGTGCACTTGGTAAGCAGCATAGAGAGGAGTTTCCCTTTCATACAAAGAAAAGACAATATGATATACTTGAATTAATTCACACTGATGTATGTGGACCTATGCAAACTAGGTTGCTTGGTGGTGCTTCCTACTTTCTTATTTTTTTTTATGATAGATCTAGATATACATGGGTCTATTTCATATGAAAAAAAAGTGATGTCTTTGAGTATTTTAAAGAATTCAAAAATTTGATTGAAAAGCAAACAGGCAAATACATTAAAATTCTCAGATCAGATCAGGGTGGTGAAAATAAATCAGGAGCGTTTAACAGGTATTGTAAATTTCATGAGATCCAACAACAGTTCACAGTACCTCATACTCCTCAGCAAAATGGTGTTGCTGAGAGATGGAATAGAACACTGATGGAGTGTGCTTGCAGTATGCTTCAAGGTAAAAACATTTCTAATGGTTTCTGGGCAGAAGCCATTAATACTACTGTTTATTTGAAGAATCGAAGTCCCACTAAGAAATTAGCTTTTCAAACTCCTTTTGAGATTCTTTATGGTCATAAACCTTATGTCAGTCATTTAAGAGTTTTTGGATGTACTGCCTTTGCACATATTCCTAAGGATAACATAAGAAAGCTTGATTCAAAGTCAATCAAGTGTGCTTTTATTGGGTATTGTATAGATCAGAAAGCATATAAACTATTTGATCCTAGTTCACATAAACTGTTTGCAAGTCGAGATGTGGTGTTTCATGAGAATGATGATAAAAGTGATACAATGAATGAGGCTTGGCATATATCTAATGATGATCATGTCAAAATTGATACTTTGGTTAAACAAGAACAGAAACAGGTAGAGGTTCAGGTTCAAGATCAGAATGAAAGCAGCATGAGCACATCCAGCAGCAGTGATTCATCACAAGAGGAAGATTCACCTGAAAGCAGGAGAATCATGGATGGAACTCCAACAGGTATTGTAGAACCAAGAAGGTCAACCCAACAAACCCAGCTTCCTGCAAGGTATAAAGATTATGCCTTGATGTTTAATATCATGAATGTTGTAGAACCAATTGATTATGAAGATACTTTTGCACCAGTAGTTAAATTGAATACAATTAGAGTACTGATCACCTTAGCTACAAAAAATAATTGGAATATACATCAATTGGATGTCAAATCTACTTTTCTGAATGGTGATTTAAAGGAAGAAGTTTATCTGGTTCAACCTGAAGGGTTTGTCAAACAGGGACAGGATCATCTAGTCTACAGGTTAAGAAAAGCCTTATATGGTTTGAAACAGGCGCCGAGATCATGGTATGTAAAGGTTGATACCTTCTTTCATCAGAATGGGTTTGTGAAAAGAAAAAAATGATCCTAACATGTATGTTAAGAAAGATGAAGAAGGAAATGTTGCTTTAATATCTTTATATGTGGATGATCTCATTACAATAGGCAGTGCTTACAATTTAATTGAAGAAATTAAAATTCAGTTGTCTCAGGCATTTGAAATGAAAGATCTGAGTGAATTGCATTATTGTTTAGGAATTGAGGTATGGAGAGAGCCTGGTAAAACATTGATCACTCAATACATAAAGGAAATACTTAAAAAGTTCAATATGAGTGATTGCAAAGCTATGTCAACTCCCTTAGAATAGAATGCAAAGTTGTACAAAGAAGATGGAACTAAAGAGGCAAATGGAACTTTATATCGTCACTTGGTGGGAAGTTTAACTATCTCACCACTAATAGACCAAACATTGCATACTCAGTCAGTATCCTTAGTCAGTTTATGGCTAAGCCTTTGGGAAATCACTGGAACGCTGCAAAGAAAGTTCTCTGATACTTAAAAGGAACAATCAATTTAGGTATTATGTATACTGATGAATCTGATGTTGCACTAACAAGTTTTTCTGATTCAGATTGGGCAGGAAATCCTGATGACAGACGATCTACCTCTGTCTATGCATTTCATATAGGATCAGGGTTTGTGTCATGGAGTAGTAAGAAACAACCAATTGTTTTTTATCATTAACAGAATCTGAGTACAAAGCTTTGACCAATGCCACTTGTGAAGCTGTTTGGTTGCGGAGAATTGTTGCAGATCTCGAAGAGAAGAAAAGTGGTTCAACATGCATAAATTGTGATAATCAAAATGCTAACAAATTAGCACACAATCTAGAATAATGTAGAACAAGAGTTTTATAATTAGCATTTAGTTCCACCAGTTCAGAATTGTTGCCTCAAACTTAGGAAGATTAGGTGAGTGTCTATGCTATAAATATGTAATGTTGTCACTAAGCTAATAACAAGTCATGTGAACTTTGTCTCACATTGTGTGTATTACATTTACTTTATTTAATTATTAATACATTTTATTTTACACTCTAAAAATAATTACATTACAAAAATTTGATCTCTTCTTTATCCATACTTAAAACTGCCTTAGCCTCATTATCCCTCATTATCTTTATTTTTAAAATTTTACAAAGAATTTCAAATCTGAAAAACTGCTTCATTATCTTTACTTAAAATGGATCAAATTAAATAGATATAGGAATTTCAAATTTGGAGGTTTTTACAATTTGGTTATCCATTTTAATAATTTTATTATGAAATGTTAGGCTGGACATTTTTCAAATTTTACAACGAATTGCAAATCTGAGTTTTTCAAATTTGACGGCTTTTACAATTTGAATATCCATTTTGGTAATATATATATATATATATATATATATATATATATATATATATTCTGTAATAATTTTTACAGTTTTTGCAATTTTAATATTGGTTTCCATGCTTTCATTACCTTTACTTAAAATGGATCAAATTAAATAGATATAGGAATTTCAAATTTGGAGGTTTTTACAATTTGGTTATCCATTTTAATAATTTTATTATGAAATGTTAGACTGGACATTTTTAAAATTTTACCAAGAATTGCAAATCTGACTTTTTCAAATTTGACGGCTTTTACAATTTGAATATCCATTTTGGTAATTTTATTATATATATATATATATTTTTTCTGTAATAATTTTTACAGTTTTTGCAATTTTAATATTGGTTTCCATGTTTTTTATCACATAATGTTGAAAGGCGAGAATTTTTAGCTGTATATGACGAGAAAATTGCCTATCAAATTCCATAGATGCTTATGATTTCAATGAGTAGTTTGTGAAGGTTTACAGAGTGAACAACGAAAATGCAATAACAACTGCTATGAAAAAACATACATCATTTTACTAAAAAAAAAGAAACTTCAAAGCAATGAAACATGTAAGGAGTTACAATTGCATTACCACTTTGTATCCCTGACTCGCATCTCTTCTCAATTTATACAAAACTAAGTTGGTTAATTGGTCTCTTCGACACTGAATAGGATACGGCAGTTGCACCTCTTAAAATCTTAAAATCTAAGCAGGTCATGGTGATGATGGTGGGGCGGTGTTCGGTGAGGCGGTGCGGTGCATCGTCAGGAGTAATTATTTCCAACAGTGTGAAATGTGTTAAAATAAATAATTACTTTCCGCATGCAAAATTTAGATAAATAGTTAGGTGAATCAGTTGAGCTGAGTTATAGATAGATTTGGTGAGTGAGTTAGAGAGTGAGTTAAGCGAGTTGATCAAGTTCAGTTATGTGAGAGTGTGTGCATGTCAATTTAGATTAAATACCCTTCACCGGCTTCATTGTATTCAGTTTTTATGATTTAGAGTGATTAAGATTAATTCAAGAGCTGCAGCTCGTTATTTCGTATGTGCAATATTTATGTTAATAATGTGATTGAATCCTCTGGCTATCCAACAAATTGGTATCAAAGGTGCGGAAGGATCAGAAGATCCATGGGCGAGCAGAGCCACTGAAGAAGGCCAAAAGCAAAAGGCCGTAATTTTTTTTACAATTTTTTTTTTTTTTTACCAGCAGAGATCCCGCACGTTTTCAGTGCATCACCTGCAGAGGGTTCGCAACTTCTCCCAAAACAAACTGTGGAACTTTCGCCAAACTTACCATTCCCTGGAAATCAAGTTTAGACCGCAGTTTACCCTTCATCGGGATTGCGGAACCCAGTTTAGAAAAATTTCTGGCCGATAGCCATGAAGGGGAAGGAAAGTCAAAATACAATTTTGAAGAGTCCGTGAGGTACTTCAATTTAAGTTTTATTTTCATTTTTTAAAATCCAAATTTAAAGTCACATGGGTGGTTTTTTTTGGTTTGTTGGGAAATCAAAAAAAGACAATACGTGGATGAGATTTTTTGATTAAAAAGTCTTATATAAGTTCGAAAGAAAGGGTATTCATAAGTTTTTTTACGATTTTTTTTATATAAATTTTTTTTTATAAAGATTCTTTGTATATATAAAACAAAAAAAAAATCTAAGGGTTTTTTATAAAGTTTTTTATAAACTTCTATAAAAATAAGAAAAAAGAATTTTTTTATAAAACCTAGGGTTTTATTGAAGGGATTTTTTTTAAAGGAGCTTTGCAAAGTTTCTAAAAGAAAAAAAGAGGAGAAATTTAGGGTTTTTGTGAAAGACAATTTTTTTTTGAGGCAAGATGGCCACATCAAGTTTTCAGCCACAACTTCCTTCTTTCAATGGGAAAGATTACAATATGTGGGCTATTAAAATGGAGACTATGCTAAAAGCACATGATGTATGGGATCATGTCAAGTTTGGGTTTGCAGAACCACAAGATGATGCTGAAGAACAAGCCCTCAGTAATGCAGAGAGAGAACAATGGAAGAAAGACAAGCGGAAGAATGCACAAGCATTGCTTCTTATCCAACAAGGAGTGGACCGAGCAGTGTTCCAGAAGATCATGATAACCTCTTCAGCAGAGGAGGCATGGGAAACTTTGGCGAGAAGCTATCAAGGTATGGCCAAAGTTAACATTATTAAATTGCAGAATACTAGGAGAG
This sequence comes from Pinus albicaulis, assembly GCA_034641835.2. Lineage (NCBI taxonomy): Eukaryota > Viridiplantae > Streptophyta > Pinopsida > Pinales > Pinaceae > Pinus > Pinus albicaulis. The sequence continues at coordinate 630,274,058 of CM076578.1, read as the reverse complement.
ACTTTGAAAGTCTGCAGATGAAGGAGACAGAGGAAATTGATTCCTTCATGAATAGGTTCATGTCTGTCGTCAATCAGTTAAAAATCTATGGTGAAGATGTTAAATATCGAACAGTGATTGAGAAGGTTCTTCAATCTTTGTCTACTAAGTTTGATGTTGTGGTAGCAACCATAGAAGAAGAGAAAGATTTGGAAAAATTGACAGTTGATGAGCTAATGGGATCCCTTCTATCACATGAGGCGAGGATAGACAGAAATAAGGATTCCACTTTAGAAAATTCCTTCAAAAGTCAAGTTTATATTTTAAGAGGTCGAGGCAGAGGTCGATCAAGAGGCAGAGGACGAGGCAGCAGCTATGGTGGTCACAGAGATGGCCGAGAAGAGCATGAGAATCAAAGTGGGAGTAGTAGCAGCACAAGCTTTCATAACAATCAAAGGTCTGAAAAATCAAAGGTAAAGTGTTATTATTGCAATAGATTTGGTCATTATGCTCGTGATTGTAGGAAGAATATTACTGATCAAGGCAATCAGAGAGCTAATGTTAGTACTAAGAATACTGACTCTATGTTTCTAGCATGCAACAACATGCATGCACCGTCTGATAAGGTCTAGCTATTAGATAGTGGTTGCAATAACCAGATGACAGTCAACAAGAATTTGGTTGCCAATTTGGATGCCTTAGTGAAGACAGAGGTAAAGTTGGGGACTGACAAGACTGTGGATGTAGATGGAAAATGAGTGGTCAACATTGTGACCAAGCAGGGGGAGTGAAAGACCATATCAGAGGTATATTATGTCCCTGGACTCAAACACAATTTGATTAGTGTTGGTCAATTGATGCAGAAAGGATACAAAGTTATCTTTTAGGGGCAACAGTGTGTTATTTATGACAAATCCCCAAGCAAGCAGCTGATTGAAAAGGTGCAGTTGACGAGGAATATACTCTTTCCTCTAATTATGAACTACAATGATCAAGTTAGTTCTTTTACAACTTCATGTTCTGATGATTACTAGTTATGGCACTTTCGGTTTGGACACTTTCATTTTTCCGGTTTAATATTGTTGCAGCAGAAACAGATGGTGAGAGGTTTACCTCCCATTAGAGAACCTGCTAGCACTTGTGAGTGTTGCATCTTAGGAAAGAAACATCGTGAAAGTTTTCCGAAAGGAGTTTCTTACAGAGCAAAGAAACCACTTGAGTTGGTGCATACCAACTTGTGTGGACCTATGAGGACACAGTCGATTGGTGGAAGCTGTTACTTCCTCACTTTTATTGATGATTATAACAGGAACACTTAGGTTTATTTTTTGAAGCAGAAGCCTAAAAGTTTTGCAAAGTTCAAAGAGTTCAAAGCCTTAGTGGAGAACCAAAGTGATCGACAAATCAAGGTACTGAGATCTAATCGTGGTGATGAATACGATTCAAAGGCATTCCATGAGTACTGCAAACAACATGGAATCAAAAGACAATTTACGACTAGATACACACCACAGCAAAATGGTGTCGCAGAGAGGAAGAATCAAACAATCATGAACATGAAAAGGAGCATGTTGAAAGCAAGACAATTGTCTAATGAGTGTTGGGCAGAAGCAATTGCATGTGTTGTTTATGTGATAAACAGATCTCCTACAAAGAGCATAATGAACAGAGTTCCAGAAGAAGCATGGTCAGGTATGTCATGCAGTGTATCTCATTTCAGAGTTTTTGGATGTGTAGCCTATGCACATGTGCCTAAACAAATAAGAGGCAAATTAGATGATCAAAGTGAAAAATGTATATTTACTGGTTATAGTGAGCAGTCAAAAGCTTACAAATTGTATAACCCTGTCAAAAAGAAGACAATCATTAGCAGAGATGTTGTGTTCAAAGAACAATAGTCATGGAATGGGACTTTCGACACACTAACCGATGCACAAACACCATTGATGGAAGAGGATGATGTAGAAGAAGAGGAGCAGCAAGAACCAAGAGAGCAGACACCAAACAGAGTCACACCGGCAAGGACTTCAATATTTTTCAGAGCAGTATGGATCTTCAAGTAGATCAAATGACCAAAATTCTCCAAGCAGTGAGTCAGGTAATGAATCAAGCAATGGTAAGAAAAATATGAGAAGTTTGAAAGATATTTATGATTATTTCGATGTTAGTTCAAATTTTTCATTGTTGGCATTCCAACCTTCTTCTTGTGAAGAAGTAATCAGAGATGACAATTGGGTGCAAGCCATGGATGAAGAGATGAATTCAATTGAAAATAATGATACATGGGATTTGGTTGATTTACCAAATGATAAAAATCTCATTGGTGTGAAGTGGGTATACAAGACCAAAGTGAATGAGAAAGGTGAGATTGACAGATTTAAAGCAAGACTTGTAGCAAAAGGATTCTCACAACAACCGAAAATAGACTTTGGGAAAACATTTTTTCCGGTAGCCAGATTGGATACTGTAAGAGTAGTTCTAGCAACAGAAGCTCAGAACAGGTGGAAAGTATATCAGATGGATGTCAAATCAACCTTCTTGAATGGAATTCTAGAAGAAGAAATCTATGTGCAGCAGCCTCCAGGTTATGAAGTTGAAGGAAAAGAGGATAAAGTTTACAGATTGAAGAAAGCGCTCTATGGACTGAAGCAAGCACCTAGAGCATGGTATAGCAGAATCGATAGTTACATGATCAAGAATGGATTTTGCAGAAGCAGCATTGAGCCTACCTTATACAAAAAGGTCAATAATCATGGACTGATTTTGATAATTTTCTTATATGTTGATGATATGATTTTTACAAGTGATCTTGAGATAAATGAATTTAAAGCAGCCATGATGAAAGAATTTGAGATGACAGATCTAGGTCTCATGAAAATTTTTCTTGGCATTGAAGTTGAACAATCTGAAAAAGGAATTTTTATTTGCAAAAATAAGTATGCAAAAGATTTGTTGAAAAGATTCAGGATGGATAATTCCAAAACTGTACCTACACTAGTTGCAACAGGTACAAAGTTAAGTAAGGATGATGAAGGAGCAGACTTCAATCCAACTCTATTCAAAAGATTGGTTGGCAGCCTCATGTATCTCACAGCGACAAGACCAGATATTATGCAAGGTATAAGTTTGATTTCCAGATTTATGGAGACTCCAAAAGACACACATTGGAGTGTTGGAAAAAGAATTCTGAGATACATAGCAGGAACTAGAGATTATGGCATAATGTATGTAAGGATAGAAAAGAAAGAATTGATTAGATATACAGATAGTGATTTTGTAGGAAGTTTGGATGATCGTAAGAGCACATCCGGTTATGTTTTTCATCTCGGGTCAGGAGTGATAGCATGGGCATCTAAGAAGCAGCCTATTGTGACACTATCATTAGCAGAAGCAGAATATGTAGCAGCGACTTCAGCAGCATGTCAAGTAGTATGGTTAAGAAGAGTATTGGATGGACTCAAGCAGAAACAGCAAGGATCAACAGTGATATACTGTGACAACACATCAACGATTGCACTATCCAAGAATAGTGTGTTTCATCAAAAGAGAAAGCATATTGATACTAGATATCACTTTATTTGAGAACTTGTGAGCAATGGAGAAGTTCACTTGAAGCCTTGTAGAACGAGTGATCAATTGGCTGATATCTTTACAAAGCCATTAGCAGTAGATTTTTTTGAGTTTCACAAAAAAAACTTGGGGGTTGTAAGCCTAGTTGAGACATAGACTAGCAGGCATGTTTTAGTTGTCATGAGTTATGTTTTAGTTTAGCGGTCATAATTAAGGGGGAGTGTTAAAATATATAATTACTTCCCGCATGTAGAAGTTAGATAAATAGTTAGGTGAATCAGTTGAGCTGAGTTGTAGATAGATTTGGTGAGTGAGTTAGAGAGTGAGTTAAGCGAGTTGATCAAGTTCAGTTATGTGAGAGTCTGTGCATGTCAATTTAGATTAAATACCCTTCACCAGGTTCATTGTATTCAGTTTTTATGATTTAGAGTGATTAAGATTAATTCAAGAGCCGCAGCTCATTATTTCATATGTGCAATATTTATGTTAATTGTGTGATTGAATCCTCTAGATATACAACAAAATGGTGTTAGCAGTACAGATCACGACCTCTTAATTTCTACGGGTTTTTCAATTCTACAACAGCCACTTACGACGATGTCATCGCGTTCTCAATTATACAGCAGCCACTTGTGGCGAAGTTGCGATTACTGAAATTTGTCAACAGTCGGCCAGTTCGACGAAAATCACTTGCGGCCATGGAATAACTTGAATTTGCCAAAGCCATTGTTGAACCACCTCCACCCATCTAATTAGAATAGAGGAAAACGTTGTGAGAACGCTTGGATAATGGTAATGAAGATGAAATATTTAATTAGTAGCCTCTTACTAATTGGAAGTGTGTGTCTGCTTATGCCCTGCCTCTCTGTTGCTGCTGCGTTCGATATCCTGTCATATGGTTTTGTGAGAATAGAGAATATACAAACGGTAGCACTTTTTAGAGTAATCTAAAGTAGGTTCTGGAGTCACTGGTGGGGAATGTTTCTACGAGTGGATTCAATACATCTAGTGGGAAAAATAGCCACAGTACGGTTTATGGGTTTTCCCAATGCAGGGGAGATTTAAACTCCTCCGATTGCAAACAGTGCGTGGCCACTACTAAAGCCACTATTATATCCAGAACTGGTATCGGCACTCGTATTGTTGGAGAATGCAATAAAACTTCTACTTCTATGATACTAGATGCTTGCTTATTACGTTATGACAATCATAGTTTTTCGAACAATTTTAGTGGGAGCACACACAAGTTTCTTCTGTGCAATACTGGGCAAAATAGTCAGCCAGAGTTCGCAATTACTATTAGGGCCCTGCTCCAAAATTTTCTCTATAAGGCTACCAAGAGTCCCAATATTTTTGCTGCGGAGCAAGACATTGCGCCTTATAATTCCACAACTCTTATCTACAGCCTGGCGTAGTGTTGGGAACCTCTGTCCAGAGAAGACTACGAGGAGTGCCTAAAGTTTGCGTTGTCCGAAATATATAAGAGATGCACAACTGGAGCAATTGGATCGGAATTCGGATATGTGAAGTGTTACATGCGTTCCGAGCTTTATCCATTTTCCAATCCTCCAATTATCTTATCGTCGCCATCACCGTCCTCGTTGCCGTCGCCCACAAAGAGCCCATCAAGTATCTTATTTAACACAGTATCACATAGTTTATAATTATTTCTTTCACATAGTTTATAACTATCAGGATTATCGTGGGGATTTTGTAAAAAAATAATTTTGGTAATTTCTGAGGTTCCTTCTGCGAATTATCTGAGATTCCTTGTGCAAATTTGCAGAAGAAAAAAGATCCACTGTGCATCTTTGGGTAATTCTGGGCGTAGCAGCTGCTACGATTGGATTAATTGCAGCAATAATGCTTTGCATGCTGAAGTTTTTCTCTCGTGCGAAAAATTCGGAACATATTTCTCAAATGAGAGGTAGTGAAATTGTAGATAATTCAGTGACCACTAGCTTGCATATTATGAACCGCTTTCCTATTTGTTTTTCGCAAGATAATTAAACACTTCATAACTGTTTTCGCAGAAGCTGGAGGAGCAATTAGTTTATTGGCCACTATAGCGAATCTGGAACTTATTTTCAACTACGAGACTTTGAGAGTGGCCATGTCTAGTTTTCACGCAGAGAGAAAGCTTGGCGAAGGCAGTTTTTGTTCCGTCTTTAAAGTGAGGGTTTGTTGTTAAATCCAGTTTAATTTATTTTAATGCAAATACCATGGTTAATGATTAAACCATAGAAATATTCTCGGTTGGGCATGGTCGTTCTTGATCAACAGGGGGATCTACCAGATGGTAGAAAGGTGGTAGTGAAACGGTTGAAAATAGGGTCAAGTCAAGGAGATGTCGAATTTCTGATTGAAATAAATTCGATCAGTCGTATTCAGCACAAGAACCTGGTGAAGCTACTTGGCTGCTCAGTCATAAATTCATAAAGGCTACTAGTTTACGAATACCTCCAGAATGATAGCCTCGACAATATTATATTCGGTAGCTAATCCCTTTTTAATCGCTGCACCGATCCTGATTTGTTCTAGTTTTGAGTTTCTTTTGTACCATCTTGCTAATCTTTTTGGTGCATGTTTTGTAGATATAGAAAAATTCCATTTACTTGATTCGGGACAGAGGTACGAAATCATTGTTGGAACTGCACGAGGGCTAGCCTATCTTCACGAAGAATCTGAAATTCGAATAATTCATAGGGATATTAAAGCAAGCAATATTTTAATCAATAATAAACACAAACCCAAAATCACAGACTTTGGCTTAGCCAAACTGTTTGAAGACGATAAAACCCACATCAACACTAGAGTTGCAGGAACTTTGTAAGTATTCTCTCTTCAATATGGTTCATATAATTTGAGAGAGTTAAGATATGGTGATTTCATTGTACACACTATTGTGCAGTGGTTACATGGCACCTGAGTACGTGTACCGCGGATAGCTAACAGAGAAAGCTGATGTATTCAGTTTTGGAGTGCTTGTACTTGAAATTATCAGCAGAAGAAAGAATCAAAGTTTGCCTCAAGACATGGAATTTCTCATCGAACGAGTAGGGCTAATGTGGATCTCATATTTGAAATAGATATTTTCAGACATTTCCATAGATGTATGAAACATTTCTAACTAAATCTCTTATGTTTTGTTGACATTGGTCAATTACCAGGCATGGAGACTGTATAACATAGATATAGATTTAGAAATTATGGATTCCTCATTGAAGGGTAGTTATTCTTGGGAGAAAGGGATTAGGGTCACTCAAATTGGTCTTTTGTGCAGTCAGGAAGCTGCAGCGTTGAGGCCTTCAATGTCTCGTGTGGTGATGATGTTGACCTTTGAGAAAGAACATCTTCCTTTTCCCACAAAGTCCCCTTTCATAGATCTGCATAGTGTGGATAGTACATCAACTTCTAGCACACCCTCCGATATCCACTCGATAGCCACTACTACACCAAGGGCATTTTAAGACATTTGTTTAAGACAAAAGAAATATTTTGTCTTAAAATGTCACTTTTTATTTTAGTTATTTTATATTAAAATTTAATATCAATTAAATTGTCTTAAATATAAAATTTAAGACAAAAATACTGTGAGACAAAAATAATTTGAGACAAAATTTTATATTTAAGACAAAAAAAATTTGAGACAAAAATATTTAAGAAAAAAACAATTTGAGACAAAAAAATTTAAGACAAAATTTTATATTCAAGACAAAACGAGTTTGAGACAAAAATATTTTAAGACAAAACTTTATATTTCAGACAAAAGTAGTTTGAGGCAAATATATTTTAAGAAAAAAGCAATTTGAGACAAAAATATTTTAAGACAAAATTTTAGATTTAAGAAAAAAACACTTTGAGACAAAAATATTTAAGACAAAACATTATATTTAAGACAATGGCGACTTAAGACAATGACAATTAAGACGAAACCCATTTAAGATAGTTAGCAATTAAGACAAAATCATTAGCATTGGGAAGTTTGCATTGAAATATCCATGAGTGGATAGTGGATAAAATTATATTTTTTATTTTTGAAAATCGATATTCAAACCACATGAAATTTAATCATGTCATATTTATTTCTTTTATATTATATTTTTCTTTTTTCACTAAACCACATTCTAAAAATTTAATAAATAAATAGATAAAAAAATATTATTTTTTGGTTGGCAACTCAAGGGGATTTGAATTTTGAATCTCGTGTTTTAACCATAGCTGCTCCAACACTAATATTCTTGGGCATATTATGTTTTTTCCTGCTAACCGCTCCAAAAACAACCTCTAAGAACTAGTAGGGTCCAAGGAAAAGAGCTACAAGTTTCCCAAATCTGATCTACATTTCATGGACAATCACATTTCCCCCAAATATCCTCCACATATTTTCCTTGGTGTATTGGAGTTTGAAAAATACATAGGATGCCACAAGTAATCCTAATCATAAGACTCAAATTTCCTAATGATTAGGAGGCCTTAAAAATAAAAAAACATCTTAAATTATGCCTAAAATTACTAAAATTTCCTATCCCAAATATGAAATTAGAAATTCTACAAAATTATAGGGCAACAAGGAAACCAACTTCCTCTTCCAAAAATCTCTAAGACCTTATGGAGGAAAAATACAAATTTTGAAATAAATTGTTGAAATTATGCTCTTGCATCAATAGCTACCAATGTATCCTTGTCTGCCACCCCCTTTAACAATAGTAATACCAATGTCCTTTACCAGCTAGAAGGAAATCCTTACATAATTCTCTCTTAGATCCCCTTAACCCATTGCAATGATTGTCTTTGATGCCTACCTAGTTGCAAGCACATTAAGAAGCAATGTAGCATATTGTTGGTTGAGGATTTTGATAAGTATGTGATTTTGTTGACATCTTGTGATTGTCCCATATTAGAATATATAAAATCCTGGATGCATGTCACCCTGACACTATAACATGACTTAGTATTGCCTATCATACCATGTCACTCCCTCCTCGAGAAACGTAGAACTCGCTAACACTCCCTGTCACTCACTCTTATTCATTCATTTATGAATTTTGACCTAGTGCGCCTCTGTTATGTTTTCCTGGCACTCCCTAACACTCCTTAGCACACATTGGCACACCTAGGCACTTGGAACAACTTTGTATGCTTCCCTAGCACTCTAACATGCCTTGGAACTTCCTAGAATACCGTGTCACTCCCTTCTTAACACACCTGGAACTGGCTTATACTTCATTTCCATGCATTTTAAACTAGTTCCCCCTTGTGTTTCCCTGACACTTGGCCCTCACACTCCCTAGCATGTGTTCATGCCACACCCTGGCACCTGCCACATCTTGGCATGCCTATCATGCCTTGGAACTGCCTAACATGTCTTAGTACTTCTAGGAATTTCTTGAAACACCTTGGTATTCCTTATCTTTCATGTCATCATAGATAAACTTTCCCTTTTTTTGTGACTTGGTAACCCAACCAAGTCATTGGAAAATCGATGTTGTGCCCAACCCAAAGTTTCCCTTTGTCTGAAACTACTTTGTCCAACCCTTTATGTCACCATAGGCTTACCTCCTACAAGTATAATTCTGACCTTCCCCTAACACACTTTATCCTTGAGACACTTGGAATTTGTTGACACTACTTGGCACACACTCTTATTCGTTCATTTCCATGTATTTTGACCTAGTTCTCCCTTGCAATGTCCTGGCACTCCCTAATAGTCCTCAACATCCATTGACACTTTCTGGCATGTGTTAGCATGCCTTTTCATTCCTTGGCACGCATTGACACTCCTTAGTTATCATTCCCTCACAATTACCCTTACTTTTTTGGAACTTGGGAACCCAACCAAGTCTTTCCTTGAATATAACAACTTGACCAAGTTACGGTTACCACAACTAGATTGTGCCTTGTTCACCTAAGAAATGAATATAACCCCTCACCCATTTAACCCACTAAACGCTAAACCCTAACCCATTTAACCCCCTAAACCCTTAACCCCTAACCCCTTAAACCCTAATTTTCGACCTCTAACCCATTTAACCCCCTAAACCCCTAAAACCCTAAACCATTTAACCCCCAAACCCTAACCCCTAACCCCTAACCCTTAAAATAATTAACTTCTAAATCCCATAACCCCCTAAACCTCTAAACCCCTAACCCATTTAACCCCCTAAACATCTAACCCCTTAACCTCTAACCCCTTAACCCCTAACCCCTATCCCCTAAAATCCTTAACTGCTAAATCCCCTAACCCCATAAACCTCTAAACCCCTAAACCCATTTAACCCCGTAAACCCTAAACGTCTAACCCTTAACCCCTTAAGCCCTAATTCCCAACTCCTAACCAATTTAACCCCCTAAACCCCTAAAACCCTAACCCATTTAACCCCCAAAACCCTAAACCTCTAAACCCTTGAACCCCTAAACCACTAACACCTAAACCCATAACCCTTTAACCCTTTAACCCCTAAACTATTAATGCTTAACCATTAACCCATTAACCCCTAAAATCCTTAACTTTTAAATCCCCTAAGTCCCTTAACCACTAGCTCATTATTCACCTAACCCCTAAGCCACCAATCCATAATCCCTTAACCACTAACTCATTATTCCCCTAACCCCTAAATGCTCCTAAATCCCCTAACCCCTAACCCCCCAATCCATAACCCCTTAACCACTAACTCATTATTCCCCTAACCCGAATCCCTAATCCCTTAAATACTAACTCATTACGCCCCTAACCCCTAAATGCGCCTAAATCCCCTAACCCTTAAGCCCCCAATCCCTAACCCCTTAACCACTAACACATTATTCCCCTAAACCCTAAACTTCTAACCCCTAAGCCCTTATTCCCCTAACCCCTTATTATACCAGGCTCGTGGTGCTTTCTTGAGGCCATACAAGGATTTTACCGCTTGCATGCTTTATGTTCCTAACGCTTCACAAAAAATGCTTATGGTTGGGACACAAAAACATTCTCTTTTATATCTCCATTCAAGAAAGTAGTTTTTACATCCATTTGATGGAATTTCCAACTTTTTGAGTTTGTAGGGCAAAGAATGTCCATATGGTATCCCATTTTGCTATGGGGGAAAAAGTATTCTCATAATAGACCCCTTATTTTTGTGTAAAACCTTTTTCCACAAGCCTAGATTTATTCTTTTCAAGTGAGACATCTGCTTTATACTTGTTTTTGAAAAATGTTAGCGCTTAATTTAGCAAGGGTCCTAGGAGGGGTTCCAAAGGCACTACTACTAGATCAAATGGAAACAATGGGACAAGGACCCATTGTCACCTCATTCAATTTCCCCTGCTCTTTATGAACTTTCACTCATGGGAGGAGTCTCGATATAGGGAAATTACTAGAATTATGAGACGGGAAATTACTAGAATTATGAGACCAATAATGATGCACAATGTGATTTCCAATGCCCATTCAAAGAAGAGGGTTAGATAATAGGTTCCCTACTTTAGAAGAAAAATGCCTCATTTTTGGGCTATCAATATAGTATCCATTTAAATAGACACAAGCATAGGTTAATAACAGATACCTAACACAATCTCAATGAAATACTGTGAGTAGAGAGAGCCACGGTTATATATCTAGTTTAGTTGAAAATGGATTGATATCTTCCTCAATGTGGACTGCCAGCTTGTTTTCCACTTCTTCAATCAGGTCATGGTTGTCTTGGATGCCCTTGTGAAAGTTTGAAACTACCAACTCCAATGCCATAAACTTTATCCCAGTGACCTCCATTTCTTTGTTCAGTTCTTTCAGGCCCTTCTTGTTTATGATTTCTCTCTTCCAATTTATAAACACATACAAAAAAGCATTGACATACCTCTTACTTTAATGCAATGGCTACAACATAAATAATTCTCCATGGAAAAAAATTCTCAGGGTCCTGCAATGGCTACAACGTAAATACTTCTCCAATGTCTACAACGTAAATTCTCCCTTGTGTTTCCCTGACAGTCCCTAACACTTCCTAGCACATGTTGGCACACCCTGGCACCTGGCACATCTTGGATGCATGTCACCCTGACACTATAACATGACTTAGCACTTCCTATCATACCATGTTACTCCCTCCACAAGACACCTAGAACTCGCTAACACTCCCTGTCACACACTCTTATTCATTCATTTATGAATTTTGACCTAGTGCTCTGTTATGTTTTCCTGGCACTCCCTAACACTCCTTAGCACACATTGGCACACCTTGGCACTTGGAACATCTTTGTATGCATCCCTATCATTCTAACATGCCTTTTCACTTCCTATAATATCGTGTCACTCCCTTTTTAGCACACCTGGAACTGGATGATACTTCATTTCCATGCATTTAAAACTAGCGCTCCCTTGTGTTTCCCTGACACTTGGCCCTCACACTCCCTAGCACGTGTTCATGGCCCACCCTGGCACTTGGCACATCTTGGAATGCCTATCATGCCTTGGAACTGCCTAGCATGTGTTAGTACTTCTAGGCATTCCCTGCCACACCTTGGTATTCCTTAGCTTTCATGCCGTCATAGATAGCCTTACTTTTTTTGTGACTTGGGAACCCAACCAAGTCATTGGAAAATCAATGTTGTGCCCAACCCAAAGTTTCCCTTTGTCTGAAACTAATTCTTCCAACCATTTATGTAACCTTAGGCTTACCTCCTACAAGTCTTATTTTGGCCTTCTCCTAACACACTTTATCCTTGAGACACTTGGAATTCGTTGACACTACTTGGCACACACTCTTATTCATTCATTTCCATGCATTTTGACCTAGTTCTCCCTTGCGATGTCCTGGCACTCCCTAATAGTCCTCAACATCCATTGACATTTTCTGGCATGTGTTAGCATGTCTTTTCAATCCTTGGCATGCACCGACACTCCTTAGTTATCATGCCCTCACAATTACCCTGAATTTTTTTGGGACTTGGGAACCCAACCAAGTCTTGCCTTGACTATAAAAACTTGACCAAGTTACAGTTACCTCAACTAGATTGTGCCTTTTCCACCTAAGAAATGACTATAATCCCCAACCCAATTAACCCCCTAAACCCATAAACTCGTAACCCATTTAACCCCCTAAACCCTAAACCTATAAACCCTCAACCCCTAACCCCTTAAACCCTAAGTCCCAACCCCTAACCCATTTAACCCGATAAACCCCTAAAACCCTAATCCATTTAACCCCAAAAACCCTAACCCCTAAAATCCTTAACTGCTAAATCCCCTAACCCCCTAAACCTCTAAACGCCTATCCCATTTAACCCCCTACACCTCTAATCCCTTAACCCCTTAACGCCTAGCCCCTAAAATCCTTAACTGCTAAATCCCACAACCCCCTAAACCTCTAAAACCTGAAACCTATTTAACCCATAAACCCTAAACCTATAACCCTTAACCCCTAACCCCTTAAACCCTAATTCCCAACCCTTAACCCATTTAACCCCCTAAAACCCTAAATCCCTAAACCTGTAAACCCTAAACCACTAAACTACTAACACTTAAACCCATAACCCCTTAACCCATAAACTCCTAAACTGTTAATGCTTAACCCATTACCCATTAATCCCTCACCCCTAACACCTAAAATCCTTAACGATTAAATCCTTTAAGCCCTAAGCCCTTGGAGAGGGTGTGCTCAAGGAGGATCATTCTAGGAAATGTTTGTATTTCATCCATACAAACAACGACCTAAACTGTGGCAGATGATCACTTCATACTAAATCCATACTTGTTTGACATATCGGGCTGATAATTTTACTCGTTGCCTCTCAATCAACTAGTTAAGTTATGTATGCTTGTAATTGTAAATGGATCTTCCAACTAGCATAAGCTTTACTTGTAATTTATTAAATCCATTATAGGAAAACACCTTATTATGGAATCATCTTTGGTTTAAATATCTACCCCTCTAACACCCCTTCAACCCACCAACAATATGTTGGTGACACTCTTCTTATGGGCTCTCCCTCGGTCAAAGAAGCCATTTCCTTCCAAAATATTCTTGTTGATTTTGCCCAGGCCTTTGGCACCTCCATCAATAAAGTCAAATCAAAACTCTTCTTCCTCAATACCTCCTAGACCATTCAACTCAACATAGCTCGCATTATAGGCTTTCAGCTCAAATCCTTCCCTTCCAAGTGCCTAAGAGTTCCCTTGACTGATAAACCCCTCACCAAATCCAACTGGGAATCTCTGGTCACCAAATTGAAAACAAAAAACATTTCCAATTGGACTTTCAGGTCCTTAAATCTCCCAAGAAGATTAGTCTTGGTCCGCTCAGTCGTGCAAGCCATTCCTTAATAATAGTACTTGATCATTGCTACTCCCAAATCTATTTCAAACCAAATCAAAACCATTCAAAGAGACTTCTTATGGAAAGACAAAGAGAATAAGGGAAAATGGGCCCTAGTAGCCCGGGCAAAAATCTGAAGACCTAAAAAAGATGGGGGGCTTGGTCTTAGATACCTAGACTTGTTGCGAAAAGTTTTGGGCGCCAAAACCTAGTGGAGATGGATCACCAGCCCCAACACCTCTTGGGTAGCACTCTGGAAGGAAAAATATGCCCCATCTCACAACCCGAAGTCTCTAATCAGGCTCTCTAGCAACCTCAAAGGTTCCTTGGTCTGGAACCAAGCTTGGTAGAACAAAGGAATGGTCCAAAACCATTGCTTTTAGGAAGTTCGAAATGGTGGGACAACACTATTTTGGGATGATGCATGGGAGCAACGCCCTCATCTCAATCAAGACCAATTCCAACAAATCCGAACTCATATGGATAGCCACAACAAAAGGCTTGTCAAATATTTCTATAAAAACAAAGAAAACATTGAATGGAGGGAATGTATGGAGGCCCCGGAATGGGTCCAACAAAATCACTCTCAGGATTGGACTATCCTAGCTGATGAGCTAAGGAAAAGGAAGATTCAAAGGGAAAATGAGCTGGACAAGCTAATATGGGGCTATAATGCGGCTGGCCACTTCAACATAAAATAACCCTATGGCCTCTTATCTAATTCCACTCACATCCCCACAAGCAACAAATAGAACACTCTCTGGAAGCGTAATAATTGGCCCAAAATCTCGCTCTTTCTATGGTCTATCATGTACAAAATCCCCTCATATTATTCTCTCCAAGCTCTTTCCAATTATTAAATCCCCCTATTTGAACAAATGTTTGGTATTCTCTTGCCAACTTTGAAACCTTTTGAACTCTTTTGCTTGTGCCTCTATGTTTTCATCACAGAGGAGAGATCCCGCAAGTAAATACACAACGATGTTTGCCTCAAGATCTGCTTTTGTATTATTTTTCCGAAGGACATGAAAGAATTGAAGTCTGTCAAAAGATGCAGTCAGCTTATTAATATGATCGAAAAGCCGTTGCAAGCAGATATCTATGGGGACCGGTTTTGTCACAATCAGGCCAATGAGGTTTTGTGAGTCTCCAATAACGCGGGCCTCCTTGATTCCATGTTTTTGTAGTTGTTTCAAGCCTTGGAGAAGATCCATGGCTTCCGCTTGATTGTTCGAGGTGAGCCCCAAACCCCAAGCAAAGTGGGAAATGATTTGGTCTGAAGGGCAGTGGATAATTCCTCCGCCTCCGACCTTCCCTGGATTCCCCTTTCCTATGCCGTCAAAAAAATAGTGTGAATATATATGCTACTTCTCCATTTGTTGAAGTCCTCATCATGCAACTTGATTTTCCATTCTTCTCTGTATTTCTCAGGTCCTTATCCTCCTTAGTGTTGGATTCAAACAGAAAAAACCCCACCCCAGGAAGTATGAGGTAACGCTGTTTGAAATAAGGGGAGTGGTCCAGGCCTCCGTAGTTTTTGGTGAGGGCCATAAGCCCATGAACTGTCTGACCAGAGCGGGGTCCGCAAGGGTAAGGGCCACTTTCGCTGGACCCTCAGGTGGGAGAGTCACCGAGGGAATCTCATCCAGTCGCTCAGCAAATTTGGAGGTAAGCTGCTTCTTCTTCTTAGGTTGGGAAGTGATCAGAAGCTTGAACGCCCCAACCTCATGAGGAGGAGGAGGAGGAGGCAGAGGCAGAGGAGGGTCCTAAGATTATGCCATTGGGCCGAGCCCTAGCTAGGCGAGCACTTCACGCAGAACCAGAAACCCTATGCGCGGCGAAGGGTAGAGAGCGATTGATTGATTATTTAAATAATTTATTATTATCATTTATTATGCTTCTACATACACTCATGGATTTGAGACACCGAGATTGTTCTTCCTTTTGAGTTGTGAGGAAAAATTGATTCATTTCCAAGCCTTGTATTGCCATGAAGAATGGTATTTTTTATTTTTCATTCTATTCATATATCTCCACTAACATCTTTTTCCCTCTTTATTATTGGAGCCACAAAATTTTCTTAGAGTAACTCTTTAAAATAAGGTTTACATGTTCCAATATTTGTTTCTAAACAAAAAAGAGTGAGCCAACTACTTCTTTAATTTCAAATATGATCAAGTTCTCTAGCCTCTTTGACAACTAGAAAGGATTACATCTGAAGTGGAGGGAGGTCTTGGGTTTCAATTTAGCTTTAACATTAGGTCAATGGGTTTTTAATCCAAAAAGGAAGAGGAGATGGTAGAAGAAAATATTTTTCCATTATTCATGAGCAAGAGTTGGACCAAAAAATGATCCAACTATTCTACTTTAAAATCTCATTTTCCCCTAACATTTACATCTTAGTTGATTCCTAATAAAAATAGAACTTCCAATTTTTTTTTCACTCCCAAAAATTCACTACACACTATGGCACCAACACACTTGCTACAACCTTCTAATTTTTTTCACTACAAAAATTTGATTTACACGCTATGGCGCCAACGCACTTGCTGCAATTGAAATTAAATGGCTTAGGAAGATATGTAACCGGGAAACTAACGATTTAGATATTGAATGAAATTCCATAATCTTCGGCTTTTAGAATTGAGGGGACGATATTCGAATGAAACCCTTCTTCACAAAGCTCCTTCAAGTACCCAACATTGGCATGTGTTATTACTGGCTCTGTCAAGTACCGCAACATGGGATCCTTCCAACCCAGATAGTCCAATACTCCACATGGTACGCCAAAAAAATTACATACACATCCATCTCCAGCTCTCGTGACGAATCCCCCTGTATAGGTAAATTGTTGTCCCCTCATTTAGACTCTGGCTAGTATAGGTTTGGGCACAGTTATTTTTC
Source organism: Pinus albicaulis (assembly GCA_034641835.2). NCBI lineage: Eukaryota > Viridiplantae > Streptophyta > Pinopsida > Pinales > Pinaceae > Pinus > Pinus albicaulis. The sequence continues at coordinate 630,257,313 of CM076578.1, read as the reverse complement.
CTTTTTTTTTGTTCATGTGACTCCCTGGGGGGTGGGGCATCGTTTGGTTCTTATGTATGGCTCCCAATTTTGAGTTTCAAGAATGGTGGAACAAGGAGAAGGAGATCCATAGGGGAACTTCTGTGGTAGTGAAAATGGAGAATCAAAATTGGTCCATGGTGGAATTGCAAAGCCCCGAAGGCAATTTCCAGCAGTCAGATAAGCATGGCCAGGGAAAAAATGCCAGAAAACTTACTTGGGTATGGTTGTTGAAAGCCCATCGCGCCGCAGGCTGTGTCGCATGGCTCCCACAGGGGCTATGGAGCCTTCTCTCTGCCATAAAAAGAAGAGTCAGTTTGGGAAAGAATCAAAATCGTGTGACAGATGAGGACAAGCCAGGGAAAAGTAAACTCTACAGATTCATTAGAGGGTTTCTCTTATTTTCCATCTTGATGCTAGGGTTTTAGATTGCGGCTTATATGAAAGGTTGTCACTTTAGCCACCCTCATTTCAAATTTTCTCCGATGCTGGATTTGCAGGGCGTTTTGCATTCCATTTATTTTGAATGGGTATTTGTTAGGGCCACTTATCTCGCCCCTTCTCTTCAGGCATTGGCCAACATATGCATTTTGTTGTTTCTTATCTAGTCGGCAGATAGACTGGTGTTGGCAATGGGATGCATGTGGATCCACATCAAGAATATTAAACTAGTGCCCCAATTTGAATTCCCAAGTTCAGCAGTGGATTTGGAGAAAGGTGCGTTAACAGAGTATCCGATGGTTCTGGTTCAGATTCCCATGTGTAACGAGATGGAGGTAAGCGTAAGCCTAAGCTCTTGTATTGCAAGGTGGGTTATTTTAGTCTCCTCAACCTACATTATGCAACAATGCATGTGTTTTGTTCTATATTTTAGAAGAGAGGCTACATAACAATCATTTGTAGAGCATATCTTTATAAAAATCTGAAGCTTCTTTTGTCCTACCTTTATCACACAACCCTTGAATGATGTAGTTAAAGGTATATGGATTTGAGATGCATACTTACAAACCCATTTTGCAAAAAATACTAAAAACTTCTTTGATTTCTAAAGCTATGGAGTAGCTTTGATAGGTAAATTCAATGTGATAATATTGGGAAAAACAGTAGCAACTTTCATCTGCTTGTACAAAGACCGAGCACTACTCACCAAGAAGTTGAGGAATCACTATTCTAGGACTTCCATGGCATCTTGAAATTATAGCACAATCAAAGGAGACTGTTTGGGGGTCCCTGTAGGAATGGTGATCTAGTCTTGAAAAATTTTCTCATGAATAGTAGTTATGGCTTGTTGGTATGGATAATAGATGAAAGTAGAGAGGGAGCCACCTGATTCTTGGTAATGCATTAAAAATTCTAGTTCTCACAAATAGGACATATATGTAGGATATTCTCCTTTGAACTTGTTTTTTCCAAGTGTTATAGCTGGAAAGTCCCATCCCATCAAGGCATCGAATTTGGTGAATGGTTTCAACCCAAATTGAGTGATAGCCTACTCAAAAATTTCCAAAAGGGATCTTGAAGGTCTGCAACAAGTTTTTCCATGTATATTTAGGTTTTACATTCATCTCTTTTAGTTACATGAAGTGCTCAAATAGAAATCCGTCTTGGGTATAAGACACTCAGGGGATGTGATTCAACTGACCTGGATGTATTTCCTGTAGATCCTGTCCAATAATTTTGTTCATATCATACTTAGATAGTAGGAATTGATTTGGAGCATCTAATGAATACTTGAAAGGGGGGATGAATGAGGAGAAGCCCACCCACTAAAGAGCATGGAAGTATAGTTACTAGGATTGTGAGTCAAACTTGTGAGTTATTGAGTTTGACTCTAATAAGATCCTAAATGATTTTTGCATCATATTCTTGAGTCAAACTCAGTTTGACCAAGTTTGATCAAGTTAGAATTACTCCATTTGACCTCTGCTGGGCATGTGTCAAATTATATTTATAACTTTATATTTTGTAATTGTGAGTATTTCCCAAGTTTTTGTCGAATCCATTTGGGAAAGATGTTTAAATCCATGGTCACCTAGTGAACTTGAGCCTCCGTTTGTGAACAAAAATTATACATGACAACCATTTCATCAACCCAAGAAAAAATTTGGTAAATATCTCAACTCCTCATTTTGAAGACATAAATTATACATGATTTCCTCATTATTAGCTCAAGAAAAAATTGATCAATATCTCAACTCTTGAATTTAATATTGTTACAATATTTCCAATGACTAAAATAATTTTCCACACTTTATAGTGCATATTCTTTTATTTCCCAACAGTGTGGCCTTCCAAGTAAGTGGACCTAGTGAAAAGTGACCATAGAGATCCATAGCTCAATTCAAAGCCACATTTTAGCTTTTCCCTTCCTAGAAAATAAAAAAAGATATTAGTTACAACCTGGCCATAGAAAGCACAAGTGCAAAGGTTATTATTAGATATCACATGTGTTGGGCAAGAGAAAGGCTACCATGCAATAAAGACCATACAAAAATGAACTTTGGCTCTAGAGGGACATTCCAGATTTGTTCAAGGCTTGTATAAGCAAGTATAAATTCTATAAAGTCCCAAAACTTCATTTATAATTGTATTTTTGCATCTAAGGTTGGTTTCTAATTGAACCTTTTTGTACCCATCTATTCCTGACAAAGGATTTTTTTACTATTTCACACCCTATACTTATACCAATTATGGAGAGGATTGATACTGATCTTAGAAGAGACAGTATTGGAAATAAGATTTTTGTCATTTTTCAAAAGTAAACTTAACTGAGTGTTTTAGGTGAAAGTTTTCCTTAAGTTGTGGCCTTTCAATTTAATTTGTTCTCTCGGAGGATAAATGTCCTTTAGCATTCTATTTATCCTTTTGAGAAAAAGGTAGGTTGATGAACTGTAATTTCTTTTCTAATGGTTTGTTGTCATATTGCAATTCTTAATAGTCTGGGTTACAAATGAGCTTTCTATTTTAAATGGGGCTTGGATAAGCCCCCCATCTAGCAAGGGATGATTATGGTCCTTAGGGGTGAGCCCATCTTGATCATTAGTTGGTTCAGGATTTGGAATGACTTTTCCATAGGCCATAACAATCATTTCCTTGCTTAGATTCTTCCTAAGGTTTCTTTGTATAGATATTTCAAAAGGAAGATGTGGATATTTATCACTCTGGCATGGTGGAGGCCTGTTGTATAAAGATTGTTTTCATTCTTGTATAGCCTGTTTGGGATGAGTTGAATTGTTGGAGAGTTGACAAGCAACTCTCTGCTCATGGTGCAAGGGGAAGTCCATAAATCTTGCAAGGGGCCATAAATATTTTGCTAGAGAATTTTTGGGTGCCAACAAACTTCATGATGCATCTGCTAATTACTATGAAAGCAATCCTGACCTTGTTAAATATGGAGTACAGCTCTTTAAAAATAGGCTAATTTGCTATTCTTGTTCCATGTTGTATAGTTTTCCATTACCCAAATGTTATGTAGCAATACATCACAGAAACAACTAAATTTGGTTTTGAGTTGGGAAAGCAGGGGATTTATTTCTCAAATAAATGCCTAGAGCTCAAATATAACTTCATTTTTATTAGTCACCTACTCTCTCATTGTGGTTTGGAAGTTGAAAATTGGCAGCTTAAAAATTTTCCACGATCAGGTCTACCCATTCAGAATTTTTTTTACAGTGATTTCAATGACTCGGGGCACTCTCTAAACTACCTCCCCAAAAGGAGCCAACAAATCTAGGGGCTTAAGGTGAATGGTAATAATTCACTAGTCTGCTCTCCAAACTACCTCCTGTTACACTAAAAATTGTCACCTTGACATTATGCTAACTGTATGAGCTCATTGACACTCATACTTACCTCCTCTGCAAGTCTTACAACCTTTGTTCCTCATTCCAAGCCCTAAAAATAGAGGAAAAACCCTTAAAACTCAAAAAATCCTTGGGTACGTAGTTAATATGAGACCTACATGCGTTTCTGGCTAGGGTACGCAGGTAATGAGAAGAATAACTGCGTTCTAGAATGCATTTTCCCAGTGTTATGCCTGTAGAACCCCTGTAAGATAAAAAAAATGCGAAATTAAACTGAAAATGTTGAATTTTGGTCAATTCTGGAAGGTTCTAGATGAAATTTTTGGGGGATGAGTACGCTTTAGTAAGGTGCATGTATCCCACACCTTAAGGAACTAATCCCTTGATGTGAGGAGCCTATCCCTTTGAAGGAGGATTCTATCCCTTTAAAGGTGGAATCCTAACCTCCTCATCTGCTCTATAAAAGAAGGCATTGGGTAGCCTCAAGGGGTTAAGAAAACTAATGGAGGATTGAAGAAGGGACGATTTTTGAGTTGAAGTGATGTTAAGATTTAGACTTCTTTCTGTTGAGCTTTTGAGAAGAAAGATCACATACCTCTTTGCGCTCCTGGAGGAAGAGTGCAAGACTTATCAAAGTAGAGGAGACTCCTGCTTCGGACCCCGGGAAGGCCTTCAGAACATTAAGGCTAAGGTTGTAAGGTTCTTCTGTTATTTTTAAGATTAATACAATCAAGTTTTGTTTTTCTCAATAAATTGTCATTCGATTGTTTATTTCAATAAGCTGTCGTTTGATCATTTATTTCATAGATTCCTTGATCACTATGATAGGTATGTTTTATGATTATTTGTTATACAGGTGCTATTTGATATTTTCTTGTTTGTGATTGCATATCGTAAAAGGATTCTTGTTACGACGGAAAGTTCTTTGATGTGGAAGCTTCAAGGCGCAATCGCATTTGGATCTAGGGTAGAGTCGGCTTCTGCCAACGCATTTTAATTTTAAACGCATGTATTTAGAAAGACAAACTTGATTGTTAAGTTTGTTTAACAAATTATACTGGCCTTGGAATCGGTGCCAATGGTAAGAACAATTTATGCGACTAATTGAAATTGGCGACTCCACTGGGGAAAGAACTTGTTGTTTTTGGTTCTCTTTTATTTTGATTTGAGGAAATGTTTTTCCTGGTTTTTGATTGATTGATATCTGCCTGGGTAGCTTAGTTTTTCTCTGTTTTTGAAAATTTCGAAATCTTTTATGTTTTTCTTGAATTTTTCAGGGGACCGCACTTTGTCTTCACACACAGTGCGGGCATCTCCGCACTTTCCTTAAGTAACCAGTGCGGGACCACACCTGTTACTTTTGGGAGCTTGCGGACCTTGTTAAATTTTTTGAAAAACTTCATATTTATTTTTTCTAGTTTAGTTTAGATTTAATATAGGATTCTTGGCATCTACCCAGATCTGTATTTTTCTGTCAAAAATTCTTGTTTCTGAATTTCTTTCAGCAAATTCTTCATCTCATCAATCTCCATTAAGTTAAGTGGGTGTTTTGAGTCTCTTTTTTAAGAAATTCTAATTTGATTTCCTTTGGTCATTAATTGAAGGTTTGTCTCAGTCTTTTCACAATTTTGCATCTTTTTGCTTAATCGCCTTTGAGTGTTTTTTTGATCTTTGGAATTCTCACCTGATTTTCTTGACTTCCACTTGATTGGTTCTTAGATTACATTAGAATCATCTTGTTTTTGAGAATTCTCTTGCATAGATCACATTTGCATAATTAGAATTCTCATTTTCAGAATATGAATGAAAAATGTGCATAGATTACATTTGCATACTTTTCATGTGAATTGTGCATAGATTACAACTGCATAGTTTACATTCTGAAAAAAAATCGTATATTTAGATCAATTTTCTTTGATTTGAATTTAGATGTTTTTATGCTTGTTTTAAAAAACACAAAAATATAAAATTGTTTTGGGATTGATTTGCATTAGTTTTTCTTGATGAAATTAGTGCATTAGAGAATTTGTTATATTTTCTCTTAGTGATCAATCTTTGCATTGTTGGAAGTTAATGGAAACTCTCTCCTTACTTTAGCTAGGATTCATCGAATTGAAAAGATTACATTATCATATTCGATTGCATTCAGTTTTGGTTCGGGTCATAACACCATTGGTTTCATATCCATTTACCCTTTTTAGTAATAACAGCCTAAATAACACAGCGCTTAATTAAAATTCATCTAGTAATTTTTACATTTTTAGGGCTCTTTCCACCAATATAGCTTAGGCTAGTGTCTTGGAATAGGTTTTAGTTAACTCTCCAAGACAGTAAAACAAGCAAGTAGTAAATCTTGCGATAGGAAAAATTCCAATTGTTGCATGTATGCTCTGGGAAGCTCGTCCTAAAGGAGTCAAGCATGAGATCATATCTGAACCAGTGAGGTAATCAATCCTTCCTCATTGGGAACGATAGAAGATATACACGTATTAACAACGGTAAACCTCAGATAGACCATTAACAAGGAGCCTGGGGTCACTTGTCGGTAAACCTTGGATTATGTCAAATTGCCTTCAAGGGGATTGAGCTTTGTTACTCTGCCCTTGCGTGTGTATCGGATCGTAGACTGTTCCCCCAGGTATATTTATTTCTATTGGTAACCTTAGTGGCCATAATCTATAGGATTCTTTCCTAAGGTGACGGTGGAGGGAAGATCCCACTGTACCTAGAGCAGACGTCGACTAGACTCACTTGGACTCTCTGGAGGGTTCTCTTCACTCGAGATGGCATAGTGGAGAAAATTTCACTGGTCTGTTTCATTAAGTAGGTTGTCGAGGTAATTGTTCCAATCGCCCTTTCTGTATTAAATTCCACGATGTTGGATTTCATCACCAACTAGTGTTTGTAGTACAGGAAGTTACTGTTTGTGTGTGGTTTGAATCCTAGATTTGATAGCGCATGTTAATTTGTTTGTTTTTACTTTTAGAGACCATAGGTGTGAATTGTGAATTTTAATTGTTAGGTGTGAATTGTGAATTGTTAATTTTAGTTTTAAATTGTTAATAAAATTCATTGAAGTTGAATATAATGGCAACTGTTTCGAAATTTACCAACCAAGGAATCCCTCTTAACGAGAATCCTAGTACTTTTCCTTGCTTTGGAAATGTTGGTCCTCCTTATATGGCTACTTTGTCATTACCTGGATTTACAATAGGTTTACCGATATGGTTATTTTCAACTTCGTTGGCCCCGAATATTCCAATTGTTCCACCTCAACCGGATGCTTCACCTCAACAGAGTTCACCATCTCAACATCACCAACCTTCTGTTGACCCTTTACCTTCTTCGCCTAATATTTCTTCCTCCATTTCTTCCTCTTCGCTTGGTAAAAGCCTTGACGCTAGTAAGCTGGTGGCTACGAAGAAGAAGAAAGGGAAGAAGAAGAAGAAGAAGCAAGGTAAGAAAGATGTCAACCAACCAACCATGGCTGTAAGTGTTAGTTGTGTTGAGGAAACCCCCAACATGCACCGTAAACCCAAATACCCTTGCAAGCTTTGTAAGGGTGACCATTTCCTTATCAATTGTCCCGGTATTCCAAAGGTCTTGGAAGTATGGTCAGAAAAATCTCATCAACTTTACGTTGATCCATCAACTAGTGATAGTCAGGTTCCTGGGAAAAAGGGTAAAGTTAGGTTTCCTTGTAAGTTATGCAAAGGGAGTCATCAAACTCACATTTTCCCTCACATCGATGAAGCCTCAAAATTATTGGAAAACCTTACTGTTCCACAGCAAGAATTTCCAAATGGTTACCGTAAACTTTCTCCCAACCTACCATCAACTGACGGAGTGATTGATCTAATTTCAACTATAGTTGATCCCACTCTTTCATTGGAGAGTGAAACTCATATCACCCAGGTTGATGATCCATTAGTTGATCAAGTGGTCGATTCGATTTCACGCTCGGTCGATCCCATTCTCCCTGTAGAGAATGAACTTCATACCGCTCAGGTTCTTCTTATTACATCAGATTCTTCTATGTCGGGGGGCATTCCACCTGTTTCTATAGAACCCCCTCCAAGTACTGAGGTCTTTTCCTTTGATTGGAATAGACTGACAGAACCTCATCTGCCTTCCTCCATCCCTTTCCAAATCATTGTGAAGTTTGGTGGTAGGGACATACACCGCACACAAGTAGATGAAGGTGCTTCTGTTAGTATTTTATCCTCAACTGCTTGGAAAGCTTTGGGTTCTCCTCATCTTGTGCCTATTACGCAGAATCTGAAAGCTTTTAATAGAACCATTAGTGAACCTTTAGGGATCCTTCCTAAGTTCTCTATTACTTTGGAAGGTAAAACTGTCTGTATTGATCTTATGGTAGTTCGAGGTCCCTTGGATTTCAATTTACTCCTTGGGCGAGACTATGTCTATGCAATGAAAGCTGTTGTATCGACACTCTTTCGCGTGATGTCTTTCCCTCACAATGGCAATATTGTGACTGTAGACCAGCTTTCATTCCCTAGTCTTGTTTCGACTACCAATAATATGACACCCATAAATGTTCCTAATTCTAAAGTGGTATCTACCTCGCCACAGGTTAATTATGTGGCAACTAGTCCCATGTTTTCAGTTACCGATGTAAGTGAGCCTCTCACTGTTTGCTCGTCTTCTTATGACTTAGATCCGGTAATTGACATGGAAAACTCTATGGGATTATTTGAACACGATGTTCTTATCCATTTTGAGTCCCTTGACATGTGTTCCTTCCAGAGAACTATTCTTCCTTCTGATGAAGACCTCTTGGAAGCGATGATAAAGGTGTGTCCATTGACATGTGTTTCTTCCAGTTGGAAGCCATGATTAACATGTCCGAGAGCATAGTTCCTTTTCTTGTGTCAAGCTCGTTTAAAAAATGAAACAAGCTTCCATGAGGACAGTTCTTTTCCTATATCAACCTCACTAAAAAATGAATCAGTAGGTAGATTGTAGAGAGTAGAAGATAGATTAGAAATAAGTACTTTAGAGGATGGTTCTTGTTACTGAGTCAACCTCATTAAAAAAATGAATCAGATACGAGGACAGTTCTTTTCCTATGTCAACCTCGTTAAAAAATGAATCAGTTGTTCAGAGGATAGTTCCTGTTACTGAGTCAACCTCATTAAAAAATGAATCAGGTATGAGGACAATTCTTTTCCTGTGTCAACCTCATTAAAAAATGAATCAGTAGGTTATGTAGGTAGATTAGAAATAAGTAGTTTCTGAGGATAGTTCCTTTTATTGTGTCAAAAATGAAACACGTTGCCATGAGCATAGTTCTTTTCCTGTGTCGAGTTCGTTAAAAAATGAAACAAATCCTCCCCTAATTGAGTCGAGTCTTTGAATAGACCTCGTAAATGTTAAGTCATATATTTAGGTTAGTTTTTAGGTCAGGTCTTTCATATGATCTCGTAAATGAACCTTCATTCCATCCAGCTATTAATTACCAGTAGTGTACTTAGTTGAATGAAATGAAGCTGGGGGGGCATGCGCTCTAGCAGTTACGCTTAGGGGGCATCAAGCACAGTTTTCTCTCTGTTTCAAGCTTGTGTAAAAATGAAACCACTCTGAAGCATAGTTTTTCTTTGTTTCAAGCTTTTGTAAAAATGAAACCTATCTTGAGTCAATTTTGGTTATTTTCAAGACTCGTTAAACTCATGAAAATCTCGAGATTATTTTGTTATATTTCATTCTCGTAAAAAACATGAAAATGCCGAGTTCTTTCCGTCTTTTCCTGCTCGTAAATTAAATTGAAAGTCGGCCACAGGAGTATATTTTTATCCCTTTTTCGAACTCGTTAAAACTTACGAAAAAGTGAAAACCATGAGTACATTTTTATCCCTTTTTCGAACTCGTTAAAACTTACCGAAAAAGTGAAACCTTAGAGTTCTCTTTTAAGCCCTTTTCAGACTCTCTAAACATGAAAAGATTGCCGAGCACTTGATTATTCGAACTCGTTAAAGTAAATGAATGATCGTCCTTTCAGTATAAGTTTACCCCTTTTACGGACTGAAATGGACTATTTACGAAAAAGGTATACGTTGACTAATTATGGTCAATAGAGTTCTCTCCCGCATTATTTTATCCTTTTTGGGCTCGAGAGACTAAATTTACGAAAAAGTACACCCATGGAGTTTTCTTAAGTTTTTTCTTCTGACTCCCTAAAATTGAAAAACACCGAGTTTCTCCTATACTGGACTCGTTAAAATTTAACAGTAAAGGACCTATTCAATTTTAAACAGGAACGAACCACTCCTTCTTAGGGTTCGAATCTTAAACTAAGTTGGACTCATCCGAAGGATGAGCTTATAAACAAGCAAATGTTATCCTCCTCAAGCTTGTAAAAAATAAAGAGGTACTTGCCAGAAATGGTGGGGGAAAAAGAGAAAAAAAATGGGCGTGTTTGTTGTATTTTAAATTTTTCGAAAATTCAGTCAACCACTCTTGAACACGACACTTTCATTCACCTGGGTTGGGAAATCATTTACCTAACAGTTAATCAAACCACATTGAAAGTCTTCAACCGGTTTCTGGGTATTAGCTTTGGGTCAATTGTCACCAAACCATCTGCAGTGTCGTTATGTGTTCAAGAGGACAGTTCAAATAAACCATTCATCTGCAAAATATATGTCATCCATTTTGACCATCCCTGAGTCAGTCCTTGCCAATATATTTTCAAAACTTGATCTATGATTTCGTGTTGTGGGCTTGCCTACGACGGATCACTTTCTATCGACGACAACTCATTATCTAGGAAGTTGATCCAGAAATCATCAGTACCTTGAAATCTGCATGCCTCAATGGTAGGTTTCTCGCCTTCGACGACAGGTTGCATCATTGACCTTCGATCGAATGATTCCGTGACATGTTCGACTTCAGCTCATTCATTCACATTTCATGGATTGTACTGGGTACTTTGAGAACCATTGACATTACTGGTGGTTACTCTCACACTTGTTAACAGTTTACATCAATGACTGGTAATCAAGTGGTTTCTACCATGTTCGACTTCGACACATTCATTCACATGGATAGAATCGTACTAGTTCGAGATGCGGAAATCAAGACCCTAGATCTAGTTTCCACCATCCAGGCTGCGAGGAATTTTGTTAACATCTGTACAGTAGACTATTTATAAACAGATGGCTGCGTCCATACTGTGTCTACGCATATTTTCACTATGATGTATTCAAAATCATTCCTGTATCAGAACGATTTGAGTTAGTTTTAGTTAATTTTAATCTGAGTATGGGAATGCCTACCTCAGCGATGATATGATTACATATATATATTTTGCATTGGATTTTTTTACAGGTTCCAACTGGGGTGTCCACAGGATGATCCTTGAAATGATACAGTACTTCACTCTTCATCTATAATGGACTTCACTCTTCATCTATTCCAGACTTCGCACTTTAGGGGGGAATCTGTTACACTAAAAATTGTCACCTTGACATTCTGCTGACTGTATGAGCTCATTGACACTCATACTTACCTCCTCTGCAAGTGTTACAACCTTTGTTCCTCATTCCAAGCCCTAAAAATAGAGGAAAAACCCTTAAAACTCAAAAAAGCCTTGGGTACGCAGTTAATATGAGACTTACCTGCGTTCTTAGCTTGGGTACGCAGGTAATGTGAAGAGGAACTGCGTTCTAGAACGTAATTTTCCAATGTCATGCCTGCGAACTTCCTGTAAAGTCAAAAAAGCGCGAAATCAAAGTGAAAAAGTTGAATTTTGGTCAATTCTGGAAGGTTCTAGATGAGATTTTTTGGGGATGAGTACGCTTTAGTAAGGTGCATGTATCCCACACCTTAAGGAACTAATCCCTTGATGTGAGGAGCCTATCCCTTTGAAGGAGGATTCTATCCCTTTAAAGGTGGAATCATAACCTCCTCATCTGCTCTATAAAAGGAGGCGTTGGGTAGCCTCAAGGGGTTAAGAAAACTAATGGAGGATTGAAGAAGGGAAGATTTTTGAGTTGAAGTGCTGTTAAGATTTAGACTTCTTTCTACTGAGATTTTGAGAAGAAAGATCACATACCTCTTTGTGCTCCTGGAGGAAGAGTGCAATACTTATCAAAGTAGAGGAGACTCCTGCTTCAGACCCCGGGAAGGCCTTTCGAACATCTAGGCTAAGGTTGTAAGGTTCTTCTGTTATTTTTAAGATTAATACAATCAAGTTTTGTTTTTCTCAATAAATTGTCGTTCGATTGTTTATTTCAATAAGCTTTCGTTTGATATTTTATTTCATAGATTCCTTGATCACTATGATAGGTATGTTTTATGATTATTTGTTATACAGGTGCTATTTGATATTTTCTTGTTTGTGATTGCATATTGACAAAAGGATTCTTGTTGCGACGAAAGGATTCTTGATGCGACGGAAGATTTACGACTGCAAATAAGCATTTGGATCTAAGGTAGGATCGACACATTCATAGCATTTAATTCGAAAATGAATATATTTAGAGAAAGACAAACTTAGTTGTTCGTTTGTTGCTAGATTGTCTTCTGACACTAGGGAGATCGGTCTTGTTCGCAAGAACGATTTATCTGGCCAACACCTCCCCAAAAGGAGCCAACAAATCTAGGAGCTTAAGGTGAATGGTAATAATTCACTAGTCTGCCTATGCGTGCCCTGCCATACCTATACAGGTATCTCACTATATACACCTTTTCCAGTAAACATTACCAAAAATTCAACAAAATATAGTTTCACAGTTCCAATCTATATGTGTTTTTAGGTATTTTCTGAGGTTTTGGGTCGATTCAGAAACCCGAAAACCCCATGGGGTTTTGTGGAGTCATGAAAAAGGAACCATCATAATAACCCTCAACCTCCAAGATATCTTTCCAAATTTCATAGTTAGAAGTAAAATTTGATCATATCCTAAGTATAAACAGTACCACAATTTTTGAGGAAAAAGAGAAAAAGAGAAGAAGCTGATTAAACCATAAGACACGATGAGAACAAAGATCTTGATAGGTATGCACTGCGGAAGAAATGGTAGATAAAGCTCTGCTAAGATACGGTCCTGCCTTACATGAAGTTAGCTCTGCATGAGCTTGCTCTTGCACGGCCAACACAGTAAGGGTTTTATCATCCCTATGACCTGAGCAGAGCTATGAACGATACCCCTGACTTTCTATAGTTTACATCCTTCCATACACTACAAATGCCTCATGGCGCAGGCAGGGTAGTTAAGGGAACTTACCTGACCTTCCTGAACTCAATCCTGAAAAATCTTACCTGAGGATACTCAAATATCTACTGAATAATAAGAAATTTATCAAGAAATATCAGTACAAATATGATTCCTAATAGGTATAACAAATTATACTTGAAGCTCGAAATATCATTCATTCTTTCAAGGGAATGCTCACCTGCAGATGAGACTTTGCTATATACCGGCAAGTATCAGCAACTCGACGATCCTTATCTCCTAGAGCCTGCTTCTGAATTCTGAGGCCTTCATGGTAAGATATCAAGGCATTCTCATATTGACCCAACATAGAATAAGTATCCCCAAGCTGCATATGCCCTGAAAATGCTCCAAAAGCCATCTTAGAACCCATCTCAGGGATGTACATAGCCAGTGCCTTTTTCAATATTGAAATCCTTCTTCATATTTCCCAAGCCTACACTTAGTTGCAGCTAGGAGATAAAGGCTCATTACAAGCTCAGGCCTTACATTTCCATTGTTGTTTTTCTCAAAAATGTACCAATTATAGTTCATTGAAGTAAATCATATGAAAATGGTGTAACTGACAGCTCAAGCTGCTCCTTCAGAAATAGAAAAACATGAACAACAAGCTCATGAGTGTCCCCATCCAATCCACTAAACGAAAATATATTCTTACTGATATACAAAGATGTATATCTCCTAAAACGAAGATGCACGTGTCAATTTATTTTCACAAGAAAATTATGCAAGAATGTCTAAGAAGGTGAATTCAAAAACCACAAGAATGCCCTACATTATCACCTGATTACTTTTGAATATATGTATTAAAGAAAATAAAATCATGAAAATACAATTCTCAATATTCTTCTTTAGTGACCACAGATTATGGTAAATAGATTAGTATGACACCTAAGACGATTGCAAAAAAATCATTTAAATCCATTTGTTCTGATATGTAAATTTGAGAAACCTAAAAAAAATCCAAAATATCACATATTAAGAAAAAAATCAACAGGTAAACTAATAAATTTGTTAGCTTACAGTGAAAAATATACATAAACCTCTTTTGTATTTATTATTTAGGCATTCAAATTGTCATATTGAGCAGAAGGATATGCTGGAAAAAACCCTATGACAATCATCCCTAAATGCTTGCATATATACAACTATATTTTATTTCTATAGATGCAAACTACAAGCTAATATTAATTATTTCTATTTTGCTCTAGATCTGCACAATGAAATTATGCACCTCATCCAAAGAGTGTACAAAGATTTTACCTTTAATATAAGAGTTCATATATAATTGTAGTAAGATAAGTTGGTTAGGGTTAGAAAACAAAACCTAAAGTAGGCTAAGAGAGCTGCAGTAAGTGCAATGAGTAAAAAAGCTTTTGTATCAATCTTAAGCAAGAGGTTCAGGCTTAATCACCAGTTGCTTATAAATCACCTTGAAAATTTTTCCATTGTATAGTAGAGTACTAGATAGTAAACATATGCAATTTTCTGACAAAAAAGGGCAAACATGAACTAAACACATGAATGTGTGAATCCCCTCCCTCTGCAAACTGAGGTATGAACTTCTATGACTAAATATCAAGGATGCATAAGCTTAATTAACACAGATATGTGATTTAGTATTCCTTTAAAGCCCACACCTATTAGTGTCAATGGATAGGTATATATATAAAATGGAAAAATATCCACAATAGCATATAGAGTATAAACTCTAGACACATATGGCCAGTTAAAATACCCTTTCTCTTTATTTACTCCTTGAAAACTTTTAATTTAAATCCCTACAATGGATGATCCCATCTGCTATTTATGGAGTCTTGTTACACATTTATTACTACAGGCCAGAGTTGTTCGAAAGATGAACACAAGAATGCAATGAAAGTTTCTAAGCTTGACAGCAATAGAAAAACAGGGATATAAGTATTTTATAAGAAAACAGGGATAACAAAACAGGGATATAAGAAAAGAAAAAAGGGATAGCAAAACAAGGATATAAGAAAATCTCACCGTTTACTTGAGCCTCATCCAATTGGTCCTGGCCATCGCTTTTTCCTGTCTATTGAAGGCCATCTCTTACTTAGTGCAACTTTCCACAAGGATTCACCCCTAAATAAATTAGCACAACGCTTCTGGACACATGATGCAGCAACCCAAATGGAGGTAGGCAGCCTCACAAACACTTCAATAAGAAGATGATTAGGAAGCCTATCAAAGCAACTCTCTTCAACTTTAGTACTCATGAATTCCTCTAACATTGCTGAATTTCTCAAGGAACTGGCCTCAGGTGTTTTAACGTTAAATATATTTTCATCACAGCAGTCTGTGGGGATCTTATTCCTAGTTGAAAAGGTTTCATTCTTGTAAATTTCCTTTTCAGGAATTAAAAACGTTAATTTATTTGTGTGATAACTACAATAATCTCTTATATACTATAGTTTCTCACTAATTCACCACTGGGGCCTTGGTTTAGAAGTGAGGTCAATGGAATATTATGTCATCCATCAGGTTTCCATTCCCTCTATAGTTTGCCTTGTTTGCCTCACCTGAATGTGATGGCAAAAAAGGGATGAGATGGGTGCAAGTCTTTGGGTGATTTTTCCAAATAGATAGCCTTTAGTATTACCATTGGATCTGGGTGATTTTGTGAAATAGATACCCTTTAGTCCAACCATTGGATCTGAATCTGAAGAATGTCTTCATTGCATGTATTTCAAAGGAACTTCCAAAATAATTTTTTTACTCTTATTTCTCTTATGAGATTAACTCTTGACTGATGTTCCATTTACTGATACGAGTGATCCCTGATATTGACCTTGTGGATGACACAAATATCAACGTTTTAGTTTGATATGGTAAGTTGATTTTAGATGATGCATATACCTGGTTTGGTAAAATTAATGGAATTGGTTGACAGGCTATAGCCTATATATCGTATGCTAGTTTCAACTCCTAGAAGTGTATACATTCATTAAGGCTTTTTGGCTGCATCTATTGGACATTTTTCTTTAATTTTCTGGTTTGATCCATTGAGGCGGTCATCAAGAAAAAAAATATTTCATATCTTTTCTTTTTATCTCGGTTCAAAATCACTATTCAGTGGAACCAAAGGGTCAAATTATTCATAGAATCAATGAACAATATGAGAAATGGCCCCACATATCTATCTCTCTATATATAATAATACCCCATCTATATCAGGTGTTTTCCATTTCCCATGCCAAAAATATTTGGAAAATACTAACTCAAAAACAATAAGTTGTTACGGTTAGTGATTATAGATAACAAGCCTTTCATATCCATTCCACAGAACAAAAAATTGGAAGTCCTATGGATGAAATTTTAATGTGCAGCTGCTTACTTTCACTATACTACTCAACAAAAATTGAGGCTGTGCAAGACAAATTAACTCAGTATGAGATATTTGGCATCCATATAGCAATAGGCATATAATATTAGGATGGTTTTGTCAACTGTTGCACTTACTCACATCCTCTTATGGCATATTCTTGTTAGTGACTTAGTGCATACTATCTCTTTTTTTATACTCATTTTTAATATAATTTAGATTTGTTTGTTAAAATGAAAAACTGATTTTAGTGTATTTGAAAGTGAAAAATACCTGATTAAAGATGAGCTGGTAATCATTACTGGAACTGCGAAAGATATTGACAAACAGAACGCACTATCTGATGCTATTGTTGAATTCCTTCAAAATGAGTTGGGCCTTCCAGTTATCAATGGTAATCAAAACGAACTTGTACATAGAAGACACATAATTGTCAAATATGGACTACCTAACCATACCAATGATCATCAAACATCTAGTGATAGGATTTCAACTCATGAAGAGGACAGAAAAATTGGCAGTAGATTTGAAATCTATGCAATTGCTCTACAAAATCCTCCAACCATTGAGAGGCTACGGATATCAAAGAAATCTCTAAATCAGTGGCTGATGAAAAGAATAGATTTAAGAAGGCAAGGCAATGCTGAGGTGCATGACTGACCATTTGTGTCTTGTAATGGCTGAACTTACAAGTAAACAGATGCAGAGAAATTCATCAAAATAAGATCGTTTATTAACAAAATTGATTGTTGAGTTCTTACCTGTTCCATAATAATTTACCTTGCCTTCGCAATAATAAAAGCTGATGCACATCAAAGGCCATATTATTGGGAAATGATAGTTGTCTACATAGTCAGGACAGTTTCAGTCACGGGAAACATCACTCACACTGGGTTTGAACCGTTGAAGTGCATTGAGGTGCGTGGTATAGTGCCCATCTAATTAGATATGAGCATTAATTGAACTATTTCCATTTTTGTGTAGAGACCCATCAGTGTTTTATAAATAATGACGAGTTGACTAAGTCTTCACGGTTAGTCCTTTTTCTAGCTCAATTGGGCATTGTTAATTCTGCCATGCCATACAGTCTTCAATCATTTTTTCTCTATCCAGTGGGGTACAAAAGATGTACTGGTAACCAACATTTACAGATACTCGATATATATCTTGTCATTTTGTTGTTGTTCGATGTTGTATTTACTTTATTCATTTTTTATTTCCCTATGGAGAAATTAAATGCAGGGAAAAAAAATCGATTAGTGAATTGTACAAAACTCAAAATATTTAATATAGAAATTAACTGTAAGTTGGCAGAGGAGAGGAAACTAAAATGATTGGGTGCAGAATGAAACGAAATGAAACTGAATTGGTACAAAGAAGCATCCTTAAAATGATTGGGTGCAGAATGAAACGAAATGAAACTGAATTGGTACTAGAATGATTGTCTGTGTTGATGATTGGTACAAAGAAGCATCCTTGAAATGTATGCAGGATTTTCAAATTTAAATCCAACTCATATGTTTGACCTTTATAATCATTCCTTCTATCCAAATATGAAGAACTAAATGTGATCCAAGAATCTGATTGTTTTGTAGAGGAAGCAAAAGAGAACTTCAACCATAGAAATGGGTGGGTTTCCAGTTAAATTATTTTGTTAGCATATGAAGAATAAGACTTTTTGTTGTCACAAGCAACTAACTTGGAGAGAATTCAGTTAAAAGTATCACTTTTTGGAAAAGATTTTTATTATATATCCCTTTTCCCATTAACATGACTCTACAGCATGACCTATTGTTATGCCTAACTATTGATATCATGCATTTATAATTTATTGAGATAATCTTTCAACCAGACATATTGCACACGGTGTGGTCTTATTGTTGGGGAGTAAAGTGAGCTGACTTGTTATGTTTCTTGATTACAAGACAAATACAATGTTATCCTCCGATCTGTTGGCCTACTCTTTTGATGTGGTTTGACAAAATTATGATAAAATTAATAGATGGCATCTCACATTTTTTATTTGGGATGGGTAATGGTTGGAGTAGAAATGCAATATACAGGTTGATGCTTATTTTGTGGTTATGATTTTGAAACATTTACAAATCACTGAGCTTCCTTTATTCCTTCCATTTCAGTACTTGAATGCTTAGGTATTATTCTTTGTCAAACTTGTGCACTTAGCTTATGGAAAGTGTAAGGCGTTCCTGCATTTCCTTCTAATAAAATGTTGAGCTCAAAATTGAGAAACCTATCAGTTTTCATTTACAATTGGAGATATATTTGATCGATGCAAAAAACTGTTAATTTCCTCGGAAGTTCATTTTTAAGTGGTATAATCGATCTGCACATCAGCCCTAATATTTTAGGCCCTAGACAAAGTTGAACTTATTTTATGGAAGGTGTTATCAACCTTTTTCTGCTTGTCCATATGAAAACTATTAAAATCCAAAGATAAACCATGATAAGATCTGGATGTGTATTCATTTAAGCAGGAGTAAGTTTGTCACTTTAACGATCACTTGCATATCAACTCTTCATTTATGTGTTTCTTGGTTTTTCCTTTTTAATTTCCAATTTTATATGCCTAACTATTGTTTGCTAACATGTTTTATCTTTAGTTCTTAGGATGCCTTGGTTACCCAATCTTGATGTTAGGTTGTCATTTTGAAGTATTTCCGATTTTATGTGCTCTGTGCATGCTGCTCCAAGAGTCATAAGTTCTCCTAGCAAAATTTTATATTTCTCTTATGATCACTATTCTATTATACCGATATTGAAATTTTCTAATTGGGTGCATAACAACTGCAGAAATTGACAATCTCTATTGAGTTTTCTAGACCTATTTTTTTCTGCATATGTGTCCCTGGCCATGGAATAAACAGGGAAATCTTATGTGGGTGTAAAGATGT
This sequence comes from Pinus albicaulis, assembly GCA_034641835.2. Lineage (NCBI taxonomy): Eukaryota > Viridiplantae > Streptophyta > Pinopsida > Pinales > Pinaceae > Pinus > Pinus albicaulis. The sequence continues at coordinate 630,237,998 of CM076578.1, read as the reverse complement.
TGGAGCTCTTATTGACGGTAGATTATTTGCCTCCTGGTCCTATACTTGTCATGAATTATAACTCCTCACATAATTCTTTAAAGGGTGCTAGCTCATTGGAAGAGCACCTGCCATGCAGGAGGTTGGTGGTTCAATTCCATTGTACCCTAACATGAATTATTCAATGATATTGTTGATTTTTTTAATTAAATTTTTTATATTGATTTATTTTAATGGTGAGATATTTTTCTGGATTCATTGTTTTATATTGTCTCTACAGAGATAATAGATAAGATTAAAGACATTGTCTCCATAAAGATAATATGTCTTTAATTACAACTATTGTCTTTGGAAAGACAAAAATGAAATTGTCTCAAGTTAAGACAATTTACCCAGAAATTGTCTTAAAACCCCCCTTTGTGTTGTAGTGCAACTATTGTCTCTGGAGAGACAAAAATGATTGTGTTATATATTGTCTTTATAGAGACAATATTTTAAGATGATTTAATTTGAGACACCCGCTTAAAGACAATATTTAAGACAATACACAAGTTTTCTTTTGTCTCAAATTAAAACAATTTACCCAAAAATTGTCTTAAATATTGTCTTAAAACCCCCCTTTATGTTGTAGTGAGCTGCCTATTCTTCATCCCGCATCATAGAGTCGAGGTGAAAATTTGCAAATGCTTTTTTGCATTATATTATCCCAGTTTACTGTTCGACTTCTATCCATGTATTACATGACTCGAGAGGAGATTTTTCCCTTGTACAAAATTTAAGGATGAGTGATTAGTCTCCAGAAGAAGATCATTTTCATCCTCACAAGCATCCTCATCCGGATCTTCCACGTTTGGATCAGATCATTACAACAAGTGGTATATTTTATGGCATAAGTGGGTAGATTCTTTTATTGTCTCTCGACCATGCAAGAGTATAGGCTTTAGATTATGCAAAAGATGGTGGTCTATCCCCGGCTGTATTTGCTGCTACTGTTGTCACATATAGCAGGGATGGCATAGATCTGGTTATTCTGGTTACCTTCCGATTTTTATGTCCTGAACTTTTTCAGGACATTTTCCGGGAATTATTTGAATATTTCCTGTGGATGGATTTGAATCGATGGGATAATATATCTGTCACCTCTCGTGACTCTCTTCAATGCATATTTGATTTGGAATGATCATTATGTCCTTTCTCGATCTTTTTTATTTCCTTTCCAGGATATGACATTGAAGTTATGTCGCATAGATGCCTTCCTATTTAATGTCTATCTTTGGTCTCTAGTTGAATAATCTTATATTCTTCTTTTCGAGGCATCTCTGTCATTGTCAGGGGATCCTGAATGAGGTGATTAGGTGCGCCGGGGATGCTATATATTCACTAAATCGATAATTGATCTGGAAAAATATCTCCCGATCGATTTGCTCTTCTTGATTTTGCTGTAGTACTGTCAATTAGCCTTGGGATTATCCGTTTTGACGGCTACCTACATCGTTCTCTCTCATTTCTCCAGGCTATCTTTATTCCATGTCAGGAGTATGATCTTCTGAATGATTTTACTCACTATATGGCCTCATTTATATTTCGCAATGTCCTTGATGACTTCATTTTATCCTCGCTAATTAAAATGGCAGTACAAAGTATTACTGTCATTTTAATTCTCTGATTCCTAATTGGTCATAAAGAGGTATTTCCCACCTAAGTTTTATTGTTTTTTCATGACAGTGATAACACTTGGATATTATCATCGTTACCATCTTTGATATGCTGCCACCTGATGTTAGGGTCGTCATTTTGGTTTATCGGCTTCTTGCATCCACGCGATCGCTTTTTCTACTGGTTCCTATTCTATGTGGTGGGGTGTCTATTGGTTTCCTAAGGTTTTTCATCATCTATTACGTACTATCGTTTTGTTTGTGAATATGCAGTGACGGCTCTCTGAGACATCAAGTGATATAAGTTTTTATTGCTATTTGTAATTTCTCATGGCGGGTACAATTGACTCTCTGTCCTAAATTCCCGCTTCTCGGGTGCAGCAACCAAAATCAAAAGCTCAGGACCATAACATATTGAAGGGGCTGGATGATATTGATGGGTTAATTATCAAACAGGCATTCAAAAATTCATCTGCTGATGCATCTCAAGTGCAAGGTGGCCATAATAGACAAAAGCTCTGTGGTCGTCGTAAGAAGAATTTTTCCTGCTTCAAACATAAAATGGATATCAAGGAGGTGATTTTAGACTATGAGGATCTCTGTGGGAGAGTTGCGAGCCTACATAAGTGGGAGGTTATTGGTAGGTGGATGTTCCCGGATAATAGTGAGATTGAAATGTCTAATTGGATCAGAAAATACTGGAATCATATCATTGGTTACACTCCAAAGGTTAGTATTCTCATCAATGGTTGGTTCAGTATACATTTTCTGGACGATAAAGATGTTTATAAGATTACTAGTAGGACCTGGGTACGTGGTAGGAGTTTTATGCAGTTAATTCCTTGGTATCTCGGATTCAATCCAGTATTGGAGGCTCCCCGCAGTCGAGTTATATGGGTGAAGCTCCCGGGCCTCCCCCTGAAATTCTGGACCCTTAAAGCTTTGTGGGCAATTGGTAATTCTATTGGCTCCACTAAATACATTGACTCGAGCATTTTGGGCTTGAGTGATAAAAGAATAGCGTGGATTCTGGTTGAGCTTGAGTATTTTGGGGGACTGCCTGGTGATATTAATCTTGTTTGGGGCAACTGGAGGCATAGATAGCGTATTGATTTTTGGGGAATTCCCTTCCTGTGTCTAATTTGTCACTGCACTGGTCATCTTATGGAACACTCTCCTTTCCGTATGCGTATGTTTCGCTCGGGTGATGCATCGACTGCAGTGGCTGATGGTTGACAGACAAATGCTGCTTCTGGGACCTCGAGTAGTTTAAAATCAGGTAATCCTAGCCCCCATACTTCTGACGAAGAAGCTTATGTCACTGCACAAGGTCAGTCTGATAGGGTTTTAAATGTGGCTGGGGAGGACGTCTTGGCATCTGATACCAATCGGGAATCTTATGAAAATATTTGTGTACTGGAACCAGAATCTAATCACGAGCCCTATGACAATAACTCTTATCCTCGGTCTACTGGGATAGGGTTTAATAGATCCTCTATTCATGCCCTTTCATCTGTGCCTATTGGTTCGGGGAAAGACTTGCCTTCTGATTTATGCCAAAAAACCTCTTTGGATTCCGGTGATGATGATGTTCCAATTACTCACTCTATGAACATACTTGATGATATCCCTCATGGTAATCTGAACCTTTATGATTGTCATGTCTCGATTTGTGGTGTTCCCCCACTTTTTCCTACCACAAATTTTTTCATAGGAGAATCGTCTGCTCCTCCACCCTCTTCTTCCTCTGGAGCCCATCTGGCTCTTGAAATACCGCCCGAATCTGTTGATCCTGAATTCTATCAGACTCCCCTAGGAACTCTGTAGGGAGTGATCTTGAAACCATCTTGACTAACCCAAATATCGACCTTGCTACTCTCATTGTTTTTGATAGAGCTCCACCATCGACTGAACCTAGATCATCACTTCTCCTATCTTCTAATACCTCTGCAAGGTTTAAATCGAAGGCGATCAATAAATACTCTAGGGGAAAATTTAAAGCTATATCTATTTTGTCTGAGAATGACGAAAACTTCACTGATATTCCGATATCTGTTAGTGAAGGCACATGGGGAAGTCCAAGGGCACTTAGAGCTGGCAACCCGAAGGTGGATTCAACATGATCCACATCCTCTCTATGAATATTAGGGGGATGGGAAATGACTCCAAAGCACATTGCCTGAAGGACATTCTGTGTTCTGAAAATCCGATAATTTTTTTGGGCCAAGAAACTATGTTTGGCCGGGAGAAGGCCATCAAAATGTTTTTGAGTTTTAAGTCTGGGTGGTATGCTGCTACTGTGGACGCTGTGGGGCACTCAGGGGGTTTTATTTCCATTTGGAATTCGGATAATGCAATTTTTAAAGCTTATAAGTTTTTCGAGGGAATATTGCTTTCAGGTCGTCTTAGAGGTCTAGAGGAAACTATAAATATCATCAACATATATGCACCATACAACAATAGACAATATTTTTGGCAAAGAATGGTTGCAGCGGGTATTCTTACATTGCATAATTTGATTTTGATGGGGGATCTTAATTCTACCATGCAATCAGATGAAATTTGGGGTAATTCCACCAGACTGGATCCTCTCTCCTCCTTTTTGAATGATATGTTTTTTGATCTCCATATGGTTGAAATTCGTCCGCTCCCTCTTTTGCGGACATGGAAGAACAAGCGGGCTGGTGTTGACTTTATTGGTAAAATATTAGATCAGGCATTGGTTCACGTAAATCTTGTTGACAAATGGGGTATGCCACGATCAGATGTCATTGTTTTAGATATATCAGATCATATTCCAATCAAACTCTCATGGAATTCTAATGCTCTGACTAAAGGAAGGCCATTAAAATTTAATAGAATATGGCTTGAGGATGTGGAATACACAAGTATGGTTAATAGACTCTGGCAACAAGATGAGGATGTTGGGGGTCTCAGGGATTGGGATCGATTCCATTACAAACTCCAAAAGATTAAGAAGGCATCAAAGGAATGGGAGATCAGGAAAAAATCCACGCTCAAAAAAGAATTACAGGAGATCTCCAAGCAGATGGTGGATTTATATGCTTCTTTCTCGGTTTCAAGTCCTGATATCTCCTCAATGTGCCTATTGAATGAACTTGGTTCCAGGAAGCGGGAAATATTGAGGATTGAGGAGATTACCTGGAGGTTAAAGAGCAGAATCTCATGGTTGAGGGAAGGCAATATCAACACACACTTTTTCCATAAAACTGCAAACGCAAGGAGAAATAGGAACGCCATATGGCGTATTAAAAGGAATGATGACAGTTTTTCATACACAACTTCTGAGGTCCAAGATGAAGCTTTTTCTTATTTTTCAAAGTTCTACATGAAAGATCTTTCGATTAATGCTAAGAATCAATCCTGGGTTCTTGATCATATCTCTAGATTTTTTGATGAAGAGGCCATTGCATTGCTTGATCAGTGCATCACTGGGAATGAGGTTCTTACGGTCCTGAAATCTTTTCCACATGATAAATGCCCGGGGCCAGATGGGTGGCCTGCGGAATTTTTTATCTTTTTCTTTGATTTACTGGGGGCTGAATTTACTGACATGATGGAGTTTTTCCGCAATCAGGGTATTATGCCAGCAAATCTGAATTCTACATTCATTGCCCTTATCCCTAAGGTTGCGGATCCACAGTCTTTCACAGATTTTAGACCCATCGCTCTTTGTAATCTCATTTACAAAGTCACCTCAAAGATTATTGCTAATCGAATAAGAGCTCTTTTATCTGCCCATATTTCAATGGAGCAATATGGTTTCCTCAACAGCCGGTCTATTCATGATGCAATCGCCATCGCTCAGGAGGTTATACATTCTATGCACACGGATAAAAAGGAGGCATTAGTTATGAATGTGGATTTACATAAGGCATATGATTCGGTGGATTGGTCTTTTATCAGGGTTTTACTGCTCAAGATCGGCCTCCCCATCCGGATCATTCGTTGGATTATTTCTTGTGTATCCAATATTAGATATGTTGTTATTGTGAATGGTACTCCAACTAGTTTTTTTGAGGCTGGTCGGGGTTTGCGCTAAGGATGTGCTCTTTCCCCGCTCATTTTCATCCTCATAATGGATGGGTTTAGTAAGATCATGCACTCTGCAGAACAGAAGGGTTTCATCAAGGGATTTGATTTTTCAAATTTTGTATCCACATCGCATTCTCTATTCGTTGATGATCTATTACTATTTGGTTATCTAATTAGAAATCACTAGTTCTATATTCATACCATGTTTATACGATTTGAAACTACTACAGGTCTGGGTATCAATTGCAGCAAATCTTTTCTTATCTATGAATTTAGTGATATACAGGAGGTCATGTTTATTGCTGAGTTTTTGGGTGTTGAAATTAGGCTGGCTTCTAAGGGTTTTAAATATTTGGGTTATGTTATTAAACCCTGTGGCTACAGAAAAAATGATTGGAATTGGATTTTTGACAGATTCCAGGATCGGATTCAACGTTGGACTCATCGTTGGCTGTCAATGGGAGGACGGATTATTATGATCCAGGTAGTCTTATCCGAGATGATGGTGTTATGGGGCCATCTCTTCTATCTTCCAGCTGGTATTATAAGCAAGATAAATAGTATTATCACACAATTCTATGGGGTGGGGCTAATATGGACAGGAAATATCCTCTATGCAGTTTGACAGCTATCAGCAGACCTAAGGATATGGATGGATGGGGCATTCTGAATACTCGCGAATTCAATTACACCCTTTTAACTAAATCTTTTTTGCAGGCCATTAATAGTATAGGAATATGGAATGCCATCAACAGAGCTAAATACATCCACAAAGACGCTCTTTACTTGATCAGTTGTCATGAATTTACTTTTCCACGCAAAATTTCATGCATATGGGGTAGTTTCAAATTTTTTTTGACTCTTGTTGGTCCTCGATTATCCTGGCACTTTCGTGACGAGACCCGCATACTGATCGGGTCTCTGAAATTTCTTCCTTTTTCACAACAATCTGCTCCATCTCAACGCCTTCTACATGATTTGACTCAAAGAGGACTTCTGTATCTTTCACAAGCAATATATTTTTGGTCTTTTGGATCTCCTATTTTCAAAAATGCTACTCAATTAGGATTGGATGGGGCTGAAACTAATGAATGGGAACAGTTCCAGGATCATTTACGGTGCGCTGGTCTTTTTTATGCTACTGGTGGAGATCAAATCATATGGAATGGTCCACTCAAGGATAATATGATAATTGTAAAGGAGGTATATCGTAATAACATTTTCCTATCTCAACTGCTTCATGCTTCCAAAATCTTCTATCCTTTTTGGCATAGGAAAATTCCCACAAAAATAACTATCTTTGGGAGGCTGGTTTGGCATGGGAAGGTTCTCACATGGGATAATCTCAAGAAGAGGGGGCATCAGGGACCCAGCCGATGTGATTTCTGCTGTTTGGAGGAGGAATCTATTTCACATTTATTCTTCTCCTGTCACATTATAGCCAGCCTATGGAAGTTATTCAGTTCCTTTATTTTGAATCCATTATGGATCCCCGAGGATTTCATATCTGCTGTATACGAATGGGATACGCTGAACAGTAAATATAGATCGCTCCCATTCTTCCTTATATGGGAGGTCTGGCTGGCTCAAAATCAACTGATTTTTTAGCACAGACCCTTCCATATTCAAAGGGTATATATGGCTATTAAATCTTGGGTGGACGATTGACCCCAAAAATTACCAACTGTGGTGGATGGCTCCCATCGTATAAGACCACATGAGATTGCCATCCCTGCCATCTTTTTTGATGGGGCTTCCGTGGTGGGAAATACAGGATGTGGTGTTTGGATCAAACTTTCTAATCGTGAGCACTTTCACATTTATTGGGATGGTGGCCCTGGATCTAACAATAAGGCTGAGATTATGGCACTATGGGGGGGCCTTCTAGCTGCTTCAAACCTTCAAATTCAGGATGTCAGCATATATGGGGACTCTCAGCTGATCATTGGTTGGATCACCAACATATTTCTTATGTTATCCCCGAATCTTCATGGCTGGATTGAAAGAACTCAGAGACTGTGGTGGAGATTGAACTGCCCATCCATTAATCATATTTACCGTGAGAATAATATTCGTGTAGATCGAATTTCAAAGAAGGGACTATTGGTTGATTTTGGTTCGATGAAGATCATACATTTCACTGATGGAAGATAGATTGGGGAATTCTCCATTCCCATCCCCTAAGTATCATGATTTTCGTTTCTAAGATCCTTATTTTGACTAATCAGTGTTATTATGGTGGGTTCTGGGTTTTTTGATACAGGTTTTCTGGTTTGGGGTTGCTGGATGAATTAGTTACTATATAACATGGTTCCCGACCATAATCGTATATTTTCTTTCTCACTCTACAGTCTCTCTGATCGATCTCTATATTAGACAAGCGTGCCTGAAAACATAACTAGAGAGCCTGTTAATTTTGTTCAGGGGTATACTTGAATATGATTCTATTTTCAGATTTATGATATGCACATTGTCCTCCTTTTTACAAGCGAGCCTGGTTTTCATATTGTCAAGTGAGCCTGATCATATACATCAAGCGAGCCTGATCTCTTATTTTACAAGCGAGCCTGATCTATTATAGTCCAAGCGAGCCTGATCAGATCTGTATTCATGTCAGACTTATAGGTGTATTATATGTATCAAGTGAGCCTGTCAAAACTTTTTCAAGTGAGCCTGTTTAATCAACGATTTATGTGACTGCAATACGCATATATTTTCTGGTTTGGCTTTCAACACAGGCGGGGCAGAATTTGGGTGATATGGACTATTTTCCTCTCTATTTTGATTCACAATCATGTCCAAATTCCCTGATGTCATTTTCAATTTCGCTAGTCATATTTCCTTTATGTTATTAAACTTAGTTTTTGTTGATTCCATCCTTCTCAGTCTATTAATTCCCATATCATATGTTGGTTCTATTTGTAAGGGATGGAATTTATTCCCGATTATGAGGAGGCCGACCTATCTTCCAATTGCTCATTCATTCTATGAATGAGCATAAATCTTCTAGCCATACAATGGTGGATTTCTTGCTGTAGGCATATAAGCTGGGAATTTATAAGTCAATGTATTGTTTATATTATAATATAATCAACGTTTTTTTCTTCTGAAAAAAAAAAAACCATGGAATGTCGGTTATTGTCTACTCAGCCGATTTGACATTTACTACTTTAATATCAAAGGATGCATCTTCTGGGTAAAAGTAAACATTCATGTGGTATAAGAAAATCAAGTTATATTTATTTTTTATTCAAAATTATTGCTATCATTTTCAATTCATGACTATGTATATTTTTTTTTGGGTGGACATGTGATTTCATTTAATTTCCTCGATTGAAGTCATTTTTCAATACACACACAAGCCAGCTTGATATTAACGGTTTTAGAATGATTTAATTAATTTAATCATTATTAAATGAATAGTAATGATGTAATATGCATAAAATATTTTTAATAATTTAAGGATTGAAATTAGTTTTTAAATATACATTTTTTATATCTTAAATTAAATTGATTAATTAAAAAAATTATATAAATATGTATAATATGAATATTGGTTATAGTTTTCTAAAGAGATGGTATTAGTATTACTAATAAATAGTATTAGCTCATGGAATTATAACAAAGTCTATTTATTGGTTAACAATTTTCATAGTAAAGTGGAAGAGAATCTCTACCTTTAAAACTCTCATATATTAATTAATTTTCATATTTTTTTTATGGTTAACATCATAGAATATATCATAAAACAAGTATTTTGATCTCTATTAATATTTACAAATCATTTAATTCAAATAAATACATTAGTTAATTATTAATTATTCATATAATTTTTAAATATAAAATAAATGAAAAATAAAAAAATAATTTCAAATTTGTAAATTATTATATTGAATCTATGATTTCCTTTCTTTTTATCCTAACATATTATTAATCCATTATTAATAAATTCAAATTTATAAATGATTATATATGATTTATTTTCTTATTATCTTAACATATTATTAATCATTATTAATTGCTCCATGCATTAATGAAAATAATGTAAAGAATATACGATTACCTTAAATGTTAAATATCATGACAAGATTATTTGAGTTTAAATTTAAATATATATCAATATAAATAAATTTAATAAAATAAAAATGAAAAATAAATAAAAAATAGTATTTTAAATTAATATAGTTATATAAATTAAATAGTATCAATTGATAATAAATATCAAGATATTTATTTTATAATACATTTTATATTTTTAATTGATCATTATTATGTTATAGAGTATCATATAAATTATCAGATTTAAAGTTCAAATTATATTGGGTCAAACTAACATAAAATAATAAAAAATATGTATTATATTATTAAGAGTTACGATATAATCTTAAAAATTAATAAACAAAATCAATATATAAATTAAACATGTTAAAAAAAATATGTAATAAGAAACAAATAATAAATAATTATATATCAATATGTTAAATAAAAACTAAACTAAATGTAGTATGATATTTTTTAAATCTAATTGAAACCAAAAAAATTAACTATTTTTGAAATAAATTTTAATCTTTTATCCATAATTACAATTAAAAATATTTTGTAATATTCCCTATAAATTAAATATTTATCATTTCCTTAATAATTAAATTACAAAATTAACATATTTATTAATATAACTAAACATTTTTGATATTATTATTTCCTTAAATTATTAAACACATATTACTTAAAAATAAATTATAATTATTTTTAATTAAACCAACGCCTCCATTTAAGAGAACATAGCTATCCTCTTCATTTTAATTAAGATACTACTTTTAACATGACAAAAAGATAAAACTATATAATATAACTCTAAGATATGTATATTAGCATGCAAGCTATATATTACATTAAGCATGCTAATATAGCATTATATGGTAAGAAGAAAAAAAAATTGTAATAAAATAAAAGTAGTTTTAAAATGAATATATTAATTTCTTTCTCATAATGGAAATATACTCTATCACTCTTTCCATGACTTATAGGGGTGGGAATTTGAGAGGAGATATTTTCTCACAAATTGATGAATGTTAAAAAGGATAGCTTAATTATTATATTGTATTTATTTTACGGTAAGAAATAAGTATGGAAATTTTTAAATTTAAGATATCGCATGAGACATAGGATTGGGAATTCTGTAGATAAATCTTAAAAATGACTGTTTAGTTTATTATGGAATATATATTATAATTTTAATATCTTTAAATTATGGGATGCGGACACTAAAAAATAGAGAGGATATATTGTATAAAGAGAGTAGAGTGTGGCTTTTAAGATTGTGGGTTAATGTATTCAATGAAAAATTTAAATATTGTGAAAAACAATAATATGTAAAATTATTAATATAATATTAAAAGAGCTAAATCTTTCTTTCGAGCTAAAAGCAATCACTATAAGGTTATATGAGAATATAATTTCCAAGTTAAAGAGTAATGAGGGGTGGTCGAAAGATATTAAGTGTAATATCGGAGTTAAACAAGGTTGCTCCCTCGCCCCTACCCTATTTGGCATTTACATCGACAAGCTAGAAGGTTGTTTAGAGGAAGTAGGATGTGCTGGCACGATCTTAGCTAGGATAGTCATCATCCTTTTTCTCTATGTTGACGATATTGTTCTTCTCGCAAGGTGCCCATCTGATCTTGATAAGCAACTTAGACTTCTTAAGGATTTCTGCTCTACCATGGGTATGTCTGTTAACACTGACAAAACAAAAGTTATGATTATCAAATCCAAGAAGGACACTTATGCTAATTTTATGTATGACAATAGTAACTTGGAGGAAGTGTCTTCTTACAAGCACCTAGGAATTGATATTCATCACAAGCTCAACTGGAACTATAGCATTAAAAAAATGATTAATGGGAGGTGGAAAGCTTATTTTGGTCTTCAAAATAATTGTAAAACGACAGACCTCGTAATGTTGGATAGAAAGAAGTTCCTCTTTGGAACTTTAGTCACTCCTGTTATCTTATATGGATTGAGGTTTGGGGTTGCATCATCTCTAGAGAATCTTGGAGAAAGATTGAGCAAATCCAGAAGCGTTTTATAATGTATAACCTTAAAATTAAAAGCAATACACCCTATCCTATTCTCCTTATAGAAGTGTGTCTTTAACCTATCGAGAGCCTAGCTATGGCTAGGCTTCTATTGTACAAGCACAAGCTCAATAGAATAGGAGACCATAGACTTCCTAGGCTAGCTTTAAATTCCAGCCGAACCACCTAAGGTTTAAACGAGGTTGGTATAAAGACACCAGGGCTTGGTTAAACCATTGGGAGATCGACGAGAATGTTGCATTGCAAAACATCAATAACATTAGAAAAATTGTTACTTCTAAGTTCAAAGAAAAAATGTGGTGTGAGAAAGATCTAGCATCTAAAAGAAAATTAAGGTATTATAAGGAGGTCATCAACCCCACCTTAGAAGATCAAAAGTATCTCTCTGTTTTAACTAGCTCAAAGAAGAAAATTAATATAGCCAAGATTAGAACGAACTCTGAAGAGCTCCATAGTGAACAAGTCGTTGGAAAGTTCCTAAAACACCATGGATGGAAATGATCTGCCATTTCTATGAGAATATGAACATCAAGGATGAAAATCACTTCCTCTTAAAGTGCCCCGCGTACAACCACATTAGAGATAAATTTCGTAATCTTTGTTGCAACACTGACCTTCCTAGCCTTTTAAGATGTCAAAACTATAGTGAGCTTGGGAGGCTTCTCTCCAAGCTTTTTGAGCATAGGAATAAAATCTTAAATCAAATAAAATAACTCTTTTCTTTAGGTTCGATAAACCAAAGATTGGTCTCATTGGACGTTAACCATCATCATCATCATCATCATTAATGATAAGAAAAATAGAAAAATAGAAAATAGAAAATTATCAATAATTTAATTCAATTTTTCCATATTAAAAAAGTGAAGTTTGATAAATTATAATACTCCATTTATCCATTAGATATCTTGAAAAAAATTTAGAAAATTCTATGATAAATAAATCAAATTTTCAAAAAAAAAAAAAATTACATTGAAAATGATCAACTTAAAAAAATGTATTTGATTTTAAATATCTAATTAAAAATTATAATTATTTGATAAACAAACAATCCTCTATTAACGTTTTTAGAATGCACATCAAACATATCTTAAATTCCCTTTCACCTACTTCAAACTCGAACAATATATTATTATTAGAACCAAAATCTAATTCATTTTTAAAAAATTATCATAAACATTGATACCCACAATCAATAATATTATAAAATATTAAAATATCCATGTACTGTAATGAATTCATCTATCAGGTGATGGTTCCACGATGATTCGAGGTGTCCATATGTGACACATCATGTTTGTCTATGTGTCCACATGCAGACATACGACGGTTTTTTAATTAGATTTCGTATGATGCTTGGTATGCCGATAAGCCTTCTTTTCGAATCAGTTCACTAAGAATTATCATCTTGTTCACATATTTTGAGTTAATAAGATCGACATCTGTCTTGTTTCCCTTTTCCTCTTAAATTGACATACGTCTCTTCAGTTACGGTGGAAGGCATTTCAGTTATGAGTGAAATAGTGGGTGGTGTGTTGGATCGTGGAAGAAATGGAGGGAATACTTCCGCTGATGAGCTTATCTAAAATAAGTTGTGTTCCCTCAACCTAGAAGCCCAGAATGGTTGGTCGTCTGTTGCATCGCGGAAAGGACAGGCATTAGTTTTGTTGATGAGCAGAGTTGAGGTATGTCTCCTCGATTTTCATGTTCAAAGGAACACAGTACTTAATAAAATGATGATCATGTTACTGTAACGGACACACCACCGTAATCCTTGTAGGTTGTCAACTCTATGGATTCTTGTTGGAGGGATGGAACAACCGAAAATTTGTAGCATTGGTAGTAAATTTAGGGTTCTTCGAAACTGATGCAATTTAATGAAGTACTTCCAACACCTGGATGGGTTTAAGATATTGTATAGATTTGGTAATATCTATTTTTATATCGTTATTTTGCATGTATTATTATCTCAAACATCGCGACAACGAAAAAACTATTTGCTGGTTCCCTTTGTTTTTGGGATCAGTATACTTCTGGTATTTTGTTAGTAACGACAAGGTGTAGTATAATGTAAGCATGTGTTTCAAACTTGTGCATTTTCTATTGAGAACATCAATACAGTTGAGCTTTTTGACGTGGTTTTTCTTTACGGTACAATAATTAAAGCCTTCTTATAACCACAGGAATTTGAAAACCAAAAAGTCTTCTTATAATTGTATATATTGAGTGACAACTGAAATCTGTTTCTTTTGGAGATTTTTAATGTAGTGTTATTGAAAGTTTGCAGGTTTCTTTGTTGAAATTGAGTTTCTGCACCTATTTGCTTAGTTACTCGATTCAACTTGGAAAATTATTAGGTGAGGAAAATGGGTCCAGAGTTTCACCTGGCTCAAGAAAATACTTGGGTCATTTATAGACTGCTGGTATAATTTCTTAGATGCGTCAATTTTTTATTTCCCGTAAATGAGTTGCAAGTATTTCTCGGTTAAGGATTCCCTTGGATGTTGGAATTTAATTCCAACTGCAACATAAAACAGCTGGACAGAAAATCCGATTGCTGTAGATATTTCAGCAATGTGGATGCCTGAAAGTCATGCAATAAATTTGCAGAAGCTATTGAGCCTGTAGACAGCCATTTTTATTTTTCCAAAAGGCATCACGATTCTCCCACCGCTTGCAGCATTCAATACACTGATAAGTTTCAAAGATATTTGTATTATTTTATTGTTTAAAGTCAAATATGTTTTTAACATATAAATGTAATGAACAACAGTTCTTTTCAATGTTAGCGATTTTGAGAAATAGAAAAAGACAGAGAAGAAGACAGAGCAGAAAAAACAGAGGAAAAAAAGAGTCGCTGTGTTTTGGAGCAGCAATGCATTCTACAGGCAGTTTCAACCACTGTCTTTGAGTTTTAGCAACTGTCTGCCTGTTGCTGAAACACCAATCTGTGTTAAAAACAGAATTTATAAAAACAGAGTATGGAGTTTTTGATTATTCCAGAACTGTAGTTCTGAAGAAGTTTGTAATTTTTATAGTCATTTTTATGGTTAATAAAAACAGAGCTTTTCTCCATCTTCTTTGTCCAAATTTATCTCATTTCTTTGTGTTGAGTTGAGGAACTTTGCTTCCTCTGTTTTGTTCGAAATTTTCAGAAATTTCCATCATGGTATCAGAGCTGGTCTAGGCACTCAATGAGACAAAAACAAAGTTTGTTTTTCGCACTGCAGGAGCTGTAAGAAGCTTATTGAGCAGATTTCTCCAACAGAGAAAGTTCTTGCTTGTTTTATTATACAGTCAGTATCCTTTCTTTATTTTTACGGTTAAGATGGCAGATGTTGGAACTGGTTTGACAAATTCCCAACTGCCACAATTTAATGGGAAAAATCACAGTTATTGGTCCATAACTATGAGAGCATTGTTTGATTCTCAGGGATTATGGGAGCTGATTGAAACTGGCTACCCTGAACCTGCAGATGCAATAGCGTTGGCTGCTTTGACAGTAGCAGAAAGAGACCAGTTGAAGAGTGACAGGAAGAATGATGCCAAAGCCCTCTTTTTTCTCTTTCAATCAGTACATGAGAGTGTTTTCCCATGGATTGCAGCAGCAACAAAATACAAGGAGGCATGGGATATTCTCAAAACTTCCTATCAAGGCATGGAGAAGGTGAAGACTGCAAAGTTGCAGATGTTGAGGAGAGACTTTGAAACACTCAGCATGAAGGAATCTGATACAGTAGATTCATTCTTCACTCAGATTATTGGGTTGATAACTCAAATAAGATCTCATGGTGAAATTCTTGAAGAAAGAAGGATTGTAGAGAAGATCTTGAGAAGTTTACCCTCAAGGTTTGAAGCTGTTGTGGTAGCAATAGAAGAAAAAAAAGATCTCTCACAGTTCACAGTAGATGAACCGAGTGCTTCTCTTATGTCTCATGAACACAGACTGAGTAAAGGAACAAATTCCTCTATTGAGCAAGCATTCAAGATTCAGATGTCTTTCGGCCAAGGAAAAGGTCGAGGCAGAGCAAATAACAGAGGTCGTGGAAGAAGCCAAAACAAAGGTAGAAATCATCTTGCTAGCACAAGTGGAAGGAGCTGCAATCAGAACCAAGATGAAGGTCCAAACAAACAGCGAGCTCATGGACAAAGGTATGACAAATCCCAAGTCTAATGTCATTATTGTAAGAAATATGGGCACTATGCCAATGAATGTAGGAAAAAGAAAAATGACATGAATAGTAGGCAGAATGCTAATTTTGCAAATGAAGAAGATAAGAATCCAAAGATTGTGCGGTTAACATGTAACATTGCACAAGACAAACAAGAAGATTTTTGGTTCTTAGACTCAGGTTGTAGTAATCACATGACTGGAAATATTGCAATGTTTGCCAATTTGGATGAAAATGTGAAATATGAGGTAACAACAGGAACTGATAGTAAGATATCTGTCAAGGGTAAGGGTAGAGTCAGTATCCGAGCAAGAAATGGAGAACAGATGATTGTGCCAGAGGTATACTATGTACCTGGTCTGAAATGTAATCTTTTGAGCATTGGACAACTCATTGACAAAGGTTACACTGTGTTCTTCAAAGATGATGTGTGTACAATCAGAGACATACCTCCAAGTAAGAAGATCATTGCATAGGTGCAGATGACCAGCAATAGAATGTTTCCTCTCAGACTCAGGGTAGATTTGAAGGAAGGAAGAACTATTGCAGCTGTAACACAAGAAGTCTTTTAAGAACAAGTGAAAGATGAGAATTGGTTGTGGCACTTGAGATTTGGACATCTCAATTTCGGAGGCTTGAATCTATTGCACATAAAGGGAATGGTAAAGGGATTGCTGTTGATCGAAAAACCGGACATCCTTTGTGAAGGCTGCATCTTGGGCAAACAACACAGAGAAAACTTTCCAGCAGGAAAGAGTATAAGGGCAAAAGAACACTTGGAAATTGTTCACTCTGATGTGTGTGGACCGATGCAAATACCATCATTTGCTGGAAATAAATATGTTTTAACTTTCATTGATGATTACACCAGAAAGACATGGGTGTATGTGCTGAAACAGAAAAGTGAAGTGTTTGAGAAATTCTGCCACTTCAAAACTCTTGTTGAAAAGCAGTGTGGGCATTATATCAAAGTGCTCAGAACCGATAGAGGTGGAGAGTACATCTCCAAAGACTTTCTGCATTTTTGCAGAGAGAATGGCATACAAAAACAGTTCACTGCGAGGTATACACCTCAACGAAACGGTGTTGCCGAAAGGAAGAATATGACCATTCTGGACATGGTCAGGAGTATGCTGAAGGCAAAACACTTGCCGCATGAGTATTGGGCAGAAGCTGTCACTCGCGCAGTTTACATCTTGAATAGATGCCCAACTAAAGCTATCATGAATAAAATACCAGAAGAAACATGGAGTGGAAAAAAGCAAACTGTCACTCACATGAGAGTATTCGGCTGTGTAGCATATGCACATGTACTGGATCAGCTAAGGAAGAAGCTTGACAGTAAGGGGGAGAAGTGTGTCTTTATTGGCTATTGTGATGAGTCAAAAACATACAAACTCTATAATCCATTGACCAAGAAGTTGATAGTAAGCAGAGATGTGCAGTTCATTGAAGATGAAGCTTGGGATGGAAGCTTAGAGAAGACAGTGAATGTGAAGACAATTGTGTCTCACGAAGAAGAAGAGGAAGGGACAACAGCAAATAATCCTTCCTTGGTGGGTCCTCCTCCACCACAGCAAGTACAACAAACCACACCACAAGCTGGAATTTGAACAGCCTTGAGAAGTCAAGGAAGTGCTTCTCTAAGCACATCGCAGGAATCGGAAATATCCTCAAGTTCGAATGGAACTCCAAGCACACCAAGAAGACCAAGATTCAGAAATTTGAATGAGATTTATGAACAAGGAGAGGTAAGTAACAATACCGGTCTGAATTCATTATTCGCTTTATATTGTCATGTTGATGACCCAATTCATTTTGAAGATGCTGTAAGTGAAGATAAATGGATTGAAGCAATGAATGAAGAAATTGGTGCAATTGAGAAGAGTAAAACATGGGAGTTAGTGGACCTCCCTGAAGGCAAAGATGTCATTGGAGTTAAGTGGGTCTATAAGACCAAAAGAAATGCTGAAGGCAAGATCGACAGGCATAAAGCAAGACTTGTTGTGAAAGGCTACAAGCAGCAACAAGGCAGAGACTATGATGAAACCTTTGCACCAGTAGCAAGGATGGAAATAATCAAAACAGTGTTGTCTATTTCGGCACATCACAAATGGAAGATTTATTAGATGGATGTTAAATCTGCATTCCTGAATGGAGTGTTAAAAGAAGAGGTTTATGTTGAACAACCTCTAGGCTATGAAGTTGAAGGCCAAGAGCATAAAGTCTGCAAACTGAAGAAGGCTCTTTATGGGCTGAAGCAAGCTCCAAGAGCATGGTACAGCAGAATAGATGCTTATCTGATTGAGAATGGGTTTGAGAAGTGTGATGGTGAACCCACACTCTACATAAAGGAGAATGACGGTAAGATTATTATTGTTGTTTTATATGTAGATGATTTAATATTTACTAGCAATGATGCTTCTCTCATTGCTGATTTTAAAGCAGTCATGAAAAGTGAATTTGAAATGACCGACTTAGGCTTCTTAAGATATTTTCTTGGAATTGAAGTAGACCAAAGTGAAAATGGTGTTTTCATTTCCCAAGTTAAATATGTAGAAGCAGTGTTGAAGAGATTTAACATGCAGAACATCAAGGCAGCTCTGACTCCAACTGTAATGGGGTTGAAATTGAGCAAAGAAGACAGCAGCAAGGATTTTGATCCAAAGTTTTACAAGAGCATAGTTGGCAGCCTTATGTACTTGACTGCAACTAGGCCGGACATTATGCACGCTGTGAGTTTAATCTTCAGATTCATGGAAATACTGAAAGAGACTCATTGGCAGGCAGCCAAGAGGATTCTAAGGTATGTGAATGGAACAAATGGGTTTGGTATTTTATACTCCTCTTCTGAAAGTTTCATGTTGATAGGTTACACTAACATTGATTGGGCTGGAAGTGTTGATGATAGGAAAAGCACATCGGGATATGTGTTTCATATGGGATTGGGAGCCATCTCATGGGCTTCCAAGAAGCAACTAATTGTGGCTTTGTCAACAGTAGAGGCAGAGTACGTGGCAGCAACAGCAGCAGCATGCCAAGCAGTGTGGCTGAGAAGAGTGCTCAGAGATTTGTGTCATGAACAATAAAATGGCACAACCATTTACTGTGACAATAGCTCGGCAATAGCATTGTCTAAAAACTTTGTTTTTCATAAAAGGACAAAGCACATTGACACCAAGTTTCACTTCATACATGAATTGGTTAACAATGGTGAGATTGTTTTGCAGCACTGCAGAGTAGAGGAGCAGTTAGCTGACATCTTGAAAAAACCATTGGGAAAGAAAAACTTTGATCATTTCAGAAAATGCCTGGGTATGCAGAAAAACCTAGCAGTTGAAATTAAGGGGGAGTGTTGGAATTTAATTCCAACTGCAACATAAAACAGCTGGACAAAAAATCCAATTGCTATAGATATTTCAGCAACGTCGATGCCTGAAAGTCATGCAATAAATTTGCATAAGTTATTGAGCCTGCAGACAGCCGTTTTTATTTTCCAAAAGGCATCACGATTCTCCCACCGCTTGCAGCATTCAATACGCTGATAAGTTTCAAAGATATTTGTATTATTTTATTGCTTAAATTCAAATATGTTTTTAACATATAAATGTAATGAACAACAGTTCTTTTCAATGTTAGAGAGTTTGAGAAATAGAAAAAGATAGAGAAGAAGACTGAGCGGGAAAAACAGAGGAAAAACAGAGTCGCTGTGTTTTGGAGCAGCAATGCATTCTACAGGCAGTTTCAACAACTGTCTTTGAGTTTCAGCAACTGACTGTGCTGAGTTTCAGCAACTGTCTGCCTATTGCTGAAACACCAATCTGTGTTAAAAATAGAATTTATAAAAACAGAGTATGGAGTTTTTGATTATTCCAGAACTGTAGTTCTGAAGAAGTTTGTAATTTTTATAGTAATTTTTATGGTTAATAAAAACAGAGCTTTTCTCCATCTTCTTTGTCCAAATTTCTCTCATTTCTTTATGTTGAGTTGAGGAACTTTGCTTCCTCTGTTTTGTTCAAAATTTTCAGAAATTTCCATCATTGGAGAGCCAAATTATTGAAGGAGAATTCGACTTGTTGGCTGTTTGTAATGAATAATTGTATCCAAACAATGGGGCTCCATATAGATAAATTCATGTACTTTTCTATCTATATATTTCTTCATGTACTTTTCTATCTGTAAATTTCTTGAGCTATAATATGCCATGCCTAGTTTGATTTCTTTTAATTTTCTTCAAGTAGTAGTTTAACACTTTGTAGCCTTGAAGTTTTCAAAGGCCTCGTAATTTCTCTTTATAGAAAAAGATTGTTTCGAATGGGTAGTGTAACCAACATGTCATCTTTAAACTACAAAAACACGGTACTTTATTCATATTATCATCATTGGTAATTTGTTGATGTTGTTGGTGACGCATGTAGCATAAGAGCTCTTTGCTGCGGTTGTTTGCTTTAGGAGTGTTTCCATTGATTTGAACACATGTAATGATTTGTGAGAGTAAGAATTGAGCCATCTATTTTGAAACTTTTCAAAATAGATTAAGAGATTAAGAGCGAGAAGGTATTAATGTGGAAAGATATACGTTGAAGTAGTATTTCCCATGTTGCATTACTAATATACTGTTTGACATTACCGTCATTAATTGCTGAAATGGGTTGGTTTTATATTGTAAAATTCTATTGTATTATTGCTTGAAAATTGTTGTAGAGATGAAATGTTATTTCATTACTCTATATATTCAACATATGTAACATGAGGTTATGGGTTTTATTATACATTATAGATTTGGAACGATGCCACAGGATATTTAGAAGAGAATATTACTCTATAAATTCAACATATGTAACATGAGGTTATGGGTTCTATTATACATTATAGATTTGGAACAATGCCACAGGATATTTATAAGAGAATTTTCTTAAGAATTATGAATATCATTTCTATTTGGTGAGAAGTTCCGTTTGGCTTGAATGTGTGTTTTATCAGTTGTAAAATGTGGCAGATCTTTAAGTATTTGAATCTATTTAGTTTATGTAACATGATGATTTTGGATTTATTGTGCATGATAGAATTGGAAAAATGCTATGGGATATCCTTTTACGAATATCCTCTTAAGCATCATAAATAATATTTCGATTTGGTTGATGCCCCACTATGCTGAAGATGCTATCATTTGAGTAGATGCTTGATTATTAACCTAAATTTGTAAATGTGCCCGACTAACTTTTGTTATGTTAACTTAGATGAACCAGGTTTTTTTTACTATGGATGTGTCATGCACCATTTAAGATGATTAGCTCTCTTGACTCCACACATTGGATTTTGGTTATATGTATTTCTGATTCATAATATCAATGGATTATTCAAAATATAAAATGAATTTGTGCATTTGATTGTCATGCATTGGGTGCTCTACCAAGAGTTTATCAACCATGTTTTAAAATTCCTAATTGAATTTTGAAAATTATCTAGGTCATCTAACAAGGAAGTTGAAATAATACTTACAACTTCTCATTGACTTGTCATCTTTTCATGTTTTATTTATTTCTTCTGGAGATTATAATTTACTGAGAGATCATGCTTATTTATATTCCTCAACTATAATTCAAAGGTACAAATTTATCATGATACACATTATTTGTTTTGAGCACAAAGATGCATGCCCTTTTATATATGTGTGAAGTTATTCATCTCAGATAATGATCTTGGCTGATTCTGTCAATCATAGTTGAAAAAATTGTGGATATGTTAGCTTGGTCAGGAGTCCAACTCCCTGCTAATAGTTCAAACTTCCAAAGACCAAGACATCTGCATGCACTTGCTAAGTTGCTAGTCAAATATTAACCTGCCAGTAACTTGCATGTTATTTCATGCCTGTTGGACTATAGAAAATTCCAGAATAAACAATGGAGAGAGTAATACTCTCCTCTTTTAACACATAGAAATTAAAATTTTCACTCACAGGAGACAGAGTTTCAACTAAAAAAAAAACAAACATTTATTTCATAAAAAATCTGTTACAAATTCTTCCTCACACAGAGGGATTTACAAAATAGTGACTGCTGCTAACACAGTGCACACACAAGACCTCACTGTCTTTTAAAATAAACTCTCTGTCACACTGAAAATAAAACGCTCTGTTTTTTTTTTAAAACACCGCACTGCTGTGAATAAAACAACTATGTTCTGTATAAAACAAAAACATTACCATTTTCCTCATAGGCCTTTACTTTATATATGCACCAAGTATATATTAAAATTAAGCATAAAACATAAAACATTGGGTCCGAATTTTAAAACATAACATGCGACCATTTAAAAGTTCCGATCGCGATTGTTAATCGGACGTGATGACGGATTTAATTCCGCTACTTAAGTCCATCGGGTCTGAGCTTTTCAAACAAAAAAATGACCAACCGTCGGACTTTCGATTGCAATTGGAAAAGCCGGACGCAATGGGAATATTAAACTCTACCACATAAACCTCATCAAGTCCGGCTCATACAATTGTGCGATCAGGCTTTATACAAAAGAGTTTTGATCGCCGATTAAAGAACGAATGCGATGTGCATAATTGAATCCGCCATATAACATGGTCGGGTCCGCCGTATGGATAGTGCAATCGGGGCTTAAAACAAAAGACCTCCGATTGCGATGTTGCGATCGGGCTCAAAACAAAAGAGTCCTGATTCACCTTTGCGATTGTATTGGAAATTGCCGCGTGGTATGTAGGACCACCCGCAGGCCTCGGCTCAAAGTAGAGGGAGATTGTTTATATAACATGCGATTTAACTCATCTCATCGCCCCAAAACAAAAGGGCTGTGCTGTTGTATGTTCGTTCCGCTTGCGGAAATTTCCACATCAAGAAGACACTTGCAGGATATTCTTGTGATTACCGCCTCTTCTATTTACTCTGCCGATTAAATTGGTAAGGCTTTAAAGCCTATTCCAATCCTGTAATCAAAGCTCTGCATGTTGGCGAGACTTTGAGTCTTGGCATTAAACTCTGCTGTTTAAGAAATCGGCTACCGCCTTGAAAAAAATATCAAAGGGGTCTACTCCCATCTGTTCTGTACTGCACCTGTGAAACTTTCCAATCCTTTTGAAATTTCCATTAATACAGCGGCAACCGCCTTTGCCTATGCTTCAATGTGCCGCTGATCTTTCACTTCTGCAATTACTGCTGATTGAATTCAGCAGTTGGAATTAATTTCCAACACTCCCCCTTAATTTCAACTGCTGGGTTTTTCTGCATACCCAGGCATTTCCTGAAATGTTCAAAGCTTTTTTGCGCAAGTGACTTTGTGAGGATATCTGCAAATTGATCCTCTGTTCTGCAATGTTGCAAAACTATCTCACCATTGTTAACCATTTCACTTACGAAGTGAAACTTGGTGTCAATGTGCTTAGTCCTTTTATGAAAGACTGAATTTTTAGACAATGTAATAGCTGAGCTATTATCACAAAAAAATCACTGTCCCTTTTACCTGTTCTTGACATAAAATTCTAAACATTTTTATCATCCAAACTACTTGACATGTTGCTGCTGTAGCTGCCACATATTCCGCCTCTGCTGTAGACAATGCCACAATGGGCTGTTTCTTAAAAGCCCATGAAATGGATCCTAAACCCATGTGAAAAACATAACTGGAAGTGCTCTTCCGATCATCTACACTTCCATCCCAATCACTGTCAGTGTATCCAACTAAATCTGAACATTCTAAAGCAGTATATAAAATACCAAATACTTTTGTACCTTTAATATACCTCAGAATTCTTTTTGCTGTCTACCAATGTGCATCTTTTGGCTTTTCCATGAATCTGGAAATCAAACTAACATTATGCATTATATCCGGCCTAGTTGCAGTCAAATACATAAGGCTGCCAACTATGCTCTTGTATAAGCTAGGATCAAAATCCTTGCTATTGTCCCCTTTGCTGAGTTTTAATCCCATCACAGTGGGAGTGATTGCTGCTTTGCTTTCCTGCATGTTAAATCTTTCAAGCACCTCATTAACATAATTTTCCTGTGAGATAAAAATCCCATTTTCATCTTGTTCTACTTCTATTCCTAAGAAGTATCTCAACAAACCCATGTCAGTCATTTCAAAGTCTTCTTTCATGACTGTTTTAAAATGTTCAATAAGGTAATCATCATTACCTGTAAAAATAACATCATCAACATAGAAAAATACAATCAACATTTTACCATCCTTTTCTTTGATGTAGAGGGTGTGTTCTCCCTCACACTTTTGAAAACCATTTTCGAGTAGATAGGAATTTATCCTACTGTACCACGCTCTTGGCGCTTGCTTCAGCCCATAAAGAGCTTTCTTCAACTTACACACTTTGTGCTCTTGGCCTTTCTTTTCATAGCCGAGAGGTTGTTCAATGTAAACCTCTTCCATTAACACTTTGTTTAGGAATGCTGACTTCACATCCATTTGGTAAACTTTACACTTGTTTTGTGCTGCTATGGACAACACTGCTCTCACGGTTTCCATTCTAGCAACTGGTGCGAAAGTTTACTCATAATCTATCCCATACTTATGCTTATATCCTTTGACAACAAGTCTTTCCTTGTGTCTCTCTATTTTTCTTTCAAAATTACTCTTGGTCTTCTAGACCCATTTAACTCCAATGACATCTTTACCTTTTGGGAGTTCAACCAAATCCCAAGTCTTGTTTCTTTCTATGGCATTTATCTCTTCATCCATAGCTTCTATCCATTTCTCATTGTTGATAGCTTCTTCGAAATGAACAGGATCATCAACATGAAAATATAAAGCAAACAAAGAATTGATACCTTCATTTGCTATATCTTTTTCATAAATATATTTCAAAATTCTGAATTTCTTACCTTTTTCATTAGATGTACAAATGCTTGAAGAAGCACTTGAATTTCATCCTTGTGGTGTGCTTGGAGAAGCACTGTCATTTCTCCTCAAGGGTGTGCTCTACTGCTCTTTTGTCGGTGTTGCTATTTGGGGATGTATTTCAGCCAACTCATCATTATTTTCATCATGAGATAAACAGTGTTTTACATTCACTGTTTTCTCTATGCTTCCATCCCAAGCTTCCTCTTCAATAAATTGAACATCTCTTCTCACAATAAACTTCTTGGTGGATGGGTTATACAACCTATAGGCCTTGGATTCCTCACTGTATCCAATAAAAATACATTTCTCCCCCTTGCTATCCAACTTCTTTCTTAGCTGATCTGGAATGTGTGCATAAGCCACACATCCAAAAACCTTCATGTGTGTGACACCTTGCTTTGTGCCACTCCATGCCTCTTCCAGCACTTTGTTCATAACTACTTTTGTATGGCATCTATTCAAAATATACGCTGCACAATGTACAGCTTCAGCCCAATAATCATTAGGCAAATGCTTTGCCTTTAACATACTCCTTGCCATGTCCATTATGGTTCTATTCTTCCTTTCGGCTACTGCATTTTGCTGCAGAGTATATCTAGTTGTAAACTGCTTATGAATACCATTTTCTCTATAGAAACGTAGAAAATATTTAGAGATATACTCACCTCCTCTATCAGTCCTTAGGACTTTGATATGCACCACACTCTGTTTCTCAACAAGTGCTTTGAAATTGCGAAATTTGTCAAACACTTCACTTTTGTTTTTCAAAAAGTAAACCCAAGTTTTTCTTGTAAAATAATCTATGAATGTTAGCACATAGTGGCTGCTTGCAAGCGATGGAGTTTGCATTGGTCCACACAAATCTGAGTGGACAATCTCTAAGGGTGCCTTTTCCCTTATGCTTTTCCCCGAAGGAAAAATTTCTATGTGTTGTTTCAACAAGATACAACCTTCACAAAGGCTGTCCGGTTTCTCTATCAATGGTAAACCACTTACCATTCCTTTTTTGTTCAACAAATTAAGACCTCCAAAGTTGAGATGTCCAAATCTCAAGTGCCATAACCAATTATCATCTTTTGGTTTGCTTTGGAAAGTCTCTTGTGCCACTGCTGCTTTCTCTTCACCATTCTTCAAATCTGCTCTCATTCTGAGAGGGAACATCCTGTTCCTTGTCATCTTCACTTCAGCAATACACTGTTTGTTGGGTGGTTTATCCATGATGGTACAAACATCATCCTCAAAGAAAACATTATACCCCTTATGGACAAGCTGTCCAATACTTAAGAGGTTATACCTCATTCCTGGAACATAATAAACATCTACTATGGATTTATTTGCACCTTTCCTTGTTAAAACATTTACATCTCCTTTTCCCATAACAGAAACTTTGCTATCAGTTCCTAGTGTGACTTGTGACTTCACACTCTCATCTAAAATTGAAAACATTGCTAAGTTTCCTGTCATATGGTTACTACAACTGGAGTCTAGAAACCATAAATCCTCACTTTTTTCCTCAGCCATATTACAAGCTAAAAACAAATTATTTTGGCTGATATTTTCTCTAGTGAAATTTGCACTAATTCTATTTCCCATATCATTCTACTTCTTCCTACATTCATTAGCATAATGACCATATTTTTTACAATAGTGACATTGGACATTGGATTTATCATACCTTTGTCCTTGAGCATTCTGCTGACCATTCTGCTGGCTGCTGCCTTGGCTGTGGCTGTGACTTTGACTGTTGCACCTTCCATGTGAATGTGAAGCGATGTTCCTTCCACCTTTGTTTTGGCTTCTGCCTCTTCGTCTTTTGTTTCCTCTCTCTTTCCCTCTTCCTCTTCCAAAAGAAATCTGGGTCTTAAAGAAGTTTTCACTTCTACCCAATCTCTGTTCATGGGTCATCAGTGATGCATGAAGTTCATCCACTGAAAATTTTGTGAGATCCTTAGTCTCCTCTATGGTGGTAACAATCACATCGAATCTTGAGGGTAAACTTCTCAAGAGTTTTTCCACAATCCTCTTGTCTTTAAGAGTCTCTCCATGAGATCTTATTTGTGTGACCATTCCAATCACATGAGTGAAGAATGAGTCAATAATATCTGACTCTTTCATACAGAGAGTCTCAAAGTCTCTCCTCAGCAACTAAATTTTTGTTGTCTTCACTTTTTCCATGCCTTGATAGGTTGTCTTGAGAGTTTCCCATGCTTCTCTGGATCTCTTGGCTGCTGCTATCCCTGGAAACACACTCTCATTCACTACTTGATACAAAAAGAAAAGATCTTTGGAGTCTTTCTTCTTATTTCTCTTCAGCATCTCTCTTTCTGCCTGAGTTAACACATCATACTCATCTTCATTTGTTGGGTCTTCGAAGCCTTCCTCAACAAATTCACATAAGTCTTGGGAGACAAATAATGCTCTCATAGTTATTGACCAATAGTCATAATTTTTTCCATTAAACAGTGGGAGATGGATATTTCCCATACCCATACCAGTGCTGGCTCCAGCCATTCTGCACTCTTAACTATGATTCAAAAAACACTTGACTGTGTATTTTAAAATAACTGACTGTACTGCAATAGTAACACAAAAAATGTATAGAGAAATACCTTTGGATTCTTTTTGGCTGAGTCTTCACTCTGCTGGAGAAGCTGCTGCAACAAATAACTCCTTTCCTTCAGCTTCTTTGATCTTCAAAGTGTTAGGTAAACATGACTCGGGGTAGAGTCAATGTTGACTAGGGTAGATAGTAGTGGTTTTGGGGCACATGGTTTTGTGAACCCATGGTTTTGGCCCATGGTATTACATGTAATGGAGCCTATAAGAGGCTGGGAATACTTCATTGTAAGGTAGGCCTGGAGGTGAGTGGTGAAGGCTCACTTGGCCGGATTGGCTAGGGTTTTTTGGCCAATGGTTAATGAAATTTCATTAGGATGGGTTTTTCCCCAGATTTGGGGTTTTCCTGGTTAAACATTGTGTTTATGTTTATGTGATTTGTTGCTGGGTTTTGTATGTGTATTATTCTCTCGGTAAATATTTTATTTCTGCAGTAATTCCTAACAAATGGTATCGGAGCCATATTTGGCTTCAAAGGGACGCTTTTGTAGCCAAGGGTTTTATTGGCCTGTGAATGGAGAAATCAATGCAGCCTTTTGCAGATCTGGCCATACGGAGCATGGTGTTTCTAGGAAATAGGAAATATCCAATTGATTGATTCCATGGGGAATTCCATGGAGGGTTTCTCAATGGATAAAGAGAACAATGGTGCTGCCACATCTCAGATCTAGCGACTAGCAGTGATAAGAAGTTGGTTCAAGAAATTCAGAGATGAGAGGATGTTTGCACGTGGATTAATTAATTGATGAACCATGTATCTGAAGAGAACTCCTAGAGGACTGGCGGTTACAGAAGCTAGTGACCCATGTAATCCGGTAGATGGGTTCTTTTTATATGGACATTGATTTCATATGTACAAAGAGCAACAATGAAATAAAAAAAAAAAAAATATTATTATAATGGAGTTAATTTTTTACATGTAAATGGGCATACTGCTGTAAGACCTGGTATGGCATGCGTACCCCTGGGTAATCTCTGGTAAAGTCTTGGTTAGACCTAGGTGATAGGGGGGATGTCAATTTTGCAATTACCTTGGGTAAAAATTTGAGGGGGGAAGAGCTAGAGTGAGCGGTGTTGTCTCATTTAGTAGGTTTGGCTAGATTTAGTCAATAATCCCCAAGTCAAGTTTAAGGGGGGAATTGTTAGGTAAACATGACTCGGGGAAGAGTCAATGTTGACTAGGGTAGATAGTAGTGGTTTTGGGGCACATGGTTTTGTGCACCCATGGTATTACATGTAATGGAGCCTACAAGAGGCTGTGAATACTTCATTGTAAGGTAGGCCTGGAGGTGAGTGGTGAAGGCTCACTTGGCCAGATTGGCCAGGGTTTTTTTGGCCAATGGTTAATGAAATTTCATTGGTTGGGTTTTTCCCCAGATTTGGGGTTTTCCTGGTTAAACATTGTGTTTATGTTTATGTGATTTGTTGCTGGGTTTTGTATGTGTATTATTCTCTCGGTAAATATTTTATTTCTGCAGTAATTCCTAACACAAAGAGCCTAAACTATATTTGATACCATGTTGGAATATTGAAAATTCCATAATAAATAGTGGAGAGAGTAATACTCTCCTCTTTTAACACAGAGAAATTAAAATTTTCACTCATAAGAGACAGAGTTTCTACTAAAAAAAAAAAAACATCTATTTCATAAAAAATCTGTTACAAATTCTTCCTCACACAGAGGGATTTACAAAATAGTGACTGCTGCTAACACAATGCACACACAAGACCTCACTGTCTTTCAAAATAAACTCTCTGTCTCACTGAAAATAAAATGCTCTGTTTTTTTTAAAAACACCGCACTGCTGTGCATAAAACAACTCTGTTCTGTATAAAACAAAAACATTACCATTTGCCTCACGGGCCTTTACTTTATATATGTGTCGTGCATATATTAAAATTAAACATAAAATATAAAACATCGGGTCCGCATTTTAAAACATAACACGCGACCATTTAAAATTTCTGATCGCAATTGTTAATCAGACGCGATAATGGATTTAATTCTGCTACTTAAGTCCATCGGGTCCGGGCTTTTCAAACAAACAAATGACCAACTGTCGGACTTCCGATTGCGATTGGCAAAGCCAGACGCGATGGGAATATTAAACTCCACCACATAAACTTCATCGGGTCCGCTTCATACACTTGTGCGATCGGGCTTTATACAAAAGAGTTCCGATCACCAATTAAAGAATGGATGCGATGTGCATAATTGAATCTGCCATATAACATGGTCGGGTCTACCATATGGATAGTGCAATCGGGGCTTAAAACAAAATACCTCTGATTGCGATGTTGCGATCAGGCTCAAAACAAAAGAGTCCCAATTCACCTTTGCGATTGTATTGGAAATTGCCGCGTGGTCTGTGGGACCACCCGCGATTGTTTATATAACATGCGATTTAACTCATCACATCGGCCCAAAACAAAAGGGCTGTGGTGTTGTATGTTCGTTCCACTTGCGGAACTCGCCACATCAATAAGACACTTGCAGGATATTCTTGCGATTACTGCCTCTTCTATTTACTCCGCCGATTAAATTGGTAAGGCTTTAAAGCCTGTTCCAATCCTGTAATCAAAGCTCTGCCTGTTGGCGAGACGTTGAGTCTTGGCATTAAACTCTGATGTTTAAGAAATCGGCTACCACCTTGAATAAAATATCAAAGGGGTCTATTCCCATCTGTTCTGTACTGCGCCTATGTAGCTTTCCAATACTTTTGCAATTTTCATTAATACAACGGCAACCGCCTTTGCCTAGGCTTCAATGTGCCGCTGATCTTTCACTTCTGCAATTACTGCTGATTGACTTCAACAATTGGAATTAATTTCCAACAATGCCTGGGGTCTAACTACTTGTGGGAAGATTGGACAATTCATTGGTGTCATAAAAATGCCAAAAATATTTCTGAGTGGAACTCTGAATTTGACGAAAACCACTTGCGATGACCTTGAAGGGGCCATGGAATATTTTGAATTTACAAATGAATGCAATAACTTCAACTTTTCCAATGAAATTGATGAACCACATCCACTCATATAATTAGTATAGAGGAAAATGATGCGAGAACGCCTAGACAATGGCAATGAGGATGAAAGAGTTAATTAGCAACCTCTTACTTATCAGAACTGTGTGTCAGCTTATGCCCTTCTCAGCTGCTGCTCCGTTCGATATTCCCATTATAAAGTTTTGTGAGAATAGTGAATATATGAATGGTAGCACTTTTCAGAGTAATCTAAAGCAGTTTCTGGAGTCACTGTTGGGTGGGGAACGATTCTACGAGTAGATTCAATACATCTAGTGGGAAAAATAGCCACAGTACGGTTTATGGGTTTCCCTAATGCAGGGGCGATTTAAACTCCTCTGATTGCAAACTGTGCGTGGCCACTTTAAAAGCCGCTATTATATCTGGCACCAGTATTGGCACTCGTATTGTTGGAGAATGCAACAAAACTTCTGCGTCCATGATACTAGCTGCCTGCTTCTTACATTACGACAATCATAGTTTTTCCAACAATTTTAGTGGGTGCACACACAACTTTATTCTGTGCAATATTGGGGAAAACAACGAGCCAGAGTTCGCAATTACTATTAGGGCCCTACTCCAAAATTTTCTCTATAAAGCTGGCATGAGTCCCAATATTTTTGCTACGGAGCAAGATGTTGCGCCTTATAATTCCACAACTCTTATCTACAGCTTGGCGCAGTGTTGGGAACCTCTGTCCAGAGAAGACTGCGAGGCGTGCCTAAAGTTTGCGTTGTCCGAAATATATAAGAGCTGCATATATAGCTAGAGCTATTGGGTTGCAATTCGAATCTGTGAAGTGCTACATGCGTTCCGAGCTTTATCCATTTTTCAATCCTCCAATTATCTTGCCGTCGCCATCACCGTCCTCGTTGCCGTCGCCGAAAAAGAGCCCATAAAGTATCTTATTTAACATAGTATCACATAGTTTATAATTATCTTCTTTCACATAGTTTATAATTATCAGGAATATCGTGGGATTTTGTAAAAAATTGATTTTGGTGATTTCTGAGGTTCCTTGTGAAAATTAATCTGAGTTTCCTTGTGCAAATTATCTGAGATTTCTTGTGCAAATTTGCAGAAGAAAAAATATCCAACGTGCAACTTTGGGTAATTGTGGGAGTAGCAGCTGCTACGATTGGATTAATTGCAGCGATAACCTTTTGCAAGTCGAAGTTTTTCTCTTGCGGGAAAAACTCCGAACATATTTCTCAAATGAGAGCTATTGAAATTGTAGATAATTCACTGACCACTAGCTTGGATATTGCGAACCGCTTTCCTATTTGTTTTTCGCAAGATAATTAAACGCTTCGTAACTGTTTTCGCAGAAGCCGAAGGAGCAATTAGTTTAGCGGCCACTATAGCGAATCCAGAACTTATTTTCAACTAAGAGACTTTGAGAGTGTCCACGTCTAGTTTTCACGCAGAGAGAAAACTTGGCGAAGGCGGTTTTGGTTCCATCTTTAAAGTGAGCATTTGTTCTTAAATCCAGTTTAATTTATTTTAATACAAATACCATGGTTAATGATTAAACCATAGAAATATTCTCGACTGGGCATGGTCGTTCTTGATCAACAGGGGGATCTACCAGATGGCAGAGAGGTGGTAGTGAAACGGTTGAAAATAGGGTCAAGTCAAGGAGAGGTCGAATTTCTGAATGAAATAAATTTGATCAGTCGTATTCAACACAAGAACCTAGTGAAACTACTTGGTTGCTCAGTCATAAATTCAGAAAGGCTACTAGTTTACAAATACCTCCAGAACAGTAGCCTCGACAATATTATATTCGGTAGCTAATCCCTCTTTAATTGCTGCACCGATCCTAATTTGTTCTAGTTTTGAGTTTCTTTTGTACGAGCTTGCTAATATTTTTGGTGTATGTTTTGCGAATATAGAAAAACGCCATTTACTTGATTGGGGACAGAGGTACGAAATCATTGTTGGAACTCCACGAGGGCGTGCATATCTTCACGAAGAATCTGAAATTCGAATCATTCATAGAGATATTAAAGCAAGCAATATTTTACTCGATAATAAACACAAACCCAAAATCACAGACTTTGGCTTAGCAAAATTGTTTGAAGACGATAAAACCCACATCAGCACTAGAGTTGCAGGAAATTTGTAAGTATTCTTTCTTCAATATGGTTCATATAATTTGAGATAGTTAAGAAATGGAGATTTCATTGTACACAGTATTGTGTAGTGGTTACATGGCTTCTAATTATGTGTATCGTGAACAGCTAACAGAGAAAGGGGATGTATTCATTTGCGGAGTGGTTGTACTTGAAATTATCAGTGGGAGAAAGAGACAGAATTTCTCATCGAACGAGTAGGGCTAATGTGGATCTAATCTTTGAAGTAGATATTTTCAGACATGTGCATATATGTATGAAGCCTTTCTAACTAAATCTCTATGTTTTGTTGACATTGGTCAATTACCAGGCATGGAAACTGTATAACGCAGATAGAGCTTTATAAATTATGGATTCCTCGTTGAAGGGTAGTTTTTCTTGGGAGCAAGGGATTAGGGTCACTCAAATTGGTCTTTTGTGCGGTCAGGCAGCTGCAGCGTTGAGGCCTTCAATGTCTCGTGTGGTGATGATGTTGGCCTCTGAGAAAGAACATCTTCCTTTGCCCATAAAGCCCCCTTTCATAGATCTACATAGTGTGGGCAGTAGAGCAACTTCTAGCACACCATCCGATATCCACTCGGAAATTGCCTATTCTTCATCACACATCGTAGAGTCGAGGTGAAAATCTGCAAATTCTTTTTTGAATTATGTTATCCCGGTTTACTGTTCGACTTCTATCCGTGTATTACACGACTCTAGAGGAGATTTCGTGCTTGTACAAAATTTAAGGATGAGTGATTAGTTTGCGGAAGAAAATCATTTTCTTGGGGGAAACTATGGAATGTCGGTTATCGTCTACTCAGTCGATTTGACATGTACTACTTTAATATCTAAGGTATGCGTCTTCTGGGTAAAAGGAAATACTTATGTGGTATATGAAAATAAAGTTATATTTTATTTTTTATTCAAAATTATGGTTATCATTTTGAATTCATGACTATGTATAATTTTTTTACCAGACATGTGATTTCATCTAATTTCCTGGATTGAATTCATTTTCAATACATACAGAAGCCTGCTTGATATTAACGGTTTTATATTGATTTAATTAATTTAATCTTATTAAATGAATATTAATGATGTAATATATGAAAAAAATATTTTTAATAATTTAAAGATTGAAATTGGTTCTAAAAGTAAATATATTTTTCTTTATCTTTTGAATTAAATTTTCTTTTAGATTGATTAATTAAAAAAATATTAAATAGGTATGAAATGAATATTGGTTATGGTTTTTCTAAAGAAGTGGTATTACTATTACTAAGAGATAGTATTAGCCTCCTTTTTGAATCGTTCACTAAGAATTATCATCTACACTTATTTTTTTAAAGCTGTTCACATATGTTGTTCACATATGTTTAAGTTAATAAGAGAAACATCTGTCGTCTCCCTTTTCTTCTTAAATTGACATATGTCTCTTCAATTACGGTGGAAGGCATTTCAGGTATGAGTGAAATAGTGGGTGGTGTGTGAGCGAAATGGTGGTTGGTGTGTTAGATCGTGGCAGAAATGGAGGGAATTACATCCGCTGATGAGCTTAGTTAAAATAAACTGTGTTTCCTCAACCTAGAAGCCTAGAATGGCAGGTCGTTTGTTGCATCGCAGAAAGGACGAACATTAGTTCTGTTGATGAGCAGAGTTGAGCTATGTCTCCTCGATTTTCATGTTCAAATGAACACAATACTTAATAAAATGATGATCATGTTACTATAATGCACACACCACAGTAATCCTTGTAGGTTTTCAAATCTATGGATTCTTTGTTGGAATTTTTTGGACAAATTCCTTAACACATATACAGAGGAATAAAACAATTCCTCTTGTACAATGAAAATATTTTACTCAAAACTGTATAGACAGAGATGCATAAAAAAAAATGTTTCATTAATATGAAAAAATATTACACAATGAAATTCTGTCTTCAGAATACAATTCTGGATTTACAAAATGAAAATCTCATCAAGCTGTTACACACATAGCGTTCACAATTTTCTCTCTGTCTTGAGAAAGGGCATAAAATAAAAATTAATCTACTATTGCGCTTACAATGCAATTTAACCTATATAAGTTCACTAAACAACTATATAAATTCATTACAACCTAATTCAATTGAATTTCATTAATTGACACAACAACAAAATTCACCGCTTGAACATTTCATTGATGGCCTCATAATTATGGCGGCACCGCTTAGAGATCGCATTGATGTCGAATTGCTTGGTGGCAGCAGTGGTGGCGCTTCGGTGGTTCGCAGGCAGAAACACCACTTAACAGGCGGTGACACCCCCTTCTGGTGGTTGTGGAGGCACCTCTCCACAGGTTCCAAATGATTAGGATGTGCTACTGCAGTAAGCCATAGTCATTGATCTCTGGTCAACATGAGATGGGGCGGTCAATTGCGGAGGCACCCCCTTGGCATAAACAACGGGCTAGTTGTGCTCCCGAAAACCATTAATATTATATCGAACGGTGATCGCGCTATGATCATGTGCGAATTTCAACACATCGTGGATCGGAAATCAGAGGGGCAGAAGATATTGTTACTTTTCTCATGGGACATGCGATGAGCGATGACTGTGGGGACCACATCGCATCGAAAATCGGTGATCGGCGGGACGGACGACTTAGACCTTTGGCGCTCCGATGTGCGATGTGGGCCATATCGCTTCGACAATATCGCATCGCATCGCAAGTGAGACAACGGGACATGATTGCGTGGAGAATTGCCAATGTGCGATGTTGCGATATCGACACATGGCATCGACGCTGAGACATTGAACTTAAAACAAAAAACCAACAAAAATAGGACTTCTGCTGTCCTTCCTCTGCATAGTTGGATTTAATATTTCCAACACTCCCCCTTAAATACAACTGCTGGGTTTTTCTTGCATACCCAGGCATTTTCTAAAATAATAAAAACTTTTCCGTGTTAACGGTTTTGTAAGAACATCAGCAAATTTTTCTTCAGTTATGCAATGTTTCAAAATGATTTCTCCATTGTTCACTAGCTCCCTGATGTAGTGAAACTTGGTATCAATGTGTTTGGTTCTTTTATGAAACACATAATTCTTTGATAAAGTTATCGCTGAGATATTATCATAGTATATGGTTGTGCCTTTTTCCTGCTCATGACACAAATCCCTGAGTACTCTTCTCAACCATACTGCTTGGCATGCTGTTGCTGTTGCTGCCACATATTCTGCCTCTACTATTGATAAAGAAACTACTGGTTTCTTCTTGGAAGCCCATGAAATGGCTCCCGATCCCAAATGAAACACATATCCTGATGTGCTCTTCCTGTCATCTACACTTCCAGCCTAATCACTGTTAGTGTAACATGTCAATTCAAAATTTTCAGATGAGGATTAGAAAATACCATACCCCTTTGTTCCATTCACATACCTTAGAATCCTCTTGGATGCCTGCCAATAAGTCTCTTTCGGCCTTTCCATAAATCTGGAGATTAAGCTTACAACATGCATAATATCCAACCTAGTTGCAGTCAGATACATAAGGCTGCCAACTATGCTTTTATATAGTCTTGGATCAAAATCCTTGTTGCTGTCTTCTTTGCTCAATTTCAACCCCATGACAGTT
The DNA here is from genome assembly GCA_034641835.2 of Pinus albicaulis. Classification (NCBI taxonomy): domain Eukaryota; kingdom Viridiplantae; phylum Streptophyta; class Pinopsida; order Pinales; family Pinaceae; genus Pinus; species Pinus albicaulis. The sequence continues at coordinate 630,201,790 of CM076578.1, read as the reverse complement.
GGAGTTACAATTGCTTTGTTGTTCTGCATGTTGAATCTTTTCAACACTTCTTCAACATATTTTGCTTCAGAAATGAAAATACCATTTTCATGTTGCTCTACATCATTTTCCTTTATGTAGTGTGTGGGTTCTCCATCACATTTCTAAAATCCATTCTCAATCAGGTAAGCATCTATTCTGCTGTACCATGCTCTTGGTGCTTGCTTCAGCCCATAAAGAGCTTTCCTCAGCTTGCATACTTTGTGTTCTTGGCCTTTAATTTCATAGCCTAGAGGTTGTTCAACTTTTACCTCTTCTTTTAACAGTCCATTTAGGAATGTAAATTTCACATCCATCTGATAGGCCTTCCATTTCTGTTGTGTTGCTATGGAAAACACTGTTCTAATTGTTTCCATCCTTGCAACTGGTGCGAAGGTTTCATCATAGTCTCTTCCTTGTTTCTTCTTGTAGACTTTGACAACAAGTCTGGCCTTGTGCCTTTCAATCTTGCCTTTAGCATTGCTCTTGGTCTTGTAGACCCATTTAACTCCAATGACTTCTTTTCCTTTAGGGAGGTCCACTAACTCCCATGTTTTACTCTTTTCAATTGCACCAATTTCTTCATCCATTGCTTCAATCCATTTTTCGTCATTTACAACATCTTCAAAATGAATTGGGTCATGAACATGACAATATAAAGAAAATAAAGAATTCAGACCGGAATTATCATTTACCTCTCATTGTTCATAAATCTCACTCAGATTTATGAATCTTGGTCTTCTTGGTGTACTTGGAGTTCCACTTGAACTCAAGGGTGTTTCTGTTCTTTGTGGTGTGCTTGAAGAAGCACTTCCTTGATTTCTCAAGGCTGTTCTATTTCCATCTTGTGGTGTGGTTTTTTGTGCTTGTGGTGGTGGAGGAGGAGCCACCAAGGAAGTATTATTCGTTATTGTCCCTTCCTCTTCTTCTTCATGAGACACACTAGTCTTCACGTTCACTTTTTTCTCTAAAGTTCCATCCCAAGATTCTTCTTCTATAAACTGCACATCTCTACTTATTACTGCTTTCTTGGTGGCTGGATTATAGAGTTTGTGTGCTTTGGACTCATCATTGTATCCAACAAAGATACACTTCTCCTCCTTACTCTCCAATTTATTTCTCAACTGATCTGGAACATGTGCATATGCCACACAGCCAAATACTTTCATGTGGGTGACGAACTGTTTTCTGCCACTCCATGCTTCTTCCAGAATTCTGTTCATGACAACTTTAGTTGGGCATCTATTCAAGATGAACGCTGCATAATTAACAGCTTCAACCCAATACTCATTTGGAAAATGTTTTCCCTTCAACATACTTCTGACCATGTCCATGATGGTCCTATTCTTCCTTTCTGCAACACCGTTTGGCTGAGGTGTGTACCTCGTGGTAAATTTCTTCTGTATGCCATTCTCTCTGTAGAAACACATAAATTCTTTGGAGATGTACTCTCCACCTTTGTCAGTTCTCAACACTTTGATGTAGTGCCCACTCTACTTCTCAACAAGAGTTTTGAGGTGGCGGAACTTCTCAAACACTTCACTCTTATGTTTTAAGAAATACACCCATGTCTTTCTGTTGTAATCATCTATGAATGTCAAAACATATTTGTTGCTAGCTAAAGATGGTGTTTTCATTGGTCCACACAAATCTGAATGGACAATCTCTAAGGGTGCTTTTTCCCTTATACTCTTCCCTGCTGGAAAGCTTTCTCTATGTTGTTTGCCCAAGATGCAGCCTTCACAAAGGCTGTCTGGTTTCTCAATCAATGGTAATCCTTTTACCATTCCCTTCCTGTGCAACAAGTTCAGGCCTCCGAAATTGAGATGTCCAAATATCAAGTGCCATAACTAGTTTTCATCTTTCACTTCCTCTTGAAAAACCTCTTTTGTTACAGCTGCTACATTTCTTCCTTCTTTCAAGTATGCTCTGAGCTTGAGAGGAAACATCCTATTGTTGGTCATCTGCACCTCTGCAATGACCTTCTTGCTTGTAGGTATTTCTGTTATTGTGCACACATCATCTTTGAAAAATACATTGTAGCCCTTGTCAATGATCTGTCCAATGCTCAAAAGATGACATTTCAAGCCAGGTACATAGTATACATCTGGCACAAACTTCTGTTCTCCATTTCTTGCCAAGATACTGACTCTGCCTTTTCCCTTGACAAAGATCTTACTATCATTTCCTGTTGTTACCTCAGATTTAACATTTTCATCAAGATTGGCAAACATTGCTATGTTTCCAGTCATGTGGTTACTACAACCTGAGTCTAAGAACCATACATCATCTTGTTTATCTTGTGCTATATTACATGTTAACAACACATTCTTTGGGTTCTTATTTTCTTCTTTTGCAAAATTAGCATTCTGCCTATTATTCATGTCATTTTTCTTTTTCCTACATGCATTTTCATAGTGCCCATATTTCTTACAATAATGACACTAGAATTGGGATTTATCATACCTTTGTCCATTAGCTTGCTGTTGGCTTGAGCCTTCATTCTGGTTTTGATTTTTTCTCCTTCCACTCGAACTTGCAGGGATGTTTCTGCCTCTGTTTTGGCTTCTGTCTCTTCCTCTTCCTCTGCCTTGACCTCTGCTTCAGCCAAATGACATTTGAGTTTTGAAAGCTTGTTCCAATGAGGAATCTGAACCTCTGTTCAGTCTGTGTTGATGAGACATCAGGGATGCACTCATCTCATCCACTGTAAATTGTGAGAGATCCTTTGTCTCTTCTATTGCCACTACTATGGCATCAAATCTTGAGGGTAGACTTCTCAATATTTTCTCTACTATTCTTCTGTCTTGAAGTGTCTCTCCATGAGACCTTATTTGGGTAACCAACCCAATAACATGTGTGAAGAATGAGTCTATATTGTCAGACTCTTTCATGTAGAGAGTTTCAAAATCTCTCCTCAACATCTGCAACTTTGTTGTCTTCACCTTCTCCATGCCTTGATAGGCAATTTTGAGAATATCCCATGTCTCATTAGAATTTATTGTTGCTGCAATCCTTGGGAAAATACTCTAATGCACTAATTGAAAGAGATAAAAGAGGGCTTTGGAGTCCTTCTTCCTTTTATCTCTTAACAGGTCTCTTTTTGCTGCTGTCAAAGTAGCCAACACTGCTGCATCTACTTGTTCTAGGTAGCCATTCTCAACTAGCTCCCATATGTCTTGTGAAGAAAATAGGGCTCTCATAGTGATTGCCCAATATTCATGATTCTTCCCATTAAACTGTGGAAGTTGGGGATTTTTTAGACTGGTGCCTGCTACTGCCATTCTTGACTATGCAATAAAAACAAACAATAGCCTTTTCTGATGGAGTGAAACCACTTCAACTAGCTTCTTACAGCTTCTACAGTGAAGAGAAAAATCTGCTGTGTTCACTGAGCGCCTAGACTAGCTTTGATACCATCTTGGAATTTTCTGGACAAATTACTTAACACACAGACAGAGGAATAAAACAATTCCTCTTGTTCAACACATATATTTTACTCAAAACTCTATAGACAGAGATGCATAAAAAAAAATTGCTTCATTAATATGAAAAACTATTACAGAATGAAAATTCTGTCTTTAGAATACAATTCTGGATTTACAAAATGAAAATCTCATCAAGATGTTACACACACAGTGTTCACAATTTTCTCTCTGTCTTCAGCCTTCGGGCATAAAATCAAAATTAATCTACTACCGCGCTTACAATGAAATTTAACCTATATAAGTTCACTAACCAACTGTAGAAATTCATTACAACCTAATTCAATTGAATGCCATTAATTGACACAACAACAAAATTCACCACTTGAACATTGCATTGATGGCCTCATAACTATGGCGGCACCACTTGGAGATCGCATTGATATCGAATTTCTTGGTGGCGGTAGTGGTGGCGCTTCGGTGGTTCACAGGTGGCGACACCACTTAATAGGTGGCAACACCCCCTTCTGGTGGTTGCGGAGGCACCTCTCTGCGGGTTCCAAACGATCGAGCTATGCTACAGCAGTAAGCCATAGCCATTGATCTCTGGTCAACATGAGATGGGGTGATCAACTGCAGAGGCACCCCTTCGGCATAAACAACGAGCTAGTTGTTCTCCCACAAGCGATTGATCTTAGATCAAATGGTGATTGCGCTATGATCATGTGCGAAGTTTAACACATCGCATATCGACAATTGGAGGGGCAGACGACCTTGTTAATTTTCTCATGGGACATGCGATGAGTGATGAGCGATGAATGTGGGGACCACATCGCGTCGACGATCGATGATCGGCGGGATGGACAACTTAGACCTTTGGCACTGCGATGTGCAATGTGCGATGTGGGCCATATCACATTGTGATCCATCGCATCACAAGAGAGACAACGGGACATGATTGCGTGGAGAATTGCCAATGTGCAATGTTGCAATATCGGCACATCGCATCGGCGCTGAGACATTGAACCGTGTCGTGGTGCCGACGAACATGTGAAGTGCGATGTGTGACATGGGCTCCACACGGCTGTCGTGGCCGATTTAACTTAAAACAAAAAACCAACAAAAATTGGACTTCTGCTGTCCTTCCTCTACACAGTTGGATTTAATATTTCCAACATTCTTGTTGTAGGGATGGAACAACTGAAAAGTTTGTAGTATTGGTATTAAATTTAGGGTTCTTCGAAACTGATGCAATTTAATGAAGTGTTTCCAACACTCGGATGGGTTTAAGATATTGTATATATTTGGTGATATCTATTTTTATATCGTTATTTTGCATGTAGTATTATCTCAAACATCTCGACAACAAAAGAACTAAAATGGTATTTGTTGGTCCCCTTTTATTTTGGGATCATTTCACTTCTCGTATTTGGTTAGTAACTACAAGGTGCGGTGTTATGTAGTCATGTGTTTCAAATTTGTGCATTTTCTATTGAAAAGCTCAATACAATCGATATTCTTGATGTGGTTTTGCTTTATGGTATAACAAGCAGCCAGAGGCAGCAGTAGTCCCTGCCCTGGGAGTCAAAGAAGAAATTGGGGAGTACCTGTAATGCATTAATGCTAATCATGCAAGGGAAAGTTTTTTTTTTTTTCCAGATTATTATAGTTTCTATAAATTGTAATAGAATTCTATCATGCTTTGATTTCCAGTGTTGCTGGCCTGGTGTTGCTCTTAATAATACAAATTTTGTAATTTTCAATCTTGAGCCATGATGTTGTAATAACTTCACATCCTTTCTTTTCCATTATTGTTGGCCAAGTATAAAGCAATGTATCTAATCTATGTAGGGTTTTTAATAAATATTCTCGAATGTCAGAAAATACAGTTTGATGTAGCCGCAAGGGGGTCATACTTTTTTATCACAGATATTCATAAATTGTATACAGCTTGACGTAGCCACAAGGGGTCATACTTTCTGATCACATTTTTTGATTAATTGTATTGTGCTAACAGCAAATTTGATTGCAGCAAAATAATGATTCATAGACCATCCATTCAAAAATCCAGATTTATTTAGAGATTTAAAAATATTTGATAAGAATGTTTTTTCAAAATTTTCCACAGAAATGTCTTCTTAAGATCGATTCTCAAAGCACTGTTGGCTCCATGGATATACTAGGAGGGTTTTTAAAAACTTTACATTGTATAATAGTATTGTTGCAATATGGAACAAATATGCTAGAGACAGATTCCACAAATCAAAAGGGGAATTATAAGATAATAAATTTACGCCCACATGATACATAATTATAAAAAGTAACACAATTATAAAATTCCATGTCCATTAGCAAATTATAAAAAGTAATACAATTATAAAATTCCATGTCCATTATCAAATAAGAACAACAAAATCCATATCCATAAAAAAAATAAGAACTTGTTCCATGGTCTTAGTTTAAGCTCCCCCACAACAACGCCAGTAAGTGCTTATCTATTATCTACCTAATACCATAGCTATTTTGAAAAACTGTACACTAATTTTTGCACTTGGAGATGTTAAAAATTCCAAAATCCTCCAACTTATCTATTATCTACCTGAGACCATAACTATTTTGAAGAACTGTAGGCTGATTTTTGCACTGCATGGAGATGTTACAAATTTCAAAATCCTCCAGTTGCCTCCGGTTTCTTCTTGATGAAAAATGCTCTAGTGTTATTTGATTTCATGCAGAATGGATCAACCTCTCTAATTGTTTCATGGTGTAATTCTTGGTTGTTCTAATACTTATAGCCTCTCTCATTTCTCATGAACTCATACTTTATCTACCTAACTTGGTACAAGGATCAACGCATGTGGTCATTGTATGTTTTGTTACCAGGGGTTTACATTACTAGGCACACCTTGGAGTAATTTATTACATTTTGTGATTATCAATTGGTCTGTTAGTACTCGAGGGATTGCGTATATAGTAAAATAATGGTAGGGAAATACATGCGTCCAACAAATGACAACCACATCCCCACTACCCATGTGACCTTCATGTGAACCTGGTTACTTGACTACATGGATGGTGGAGATTCATGAACCTGGGTACTTGACTAAGTGGACAATGGAGATTTTGTCTGCATATCTAAAGGTGGAGATGTAATATTTGTAACCGTAACCTTGAGTTTCTTGCTCTCAACCTTACATTTTATTTTGTTGCGTCACCCCACTTGTAGAGTGTCTGTTGAGGAATGTTGCTATGCAGCAGAGGTATATTCCCTCAAGTTTTGTGGAAGCCCCACCTTTTCTTCAAGACCGCATAGCCTCCACCATTAAGAATGGCAAATTAGGGTTAAATTGGAGCCTTCTTGCGTCATTATTCACATAACATCTCCCTCTTTGTTTCCCTTTTTTTGGGTTTTTACTATGCTCAGTGGCTGGAAATTAGATTTCACACCAGAATGTGCGGCCTACTTAAGCAGTTTCTATTGGACGCTAACTTACAGATAACAAATTTCATTGCTTGAGTTTCCATCTTGGTTATATGCACTGTGTTTTTTTTCTCTGTTTTAATGGTAATTTCCTTATTTTTCTATTTCCCTAGGAAACTAGGTCGCTGTAATAATTTGGACCCAACATAACACCAACGTTCCTCCAATTGCAGGTATACGATGGTTGGTCAATTGGGGTTTTATATTCATTTTGTTGGTCAGTTGGTAAATTCATCGAATGCCTTCTACAATATCTCTTAGTATATTATAAGCCATTGGAATTTTTATTTCTATGTCTTTGGTTCTTGGTAATAAAGATTACTTCGTTTCTTTATGAGTGATACTCTTGGTGTGATGACGGAACCTGTTGAAAATTTGCAGACGGAACAATGGATTAGCCACAACACATATTTAGGTATATTTTATTCATTTAAGTAAATCCTATTTACTCACCTTGCCCATTATTTTTTTCTTTCACCTATTCCTATAGGTACTCGTAACACTAAGGTAATGGGTTAATTTCCTTCATGAGAACCGATGTCCCTATTTCCATTGACTCCAACTTGAATTAGGTACAGGTCGTATATTTTTGGCTCATTCTCTTTGCTAGCTTCTAAAAGAACAAAAAAATGGTGAATTAAAAAGATTAAATCGCGCTCTTCCATGGCAGTCAACAAAGTGAGAGCTAGTTATCGACCCTTCCTTCTGTGCAAAAATTCTAGTGTTATGTTTAGTTATCATAGAAGTTAGAATACCCAGGGGTAGTCTATATACACAAACCCAATTGATTTATAATTAAAATTGTTATGAAAATTGTTTTTGTTTTGGTATACCCCAGAAGCATCGAATGTACACTATCATACAATATCTTCTAAATGGAGCCCTTGCCAGGGTTTTTATTTCTTTAACACTTTATTTATTTCTCAATCAAATGGGGTGTTACCCATAATGTAGTGGTCCCCTAATATAGTCATGATTGTTATATGGACTATTTTTAGGAATTACTTTCTCTGGCTAGATGCATTAATTTTTTTATGTTGATTATAGATAACTTTTGAAGTTATTGTTGTCTTCTAGTTATTCGTTTTTGTTATGGACATGCATATCTGAATTTGTTTTAAATGGATATAAGTTGCTAACGAGGGACACCTGACGACTCGATACACATGATATACTATTGTGACACATATATATATCTGGTTATATGAATAATCACTAGTCGAATGCAACTTAGTGGGACACTTGTGAATACCAGCATAAGTGAACATTACTTGTGCTGGCATAAATGAACATTCCTGAAGAAATATGCAGTCTCCACGTAGAATATTTTGGTGTGTATTTGTATTACTGGAAGCTGCAGGTTCATAGAATATTTTGGTGTGTATTAGTATTACTGCAAGTTGCAGGTTTCTAGTTAGAAACTGCCAGCTGCCATTTGATTTGGGATTTTGGAAGATTATTTTTGAAGATAAACTATCATTTCAAAAGCATAACATTAAATTGAAGTCATAGGAGGTGGTAATGTTTGCACCATCTGCAAAATAAGTTATGGATAAGGTTTGATTCATTTGCAAAACAAAGTATGGAAAATGTATGATATGATTTTCAAGAAAAAAAAATTGACATTTAGCTTAGTCTTCAAACTCAGCCGAAAGTGCTTTTTCAACATTTAGCTGAATCTTCGAATTCAAAATAAAAAATAATGTAATGAGAAAATGTTTCAAATTGATTTTGGTTACCATTTAATTCTTTTTGTCAAAAATGGTAGTTTCTCTTAAAAATTGTTGTTTCAGTTAAAAATTGACATTCAGCGGAGTCTTCAAACTTAGCCCAAAATGTTTTTTTCAACATTTAACTGAATCTTCAAATTGAAAATAAAAAATCATGTAATGAGAAAATGTTTCAAAATTTGTTTGGTTACCATTTAATTCTTTCGGTCAAAAATTGTCGTTTCTCTTAAAAACTGTCTTCTCTGTTAAAAATTTTTTGGTGAGATATTTATTTTGTTACTAATGGTTTATCTTTACTAAAAAATGAGGATTTACTGGACAATGAGGGTGTTTGGTGAGAAATTGATTTTATTAAGTTAGCTAATTCTCATGTTACTCGACAATGAGGTGTGTATAGATATATTAGTTTAAGTTTATTTGTTTTCCTATGCTAGATTATTTGTTTTGCTACCGTCCATGATCTACATAAAAAATTCTTGTTTCTCTAAAAACTGTTTTTTCTATTAAAAACTGTTTGGTGAGATATTTATTTTGTTACTAATGGTTTATCTTTACTCAAAAATGAGGATTCACTGGACAATGAGGGTGTTTGGTGAGAAATTGATTTTATTAAGTTAGCTAATCTTCACGCTACTCGACAATGAGATGTGTATATATATATTAGTCTAAGTTTATTTTTTTTCCTATGCCAGATTATTTGTTTCGCTACTGTCCATGATCTGATGTGATCTACTCTCATCTCTCATCTAAGCCCAAAGTATGTACATACAAGAGTATAAGAGAAAAAAATATGCAATAAGATATCTTTATTTGTATTTATTTGCTTACCTTTGCAATGCAAGTTTGATATCTCTGGTAGCATATTGTGATGCAGGATGGAGGTCCAATAAACAACATTTTTGTAATCAAGCCCTTCCAATGGTTCATGTCCATGAAGAAAGTTGAAGAATAGTTCACATTCATGAAGCAAGTTCAAATAGCTTGAAGAAAGTTGAAGAATATTTCACGTTCATGAAGCAAGTTCAGATAGTTTGTCTGATAAACAATTATTTAATGTGTTGATTTAATCCGAAGAGCTTCTGATAAACAATGATTCAGTAATATGAGCTTCAATAATCAATCTCAGAGCCTTTTAGAGTTCATGAAGCATAAGAATAATCACTTGTGCTAGTGTACATGGCAGATGGCATGTCAAAGAGCCACCAAAAACCAACATGGCAAGAGACTAACATGCAACAAGTACTAGATGGAAGGAGGCGAACATGCAAGAGTTGTTCTCAACACTAGACATGATCGTCCCAGATTTCATATGAATTAATAAAAGACATTAAATTTGGTTAAAGTTATTTTCGTATAGTACTATTAGACTTTGGATAAAAACACTTTTCACATCTGAAATTGTCTCGGAATACATGAAGTTTGCAATAAGACATAGAATTGAAAACTTTGGATAAATTTTGGTGCAGCTAAATTGTCACCCGAAACTTTCGTTAATTTTTTTTAAGGAAAAATGTTTGGTCAAAGACAAGCTTAATTGACAGTCAACGCTCTAGCAATCGCTAGAGTCCATGCAAAGCAGGGACTAATAATTAGAGCCTTCTTATAATTGTATATATTGAGTGACAATTGAAATCTGTTTCTTTTGGAGATTTTGAATATAGTGTTATTGAATAATTGGTTCATTTATACACTTCTTGTGTAATTTTCTCAATGAGTCAATTTTTTATTTCCCTTAAATTACTTGCAAGTATTTCTCAGTTAAGAATTCCCTTGGAGAGCCAAATTATTGAAGGAGAATTTGACTCATTGGTTGTTTGTAATGAAGAATTGTATCTGAACATTGGGGCTCCATGTAGATAAATTCATATACTTTTCTAGGAGTATATTTCTTGAGCTGTAATATGCTATGCCCAGTTTTATTTCCTTTTAATTTTCTTCGAGTAGTAGTTTAACACTTTCTAGCCTTGAAGCTTTCAAAAGCCTCATAATTGCTCTTTATAGAAGAGAATTGTTTTAAATGTGTAGTGTAACCAACATGTTATCTTTAAATTACACAAACACTGTACTTTATTCATATTATTTTCATTGGTAATGTGTCAATGTTGTTGGTGATGCATGTAGCATGAGAGCTCTTTGTTGTTGTTGTTTTCTTTAGGGGTGTTTCCCGTGATATGGTATAATGTATATGAGAGCATCAATTGATTTGAGAACATGCAATTATTTGTGAGAGTAAGAACTCAACCATCTATTGTGAAGCTTTTCCCCGTTGTTTTGTTTCTTGAATGTTCCAAAAAAATATTAAGAGCGAGAAGGTATTAATGTGGAAAGACATATGTTGAAGTAGTATTTCCCATTCTGCACTAGTAGTAGATTGATTGACATTACCATCATCAATCGTTGAATTGGGTTGGTTTTATATTGTAAAATTATATTGTATTATTGCTTGAAAAATGTTGGAGTGACAAAATGTTATTTACTTACTCTGTATATTAAACATATGTAACATGAGGTTATGAGTTTTATTATACATTTTAGATTTGGAACAATGCCATAGGATATTTATAAGAGAATATTCTTAAGAATTGTGAATATCATTTCTATTTGGTGAGAAATTCCTTTTGTTTTGTTGATCATATTGTTCACCATTTACTTTTTGATAAAGGTTATGAGGAGCATATTAAACAATAGCTTTTAAAAAATCTAAGAGGTTCAAAGTCGGTAAAGGAGAAATAAAATTAAGTTGAGTTATATGCGAGAAGCGGGTAAGTGCATTGTGTAATGGAGCAGGAATATACAAGCAGCCTTAATTTAAATTACACAAAGGTGTAAAAGGTACAAGGGAAGTAAATACAAAGCAGACCCACGCATACTCTATAGGCGCACGAGAATGAGGTTGCAAGCATATTCCGGGGTGGGTCACAAAAGAGAGGCATAAGGCAGAGCCTTCCCCCACTGAAATCCTGATGACATGTCTAGGCATATGACACGAGGCGAGAATTTTGCGGAGAAAAGGGGATGGGATTTACAGCTATCACAGAATTCACCTCGTATTTTTCGAAGACTGGGTTCTGAAGTATAGTTGTCAACATGTTATAAAGGTAAGGTAAGTTTTTACGACACCCAGTACCAAGACTAGTATCGGTATTTAACTCGACAAGCGGTGTTCACCTACCAAGAGTCTAACTCCCAATCCCTACATGCTGCATGTCTCACTGTCAGTGTCCTTACGACGCCTACCCTATTCGTTTCACCCTGCCATCTTTTCTCGAGCTGCCTCGGTCCTATATAACTGTCTTCCATTTTTTACTGTGGTAAAATACTTCTCTCTGTTTTTTGACTACTGTATAAGCAAAAGTGGGTGCCCAGTTCCAAGTCTGTCCAGTCGTTGTCAGTACCCCTGCGTCGCTTTCCTGAGAAAATCTCTACTTCGCAGGTATTCCGTCCCTTTCATTCCATCTGGTTTCCTGTTGTTACGTTTTGAGTTTGCATTATGGTCATGGTAAAGTCACAACCAAGAAATTCGAGCCGGAAACTCCTCAAGTCTATGAGTCCAGAGCTGTTCCAGGGCCTGAACCTTTCTTAGACTTACAATCTGAGATTCTCAACCCGTAGTACCCATTTCCCACTAGCAGCGTCAAGCCTGAACTATTTAAGAAACATGTCGAAAACAGAGATAGGTTTCGGGTTGTTTTATCTGGTATATATCATAAAATAACCCCCCTAGTATATCCAGTGGTCAAATTCATCTGTTGGCTCTAGGACGCTTACAATGAATGTTAGGGCATGTTCCTCTCATCTCAGGGAAGCAAAATATTCACTATCTCCCCCGAGATCATTAGAAAAGCCCTTCATTTTCCTACCAGGTCAAACTATGTCATTTTTAGTGAAATAACACTGACTCCTCAATTTGCAAAGCTGCCATGGAAGCAATAGAGCGATTCCATCGCCTCCATCACCGACTCTCAAACAACCCTCCCCTTCGTAGACTCAGTGCCCCTGAGCCTATTCAAGGAAGATGTCCAGCGTATCCTTGCTCTTATCATGGGTTTACTAGGTGTGGAAGGTTTTGGGCAAGCCTCAAAGGGATGCACTACTTTCTTATGGTTAATGTCTCAACTTGGGGTCATTTTAGATATTCCTGGTTTCCTGGTCTCCACCATTCAGACTTAGTACCAGGAGCTCTCAGACACAGGTCGCTTTTGTTTTTGTTCCATGGTCTTTTATCTTTTCCTTTTCCAGCATGCTGAAAAATTTGAGGGTTTGGGTTTAGAGAAGGTGTACAAGATAAATTCCTAGCCCAGACCAATTTTCGACTGCAATCTATCAATGCATCAGTTGGCTAACAGTTTGGGCTACTCAAGGTTCCTAAATGATTTCATGCCCATAGCTTATACTATTATCCATGACTCTCCTCCGCCTAGGGTTTTTCCTGAACTGAGGAGATGGTTACAATATAGTGAAGTTCAGAGCACTGGGGACTGGTATCTCTTCGATAACTACACTAAAATCTGGGTCTATGGAGCTGAAGTCTCTCCCTATCAATTGCCTATTTTTCCTGCCTGGCAGATTTACGCTTTGGAATACATTCGAAAGACCCTGAAAGCTGACCAATTTCACTTCCTCCCTGAAAAAAAGGGGTTTATCCTCAAGCTTCCCACAACCATTGGCCCTTTCGTTGTTAATTCAAGGAATGCCCTTCCCGTGGTGGAAGATCTGCTTAAAGGAATGGATTTGAGGCAACGGAAAGCTTGGCCTTATGATTCGAACGACATCATTTATAACAGAAGGAAGAAGAATAAATCAACCCCTTATATGCATGAAATGAGGCCTTTCATCGAATGACGAGCTAATCTTGAAAACTGGCCTTTGATTTCGTAGATGGAGACTGATTCATCTGCGACAGGGGAGAAAGAAGATGCCACTTCGACCAGAGAAGCTGGTAAGGAACAGGTGGAAGAAGAAGGCGCATCGGGAGAGCATTCACCCCCTTTCAAAAGACAAAAAATAAGGACCATTGAAGAAGAGGTTATTGGAGATGAACAGTTGCTACACGAGGAAATACCATATGGGAAGCTCAACAAGGGAAAGGCATGAATCAAGGTGCTTCGAGACAATACTACTTCTTCTGACTTTTCAGAAGTTTTGCAAGCCATTACAGTCAACATCTCTCAGGGTGCCAGCGAGGCCAAGACAAGAAATAGAGTAATCAGAGATAAGCACCGGTCAAAACTAGAGGGGTATGTTGAGAAATACCACACTAGGTTGTCATCTGTAATGAATTTGGATACAGAGCAACTAGTGATAGCTATAACTGAGGCCATTCTGAACCCAGATGTGGGTACCACTAGTTATAGGGCACTGGAAATCACAATTGGCATGTCAAAGGTGTCGGCTATTGACAAATGTAACTTATTTCAGTGTTTCGATGAAATGCTTAAGGATGAAGTGATGCGGCTCACCATCACTCTGAGGAAGTTGCAGAGTAAGCATAGCCAGGTAGTGGAGAAATTAAGAAAGGAAAAGATCAATTCCCGTGCCCTCACGAATGATATACGCACTCTCTAGGAGGTGATAAAAGGGAAAGAACAAGGTATGTCAAACCCCCAGCGTCACCTTATCGAGGACTTTCAAAAGAAGGTTGCAGCCTTAAAAAGAAAAATAAATATACCGAGCTCTCATCATGTGCAAGCAACTGAGCTATCCCTCGCTGAAAAGGACAAGGAAAACCTAGTTGATTCTCTTGCAAGGGAGAAAGAGGAGAAAGAAAATATCATAGGAGAAATGGCCACTCTTCAAGGAAGGATGAATGCACTGCAGATAACTTGGGATACACATGTATGCTCTCCACCCCCCCTACCAAAAACAAGTTCACTATTTGAGCAGCTATCCTCTGCACTGGCTACAACCGAAACACTGGGCAAACAAGTCTCGACAGCGCAGTAAAGGATCAGTGAGCTGGAGGCCCTCCTCACCGAAAATGCCAAAACGATTAGTGCTATGCAGAAAGAGATCGATGAGGGGAAGTAGGATAGGGCATGGTATGAAAAGACCATCAATGAGCTCACCAATCACATAAAAGGGAATGTTACCCTCCTGGAGGCTAGGCGACTGATCTGGGTGGAGATTATCACAGAAGTCAAAATGCACTGGGCGTTCTTAAATGTCATCAAGGAAATGAAGTCAGTCGTGCCCCTTCTTAGAAGAAAGCTTCGCGAAGGAGGTGCCGATGCGTCCAGTAGAGTCCAAAATGCGAAAATGTATGTCTCCTTCCTGAAAGAACTAAAACTAGAGGATGTGGTGAATCAGGGCATTAAGAGAAGGTTCATGGAAGCCTTAGAGTGCCAGAAAGCGATAGAAAAAGAGGCTGCTCAGAGTTTGGCCTTCGATGCTTTAGAAAAAGTAACAACCAGTTTAGAGTGGTTCGAGGTGGACTGGGCCAAGATAATGCTTGCAGGACTCCCATCATGCTAGGAGCCCACTCATGCTATCATGCAGCCATTTCCAGCGTATGAAGCGACTCTGAAAGCAGTAATGAATCAGACTAACATTACCTCTGAGAAATCTGCTAGGGTAAAACCAGAAACTATAGTTTCCGTCCTTGGTAAAGAGTTTGAACTCCTGCACCAAGTGAAGCATAAGATTCTTGTTGAGGAAAACTATGATGAACTAATGGAAGCTTACATCAGAACATAAGGTTTCACATCCATGCCCAAACCTGCAGTAGACAGTTGGCAGAGGTGCTCAAAATATGCCAGCTTGTTAGGCAGCTCCTCAGCAAATGTCTCGCCACCTGCGTCAGCAACGGCCTCAACTCCTTTGCACCAGTGAAAATGGTTAACTCATGATTCAGCCTTAGTGGCCTTTTAGTTTTAGTTTTACTTTATACTTTTAAATTTCGAGTGAAATGCATATTTCACTCTTGCATTTACTTTTCTGTTAGAACAATTTTAATATTTTATTTTGAAATGGCCATGACCCCAACTACAAATGATGAGAAGCGTTCGACCTCATCATGAATTTTTGTTATTTTGATTAACACTCACAACTACTTACCAGCACGTGGAGAAGATATTTTCCCAAAATATCTTCCTGCGTATGTTCTTGTAAATTCTATATAAGCAACAATCTAAGACAGAGAAAAGGTTCCAGATTTTCAAAAGAACACACCAAGAAAGAATTTTGTATGCATTTTGTTGAAATTTTGATATAAAAGTTGAAGAGCCCGTGGGGCTTCAGTGATAAGGAGTTTCATCTTTATTGGGGATTCTGGTCTTACTACTTTACAGTCTGTAACTCTCTCTCTCTTATGTTTTTTAGATTGAATGTTCATTTCGTTTACATTCACATTTCCTATATCTTGTTCTGGAATGCGAGTGCCCACATGTCTTGGTATGAATTTATCATTGTCGATACTCATGCTAAAACGTGTATAGTGATTTAAATATGGATCAGGCATGATATGTTGTTTCATATTTCACTTCTATCACAATTCTTCTGATATTAGCAGTGATGAAATGTTATCTCTAAAGTTGTTTTCATGTATGGATTCTTGTTACTATATAAGCCTAGTACATGTTGATATTCATTTCTAGATCTCATATTTGTTACAACTAGTATCCTTTCCATTTTTCTTACACAGAAATCGTCATCTGATTATTAACCTCTATGGAGTATTTTAGAATCTAGCCCCCGTTACAGATAGCTATCCTAAAATTTTTGGATATGTTTTTATCAAAGTTCACACTCTGCCTCTGCAATATTACTTTCGTTGTGCTAAAGTTTTGAGAGTTTTGGTTCCATCATAATTGAACCTTCCTGTTTACACATGATAACATGAGAGATTTTTTATGAGTAACCTTCATAAGTTAAACCATATGCTCCTTGCTATATAAGATGTCCTAGGCACTGGTCTTTCACAACTCAAGGCTATCTCTAGGAGTGACAACATGTTTAATGCATAATATTTAAATAGATGCGTGAATGGAGGCTTGAATGTGTGTTTTATCAGTTGTAAAATGTGGGAAATATTTAATTATTTGACTCTATTTAGTTTATGTAACATGATGATTTTGGATTTTATTGTGCATGATAAAATTAGAAAAATGTTACCGAATATCCTTTTACGAATTTCCTCTTAAGCATCATAAATAATATTTCTATTTGGTTGATGACTCATTATCCTGAAGATATTATCATTTGAGTAGATGCTTGATTATTAACCTAAATGTATGGTTTTGTAAATGTGTCCAGTGGCCTTTTTTTATGTTAACTTAGATGAAGCAGTTGTTTAGTATGGATGTGTAATACGCCATTTAAAATGATTAGCTCTCTTGACTCCACACATTATATTTCTATTTCCGATTCATAATATCAATGGATTATTCAAAATATAATTTGAATATGTGCATTTGATTGTCATGCATTGGGTGCTCAACCAAGAGTTTATCAATGATGTTTTAGAATGCCTAATTGAAGTTTGAAAATTATCCAACTTAGCTAACAAAGAAGTTGAAATAATACTTACAACTTCTCATTGACTTGTCATGTTTTCATGTTTTATCTATTTCTTCTAGAGATTATAATTCACTGAGATACCATGCTTTATATTATGATTATTTATATTCTTCAACTATAGTGCAAAGGTACAAATTTATCATAACACACGTTATTTGTTTCGAGTACAAAGATGCATGCCCTTTTAGATATGTGTGAAGTTGTTCATCCCCAATAATGATCTTGACTGATTCTGTCAATCATAGTTGAGAAATTTGTGGATGTGTTACCTTGGTCATGAGTCTAACTCTTTTCTAATAAGTCAAACTTCCAATGACCAAGAGATTTTCATTCACTTGCTAAGAGGTCTCAAACCTTGTCTCTCCATCCACACAGGGTTAAATGAACCTCACAGATCATGAATTTTACGCTCTTATGTTGTGAGAAATTCAAATTTCAAAAATATCTTATGGGGGTAAATATAGAAAATTTTTGTGGAATAGATCCCACAGAGAAAATTCCATCACACAATAGCTTCAAAAGAACTGAAGGTAAAAGTACCACTATTGGGCATGGAAAATTGTAAAAGACAGTGACTGTGCCAAACAAGGGAATCATATCCTATAGAACGACTCCGAGGTCTTTTATTTTTTTCACCATCTCTACTTCGACTTCTACTAAGACTATAGGAATGACTCACGTTGCTTCGACTTTGATGACTATAACCATGCTATAACCATTTCCAAATTGCTATAATTATTTTGCGTTTGCAATACACATTACTTAGTCACATCACTTCTTCTATATTTTAGGAGAATGCTTGCTGAGTTTACTCTCTTCTACTCTATCTATAGAATTAAACTTTACTTCATGGTTGCATCCAATTCGGCTACGTTGAATCGAATTCCAACAGGAGTCCCCCCTCGGTGGCCACTAAATTCTTCGTCTTTCCTAGAGAAACACGTATAATCGACTACCAGAAACTCGACAAAGAAATTTTGTTGCAGGTATCGGCAGAAAACAAGATAAGAGATATTGCAGATCTATTTAAAATTGTGGCTCTCATATATCAATTTGAAGGTTTAAGAGTGAACAACTAAAACGAAATAACAACAGGCAGCTAAAATTGTTGAGAAAAAACATACATTATTTTATAAAAGAAATAAACTTCAAAGCAATGAAACATGAAAGCAGCTACAGCTGCATTACGACTCGAACTCTGTATCGCAACTTACATCTTTTCTCAATTTATACAAAATTAATTCGGTTAATTTACCTATGAATAGGCCAAGGCTGTTGCGCCCCCTTCAAATCTGAGTAGGTCATGCTGGTGACGGTGGGGCAGTGTGCTGTGAGGCGGTGCGATGCATTGTCAGGAGTATTTATTTCTAGCTGTGTGAAATGGTGTTAGCAGTACAGATCACGACCTCTTCAATTCTACAACAACTGCTTGTGACGATGTCACGATTACTGGCGCTCTCAATTATACACCAGCCACTTGCGACGAAGTCGCGATTATTGGCGTTCGTCAATAATCGACCAGTTCGACGAAAACCACTTGCGACAACTTTGAAGGGGCCCTGGAATAACTTGAATTTTCCAAAGCCATGGCTGAACCACCTCCACTCATCTAATTAGAATAGAGGAAAATGTTGCGAGAACGTCTGGACAATGGAAATGAAGATAAAAGAGCTAATTAGTAGACTTTTCTTAATCGGAAGTGTGTGTCTTGTTGAAAATATTAAAGTCATCTGCGTGCCTTTGAGCAGAAGAAAAGAGTACACAAAGGCAACAGCAGCAGAGATTGAGTGCACAACACTGTGTAATTAAGAGGAATAGAGAATGTAAGGATGAGTTAAATGTGATGGGCCGCAGCCACAAATTATAGAGGAGAATTAATTTGGATTATGGGCGAACTTAATTTTGCAGGTGGAATGAAGAATTTCGTAGTTTTGAACTACGGAGGAGCAGAGATATTAAAAATAGTCGTTTTGGGCTTTAAATCCCTCAACAACCAGAAATTAATTAAACAGAGGGAAGTATTTTTTGTTTTTGACTGGCAGGACAAGTGGTCCCCACCACTTATATGCAAATAGCAATCGAAATTTTTTTGAAGCAGTGTCTTGTTGAGGAAGAGTTTGCAATGTGATGCGATCTAATTGCAATCGCAAATCGAAATATATATGAAACATAAAACAAATGTCTTGCAGATGTGGTAGTGTTCCGCAAGCGGAACGGTTGTACACAATACATCCAAAGTTTATGTTATAAATCGCCCCGACAGTAGCGGAGGCCCATGGGTCCATTTGACCACGTGGCGAATACTTGATGGAATCACAAAGTTCCAATCGCAGGGATCAATCGGTGGTCCCTTTTTTTGTGTTCCGATCAAAGGTCGGACCCGATTGTATAATATACCACAGTTGAATGCGCCAATCGCATCCGGTTCCTTAATCGCAATCAGAACTTTTTGTTTGAGGTTCGTTTATTGTTAAAGCGCGAACCCGATGAAGTTTATGAAGAGGAGTTTAAGGGGCAATCGCATCCAGTTGTTCAATCGCAATCGGAAGGTTTTATGTGTTGGGCCCGATTGCACTTTTTGAAGTGGCGGACCCGATGGACTTATTATGGTGCAGTTTGTTAATTGAATCGCATTCGTCTTTGAATCGCAATTGGAACTTTTCTATTGCATGCCCCGATCACACCAACTGAAGTTTGGACCCGATTGGTTTGTGAGCCAAATTTCATATTTGGTCATCGCGTCCGATTGTCAATCGCAATCGGAGTTTTCGGTTTTTTGTTCGTATTGTGGGTCCCGTATTATATTTGTTTTATGTAGACTTTGGTTAAAAATTTTTCATATTGTTTTTTTGTAATGTTTTAATATATGCGTGGCATATAAAATAGAAAAGGCCCGCGAGCTTGTAAGAGAAGTATTGTTTTTTTTTGGTTTGTTTCTCGCACAGCAGTGCGGAAACGGAAATACACAACAGTGTTGTTTTGAGAGATAGAGTGTGTTGTTTGATGAAAAGAGATTCATTTTGTGCACTGTGTCTATAGAAGTCACTCTTCATGTTATCCCTCTATATTGAGGAAAATTTGTATCAGTTTTTGAAGAAATAGAGGATTGTTTTAAAATTCTGAAAAACTCTGTCTCCTGCCAAATTTGTTTTAATTTCTCTGTGTTGTAGAGGGGAGATTATTCTCTCCAATTTTATTGTGTGGAATTTTCAATATTCCAACATGGTATCAAAGCTGGTTCAGGCTCTTTGAATGTCTCAAAGAAGTTGAAGAAGAAGAAGACTTGTTGAAGTGTTTTCTCCAGTAGTGTGAAAGCCCTACAGAAGTCAAAAGTTTAGGTATTTCTCAAAGACAACAGAGCTGTTGTTTTTTGGTTTAAAAGAGTTTGTTCTTTCAACAAAAGGAAAGACAGTTTGTTTAAGTTTAGAGTTCAGTTTAAAAGAAATGGCTGGACCGAGTACTGGAATGAACATTGGAAATGTTCAGCTTCCACAGTTTAATGGAAAGAACTATGATTATTGGGCCATTACCATGAAAGCCCTGTTTGTCTCACAAGACTTGTGGGAACTTGTAGAAGATGGTTTTGTTGAACCAGCTGATGAGCAGGCTTTTAATGCCTTGACTCAAGCAGAGAAGGACATATTGAAGAGGAATAGGAAGAAAGATGCTAAAGCTCTCTTCTTATTGTATCAAGCTGTAAATGAGAGTGTGTTTCCAAGGATAGCAGCAGCCCAGAAATCCAAGGAGGCATGGGAAACTCTGAAAGTAGCCTATGAAGGTATTGAGAAGGTTAAAACAACAAAACTTCAATTGCTGAGAAGAGATTTTGAAACTCTTTGCATGAAAGAGTCAGACAATGTAGACACATTTTTTACACATGTGATTTGGATTGTAAATTAGATAAGATCCCATGGAGAAACTCTTGAAGAAATAAGGATTGTGGAGAAAATTTTGAGAATCTTACCCTCAAAGTTTGATGTTATTGTTACCACCATAGAAGAGACCAAATATCTCTCACAGTTCACAGTGGATGAAATTCATTCCTCGCTGATAACTCATGATTAGAGATTGAGCAAAGATGAACACCCATCTCTTGAGCACACCTTTAAGACCCAAATGCCTTCAGGAAGAGGAAGAGGTCAAGGTAAAGGAAGAGGAAGAGGCAGAAGCCAGAACAGAGGTGGAAGGAACAATTCTTCACATTCACATGGAAGGAGAAACAGTCAAAATTAGAGCCACGACCAATGCAACAGCCAGCAAGGTGGATATCAACACCAACATGCTCATGGACAAAGGTATGACAAATCCAATGTCCAATGTCATTATTGCAAAAAATACGGGCACTATGCCAATGAATGTAGAAAGAAGCAAAATGACATGAAAAATAAGCAGAATGCTAATGTAGCAAAAGAGGAAAAGAACCCAAGTAATGTGTTGTTAGCTTGTAATGTAGCACATGATAGAGAAGATGATGTTTGGTTCTTAGATTCATGATGTAGTAATCACATGATTGGAAATAGAGAAATGTTTGCCAATTTAGATGAAGAAATAAAATCTGAAGTGACCACAGGGACTGATACTAAGATCTCTATAAAAGGAAAAGGCAGAGTTAGTATTCGAGCAAGAAATGGTGAGAAGAAATTTGTTCCTGACGTGTATTATGTTCCAGGATTGAAGTGTAATCTTTTGAGCGTTAGGCAGCTCATAAATAAGGGTTACAATGTAATTTTCAAAATGATGTGTGCACAATAAAAGATATACCTCCAAGTAAGAAAATCATTGCTGAAATTCAAATTACCAGCAATAGAATGTTTCCTCTCAAGCTCAACACTGACTTGAAGGGAAAAGGAAAAAGTATAATAGCTGTAACACAAGAAGCCTTTCAGAAGGAAGAGAAAGATGAAAATTGGTTATGGCACTTGAGATTTGGACATCTCAATTTCGGAGGATGAAATTTGCTGCACAGAAAAGGAATGGTAAGAGGTTTTCCATTGATTGAGAAGCCTGACAGCCTATGTGAAGGCTGCATCTTTGGAAAGAAACACAAAGAAAATTTTCCTTCAGGGAAAAGCATAAGGGCAAAAGCACCCTTAGAAATCATCCACTTAGATTTGTGTGGGCCGATGCAAACAACATCAGTTTCAGGTAGCAATTACATGCTGACCTTCATAGATGATTTCGCAAGAAAAGTGTGAGTTTATTTTCTAAAATATAAGAGTGAAGTTTTTCAGAAATTTTTCCATTTTAAAGCTCTTGTAGAAAAACAAAGCGGAATGCACATTAAAGTCCTCAAAATAGACAGAGGAGGAGAATATATCTCAAAGGAATTTCTGGGATTCTGCAGAGAGAACGACATACACAAGAAATTTACCACAAGGTACACACCGCAACAGAATGGAGTTGTTGAAAGGAAGAATCGAACCATAATGGAAATGGTGAGAAGTATGCTAAAGGAAAAACACTTGTCGAATGAGTATTGGGAAGAAGCAACAAATTGTGCTGTGTATATTTTAAATAGATGCCCTAAAAAAGCTGTGATGAACAAAGTTCCAGAAGAAGCGTGGAGTGGCAGAAAACAAGGAGTCACCCACATGAGAGTTTTTGGATGTGTTGCATATGCACACATTCCAGACAAGTTGAGAAAGAAGTTGGATAGTAAGGGGGAGAAGTGCATTTTTCTTGGATATTGTGAAGATTCCAAAGGATACAGATTGTATAACCCATCCACAAAGAAGTTTGTGATAAGTAGAGATGTGCAATTCATTGAAGAGGAACCGTGGGATGGAAGAATTGAGAAAACAGTCAATGTTAAAAAATGTTTGTATCATGATGAAGATGAAGGAGATGTGGTTGAAATTAACAACCCATCCACTACACAACCTCCAGCAATGCAAGGACAGCAATGGACACCTCAAGCGGCAGCAAGAACACCCTTGAGAAGAAGCGGCAGTGGTTCACCAAGCACACCACACAGAGCAGAATTCAGTGCTTCATCAAGCACGACTACACCAAGTGAAAGTGGAACAAGGTTCAGAAGCATTAGAGAAATCTATGAGCAAGGAGCAGAAAATGAAGGTATGAATTCCTTATTTGCTTTGTATTGTCAAATTGATGATCCTATTCATTTTGAAGATGAAATTAAAGACAGAAAATGGATAGAAGCTATGGACGAAGAAATTAAAGCCATAGAGAAGAAAAAAACATGGGAGTTGGTTGATCTACCAGAAGGTAAGGAAGTTATTGGTGTAAAATGGGTCTATAAGACCAAAAGCAATGCTGAAGGAAAAATAGAAAGACACAAGGCTAGACTTGTTGTCAAAGGATATAAGCAGAAGCAAGGGATTGACTATGAAGAAACTTTTGCACCAGTTGCAAGAATGGAGACTGTAAGGGCAGTGCTATCCATAGTAGCACAAAACAAATGGAAAGTATATCAGATGGATGTAAAATCTGCATTTTTAAATGGAGTTTTAATGGAAGAGGTATATGTGGAACAACCTCTAGGATATGAGAAGAAAGGCCAAGAGCATAAGGTCTGCAAATTAAAGAAAGCTCTTTATGGGCTGAAACAAGAACCAAGAGCGTGGTACAACAGAATAGACTCCTATCTATTGGAGAATGGATTTGAGAAGTGTGAGGGAGAACCCACCCTCTACATCAAAGAAAAGGATGGTAAAATGCTCATTGTTGTTTTATATGTTGATGATTTAATATTTAATGGTAATGATGATTACCTTATTGAGAATTTTAAAACAGTCATGAAAGATGAATTTGAAATGACTGACATGGGTTTATTAAGATACTTCTTGGGAATAGAAGTAGAACAAAATGAAAAAGGAATTCTTATATCTCAAGCAAAGTATGTGAATCAAGTTTTAGAAAGATTTAATATGCAGGAGTGCAAAGCTGCAATTACTCCCACAGTAATGGGATTGAAGTTGAGTAAAGATGAAAGCAGCAAGGATTTTGATCCAAGTTTGTATAAAAGCATAGTTGGCAGCCTCATGTATTTGACTGCAACTAGGCCGGATATTATGCATGATGTTAGTTTAATTTCCAGATTTATGGAGAAGCCAAAAGAAGCACATTGGAAAGCAACAAAGAGAATTCTGAGGTACGTGAAGGGAACAAAAGGATTTGGTATTTTGTATACAGCTTCATAAAATTCAGAATTAGTTGGATACACTGACACTGATTGGGCTGGAAGTGTAGATGATCGAAAGAGCACTTCCGGTTATGTTTTTCATATGGGTTTAGGATCCATTTCATGGGCTTCTAAGAAACAGCCGATTGTAGCATTATCTACAGCAGAAGCAGAGTATGTGGCAGCTACAGTAGCAACGTGTCAAGCAATTTGGATGACAAGAATGTTGAGAATTTTAAGCCAAGAACAGGAAAAAGGGATGGTGATTTATTGTGACAATATCTCAGCTATTGCATTGTCAAAGAATTTTGTGTTTCATAAAAGAACAAAGCACATAGACACAAAATTTCACTATATCAGAGAATTGGTAAACAATGGAGAAATTGTTTTACAGCACTGTAAAACATAGGAGAAATATGCAGATATTTTAACAAACCCATTGGGGCAAAAGACCTTTGAATTTTTAATAAAATGCTTGGGTATGATGAATAACCCAGAAACTGACTTTAAGGGGGAGTGCTGAAAGTATTAAAGTCATCTGTGTTCCTTTGAGCAGAAGAAAAGAGTACACAAAGGCAACAGCAGCAGAGATTGAGTGCGCAGCACTGTGTAAATAAGAGGAATGGAGAATGTAAGGATGAATTAAATGTGATGGGCCACAGCCACAAATTATAGAGGAGAATTAATTTGGATTATGGGCGAACTTAATTTTGTAGGTGGAATGAAGAATTTCGTAGTTCTGAACTACGGAGGAGCAAAGATATTAAAAAAAGTCGTTTCGGGCTTTAAAGCCCTCAACAACCAGAAATGAATTAAATAGGCGGAAGTCATTTTTGTTTTTGACTGGTGGGACAAGTGGTCCCCACCACTTATATGTAAATAGCAATCGCAAAATTTTTGAAGCAGTGCCTTGTTGATGAAGAGTTTGCGATGCGATGCGATCTAATCGCAATCGCAAATTGCAATATATATGAAACATAAAACAAATGTCTTGAAAATGTGGTAGTGTTCCGCAAGCGGAACGGTTGTACACAATACAACCAAAGTTTATGTTATAAATTGCCCCGACAGTAGCGGAGGCCCGTGGGTCCATTTGACCACGTGGTGAAGACTTGATGGAATCGCAAAGTTCCAATCGCAGGGATCAATCGGCGGTCCTTTGTTTTGTGTTCCGATCAAAGGCCGGACCTGATCGTATAATATGCCACAGTTGAATGTGCCAATCACATCCAGTTCCTTAATCGCAATTGGAACTTTTTGTTTGAGGTTCGTTTATTGTTAAAGCGCGGACCCGATGAAGTTTATGAGGAGGAGTTTAATGGGCAATCACATCCGGTTGTTCAATCACAATCGAAAGGTTTTATGTGTTGGGCCCGATTGCACTTTTTGAAGTGGCAGACCCGATGGACTTATTATGGTGCAGTTTGTTAATTGAATCGCATCTGTCTTTGAAATGAAATCAGAACTTTTCTATTGCATGCCCCGATCGCACCAACTAAAGTTCGGACCTGATTGGTTTGTGAGCCAAATTTCATATTTGGTCATCGCGTCCGATTGTCAATCGCAATCGGAGTTTTCGGTTTGTTGTTCGTATTGTGGGTCCCGTATTATATTTGTTTTATGTAGACTTTGGTTAAAAGTTTTTCATATTGTTTTTATGTAATGTTTTAATATATGCATGGCATATTAAATAGAAAAGGCCTGCGAGCCTATAAGAGTAGTATTGTTTTTTTTTGTTTGTTTCTTGTACAGCAGCATGGAAACTGAAATACATAGCAGTGTTGTTTTGAGAGATAGAGTGTGTTGTTTGATGAACAGAGAGTCATTTTTTGTACTGTGTCTGTAGCAGTCACTCTTCATGTTATCCCTCTATATTGAGGAAAATTTGTATCAGTTTTTGAAGAAATAGAAGATTGTTTTAAAAGTCTAAAAAACTCTGTCTCCTGCCAAATTTGTTTTAATTTCTCTGTGTTTTAGAGGGGAGATTATTATCTCCAATTTTATTGTTTGGAATTTTCAATATTCCAACATGTTTTCTTATGCCCCCCTTCTCTGCTGCTGCTGCGCTCGATATTCCCGTTATACGGTTTTGTGAGAATAGAGAATATACGAACAGTAGTGCTTTTCTGAGTAATCTAAAGCAAGTTCTGGAGTCACTGGCGGGGAACGTTTCTATGAGTGGATTCAATAGATCTAGTGGGAAAAATAGACATAGTACGATTTATGGGTTTTCCCCAATGCGGGGGAGATTTAAACTCCTTCGATTGCAAATAGTGCGTGGCCACTACAAAAGCCACTATTATATCCAAAACTAGTATCGGCACTCGTATTGTTGCAGAATGCAATAAAACTTCTGTGTCCATGATACTAGATGCTTGCTTATTATGTTACGACAATCATAGTTTTTCCAGCAATTTTAGTGGGAGTGCACACAACTTTCTTTTGTGCAATACAGGGGAAAACAGCGAGCCAGATTTCACAATTACTATTAGGGCCCTGCTCCAAAATGTTCTTTATAAAGCTACGAAGAGTCCCAATCTTTTTTCTACGGAGCAAGACATTGCGCCTTATAATTCCACAACTCTTATCTACAGCTTGGCGCAGTGTTGGGAAGCTCTGTCCAGAGAAGACTGTGAGGCATGCCTAAACTTTGTGTTGTCCGAAATATATAAGCGCTGCACAACTGGAGCAGTTGGATCGGAATTCGGATCTGTGAAGTGCTACATGCGTTCCGAGCATTATCCATTTTTAAATCTTCCAATTATCTTTCCATCGCCATCACCATCACCGTCCCCGTTTCCCTCGCCAACAAAAATCCCATCAAGTATCTTATTTAACATAGTATCACATTTTTTATAATTATCTTCTTTCACATAGTTTATAATTATGAGTAATATACTGGGGATTTTGTAAAAATTTCATTTTGGTGATTTCTGACGTTCCTTGTGCGAATTATTTAACATTCCTTATGCAAATTATCTGAGATTTCTTTTGCAAATTTGTAAAAGAAAAAAGATCCAACATGCAGCTGTGGGTAATTATGGGAGTAAAAAACACTACAATTGGATTAGTTGCAGTGATAACCCTTTGCAAGCTAAATTTTTTCTCTCGTGGGAAAAATTCAGAACATATTTCTCAAATGAGAGGTATTGAAATTGTAGATAATTCAGTGACCACTAGCTTGGATATTATGAACCACTTTCTTATTTGTTTTTCGCAAGATAATTAAACGCTTCGTAATTGTTTTCATAGAAGCCGAAGGAGCAATTGGTTTATCAACCACTATAGTGAATTCAGAACTTATTTTCAACTATGAGACTTTGAGAGTGGTCACGTCTAGTTTTCACGCAGAGAGAAAGCTTGAAAAAGGCAGTTTTGGTTCTGTCTTTAAAGTGAGCGTTTACTGTTAAATCCAATTTAATTTATTTTAATGAAAATACCATGTTTAATGATTAAACCATAGAAATATTCTCGACTAGGCATGCTGGTTCTTGATCAACAAGGGATATACCATATGGTATAGAGGTTGCAGTTAAATGGTTGAATAGGGTCAAGTCAAGGAGATGTTGAATTTCTGAATGAAATAAATTTGATCAATCGTATTCAACACAAGAACCTAGTGAAACTGCTTTGTTGCACAGTCATAAATTCAGAAAGGATACTAGTTTATGAATACCTCCAGAATGGTAGCCTCGACAATTTTATATTTGGTAGCTAATCCCTCTTTAATCGCTGCACTGATCCTGATTTGTTCTAGTTTTGAGTTTCTTTTGTACCTTGCTAATATTTTTGGCTTATGTTTTGCAGATATAGAAAAACACCATTTACTTGATTGGAGCAGAGGTACGAAATCATTGTTGGAACTGCACGAGGGCTGACCTATCTTCATGAAGAATCTGAAATTCGAATCATTCATAGATATATTAAAGCAAGCAATATTTTAATCGATAATAAACACAAACCCAAAATGACAAACTTTGGCTTAGGAAAACTGTTTGAAGATGATAAAACCCACATCAGCACTAGAGTTGCAAGAACTTTGTAATTACTCTCTCTTCAATATGGTTCATATGATTTGAGATAGTTAAGATATGGAGATTTCATTATACATACTATTGTGCAGTGGTTACATGACACCTGAGTACGTGTACCGTGGAAAACTAACAGAGAAAGTGAATGTATTCAGTTTCGGAGTGCTTGTACTTGAAATTATCAGTGGAAGAAAGAATCAGAGTTTGCCTCAAGAGATGGAATTTCTCATCGAACGAGTAGGGCTAATGTGGATCTCATCTTTGAAGTAGATATTTTGAGACATTTCCATAGAATTATGAAGCCTTTCTAACTAAATCTCTATGTTTTTTTGACAGTGGTATTCAATTACCAGGCATGGAGACTGTATAACGTAGATAGAGCTTTAGAAATTATGGATTCCTCATTGAAGGGTAGTTATTCTTGGGAGGAAGGGATTAGGGTCATTCAAATTGGTCTTTTGTGCACACAGGAAGCTGCAACGTTGAGGCCTTTGATGTCTCATGTGGTGACGATGTTGATCTCTGAGAAAGAACATCTTCCTTTGCCCACAAAGCCCCCTTTCATAGATCTACATAGTGTGAGCAGTACAAAAACTGTAAAATCCTTTAAGAAATATATAATTCCATTGCTGTAATAATAGTAAAAATATAACAGCAAAGTAATATGCTTATTATAAAAAAACCCTCATGATAACATATACACATAATACTCCATTATACACAATTAAGTTCCAATCACGATATTTAATAAATCACTAAGGAAATCCACCCAATATCATTTATTAAGGAATTTAGCCCATGTAATACTAGCAGTTTTACCAACAACGTAGATGGGTCAATTACACCCTAATGCCAATTAATAACTCTTGGCAATGCAAATAATTATAATAAAACCGGCAGGATAGATCTCAATCCATGCTCATAAAGTGTAAAGTAAAAATAGACGAAAACCCTTTCAAAACAAATATGGAATGAATTGGACGAGCTGGGGTGATCATAGATACCACCGAAGCTAGGTTTTCTTACTAGGGTGAGATCGAATCTCACCGAAGGAAGCTTGAGGATCTCACCTAAAAATCCTCACTTGAAAACTCCTCTGAGCTTTCAGAATATCAATGAAGAAAAGATTAAATTCCATGCGTTTCTCTCGATCCTCCTCATCCTTTTATAGTCGGCTGCTTGGAAGAAACCATGGGAAAATACGTGGGGTCAAAACAACCCAAAATGAAAAACCATGGGAATATACCTGGGGTCAAAACAACCCAGAAGGAAAAACCATGTGCCAATTCCGCTTTATTTATTAATTTCTTTATTAGTCTACTACTTTTATGATTTGGTCCAACCGGTTAAACGGTTGAGGATATTAGAGTTCCCCCTGCCCAAAATTTCTTGCCCTCAACAATTTCAATGTTTGATGTTGCAATATGTGTTCTCCTTCCCAAGTGGCATCCATTCAGTAAAAAACATGAACATAGACAGGATCTGAAAATGCAGCCTTTTATTTATATTATTAACTGAAAACAAAAATACATGCCCACACCAAAAATATCTGAGCCTTTGCAGTGGCATGCTCAGTTGCTCATTAAAATAGGAAAGCAATACTGAAGCACAATTGTGGAACCTAGATGGATCCACCAGAAAAATTCACCACGGGGTTTTCATCCCAGGATCAATGTTAGAACTTGCCAGGCCAAGTTCTCAACCTAAACACAATAAGATAGATAAAACCAGAATGAATCTAAATGCCTAGCTTCTCTCCCCTTTTATAGGCTTGATGGAATTTCTAGAGACCTTATTTTATTATTTTTCTTGGAAACCGACAACAAATACCATGGCCCAATACCATGGGAAAATACCACGATAAGAAACATGGATCGATTTTTTCCACTTTTACTGGATCAAGAAAGGGAATATTAAAAATCCTCCCACCCAAAGATTGCTTGTCCTCAAGCGATCCACTTTTATCCACAACAGAAGCATTTGTACATTGATACTAGGATACCATACAATCCAATGTACCCTCCATGTTGAATGGTCCTGAATGGATCCTTCGATACCTAGATCCCAAACAATCCTCTGATGAATCCTTTCCTCAATGGATTCTTCCGGATCCCAATACCACAAAAATCTTGGGACTTGTGGGTTATGGTACCATTTCAACTCTCCATCGCTGCCTACACCAAATGGTCCAAGCTGTAATTTTCCCTTGGCTATGGGTATCCTCCAAATAATCATCCCATCAATAAAATACCAACTCATAATCTCTCGCCAATCCATACTTGGGAAAGAATGAATATTTGCAAATCTACTATGTTGATGTTGTTCAATGCTCGATTCATGTTGCTCTACTTGGTTACCCAACATGATGTATTTGGAGAACTCTGCCCTACTCTTCTCAATGTATAAAGGTGGGTTGTTGGTGTTGCAAGCCTTATCTATGTATTCCTATAGAGCGCTGCTATGGAACTTCCAATTGTAATCCTCATGTGGCCTTGTGAGGGACTTGAGTTGTTCCTCAATACTAGATATCTTGGTCGATGATTTGGTACATTTCCCTATGCGTTCCTCAATTTTTCTGTTCTCCTGTAAGATAGTGTCTCAGACTGTCCAGATTCTTTGCTTCAACAACATAATATCTACCTTGAAATGCACGATCCTCTCCTGAAAGTCTTTCATTGGAAATTCTAGTGCCCTGCAGAATGTCTATGTATTTGACTGCACTGGATGCCCCATGACCACTGCTTCAACTTGAATATTTGATTGGCCCTTTAGAAATGACTCATCCTACATGCTATCTTTGTCTTGCTGGCTTGCATGATCATGCTCATCATATCAGTTTATTACTACTAGCTCCTCATTTGATTTTCCTTGGGTGTATTCATCCTAGACCTCTTCACATGTGAGGATCAGTTGTCCATCCTCTCTGGTTGTCAAAAATGGATGTACTGGTGGACTGTTGTCTATACCTAATTTTCCATACTCTTTATGGATGTCCTCCATTGTATTTATATATTCAACTACCACATCATCAGGAGGAATTGCATCTTTCCTTTCGTCATGTACTTTGTCAAGCTGACTAATCAGCTTGTCCTGCAAGTTTCTCTGAAGAGCATGGTGTTGCTGCTCACCATTTGTACTTGACTACTCATATCCTTCATAGGTCCTCTCCTGAAAACCATAAAACCCATCTATGGATGAATCCCCATGTTTTGAAGAAGTATCTAATTTTTCTTTCCTTGTCGCCTCTTCATTATCTGGACATGAATGGTCAAGTTCCCAAACTCCCTTGCATACAAAGAATAAGCCTTTCCTCCTTAGTTCATTCTTGCTATCTCCACAAATATTTGTTAGTTCCTCCTTGGTTAACTTGTTTCTAAGTAGTTTGATGCTCTATTTTATCAACCCCTCAGCTAGTTCATAAGCAACAGGTGATGCAATTAGCTCCTTCCTCCAAATGGCCAACAATTTGGATCTCAATTGTTCGCAAATGGCCCTATATTCTCCTAAGATCGGAGACATGATCTTTTGCATGTCTTTTTTGATGAATTTTGGATGAAACATTGTAATTCTAGTGTATAAGTATTGGAGCATCTGAAGGATTGAGTCATCACACTCTAAATCCATCATAAGTATACAAAATCTGAATTTCGCCATGCGTTCCAAAATTGTGCTCTTCTGAAAAAAATAATAAGGGTGGTATTGTCCAGCCCTTGGAGTGCTTCTATCATTACCTAAAAAGGCCTCCTCATGATTTCATCATTGTAGGGTAGTATCAGTGTTGTTAAGGCTATGATTTTACTGAGACGAGAGGAAACTGTGAGTCTAACCTTTTCACAAGAATGATCCAAGAACCTAGGTTGTATCAAAGTAAGCATGGATGGCTTCAAGGCCCAACTTGACCCTTCCCACTCTGATTTCTCTATCAAGCTCAAAGCCATATTTAATCAATCTAGTTGTAAGAGGACATCTTCTAACTTTGTATCCTGCAATTTGGATCCAAGTTCTAAGAGAAAATTGCTTGTTACATCTTCCTTCCGAATATATTTTGATTGCCGAAGGATAACATGAACCTTTTGAGAGAAAGGCCTGTTGTTCTGCTCTTTCTTCTGATTTGTATGTTGTTGCCATATGTGATCCATAGAAGTATTGTAGCCCATAGAATTGAGTGACGTATCATTATGTTGATTCTTGTGGTGTTTCCAAAAGTAAAATGATGACATTTTTGTTTGGCATCAATGGATCTCAATACTTTTTCTTCTCTCCTGGGCTTTCTTCAATAAAACTGATTTAAATCCTTTTGAGAACTCGACTTGAATCGTCTACCTCCATAAGGAAATAAATCACCTACAAATAATAATAGTAGTGAAAATAATCCAATGTAGCAATAAAGAAGTCAAATCCTCATAATATATATTAATATATATATATATATATATATCCCAAAATATTTCTCCCACTCCATTTTTTTTTCTTTTTTTTCTTTTTAAGAACAATCTTTATTTAAGACCAAATAACAAATAGCAATGGAAAATTTTGGAATGACTGATCTGTAACTGATTTGAGACCAAAATAGCTACTACAGTTATAGCTATAAAGAGCACTCCATATCCATAATCTTCTCCGGTTCCAGCACTACTCGTCTTTCATAACCTTAAATGACGTAAAAATTAGGAAATCAACTAGGGTGATATCAAATACCACCGAAGCTGGAAGATGTAGGCTTAGGTTGAGAATAAATCCCACCGAAGATCCCTACATAAAACCCTCAGGCTAGCAGGATACGCAACTCTGATACCACTGTAAGATCCCAAACCTTAATAATTTAGTTAGATCTAGAACATTCTAGTGTTCTCAATAAAATTACATTCAGTAAAAACCATGAACATAGACGGGATCTGGAAATGCAACCTTTTATTTATATTTTTAACTGAAAAAAAAATACACACCCACACAAAAAATATTTGAGCCTTTGCAGTGGCATGCTCGGTTGCTCATTAAAATAGAAAAGAAATACTAAAGAACAATCATGGAACCTGGATGGATCCACCAGACAAATTCACCATGGGGTTTTCATCCGGGATCAATGTTAGAACTTGCCAAGCCAAGTTCTCAACCCAAACACAATAAGATAGATAAAACTAGAATGAATTTAAATTCCTAACTTCTCTCCCCTTTTATAGGCTTGATGGACTTTCTAGAGACCTTATTTTATTATTTTTCTTAGAATTCGACAACAAATACCATGGGCCAATACCATGGGAAAATACCATGGTAAGTACCATGGATCGTTTTTGTCCACTTTGATTTGATCAAGAAAGGGAATATTACAACAACTTCTAGCACACCCTCCAATATCCACTCGGCAGCTGCCTATTCTTCATCACACATCATAGAGTCACGGTGAAAATCTACAAATGCTTTTTTTCATTATGTTATCCCAGTTTACTGTTCGACTTCCATCCATGTATTACATGACTCGAGAGGAGATTTGGCACTTGTACAGAATTTAAGCATCAGTGATTAGTCTGCAGAAGAAAATCGTTTTCTTGGGGGAAACCATGGAATGTTTGTTATCATCTACTTAGTCAATTTGACATGTACTACTTTAATATCAAAGGGATGCATCTTTAGGGTAAAAGTAAACACTTATGTGGTATATGAAAATAAAGTTATATTTTATTTTATGAAAAAGAAAAAGTGAGGTAGTGCCACACCTGCTATACGTGGTTGAAAATGTACCACAGGTATAGGGATGTGACAGTTGGTATTAGAGCCCATTTTCCAAAGGGCTTTGATGAAGAAAGTAGGAATACAGTTGCAGGGTTATAGGTGATATTGAAGCTTGGAGTTGGATTATTTTGTCGTATTGATACATTGGCAAGAGCAAGACATTCTTCAAGACCGAAGCTACAGAAAAATGCATATCAAGTTGGGAAGAATGCCAAGGGAGGCTCTTTGAGACCTTACATAGGTTGAGGCATATGAAGGAAGAGAACCCAAGGATTCCTGTTGAACTTGAAGTCTTGGAGGAGAATGTTGAGGTGGAACTTCTTCGACTTGGTTGGCAAATGGAGGAGGATAAAGTTGCAGGTTGTTAGAAAGAAGAAGAAGAGGGACATGTGAAGAAGAGGATGTTGTAGGTGTGTCAATGATCAAGGAGGAACTTGTTGAACAGGTTGAACGAGGATCATACACATTACAGACATTGATGATGGAGGACACTCAGTTAGAGAGTCTTCAAGGAGGTATGACTTGTGTTTCATTTGAACATTTGGAGGATTGATCATATGGAGGAATGAGCAAAGCGATGAATTATTTTCCGATTCCATAGATGATATCTCATTCGATGACTAATATGACACCTTGTACATTGGAGGAACAAGGAGCATTGTTTGTTGCAGGACTTGTTACGGCTATTTGGACCTCATGCTAGGAGGTTCAAATGGCTTTGACAAGGGTGGAACTTGATGATCTTTGTGATGGATGGGTCATGCTTACCAATATGGAGAATTGGATAAGTGCTGAGCATGAATCATGGATTTCTTGAAGGAAAGGCACACTATTTGGGTGCAATTCTTCATGGTTGGAAACCAAGAAGGAACTCTTGGTGGAAATTTAGTGGGGGAGGCAACAATGAAGGGAGTACTCATGATGATGATGATGCTGGTAGAAGTGACCGAGGGCACTTTACCTAGATGATGACTAGAGTTATGTTGAGTCCATTCTTGATGGACACATAACCAACCAAAGTCATGGAAATTCACATGAGGTCATGTCAGGACATTATGCAGAGACATTACACATGTGCACTTATAGAGATGCCACGTATGAGCATCATGGAGGAGTTTCAAAGCAAGATGTTGAGAAGGATGGATTTACTAGTGCTACATGGAGACATATTATAGATGGACCAATGGAGATGTTTTTCACTTTTGAGCAACAATATCATGGATGATTGGATGACTAGCCTATGAGGAAATCCATATGACTTGCAAGGGAGAAACAACTTCTGATGGCACTCATGGCCGAGACAAATATATTTGCCAAAGTTTTGGATGGAGGTGCATAGAGTTCATGGTGAGTTGCATTCGTTAGAGACTTCATGTTATAATGATCTTGGAATATCTAGTTCATTGAGAAGATGAGATCAGGATTGGTCTTGATTTTGATCGACTATGGGATGCATACCTTTGGGAACATTATGGGGCGTGTTCATGAGGAGTGACTTGATGGAGATGATCGAGAGATGACAATTTGGAGTTCAATGGAGATGTAGTAATGGGGATTCGTTGGTGAGGTACACTTGGGCATGGGTTGAGCCTTCTTGACTTAGCCACACCTTTGATGGACATGGTGGCTGATTGATCTAGGATCGTGGGCAACACATGGATGGATGATGAGGCAAGGTTGGACTTCCCCTTTAATATATTTGATGGGAGGATGTTCTTGGCTGGTTTGAGGAGGATCTCTCACACCTGGATGATGATGCTTGATAATTGTGGCTGTCTTCGAGTAGCACATAGATATTAGCATCATGGGCTGCATATCACAGATGAGGATATGACTTGGTTGATGGACAACATGTTGCGGATGAGATGGAGGCTACTTCATGGACCTGAGCATGGCTTATTTTACACTTGGATGGGATGGATTCTTGATCGAGTTTATGATGTGACAGAATGTTGGAGAAACTTACCAACGGTGACATGAGGAGGAATATTCTCATAGGGTTGAGATGATTGTTGGACTAATCACACGACTAGTTTGGACCATGGGGGCATGCAATACATCGAGTTATGTGTGATAGATGTATCAATTATATACCAGGATATATTGTTGGGTTGGAGTATCATGGAAGATATTCATGTGATATTGACTATATATGATGGGTTGACATGATATATGTTGCAACAACATGTAGCTTGAGTTGGAGAGATTGACTTCCCACGATAGGGTAGTATGTGGAGCTTGCAACAAATGTGTTAATGATCATGGATTGAGGAGATGTTCCCATGGGAACTTTCTATGGAGACATGGACCTTGATGTTTTGTGGGATGATATGTTAGAGTTGGTGGCATGGACATGAGTATGTAGGAGCCAATGGTACTTTGCGACGATGAGTTGCGACGATGATGATGATGGCATTGTCGAAGACGAAAACCTTATTTAAAGTGGGTGAGGATGTCAGGCCCCCAAGTTAATGTTGTGACGACCAAGTGGTGGTGGGTGTGCCTTGGCATAATGGGCACCCAACTCAGGTATGTGCGACTAGCACATGGTATTGGTGAGCGCCCACCTTAAGCGTGTCGTGTAGCAGCGGGCGGAGTCGTGCGCTTTGGTGGAAGCACGATGAGCGACGATGGGTGGGCGCGCACCCCATAGCGATCAGACGCAACGAGAGGCCTTGAGCAAAGTCTTGTTGGTGAGCGCATTTGGTGATAAGGGCGTGTCATGTAGTCATTGGGCAATATTAGCGTGACAAGATGGACTGACCTGAGCGACCTATTGGTGGAAAAGACGTGTGTGACAAAAGCATACATATTGGACAATTTTATATGGGAAGATGAGAAAAGTATACTTGGTGGGCCAACGTGCAGATATGTGACTAAGCCGACCCATGGGCATGGGTGAAGGATCATGACTTATGGAAAATGGGACTGCAACTTATCGTATAAATTCGGATGAGTTGAGGAGGTTCAAAGGAAGATTCATTCGATCACACTTCATGTGGAGGAGCTCTAAAGTAGCACGTTCAAGTGGAAGTGCTTGCAAGATGGGCATATGAGAGAAAAAAGAGACTAAACGGAAGCATGCTGAGCCGTGTAAAATTATGAAAGCGTGCAGAGCGACGTCACCTGAGCGGGCCAGCTCATGCTAGAGGGCGTGCACAACAGTGTGAGGGCACTAACGGATAGGGTCAATTCGGGTTTTTCAAGCGGAATGTGGAGGGCGCATGTGTAGAAAGGGTCTGTTCGGGCATGAACCATACGTGATTATGAACATGTGCATAACAATGCATAGGACGAGGGTGTCGGTGACCCCATTACACGGGCTGCATGAGTTTGTGGGTAGAAGGTCGAAAACATATTCTAAAGGGAAATTTGATGTTTCCTGCGATTTTTTGAGTTGTTGGAGAGCATTGTAGCTCAAGCCAAAACACATTGAGTGCTGAAGCACACCTTGAAAAGAAGTGCAAGTGGCTTTCACATGCTTGATATTGTATGATTATTGTAAAATTGTACATTTATTTATGAAACATAATATCGAGTAGACTCATATTTGGGAGTTTCCCCTCCCTTGTATGTATAGACATATATGGTGATATATATTGATGTTATTTCTGCTATATAATTATGAATAACACTTGAAGATAAATTAACTAAGTGTTGAAATGGAGCGTAGTCTACTCCACTACTATTGATAAAAAAGAAAAAAAGAATTAATGCCACACCCACTATACGTTGTTGAAAAAGTACCACAAATATTATAAAACCGTGACAATATGACACATAATGTCTGTCTACATTTCCACATAGTGAGACACGATGGTTGTTGATTGACTTAGATTTCATAAAACACTTTTCATATATTCATGTTGTAGCTCCTACAACCCGGACCCACACCCCGGACGGGATCCCTACTCCAAACGGTTCAAAGTCTAATTGGGACTTTCTACCGGGGAGATCCCCTACTGTTGGTCGGACATATTTTCCCGTCAACAATTCATTACATCTGTTTCTCTCAAATTATCTCAACTTTAACATATGTTATGTTTATTAATCTAATATTGTTAACATTTTTATATAGTAATAATAAATTTCCTAAAATAGTATTTTAAATATATTTAGATTAAAAATAAATTTAAATACCAATTCAAGTAATTCACCTTTCAATACCTTAGTGGCCGTAAAACCCTTTCTATTCATCTATGGGGACTTTCGGAAATTCTTGGAAGTAAACCTGCATGTCCAATTGTGGCACCGTATGAAATCATAGCTCCAATTGCAGGATGAGGGGTTTATTAATGATGAGAATTCGAGTTGGGACTTCCACAGGTTAAACCAAAGTGCCAATTGACCATTAAAAAAGAATTTCTCATGAATATTACAATTTGTGGTTGATGAATCCAAAACAAAGAATAAAAAATAAGAGTATCGCAAAGCATAGATTGACTATGGAACAAAATCTTTCCTCCAATTTTAGAGATCAACTTTATTTTATTTTATTTTATGGCTACTAGACTCTTTTTAATACCCTTCCCCTCTCAATGGGAATACACCTAATAATAATAAAGTAACAAAGATTTAAAGTCATGTATACGATGATTTGCTTTGCTTTACAAAAAGCTAGCTCGGAAAAATTGGAGAATAATAAAGTAGCAATTGCACCAGGGGTGCAAGGGAATGCCGGAAGGAGGAGATGTGAATAATTTTGTGGTAAATGTAAGGGTACATGATGAATGTGAACTTATGAGGGGTAAAACATGTCATTGATTGATTACATGGATTGTTAGATTTCAAACTATGAAAAATAAATATTTGTGCTACTTTGAAGGATATACATTGAGTTTATAGGCATTCATTGTAAGATTGTTTTTTTATATTATGTTTGATGTTTTTTGCTCAACTTCAAGGAAGAATCAAGTTAGGTAATTTCATCTCCATGACTTTAATTTTATAACTTTGTGGTTTCTCTCTTAAATCATTATGTATTAATAAAAATTTAAATGTTGTATAGAAAAAATACTTCCTATAAATAAATATCAACTTTTCAAACCAACAAATTTAATAATCATTTTGTTTAATCTAAACAAAGAGGGTATGTAATTTACTCAAATAACATGTACAAACACTATAATTAGTAGAATTATAAATAAAATATTAATGAAAAATTTAAAGTTAATTTGCATGAAATCTAATTTAAATTAGAAGCAAACTATTTGAAATTAAACAATAGGTTCGCTTGTGAATCGATTTATAATCCACCATGAATATCTTGTTTAGTGTGCATCATTGAATTGTATTGAAGATATGTAACGGTAGTAAGGTTGTACATGTCATTTAAACTCATAGTAGTAGCTAGTGTTACATTATGCTACAACTAGAAAGAGTAAGAGTGATATTATTCGATACAGAAGAAGACCCATTCGGAAAAAGAAGAAGGAACAAGTGATAACATAGTAGTTGAATCTTCATGCAAGGTGATCGATTGCAACTAGGGGGTACTCCTAGTCGTAAAGACAAGGGCTTTCCCGACAGCGATAGCACCATTTGACGTCCAAGGTTGGGATGCGACTAAGATAGTATGCTCGGAGATGCCTGTGTGCATCTCTTTCAAGTACATGAATGAGGAGATGCATGAATTTTT
The DNA here is from genome assembly GCA_034641835.2 of Pinus albicaulis. Classification (NCBI taxonomy): domain Eukaryota; kingdom Viridiplantae; phylum Streptophyta; class Pinopsida; order Pinales; family Pinaceae; genus Pinus; species Pinus albicaulis. The sequence goes on along the minus strand of CM076578.1, from coordinate 630,162,079 downwards.
TTATCCTTTGGAGTAGTTGCAATGTTGGGTGTAAACAGTATAGTGGTAGAGTAGGTGGAACTAAGAAGCATTGTTGTATATTGAGGAGTGCAGTTTCTTGTTTAGTGATTTCCTAGTAGAATTTGTTGAGTTGTGAAATATAGATACGATTCATATTTTCTGCAAGGAAAGGAAAAGCATGTAAGCTAACATGTAAAAAGTAAACACTAATAATTCAAAGCACAATAAGAAAGAAATAGTAGGAACCAATATGAAGTGAAATTACATTGGAAAGTGTAAATGTAAATAAAGCAAGAAAGTTGAAAGGTCTTATGATGAGAAAGAAGATGAAAGAAGTAAAAGTAGAATGCAATCAAAGGGAAGGTACCAATAGTAGGAGGTCTTCAAGGAGTTGAGTAATAGATTTGGAGGCAAGGCATTTCTCCTCTTGTTTCCTGTGCATGAAAAAATGGTTCTCTTGCATGCATGAATAGCATGAGAAGGAGAAGGTAGGGGAGATGCAAAGATCATTCAACGAGCGAACTCTTGAAATAACTGTGAAAGTGAGGCCTTGTCGGTCAATGTTGCTGATGTCAATTGTTTCCTTATCTAATGTCATGCCTTGCAATTTATGGATTGCTAAGGCCCATGCCATGCGAAGAGGCATTTGTGTTCATGAACCCCTTGTTATGGGGGGGATTGGCACAAATTTAGGATTTGAAGGATCCCATGGTGGACCCTTGTAGTGAAGAAAGTCAACTACAAAAAATGATGGTAGTTCTGGTGGTGCACAACCTGGTGCATATATGATTGTGCGGATAGTGCCGAGTGAACTGTTCACAAGGCCAGTGACAACCCACAAATTGCTTGTGAGAATAACACGTTGCTCAATGCAAAGGAGTATTTTCGAAGCTAATTGATCATCTTTTGGTTTGCTAGTTTCGTGTTGCCTCTTGTCGGCAGCATAGCAACGTGTAACTGGCTGGTTTAATAATTTTAACATTGATTTGTTGTGAAGGTGAATAGCCTCATTTGTTGCATAAAGATGCATTGAATTGGAGAATGACTAGACTTCGGCTTTAGGAAGATTTGTTTTTTAACGTGTCATAAGAATATTCCAATCAGTAATAGTGGGGGTTGCATTACGAATATTGGAGAGGAGTTCGCGAAAGGAAATTTTTGCAGGGCTTGTTCCTTGTTTCCGAAACACTGTTGAAAGCATAACCACAGTATTGAAGCTTTTCCATAGTGCAGTGCCACGAGAATTTCCTACATACATTGGTGTGTCTTTGACAGGTGGCAGTTGGCCAAGGTCACCCACAAGGATTATAGAACGTCCACCAAATGGGTTGTTTCTATTTGATGGGAATGCCTCGTGCAAGCGATCATCAATTTGAGAAAGCAATTTAGGACCAATGAAGCTCATTTCGTCAATTAGAATGTAATTGATATGTTGAAGTTGTTCTTGAAGGTTAAGGAGGGAGTGGCCCTCTAAAGGTTCCATAGAGGATATAGGGATGCGAAGAGCAGAGTGGATCGTCAAAGCATTAATGTGGAATGATGCAACACCGGTAGGAGCAAGTAGAAGGAGGGGGTATTTTCCAATGCTGGAGTTTTCAAGGAATGCATTTTTTAAGCACTCAATTAGGAACAACTTGTCGATACCAGAAGTAACTTGGATTATCATTGTTAGGTTTTTTTTGGCAAGGTTGTTGCGGAAGTGGGAGAAAATGATATTGAAAGCAATGGTTTGGCTTGGGGACAAGGAGGAAAGGGAATGTGTGCATGGAGTTGGGAGTTGGTGGGATATTGTGGAGGAGCGGTTGAAGTCGATGAAGTGGATGGCTGTTTCTTGTAAGTGTGGAGGGATTGTAGAGTGGCCCCAATTATGGTTTGTGTCTAACTCATGATGGCCAAGCATTTCAAGTTAATAGAGGAGGAGGTTGTTACATGGGTGCAATTGAGAGAGAAATTTCCATTCATGCATGTCAAGTGTGGGGGCATGGGGAGGGTCATCTAGAGATGAACAGTGAGAGTCAGAAAGGTCCGGGGTGGATGGTGTGCAGTGAACATGCCAAGGTTGATATGTGTGTCTATTTTGTTCCCAGTATGAAACAATCCCTGCGTCGGATATGCCAATATTGTTAGGGAGGCTACGGAAAGGGAAGTATAGAAGAAGTTCACTCCAACAGAAGTCTACATAGGATGGTGATTCTTTTAATGGAATGGAGGTGTAACGAGGAAGAACACGGACAACCATGGGAGCGAAGATTTGTTTCCATGGTGATGTTTTCCGATGGGAAGAGAAGGACCAGGAGCGTGCAACCTCAATAAGAGACAAACCTTCAAGTGTAGGTGGTCTTTGCATGTAGGAGGTGATGAAAGGTGTTGATGGAAGATTACCATTTATTTCATTGGATACACGTTGGAACACTTGTTTTTTTACATTGAGAGAGACAAAAGAGTGACTACACTTTGTTAGTGGGAGTTTTTGTAGCATGTGGCATGTTTCTTGTGCACCAATGTCTCGATCAGCAACCATTTGGGTGAGGACTTTGCAGATGACAGTGATAGTAGGAGCATCATGGGGGGAGAATTGTGAGAGGGGTGAGAGCATTTGGTAGCAGCTTTCAGACTTTTCCTTTGATTTTGATGCATACTTTGAAATGTAGTTCAACACAGCATGGCGTGAGAGAACTGGTTGAAAATCAATGTTGGCCCTCCATAGTGCAAGCAAGTGAGCATTGTGCACATTGAGTTTGTCATCATTTCTAGCAGGGGAGTATTTGTTTTTGCCAGTACGATCAGTGTGAAGATATGAGGTGTCATGAACCTCCCATGGGGCTCCATAGCGGAAAGTTGTAGCAATATTTATTTTGCGTAAACATGTAGAAGAGTGGCAATTTGTGTGTCTCTGAATGAAATTCAGGACTTTTTCATAGTCTTGTAACTAATTGGATGTAAGATTTCAAGTGTGCTAAGGAGGCATGGGTCTTGTAGAGATGAATGATTTATTCCAAGAGCTCGACTATGAATCGGGTGAGGGTTCATTGCAGTGCAATACTGATCGAAAAATTCTTTAGCAGCGTGGATAGCTGTGGGGTTGGTCCAATTGTGATTGTCCATAGCAGGTGCATTTGGAAGCCACAAAAAACCATGGATATGTGCAGAGTCACAAAGTTTCCATTCATACCTTATAAAGGAAGGGGACATAGTTAAAATTGGATGCATGGAAATGAAAGTAATGAAAGAGAAGACAAGGAAGGAATAGTATGCATACCTGCACCAGTAATCCTTTACAAGGAATCCTTTAAGTAGGACCTCTTCTAGGAATATTGTGAATCTACAATAGATATATTGAGATGCACGATGTGGGTTTCTAACAATTTTTTGGATTATCCATCGAGTGTGCTCATTTGAATTGGACGGAGGGTTGGAAGGCATCAAATTATGCAAGTCAGGCAATTTCGTATCAGCTGCAGTTAGTGTGAAGAATATGGTAGGGTTACCCATTTGAATGATCATGTCCATAAGCTCCCCTCTAGCCCTGGTCTAGAAGGAACGACTTCCATGCAAGGATGGCCTGAAGCACATAATTTGGTCTGGAATGGTGCTAGCGGGGGTTTGTTGGAGCTGGTGGAAAAGGTCAGTGACTGTTGCTGGAAGGGTGTCTGAAAGGTCCCTTTTAATGAAGACAAAGGCAGTTGCTTGGCTGCAATGGCACATGATAAGGTTGTACAAGTAATACTGAAAGTGAGGATGCTATGCAAAACGGTTGTAATTGTAGCACATTAGATGCAAAGCGTATTCTTTCATATCCAATTTTGCAATTCTTGGTTGGTTAATCATGGCAGATCCTGTGGGGAATAGGGTGGGGAAGGCCATGGAGAAAAGGTCCTCCATGTTTTATTCATTGATTGGGGAGAGGCCAATGATCGACCATTGAAGTGAATCGGTGGGTGTGGAATTGGAGGAATCTATGTAGGAAAGTATTTCATCAAGTTCAGAATGAGAGTTTGGTAGAGTTGAAACAAAGGAGGATGGGTGGAGGTCAGACGGGCATGGGTGGGGAAGTTCACAATTAGGAATTTCTGGAATGGCTTCATGGAGTGGGATGGAAGTTGTGTTGATATGGCGTAGCATGTTGGAAATGTTGGTAGGTGAAACAAGCAAAGCAGAGAGGGAAAGTTGGTTAATATGGACATCTTTTTAGTATGGGTCATTTTGTAGTTCGAATTGCAAAGCTGCATGGACATGTGATCTACTAACAAAAAATGCATAGTTTTTCTCGTCATAAATAGTTTTGTTTACAACAAGGATGTCTAGTTCTAACAACATGCGAGGAAGAGAGGTGACAATATTTGTGATATCTTGAGGAAAGCTAATAATATGGCCGGAATATTTCAATTGGCCACCACGTGCATGGGTGACTTGAAGAATAGGATTGACACGAGCAATGAGCATCTCTTCAACTTGAGTCAAGCAGAATAGGACATGCGGTTGGATACCTGGGTCCATGTTGTTTGAAGAGGAGAAATGATGGGTTGTTCGTTCGACAACACAACGAGTACAAGAAATGATTCCATGACTTGTTTTTTTTTTTCATGGATGGGTAAGCTTCATGACAAATTGAGCAAACTTGGATGGGACAAAGTGCATCGATTCTTTCACGAAAGTGATGATGTGCATGTTGGATAAGGATCGGGGGAAATTGTTGGGGAGGTGGAAAGGGAGGAAAATGGGGTGGCATATGTAAAGAGTAGGCAAGATTTGAAGGATTTGAAGAGTTTGGAAAGGGTCAATCAACAAGTCAAGATGGAAGGGGAACTTGGAAATTTTGGGTGGGATGTAGGGGAAGGACGATATTTTGTGAAGGAATGGGAGTTTGGGTTGTGTTCATTTGAGAGCGAAGGTTTGTTCGATGATTTGAATAGAGGAGGCAACGACATGCATTAATCATGTCTTTGTTAAGTGCGTAGTGTCGTCATCGTTCTTCCCTTCCCACAATGTTTTATGGTGGGGTTGGCATAGCTATTGTAAATAAGGAAAGGTATGTCAAATGAATGAAGTATATTGAAAATGATTATTAAAGAGAAAATGTATTGAGTATGGGTTGTGTAGAAATGTGTGTTGGATATTTGAAATGGGAAAATATTTGTTTTGAAATTATAGATTTTAACCCTGAACAAAAATTATCTACACACGAATTTTATAACAGAAAATAAACAATAGCGAAAGAATAAAACATAAAACAGATAAACACAGAGATTTTCCCCTGGATCCCAAATCGGGACAGCCAGCTTGATTTTTCATTATATTCCTTTTAGTGTTACAACACATATATATACATGCCGAAGCATACATAAACCCCAATCCATTAACCCTAGATTAGAACATAACCGTAGTTCCCTTCACCAGATCTACAAAAAATACCAGGGGTAGAAAATAATCGTACCCCAAAACCATGTGCAAAACCATGCACAAAACCATGGACGTGGACTACCCACCGGAAATTAAGGACCAAAAAAGTTTTGCCGGGGTGCTGCCCCGAACCCCGACAGGGGGGGCTACTGCCCCCCCTATGACCCCCCCATTGGGCCCAGCACAAAGGGGGGGCTAACGCCCTCACGCGTGCTTAGTCGTGGAAAGAATATAACACATACCCAACAATTTCCCACTTGTTGTTTTCTTTCCACAGGGGGCCACAGGAAAGCTTAGTCATTGGCCCAATTCTTCAACACCCATTGTTTCTCTACACCAAGAGAACTTCTGAATGCTCACAGACTTCGCCAATGCATCTGCAACATTCTTCAAAGTGTCCACCTTTACCAGCAACACCCTTTTAGCCTCAACCATATCTCTAACAAAGTGATATTGAACATCAATGTGCTTTGTCTTTGAATGATAAGTAGGGTTCTTAGCCAAGAAAATTGTGCTTTGGCTATCACAGTCTATCCTTATAGCTTGCTGTACCAACCCCATACTTGAACACAATCTCTGCAACCAAATTACTTCCTTGCTTGCATGAGTGGCGCATGCTTAGTCGTGGAAAGAATATAACACATACCCAACAAAAATCAACTACATGTTGCAGGTATTGGCGAAAGTAAAGCGAAGACATATTTTGTATTTTACAAAAAGAAAAAAAAATTAATGTATTATTTTTCATAGTAAGCATAGCATATTGATATGTACATTTAGGAAATGTGTGTGTTGCAAAGAAGATCAAACAATGAAGGAGGAAAGGAAAAACCATGTGACTAAATATTCATATATTAAAAAACATCCATTAAAGCATAGTGGAATGACATATATACAAAACATCATGAAGAAAGGAGTGGGCGCTCAAGCATTTAGGAGAACTACTAGAAAGTAGAAGGGGATGAAAATGTATCGTTACAATTACAAAAGATGTTTTAAATGCACGACTAACGTTGGCGGTAGATTGGGTTGGGGGGGGGGGGGAGGAGCATATTGCAGGACCTCTAGGAGGAGAGTTGATGCCTCACTGTAAGCAAGTTCTTCTATGTGCATAAGAGTTGGGCATAGTCGTTCAACACCGTTGAAGCTGTCCCTCTTTAAAGAGAGTGTGAAGAGGAAATGTCGTCCTTTGATTTTGCTATATATGTCCGAAACAGTTGCAGGATCAGTTGAGAGGAGGCAAAGGTCCTTTGCGGAGACGCCAAGAAGGGAATTTGCGGTTTTTTTGAAAGCGACAACATTTTCGAGGCTGCCAGTGTGGTCGTGCAAATGGAGTCGGAGAATGTAGCGATAGTCGCACTCATTGAACGAGCCTTCACATTTCGATCATCGGTAGGTGTTTTCATCTTGTCGTAAAGCCTTTCTCATGCATTTCATCCCATCAATGGTAAGGGGACATGCGGGGAAGTATAAATCATCCATGTTAATAGAGGTAGCAGTAGCACAGAGTTAAATCCATGGGATATTTTCAGCAAGTTGCATTAACCGAATGTCAACAATTATTTTTGAAATCAGAGGCCTCTTGGTTGTGCTTGTGTATCTGCGGCTGAGTGACGGCGAGGGCACTTTATTTCCTTCTCCGTCAAACCATTGTTTTAGCTCTTGTGTTTCAAGGATATCTAGATTTATAAGTAGAGAAGTGGTCGGGATTGTGCCGATCATTTGGCCATTGAACTCAACGATCCTTCCCCCTTTAATTGAAAGCACAGAAGTTTCATGAGCCATGCGCAGTTCGGAGAGTGCATGACCTTCAGCATGGCAGTGTTCGCCCCACAAGGTGACATCGATGCTGCTCCCGGACATATCACGAAGATATATAGTTTTTTTTTGGAGTATCAGAGCCATCGCATTTGCGACTGATAGAGGCAAGAGAGAGGGAAGCGACAATACCTATGACATCAACGATTCACATAGGAGGTGAAAGTTTGAGGGAACTTATTGGCATGAATTGATAGGCATGGGAAGGAATTTTAAGGTCATCAACGAAGATTTGTGACACTGTTGATGAAGAGAAGAGGAGGATTTCGAACGACCGTCTGAGATGGTTATATGAAGGGTTGGGGACCTTTATGGTGCCATTTGAAACAATGTAAATGTGGCCAATTTCAATGAGAGCATGTAGGGATTCTGCCAACTCATTGAAGGCAGAGACGTGGATTTGGTCACCATCGCAGTCGACAAGGTCAAACCCTAGCGATTTTCCAGTGCCACATGCATTGCTATATTCACGAAGGGGTGTCTTTGAAAGGACTCTACCCTGGATGGACCAAGATTTTCGAGTAGGGGAGAGTGCTTTAAAACGGAGAGCAGTTGTAGATGTTAGGGTGGAGTTTTGGGAGGAAAAGGAGTGAATGTCAAGGGAGGGTGGCGATGAGAAGGGAGAGGAAGAAGAGGAGGACGAGGTGGCTTGGATCATTTGTTCAGTGGAGAGATAATGGGGGTTGGGTCACCAACCAATGGTGCAACACACTGCTGTATGTCAAGATCGATGACACAAAGTGACCTGCAAGAACAAGATATTTATTAGCAAAGAGGGGAAGTAAAATGTTAGGAATGAGAATTGAGATAAAAAAGGGACATAAGAGGATAATTAGTAAAGGGGAGGAAGCGATGAGGTGGCATGTGTGTAGCTTACATGGAATGATGCGCATACGTGCACGAGCTTCTTTTGAGGCGAATTATCGAGCCTATTTGCAAGTCCTCATTTTGCGCAAACCCTATATGTGAAGAAGGGAGTAGAATGGTGTGCTTGTGAGCACCGTCAGACAAAAGTACGTGGTAGCGAGTCATCGTAACCCATGCGGAACTTATCTCTTCGAGTGCAACGACCTCCACGTTTGGTTGCAGGTCGACAACACCAGCGAGGAGCGACGAGAGCGCATTTCGAGTCAAGGATGTTTCCATGGCGATGAAGATGGCTTGGTAAAACAAGGTGCTGCTAGCGAATAGAAATACGAAGGTAAAGAAACTGAAGAATAAGATGTGTATATAAAGGAAGGAAAAGTTCTAAGTTGGCAATTTAAGAGAGCTGAAGGAAACAAACAAGAATTGATAAGAGATTCAGAGAAATTTTCTATTAATTCTTTTAAGTGCCCACCTTAAAGCATAAATCCATAGTGCTCTCAATGCCCCAACATAATGAAAAATCATATACAATGATAAATCCACAGTCTTCGTTCACAAATTTGATTTCTCTAAAAGGAAAAAAGTTTTCTAAAATACAAAAAATAGCCTACAAGTTTTCGATTCCTTGAACACTGGTCTTCTTTCCATTTCATATATATATAATATATATTTATAACACTTCAAAAATAGAATATAATTCCTAGTAAATGAAAATATTAATTTCACTTAACAAATAGATATCAATCACATGGCTTAAAGGTATTTTAATGGTGTTCACATCCCTTAAATATATTATCGAAAATATAATTTTTTTTTTTTAATAATCTAAATAATATTTCAAAATATAAACTTTTTAATAGAGAAAACAGTTATCTTGTATTTATTAAAATTATTACCCTTTTTAAATTCTTGCCTTATTTTGAAAACCTGCCGTATTTTCTAGTCTTTTCCTAATGCATAAATTTTGATATGCTTTCCAGCTTTGTATGATCATAAAGCTTTCCACTTCTATATGACCACAAATTCTTTGAATAACGCATCATAGTATCTTTCGATCTGTACATGTGAGTATTAAAAAATTTCGATGTGCATTGAGTCATTCATAATAAAAATTTTCGATGCGCATACAATCATTCAAATTAGGATAAACAATGCAAAGCATTTGTGGATTTTATATCGGGCATAGTATGATGATTTGAAATTTGTACAGAGGGTCATTCATATTAGGATAAAGCAGAACAAAGCATGTTATACCCTAATATACAAAAAAATATTCTTGTGCCAGTTTCATTTCCTAACATATTCGGGTACAAAACACAAGGCATTTTATACAGGAACATTTGTCACAACCGATAATCATATAATCCAGAGTAAAAAAGGAAAGAATATTAATTTAATAAAGAAAGAAACAGCAGAGCATGCAAAACTGAAATGGTCATATGGCATTAGGTTATTTAACAACATTACCCAGCAATTACTAGCGAGTTTACTCTAGATTATAGTAAACTTGACCCATGGTTTTGGGCTTTATTTTTTGCTCAAACTTATTGAACTTTTAAAATATAAAATATGGTCATAAAAATGATTTTACAACTCTTTTTATACTAAAATCTTATATATACTATTTTATTAATAATTAAAAATTATTTAAATAAAAATATATAAAATAAAAATATAATTATTTTCATTTTTAACTTAAAATATATAATGCAAATAACACCCATATCATCAAACACAACCCCTCATTCCCTTAATTATAAAACCATCCTTTCTATTTCGACCTAGACTGTATAAAAACTCTTCCATACTTAAAATAATTCTTTGAAACTTGGTAAAGTGTTCCCATGAAATACAAATAATAATTCTTTCAAACATGGTAAAATAACCTCTCCATACTTGAAATAATTCTTTGAAACTTAGTAAAGTGTTCACATGAAATAAAAATAATAATTCTTTCAAACATGGTAAAGTGTTCCCGTGCAATTATTTCTTCAAACACGTTTAGTTAGCTTTATAAAATTATTTTTCAAAGGCACAACCAACACGGCACATTTACTTTTCTAACGAAAACATAAGTTTAATGTATACTTTGCTTTATTTTCTAATAAAATAAAACATATATATAAATCGACCAACTTATAATGTTCATCTTTTGAATTATTACTAAACATGGGTTGACTTTAGAGGGATCGAACATGGTAAAGTGTTCCCGTGAAATTATTTCTTCAAACACGTTTTGTAACCTTTATAAAATTATTTTTCAAAGGCAAAACCAACACGGCACATTTACTTTTCTAACGAAAACATTAGTCTTTTTTTTTCTAATAAAATAAAACATATATATAAATCGACCAACTAATAATGTTCATCTTTTGAATTATTACTAAACATGGGTTGACTTTAGAGGGATCGTATATTGTGGATAGTTTCAAATTACTCCAATGACTTATATCCGAGGATTTATTTTTTAAGGATGGTGATTTCAATTTGAAATTTTATATTACCAAGGGTTAAGAATTTTACCAAAATATATTAATTATTATAATAAATTAAAAATTATATATTATATTTTAGTTAAAACTTTTAAAATAAATTTAAATATTAAAGTGAATTTTTATTTTCGGACTTATTCCTAGGATGACAATGGTGGCCATAAATGCTATGTAAGAGCCGAAGTCAACGTAGACCCAACTCATCAGCATCTTGTATTATCGTGAGAAATTGGCACCTAGTTTGCGATGCCACGTAGCAGTATGAATGCCATGCGGTGCTTGCATGGATGACATGGGTGCTGGCCACCCCATCATCTCGACTTCTCGCCAATACATGTTCTGCTGCATGAGGGTCAATGTCTCTTTCACGCTATCTCGCCACCTGCAATTCAATCCCTCGCTTGTCAGCCTCGGTGCGCTAACTGTGCTGTGCTCTAAGTTTGAACCCTCATTTCTTCTTGTTCCTCTGTGCTTTTCCCTGAATTTGATTGTAGGAGCAACAACAAAGGAACAGAGTGCGTAGGAGAATTGGAGCAGCCGCTGGAGATCAATGAAGAGGGTTTCCACTCCAGTTGCCCGGCGTGGAGGCACAGTGCAAACGAACTGTCAGTCGATGCCTTTTAGATATTGGATGTTCTAATAGGCTTGGAACCCAGAGATCACTCTGGGCTTGGAATCCTAATGTCATATGTTGTTTCAAGAATGTTTTCTATGCGTTGTGTATTTTGCTATACTGAATTTGCTGTGGAGATCCCACTAGCAGGTAAGGAGCTTTTCGATTCTAATTCCATGAATTTTTTTGTAATTCAGAGTCAAATAACGTTTTATTTTGTAATTTCTGTACTAATATAGAAATTTCCTTCCCTTAGTAAGGTAAAGAATCATGTAGTTTAGATCTGTTGTTTGTAAGAGTCTTATTGGTTTATGAGGCATCCAAGCAAATCTCAGGTAAGAAGGCACTAGATCATCCTTTTTTTTGTTGATAGCAGTTTGCAACTTTAGTACATAATAGAAAATAGACGAGAGATACGTATACACACATCATAATGATTAATTGGAACAGCTTGCCCTTGTAAAATTATAGCCATGTATAATCCCAGTTCAGATTTTACTCAATTCGTATTACAGTTGATTTTCTCCAGTTGCTGCACCTATTTTAAAGAATTTTCTATTGGGTACTTTAATAACATTTAAGCATATTAGGCTAGAAAAGACCTTTAGTTTATTTATCAAACTGTCATCCATTATCATGTTTCCCACAGTCCAAGTCTACCATCTTGTATCAGAGAGAACATCTCTAAAATATGGACCTTAACAACCATCTTCCTCTATATTGTGGTGCTGCAGTTGGCTACCTGTCACAGAACTCTTATAAAAATATTGAATGCTGGGGTTTTTATATTATTTGTCCAGATGTTTGAAATATTTCCGTTCACTATTTATCATCCCACACCGACATTCACATTGAAAGGTCTTACAGGGTTGGGTTGGTCTTGAAAGGTGGTAAGGTCTTAGGCGCTTGTATGCAAGTTTATTCTATAGTATATTCATATACATGCATCACAGAGAGCTATAGTGTGGACTATTCAGATGTTGCAATGGTAACAAAGGAATCCTTCTTTCTGAAGGACACCTTGGACATATGTATGATATATTAGTTCTTGAGTGGTTTTCAACATCCTGTTATGTTAACACAGGTTGTTTCTTTCCATTGACCATATTTATCAAGGGTGTACAAATAATTGGTTTTTCCCTACATAGGCATTTCAATCAAAGGGCCTTCACGTCTGCTATCACTTTTTGCTTCATAATGTATGCCCTTTTGTTTTTAGAACTTTGAAATTATTCATTTGATTTATGGGCTTGTAAGTCTTCTCCTGTCTCCTTTAAAGTTAGTACAAGTGTTCCATAAAGAATTGGGAAAGAAATAGAAAAATGCCACCTTAGCACCATGTGAGTCCAACTGCCAACAGGAAACAACCTTCCTGACAATGAGAGAAGCAAAGGAAGGAAATAATAGGGGCCGACATTCCAACAGAAGAGAGAGACAAAACAGAGCATTTACAGCATCTGCGTCTAGAGATCAAACACTACAAGGCAGAGGCAAACAGAACAGAGGATTCATGGCATCTCGCTGTAAAATCTCAAAACTGAAAAAAACAAGTGCCAAATCGCTAACAGCCTTTTTTGTACTGTAACATATATCACCTTTTATGAAAAAGCAATGGAATTTTTGTTCCCGAAAGGGTTTTTCTCCATTTTTAAAAACAATTGTCTATGTATGCTTGTTTACTGTGTTCATTTCTTTCCTTTTTTGTTGTTATTTTGGGTTTCCCTGTTAAGAAATGTTAGTGCAGATAAATGACAGCTGTGTTTAATTATGCTAAATAACCGCAAGAATAAAACCCACAAGACGAAGCTCCGAATCAGAGATTATACTTCTACTCCACATTAATTTTTTAATTTGGGTGTTACTGTACACTCGTTAGAAGCTCTGTTTTAATTCTCTCTGTTCTTCACTTAATTCAACTGTTACTCCTGCGTAATTTATTTAATGCAGACACTGAAGACATGGATAAAAAATAACATGGGTTCAATGGATACAAGAGTGAAATAGTAAGACTTTCAGCCAAGTGAAGAGTTCAATTCTGCAACTGAAACACTACTAGATAGCCTCCATAAATACAGATTAGTTTGTGTTAGAGAGAGGTTCGAAATTACATGAGAGAAAAAAACTGATTGGTAAGACCTAGCGCAGATACAAAAAGCAGACATATTCACTACAATGGGAGTTGGAAAGTGACAACAAAAGATGGAAGGGTACCCACCTGAAGAGAAATGCTAAGAGGACCCAGAAGTCGGGTTTGCATGTTTGGAGCAGAGCATTGCCACACTATGGGAGAGGATCACTCATTTTAATAAGACGTTGACAAATAAGAAAGAATTTTTGGCAAAGTTCCAGCATAAAAGAGAAGATTTGATCATGGAGAAAGAAAAGGTGAACAACCTGAAAGTTTTGTTCATGATAGTTTTTCTATATGTTTTCTCACTCCATTCAATGTCACAGTGAATATTGATGAACTTGCTTATGAAATATATCCACTACAGTAGGAGATATCCACTACAGCGGGAGTTGGAAAGTGACAACAAAAGATTGAAGGGTACCCACCTGAAGAGCAATGCTAAGAGGACCCAGAAGTCGGGTTTGCATGATTGGAGCAGAACCTACTGCTATAATTTACATATATTGGAAGCAGTAAGTAGGATAACTAAGAATCTGCTCATACTTTATTCAAATTTTGAAGCAAATACATCTAAATGGTAAATTTGTAATCTATTGTAGGTAACAGAAGCTTAGAAGCAATTTCTAAATCGGAAGTTTTACAAGGAATTCTTAAGAAAATACAACTAAATGGTAAATTTGTAATGTATTGCAGGTAACAGAAGCTTACCAGCAATTTCAAAATCGGAAGTTCTTCAAGCTGGAAGTCAGTCTGCAAGTTGTTCAGGCTGGAAGCTGGAACTGGGCTGCAAGCTGGAAGTCAGCACTACTCCATTTAACAGCATCGAAGTCCATTTAACCACATCGAAGTTCGCTGGAAGCTGGAAGTCGGCAGTATTGCAGTCTTCTATGCATTAAATGGTTGTGTTATGTCTTCTATGTATTAAATGGTTGGGTGGCTGGAGTTGATAAACCATCATACCAGGAATTAATATAGGATGCAAAGAAAAGACAAAAAGAATTGCAGGCAGCGGAGGCACGGTCAATTCTTATCCACCAGCGAAGTAATATGTCAACCACATTGAATTGTAAATATATTTTAAATCTATCAGGTAGTTGTATATAATTATAATAGGTACTTATGCACTCAAGTGTAGTGTCGTGTAAATTTCAATCTCTGAAATGTAAATTTCAGTCACTGAACAATTTGAAATGTAATAGATTTCAGAGATTGAACAATTTCAAAAGCATTTTTCAGTGTAGTGTCGTGTAAATTTCAATCTCTGAAATGTAAATTTCAGTGACCGAACAATTTGAAACGTAATAAATTTCAGAGATTGAACAATTTAAAAAGTATTTTTCAAATCAACAGCTGGTAAGATGGGTAAATAGAACAATTTCATTGGTTGGAGGAGGTGCTACATGTCCACATTTGACTGGTTGGAAGGGCGATAAGAAAAAATTTTCATTGGCTGGGGTGGAAAGTGTTTGCTCACCCCAAGCCAGTAAAGAAAATGCCTCCGACGTAATTAATTATTGTTTATCTATCCAATAATTTGAGATTTTACTACTCAATTTTTATTCAATACAATAAAAAATATTTATTTTTTTAATGACTTCAACTACATGTAATAATCTTAACTCAATACCATAAATCACCAATATCACGTGCTCATAAACACAACTATTGACCATAATGTTAATACAACCTCAATTCCACGACTCGGTCAAGTTTATTTAAAATCCCCTTTTAAGCTTAACTTGTGTTTTCTTGACCAAATCTAGCTAAAGTGGCCAGCAAGTCGCCAAGCCACTAATATAGCTCACCTAGAGGCCCTAACCTCTCGGTGGCCATTGAATTTTCATCTTTCCTAGAAAAAAATGTATAACCAACTACCAAAAACTCGACAAAGAAATTTTGTTGCAGATACCGGCAGCAAACAAGATAAGAGATATTGCGGATCCCTTTAAAATGGTGGCTTTGATATATCAATGGAAGGTTTAACAGTGAACAACTAAAACGCAATAACAATAGGCAGCTATAGCTGCTGAGAAAAAACATACATCATTTTATAAAAGAAATAAACTTCAAAGCAATGAAACATGCAAGCAGCTACAACTGCATTACCACTTGAACTCTGTATCCCGACTTACATCTCTTCTCAATTTATACAAAATTAAGTTGGTTAATTTACCTGTGAATATGCTAAGGCTGTTGGGCCCCCTTCAAATCTGAGTAGGTCATGGGAGTGACGGTGGGGCGGTGTGCAGTGAGGGCGAGCCTTATTTCCACTGCTATTGACCCTTTAATGCCCCTTAAGAGTACCATCGGTTTCTGCATGGTCAGTCTGAAGTACACTTTACATCTGCGGATCATCATGCATGGACATGGGCATGGGGCAAGCTCCCCATCAGCCTGCTCCGGCGACCCCTCCCTTCTCCGGCTCGACGGTGGACCCCTTTGCTCTCCTGATCCAATGATGGGATATACAAATACAAGATATATCGTGTACGCATTCAGTTCCAATACTCATTTGAATTTCAAATTTGAAACCCCGCCATTAAAATTTTAATTTCTATAACCATGACCGCCTGGACGGTGCAAGTAAACGCTGCCAGTCTGGCTCTTTAGAGGGTGCAACGAAATGTGGTCTAGTGATGGTAGTCATGGCAGAGGCGAAGGCAATTCCAAGTTCTCAAGTCGTCAGTGTGGTGGCAACACTGCTTTTGAGATGCAACAAACTTCTCAGGAATTGCGCTCACTGCTTTTGAGATGCAGTTGCGCTCACGGCTAGTGTGTGGGATTATAGCATTTTGTGGTGAATTGACCATACTTACAGGTAAGCGTTATAGGCAAGTAATGGAGAAAACTTATTTTTATTTACCTCTACCGTCGAAGTGTTTAAGGCCTCGCTTGCACCTTGTGTCGCAGGTTTGTTATTTATTCATTCGTTGAGTTTTAAAAAATTCGCTATAATTTAGAGTGCAATCATTTTAGATAAATCAATGTCGGTGAATGAGTTTTAAAAAATTCTCTATAATTTAGAGGGCAATCCTTCTATATAAATCAATGTCCGTGAATGTAGCGGTGAGCACGCGATGGATGGAAATTTCTCTGGCGAGGATCAGTTTATGTTCACAGACTTGGTTGAAGTCTCTGAGAAGAAAGCAATTGGACACAATTGCTGAGGAACACACACCAACAAGAAGCCGCTGGTCGACTTTCAGTCTAGTTTTAATAATATCAGTAACCTTCAGGTCGGTTGTAAAAATGGAACTATTACTCAAAGAGAGCTTTAAATTTTCATTGAATTCTGTTTTTCTGATTTTAGCTTTGTAAATAACTCGAATAACTAGAATCAAAGCAGATTTGCACAAAATATGTGGCCACTACCAAACAATTTGTGTATATATTCGCAATTGTACAATGTATAATGTATTTAATTTTTGAGTTAAAGTTAAAATTTCCAAACACTGATTTTGTGTTGAAAAAAATTTGGCCATGTTCACGAATTGATGAGCTAAGGACTTATTTAGTCCAAACACTTCCAACATGGGTCAACAAGTTTATGGTTGAGTTCTTTTTTCTAAATATTATTTATTTCCAATGTTATGTTTTAAGTTTAGACTTTAATTATTTTAAAAAGTGATGTTTTAAGTTTCAAATTTATGGTTATTTAATCACTTTTAAGTTTCAAATTTATGATTATTTATTATTATAGATGGTTTTTAATAGAAATTTTGGATAAATATTTATAATTTTTGAACTAATGATATTTTGATAGATTTGATTTGATTTATCCAAGTTTAACAAAAATAAAAAAATTATTTGAATTTCATTAAAAATTTATTTCTATATTTCATAATAAAATCAATATAATAATTTCAATGAGTTAGAAAATTAAAGTTTTAGAAATTAAAATGAAATTTAAAACTGTAAACGTATATTCTAACAAAACCTATTAAAATAGTTTACTATATTAAAAACTATTAGCATATTCATGAAATTTTAAAATATTATAATAAACAAAAACTATTAGCATATTCATGAAATTTTAAAATATTATAATAAACAAAAACTATTAGCATATTCATGAAACTTTAAAATATTATAATAAAGAAAAATTTAAAACATTGTGACAAAGTTTAGAATTTGGTGAATTTTTAGGTTAAAAGTAAACCAATTTTAAAATAATCAATAAGATTGAATATTATGATATCATCTTAGTAAAGGAAACTAAGAAAACCCACATAAAGGGATTACTTGAAAATTCCAAATATCATTAAAAATTCACTTTTCTCTTTTTTTAACTATTATTTATTATTTATTTTAAAAAACTAATTTCAGATGTAAAAGGATCTCCTTATTACATAATTTATTAGTGAAAAAAAATGGTTAATGTTTTCCTAAAACTTTTTAATTCCCATGTTTAGAACTCTATATTCATTATGTTATAAATTTGAAATAATACACCAATACTTGACATACTAATTCCGATGTTCATTGATTTTACTTATTTACCAAAAAAAAAAGCATCAAGTTCATACTTTTTATTCTCTACATAAATTTAAATTTTTTATGTGGTATAAGCAACATTTAGGTACTAAAATGATGCACAAACACAACCATATAGCCTATACTTTAAAAAATAAAAATCATAGTTGATAATAGCTATCACAAATTTCAATAGATAGAAATGATTTAAAGGTTGCACAATTTTGTACATTTTAGTGATTTATTCTATATATAGGTTCATAAGAATTAAAAATCTGTATGCAATTCAAGGGATGTTTCTTTCTTCATATTTCCATTGCATCTAAAATGTTAAAAAAGACAATCATAAAATTGCACTTACCCACTTCTTAAGAAGAGTAATGTGTTTTGGAGAATTTGTTGCTTTATATCACATGCTTAGGAATAATTTTACATTCTTTGTTAATGATTACTATTACCATATTCATGCCTGCAAATATTTGGCTGTCAACATGACAATACCAAAATAATAGTTGAAATGGAAAATGATTTATTTGGAAAATAAGAGGTAATGGTTGGAGGGGTATTACCAATTGGTATAATAATACAAGCACATATTCCAATGTATGAATGTGTTAGTTCCCAAATCCACCTTAGGCTGAAATAAGGCAGAAGAAGGACAACACCAAACCACGCTCAGCCTCGTAGCTAGCCCTACGAGGACAGAAGAGGGCTCTCTCCGGGTCAATCTCAATGAAAATATTCAAAGGGGGTTGAGATGACTAAAAAAACAATTGATCTTTGGCTAGATAAACAAATAGGAGGGTTTGATTTTGATTTTTAGGGGTTTTGTTGAAAAAAAGGGAAAAACAATTTTGGGCTTGGGGATGAGGCCAGATCTTGCAGAGTTCAAGTTGGGGTAGGGTAGGCAATGGATTTGATGTCTAAGATCGAATGAATGGATAGAAAAGACTGCTGAGTAGATGAAGAGGGCAAGAGAGTGCAAGGATCCTCTTCAAAGTGACGAAAACATATAAAATTAAACAAAAGTCTAAGGCAGAGCACCAGCAAATCAATGAATTCTACCTCGAATACTCATTTGTTTAATTCAGAAGAATAAATAAGGATGGAATACATATAACATTAATGAAACTTACAATAACATGAGAAAAAACATCATCAAAACTCAGAAGCCACAAAGATCCCAACAAGTGCTGCAAAACTCTGGTCTTTCCTTTGCCAAAACTGAAATATGGATGTACAATGGAGTGCCAAACTTTTCCCAAGAGTCCAACCCTGAAAATGTTTCAGAAAATACAATAAATATATAAGTCTAACCCCTTCCCATGCCTCTAGGGGTCGAGCTCATGCTTCTAGGAGCAGTTTGAACCAATTCTAAACAAGGAGCTAAAATCTAGGTAGCCAAACAACTTGCCTCTATAAGCTAGGAAACTGATCCATTCACTTGATTTTCACTTTTCGGTGAATGAATCATCTAGAACAAGTAAATACATGCAAAAATTACATCATATTTACCAAATTACATCAAGATAGATCAATCCTCTCATGAAAAAGTAAAACTAGTCAAAACTGGCCAAATTCCTGAGCTTGAAGGTGAAAAATAGGCTGAATTCCTCTATGCGCCATGCTCCAAAGCTCTATGCGCTACGCTACTTTGGACCTGATATTGGAGCACTTCCTAAAGTCCAAATTGAGCTCATGATAGCTCGTTGGAAATCCCTGGATGTCTGTTATCAAACCCAAGTGGAATTTTTCAATTTGGAGCTCATTTTCCCCTCCAAAACTTCATTTTACCAAGACTACTTCCTACTAGTGCAAAAGGTGGCAGAAAGGTGATTTTCATGGTGTTTTTGGCCCTTTAGGCAGCCCAGAATGTGATGAAATGCTTCGGCCATTCCTGAAAATACATAATATATCATGACAAATCCAAAAATGCAAAGTTTTCCTCTAGAAGATGTCCCAATCATAAGCGCGCGTCGGGCGGAAAAACCTGTTTTGCAACCAAAATTTTTAGAATGACAAAATATTCTCCAAATTTGCTGAAATTTGGAGTGAAGGTCTCCCATCATGTCTCATGCTCAGCCAAGGAAGCTTTGGCCAAGATTCGGAGTGGATCCAGCCTTTTCCGACATTTCAGTGCCTTGCTCAACCTTGCCTTCAGGATCTTCATTTTTGCTTTGCAAACGTGTGTGCGGGCTCAATAGTGATTCTTCATATGTCTGAGCATGTCTTTGTTTCTACTGGCATTCGCCAATAGCTTCTCCAAATGAATGTTAACATGCGTGAGGCAGGTCTCTTGCTCAACCGGTGTCATATCACCTGGCCTCTTCCGGGCCAATGCACGGTCTTCCCCGATTTGCCGCAACTCTACAAGTGTATGCTGATCCTCCAGTTGTTTATTGCGCTACTCCAAATAATGTATGACCCACTGAGATCTCTGCAACTTCACGGTCAAAGTATCAATCTCCGCCTTTTGTTCCTGGATGATCTCTTTGAGCTTTGAGCTAGGAGAGCTTGCATCAACATCGATGAGTATAAAATCAGTGTCTTGGTCTCCTGAAGGGCCCTCATCGTGCATAGGCCTCTTTCCTCTGTCCTAAACCTATACCTGTGCTGATGTCGAAGGCGAGACCCCTTCCACATCGAGTGGAGATAGTACTCGCGCTGCTGATGAAGTCAACGAGACCCCTTCCACCCCGGGTGGAGATAGTACTCATCGAGATGCTGCAAATAAGGCTCGATGGCCTCTCTGATATGTCACATACGCCGGAGCACTGATAGGCTCAAACTAAGGAACATCAAATTGGTGTGAAGGCTCTCCCTCATCATGAACAACCTCAGGAGGCTGTGGCGCTGCAAAGAAATCATGAGAAACGAACTCATCCCATGTGATGCCCTGCTATGCGAGTTGATGTACCACCATGATTTTGATGAGCGCATAATGGTAAATGTTGTTATGCTGCTGCACTGGGGTCTTCTTCTGTACAAGGAATGGCATCCGCTCTATGTTACGGTACATGAAGTATGGAATGCTCATCAACCGCACTCTCGTGAAATGCATCAACAGCCGGATGTGATACGCATACAAGCTTGAAAAGTGCCCTTCACAACTGAAGTACCTAATGATAAGTTTCATCAATGGTGCATACTCATCTTTCAGAAACCAGAAAGGAAATACCCTGCTCAGCTGCCTCAGATATCCGGGTTTGATGTAAGGCTCATAATATGCCCTATCCAACTACTGCCGCTTATTCCACTCTTCCCCGATGTTTGGTATCCCGGTCGCCTCAGAAAGAGTCTCTGGTGACAGAGTGAAATTCACTCCAGCAAGGCTTACACGACCATTATGCAAATGAAGGACAAATAGGCGAGCTAACTCATGATGATGCTGAGTTCGGGCAATCATCTCACAATACTGGAAACATGACTGACGCTGAAAACAATCCATTGCAAGCAGGCAAGCCTGCAATTGTGTCAAAGAATTGGGTTCTTCCCTGACATGCCTGCCACTTTTGTGAGATCTCCTTGGCACATTAAGTTCTACTGTAGAGTAACTATCCTTCTCGTACCCCTGCTCATATGGTGAATCTGTCTTTGACATGATGCTGAAATGTGTTTGTCAACTGTATGCTTGGTTGTTTAGAAAATGAGAAAATTGGTGTATTTGTTTCAATGCTCAAATGTGTCACATAAAATGGAGAGGCTGCAAGGAAGTGTCAAAGTGAACACAATGAACTGTCAAGTGACTTTGGAAAGGACAAACATTTACTCACTGCTTTGGAAAATGTTGAGATTACACACCTTTACAAATGGTATGGGAATGGGTGATAGTGATGGGACTTGTAATGTGATAGAAACAAGAGTTATTCAAATGGAAAAAGTACAGTCAAAGACATGAAAACAACCATTGAAACTTGTGGAAATTTAAATTTTAATCAATGAAGGGAAGGAGGTAACAAGTGATAGGGTTCGGGATTTCATATGGGGATTAAAGGGTATAGGGATATGGGATAGAGGAATAACAATGGGACTGTGCTATAACAACAATGATAATAGCAGTGAGACAATGATATGATAATAATAGTGACAGGAGTGATGGAATAGGAGAGAGACTGTGAGACTGTGGTGTATAATGTGACAAAACTAGCAGTGACACCAATGACAGTAAATGGTAAGAGCATACATATTAATGAAATGAGAATTGAAGCATCAAATTTCACGTTTTGAAACACCTCCCTTTAACCCTTGGAGCGAATTTGGATGTGGATATAAGGTCAAACCTTTCACCATTCAAACACTAATCACTTTTCTCCTAAACCACAGCACCATAGCTTAAAATCGTTGAACAAACTTGGAAAAACTTACTTGGAGTGGAAAAAATTGTTTGATTTTGAAAAATTGCAGAGTTTGGACGGATTTCGGGCTTGATGGATCAATGCGCCACGCGCACACCCAGTGCGTCGCGCTGGTTTGGTGCGACGGGTCTGTACAAAAATACACTGCCAACTTTCGCCCAGTGCACCGCGCGCAATGATAACACACAGTCACGACCCTTTTAAAATGCCAGTTTGCTCTTCAACATCAAATTTTGACTTTTCTATGAAGATTTATGAATGTTTCTTGATGAAAATGGTTTATAGGACTTTGAGAAATATCTTGCAAGTGATGGCTTTCATTTTTTCTTCCTCCAAAAACCCACTTTGTAATGTTTTTCTATTTTGGCACTTTGTCATTTAATGAAACCTCCGTCTTCTGCTTTTTCACTGAATTTTTGAGTTTGGACTGATGAAATTATTTGATTTTTTGCAGGGATATTGGCGTTGATATTTGGCAAAGGAAAACCAGAGCTTGCTTTGAAATATTCAAAACGGAAAATACATGATTATTACAAAATATGAATTTGACAATTTCTTATTCAAAACAGAGTTTTGAACAAGAAATGTCTTCGAATATGTTTGATGATGAAATTTGGACTGAGAACTTCTTTAAAAACCATCCTCATGGCCTGCGGGCATTTATTAAACATGTCAAAATATTGACCCGTAGACTCAAAAAATACAAGACTCTTTTTGACCAAAAAAATCATTTATGACTATGAATGACATGAACTGAACTCTGATGGATTTTGAGGAGTGTTAACCAACCCAGCAGGTACAAGCATGAGGGAAAACAAGAGAACCAAACCCTTCCGTCAGTCAGTGGCATGCCCCTAATGGAATTCAGATGAATGAACGGAATGAGACACCTAAACAATGAAATGCAAATAGAGAAATGATCTCTGACAGAGGGCTGCAAAGTCCGACTCTAACAGAATGCATGATAAAATTAAAGAAGTCCCAATATCATTCAAAATAATACATAAAATTCATCTTGATATATACCTTGGAAGAATTGGATACTTTATCTCAAGAAAACAATGTGACTAAGACTCTAGTAATGGTAGCGCCCCACAAGATATCATATGTATCATAATGAAAATAGGGCCTTACTTTTATAAAGTCATATTTAGCTGCTAAAACTAATATACACATGGATAAAATTAAGAAGCCTCCTACACCAAAATCTCCACCCATCTTGAGCTAGTCACTTTCATGGAGGACCTTAAAATAACTAGAATGTTCTTGATGGACTATTCTCAAGTTTTAGCTCCAATCAATGAATTTTTTGTGTCCACAATAACTTCCTTATGTTTTGACAAAAAAATGGGCTCCTTTCTTGATTTTTTACTAGTATGGATATGTTTATTTTTTATATACATTGACTAAATGATTCCTCATTACAAAATCCTTGACAACAACACAACATCATGGAGAACATTCTTGTGGATTACGGAATGTATGGTAGTAAGGGAGCATGAACCAGAGATTATGGCATAATGTATGCAAGTACAGAACAGAAAGAATTGATTGGATATACAGATAGTGATTTTGCAAGAATTTTGGATGATCGGAAGAGCACATTCGGTTATGTGTTCCATCTCGGTTCAAGTGTGATAGCATGGGCATCTAAAAAGAAACCTATTGTGACATTATCATCAGCAGAAGCAGAATATGTAGCAGCATGTCAAGTAGTATGGTTAAGAAGAGTATTGGATGGACTCAAGCAAAAACAGCAAGGATCAACAGTGATATACTGTGACAACACATCAGCAATTGCACTATCCAAGAATAGTGTGTTTCATCAAAAGAGCAAGCATATTGATACTAGATATCATTTTATTCGAGAACTAGTGAACAATGGAGAAGTTCACTTGAAGTCTTGTAGAACGAGTGATCAATTGGCTGATATCTTTACAAAGCCATTAGCAGTAGATTTGTTTGAGTTTCACAAAAGAAACTTGGGTGTTGTAAGCCTAGCTGAGACATAGACCAGCAGGCATGTTTGAGTTTTCATGAGTTATGTTTTAGTTTAGTGGTCGTAATTAAGGGGGAGTGTTAAAATATATAATTACTTCCTCATGCAGAAGTTAGACAAATAGTTAGGTGAATTAGTTGAGTTGAGTTACAGTTAGATTTGATGAGTGAGTTAAGCAAGTTGATCAAGTTCAGTTATGTGTGAGAGAGTGTGCATGTCAATTAGATTAAATACCCTTCATGGGTTCATTGTTTTAAGAGAGTTTTATGATTCATAATTTTATGATTAATTGAAGAGTCGCAGCTCATTGTTCGTGTGTGAAATATTTGCTTTATTTGTGTGATTGAATCCTCTGCCTTACCAACAGCTCGCACCTTGTGTTGCAGGTTTGTTATTTATTCATTCGTTGAGTTTTAAAAAATTTGCTATAATTTAGAGTGCAATCCCTTTAGATAAATCAATGTGGGTGAATGAGTTTTAAAAAATCCCATTTACGGAATTTTTTAAATGTGCTTTTGGTTCGTTTTGGTTTGTGGTATAGAGATGTGTAATGTTCCTTTCTATTTTTAGATAAGGCTTGGCTTCCATCACTCAGAAAAATAAAAAATAGAGTTGTTGGATGATAAAAATAGAGGGTGTAACAAAGCTTTTATTGTTATTTGAAGTCCCAGATTGATTTGATTTGATTTTAGGCTCTTGGAACGTCCTGATTTATAGTTTTTATACTATCAAAAAATGACTTAAAAATAACTCTTAGTGAAAAGATATGTGAGTTTATATATATATAATGTCTCACTCAAAAGATATGGAAGTTGTCTATCGAGCATATGGAATAGTTTGGATGGCATTTTTTTGCTATCTGGTAAAATAAAATTAAAAAAATCAGGTAGTTGGAGTGTTTGGAATCCATTTTTGATAGTGGAAATGGATTCAACACTATCAAAAACTCTTAGGGCACTCAAAATACTAAAGTTTAACAACTATAAACAAGATTCTGATAAAATCTTTGTCGGATTTTGGGTCATTCTGTTGCTTTTTTAAACTACGCTAAAAATATGTGTTATATTTTTTCCAGTGATATATATATATATATATATATATATATATATATATTTAGAGAGATTATATATATATTGTGGTTATTTTATAATATATTTTTTTCAAATTCAACTTAAATTATTCCTATATTTTTATATGGTTTTTTCTAGGATATTGCAAAAATCAATTGGCTTTTGATAAGACAATAGTAAGATAATAACTTTGTCTCATGGACATTACTTAAAATGTAGTATAGTGTGGTACTGAATTAAATTTAAGAAAAAGTTTTTTTTGAAGCAATTGGGTATTCCTATAGTATAATTAATTGGGTAAGAGAATTTAATATCTTAATTTTTAAATAATATATATGGAAAATAATGATTTATTTAATTTTGAAACAATTAAATTAAATTTATTTATTTATTTTGTTAATAATAATAATAATTTTTTTTTAATTATTTTATTTTTGAAAATAAATATTATAAATATAATGAAAAAAAAGAATAGCAATTACCATTGAGTTGAATGTTCAAAAAGTAAAATATTACTTTGTAAGAAAAAACATTCTAAGATTATTAGAGTTTCTTCTCTTTCTCTTACACATATATTAGTGTAACATCTCTGTAAACAGTTGGAATTTACATTTTTTACGGAAATATTCTTATTTAATTATCATGTTTAATATTTAACTAAAACAGTTGTAATCAAGAATTCGTTAGGGTTTTGGTTTAGTTACAAACTACCTTATGATATCTCTCTAGAAAAAGGTTACACATATTCCATTACACATCAATACTATTGTTCTTTGCATTCACTGGGTGGAAAGGAGAGTGTGCAAATGGAAGGGAGACCAGCGGGTTGAAACGGAAAGGACCAGAGTGTGCTTTCCAGAAAAAGACTAGTGTGCATTCCAGAAAAAGACTATGTGTCAACTAGAGTGTGCATTCCAGAAAAATACTATGCGTTGATCCTCTCCATGTGCGGATTCCACATTTTTCCGCCATCAACAGTAAACCATCTTTCAGTCCATGGTAATATAACTCGATAATTGACAGAGTAATGTGTTTGTTGATACAACTATGATATAGTTGTGGGAGTTTCTATGCAGTATTATGTCATAATAAGTTCTTATTAAGAGCGTTAGTCAGAGGTATGCAGTATTATGGCATAATAAGAAGCTCTTATTAAGAGGGCTAGTCAGAGGTAAGCATGTCCATTACCTTAAAAAATTATGGATTTGCATGGTTATTAATGAATCTTTCATTAGTTTATTGAAATATGACTGAAACAAATTCACCATTGATTATTTAATTATTTATTCGCATATCCAGATGAAATAAATATATGAGAAAATATTTCATGGGAAGGTATGATAAGTTGGGATTTCCCTTTTTAAGGCGAAATGTGTCTGTGTGGTTAAACATAATATCTTATGGAATTACCTTCTAAAAATTATACACATAAATAACATAAGTTATAGGATTTTGAAACATAAGTCCATTGTGTTAATTCCTTTGCAAGACTTTGCAAAAGTTACATGTTCTCGTGGGTAAAAGAACAAGTAATTTTTGTGTTGTATATTGGGTATTTTGATTTAATTGCATGGTTTACTATATAAAAGGTTAACTTTCTCATTATTCTAAAAAGACGTTCCACTTTCTTGAAAAGGGTAACCTCTTGAAAAGATTGCATGACTAGTTATTGACTCAGGTGTATAAAAGGTTAAGTTAACCTTGTTATGGTTTCCTAGCTTTGTGCATAAAATATGGTTATCTATCATAATTTCGTGAAAGGGAAGCATGAGAAACTACATAAAGAAACTAAGTTATATTAACTTTCTTTTGAGAAATAATTATGTATATATTTACATAAAAAGAATAGTTAATGATGTGTAATTCCAAGAAGGGAATTTGTCTTATGTACATTAAAGAAGAGCTATTATGATAAGCTCTTGCATGCACAAATAATAGCCATTTTGTTATAGAGATATGTTCTTTGCATGGATAGAAGAAATAGTGAGTTATAATGTTTCTTTGGAACAATTATATGTGAGTACTTAGGTTGCTCCTTCATCACAATGTTGACTTATCACAGCTTGAGAGGCTTAGTAACATTGACAGTTTGCAGTGGAGGTCCAACAACTGCGCGCTCCCTTGGGCATGGGAGCTTGATTCGATCCCTCAGGCATGGGAGTTCACTAGTCTAAAGGTGGAATTCATGGTTGGTGTTAATATCAGTTCAAGGGTGTGCCCCTGAGAGTTAAGAAAACCCTTCTGCTAGTTAGTGGGCTCTCCACACCTTCATCAACTCCATCGATGCTAAGAATTCTTTCAATCTTATGTGTCTCTTGCTCGGTGTTATGAATGTTGTCTCGCTTGTCTCATTAAAATCGAAAACATGGGGAATTATCTTGTCTTTTCTTGGCTCAGTTTCCTCCTATGTAGTAAGATGTTGGGAATATTTCCCCTCCAGGTTGTCAATGGATTTTCGTAAATCTCAAGAAGTCAAGATGGAATTTTTTCTAGTGGGTGTTGAATTTCTCATCTTCCAATTTCAAGCTTCTTCACCACCCTGTGCGCATCCTGCAACCTTTTCCATGGAAATAGGTGTTACTGTGTTGAGGGCACCATCACTGGTGTAGCTTCATGCATCCCAAGTCTTGCACAATTTTCATACGCACAATTTCCCTTGCATAAATACTAACTTCTTTGGTACCCTTAGTTCTATTCTGCTTTTTTTTCTTAGTTGAACAACTCCCTCCTTTTCTTCCATCTTGTCTCTTTCCATGTTCTGATAAATTTTGGGAAATCTTGATAGGGCAAGAAAATCAATGCCATGTTCCCACCCTCCTCCCCAACAGAGAGACAGAGGGAGCATTTAGTAAAAGGTTTTGGTCAATGTTTATAAACAAGAACCTGTCTTAGCATGTTAGGTTGTATGTTTGTCTGGCATTGTTTTATAACTTCATTTACACAATAAACTCTAACAGATTAGTGTATATCATATCCCAATCATTTCTAAATGAAATCTAAGTGGAAAGATTGTCATATCCTGCATCTCGGCTTAGAACCTGCAAAATGTCATGTTCCAGAACTGACAGTTCTTTCTTTCTTCCACAAATATGCCTCATAGAACCACGAATTTTGACACTCTTGCTGCCTCTATCACATGGCTTAGTTTCGAGTTTAAATTTAGCAACCATGAAATTTGGATAAAATTTGAATTGTTTGATGAAATTTGGATAAATTTTTTCATTACCTTTTTCTATATATAAATTTCAAAATATTGAATATCTATCTATCTGTCTGTATATACACACCAAATCTCAAATAAATAAAAAAGGAATTTCGTTGGGTTCATTGAATTTCAAAGGCAAACCTCAAGGCTAATTTGAGAAAACCCTTACTTTAAAGGCAAACCTCATTACCTTACTTTTGATTTTATTAAATATTTTCTTGCACAAACCTATCAGAAACTTCACAAAGGCCATAATGAGCAAATGTAGAAAACCACAAAGACAACAAATATTAGCAGCCAATGTTGTGTTAGTATCTTCGGCCTCCTCACCACACACCTGACACTAGTTTTCCTTCGTAAGAAAATATTACTTACAAGGCTAATGCCACACACTTGGTTTACAAAATAAAAAATCAAATTCAGCAGTGCATCTCCTCTTCACATCCTTGCTTCGCTCCATCCACACCCATTGATTACAGAGCCATGAGATTCACACACAATAACTATTTCTTTCACTCACGAAATTTATTAAAATAAAATCCATTATAATTTCGATGAACTATTGTGACTTAACCATTTACAAATGCCAATGAAGGTAGGTGAGGGACTAGCAGGTCAATGTTTTGACTGGTCGCCACTTGGTAAGTCCTACACTCAATAGTCTTAACCAACAGGGAAGCTCCTACCACATGACAATAACATGCAAGTAACAACATTAAATGTGATATATATATATATATATATATGTTCTTGTGTATCTAATGGTTTAATTCTTGACCAGTAATTTATAGTTATTTAAAACGAAAAATGAACGTTATTTATTTATTCAATTGTTGCCACCATTGTGTCTAGCCCTGCACTAAATCAAAATGTTCAAATGCAGCCCTGTTAACTTTCACCCCACAATCTCCTTTGCTCTCGAGATGATGTAGTGTTCGACCTCGATTTTTCTGCAAATAAAGTGAAAGTGATACAGTTGCACTGAAATAAAAAAACATGGCAGAGTGGGATGATATAAAAGGTAAGCTAGCAGAATCGTTGAACAAAGATCACCTTGTCATTTACTAGTGAATGTAGCGCAGATCAGTGAGCTATGAACGGACCCTGCAAGCTTCACTTATATATTACTTGGATACTTCAAATCAAATCCTTAGGCTATTGGGAGCGGCTATCCAGCAGCCATGGAAGAAATACAGCAGGTAGCCATGTAGTGTTTTGGGTGGTGCAAAACTGAAATTTGAAATTTGAAAATGAGGGCGCTCAAATGTGAAATATGAAATAGAGCTAATCGGGAGAGCTAAGGGGTCCACCGTCGAGCCAGAGAAGGGAGGGGTCACCGGAGCAGGTTGATCGGGAGCTTGCCCCATGCCCATGTCCATGCATGATGATCCGCATATGTAGAGTGTACTTCAGCCTGACCATGCAAACACTGATGGTACTCTTAAGGGGCATTAATGGGTCAATAGACTTGTAAATAAGGCTCGCCGATGGAAACTGCCTCCACCTTATCACCGCCACCACCACCTGACCGTCGCAATGATGGGATATACGAATACAAGATATATCTACCGTGTACGCATTCAATTCCAATACTCATTTGAGTTTTGAATTTGAAACCCCGCCATTAAAATTTTAATTTATATAACCGTGACCGCCTGGACGGTGCAAGGAAATGCTGCCAGTCCGGATCTCTGGAGGGTGCAATGAAATGTGGTCTAGTGGTGGCGGTCATGGCAGAGGCTAAGGCAATGCCGAGTTCTCAAGTCATCAGTGTGGTGGAAACACTGCTTTTGAGATGCAACAAACTTCTCAAGAATTGCGCTCACTGCTTTTGAGATGCAGCTGCGCTCACGGCAAGTGTGTGGGATGATAACATTTTGTGGTGAAGTGACCATACTTATAGGTAAGTGTTACAGGCAGGTAACAGAGAAAAATTATTGTTATTTACCTCTGCCGTCGAAGTTTTTAAGGCCTCGCTAGCACCTTGTGTTGCAGGTTTGTTATTTATTCATTCGTTGAGTTTTAAAAAAAATTCTATAATTTAGAGTGCAATCCCTTTAGATAAATCAATGTCGGTGAATGAGTTTTAAAAAATTCTCTATAATTTAGAGGGAAATCCTTTTATATAAATCAATGTCCGTGAATGCAGTGGTGAGCACGTGATGGATGGAAATTTTTTTAAACTCATTCACCCACATTGATTTATCTAAAGGGATTGCACTCTAAATTATAGCAATTTTTTTAAAAGTCAACGAATGAATAAATAACAAACCTGCAACACAAGGTGCGAGCTGTTGGTAAGGCAAAGGATTCAATCACACAAATAAAGAAAATATTTCACACACGAACAATGAGCTGCGGCTCTTCAATTAATCATAAAATTCTGAATCATAAAACTCTCTTAAAACAATGAACCCATGAAGGGTATTTCATCTAATTGACATGCACACTCTCTCACACATAACTGAACTTGATCAACTTGCTTAACTCACTCACCAAATCTAACTGTAACTCAACTCAACTAATTCACCTAACTATTTGTCTAACTTCTGCATGAGGAAGTAATTATATATTTTAACACTCCCCCTTAATTACGACCGCTAAACTAAAACATAACTCATGACAACTCAAACATGCCTGCTGGTCTATGTCTCAGCTAGGCTTACAACACCCAAGTTTCTTTTATGAAACTCAAACAAATCTACTGCTAATGGCTTTGTAAAGATATCAGCCAATTGATCACTCGTTCTACAAGGCTTCAAGTGAACTTCTCCATTGCTCACAAGTTCTCGAATAAAGTGATATCTAGTATCAATATGCTTGCTCTTTTGATGAAACACACTATTCTTGGATAGTGCAATGGCTGATGTGTTGTCACAGTATATCACTGTTGATCCTTGCTGTTTTTGCTTGAGTCCATCCAATACTCTTCTTAACCATACTACTTGACATGCTACTACATATTCTGCTTCTGCTGATGATAATGTCACAATAGGCTGCTTTTTATATGCCCATGCTATCACACCTGAACCGAGATGGAACACATAACCGGATGTGTTCTTCTGATCATCCAAACTTCTTGCAAAATCACTATCTGTATATCCAATCAATTCTTTCTGTTTTGTACTTGCATAAATTATGCCATAATATCTGGTTCCTGCTCCCTTGCTACCAGACATTCCATAATCCATAAGAATGTTCTCCATGGTGTTGTGCTGTTGTCAAGGATTTTGTAATGAGGAATCATTTAGTCAATGTATATAAAAAATAAACATATCCATACTAGTAAAAAATCAAGAAAGGAGACCATTTTTTTGTCAAAACATAAGGAAGTTATTGTGGACACAAAAAAGTCATTGATTGGAGCTAAAACTTGAGAATAGTCCATCAAGAACATTCTAGTTATTTTAAGGTCCTCCATGAAAGTGACTAGCTCAAGATGGGTGGAGATTTTGATGTAGGAGGCTTCTTAATTTTATCCATCTGTATATTAGTTTTAGCAGCTAAATATGACTTTATAAAAGTAGGGCCCTATTTTCATTATGATACATATGATATCTTGTGGGGCGCTACCATTACTAGAGTCTTAGTCACATTGTTTTCTTGAGATAAAGTATCCAATTCTTCCAAGGTATATATCAAGATGAATTTTATGTCTTATTTTGAATGATATTGGGACTTCTTTAATTTTATCATGCATTCATACATTGGAATATGTGCTTGTATTATTATACCAATTGGTAATACCCCTCCAACCATTTCCTCTTATTTTCCAAATAAATCATTTTCCATTTCAACTATTATTTTGGTATTGTCATGTTGACAACCAAATATTTGCATGCATGAATATGGTAATAGTAATCATTAACAAATAATGTAAACTTATTCCTAAGCATGTGATAGAAAGCAACAAATTCTCCAAAACACATTACTCTTCTTAAGAAGTGGGTAAGTGCAATTTTATGATTGTCTTTTTAAACATTTTAGATGCAATGGAAATATGAAGAAAGAAACATCCCTTGAATTGCATACAGATTTTTAATTCTTATGAACCTATATATAGAATAAATCACTAAAATGTACAAAATTGTGCAACCTTTAAATAATTTTTATCTATTGAAATTTGTGATAGCTATATTAACTATGATTTTTATTTTTTAAAGTATAGGCTATATGGTTGTGTTTGTGCATCATTTTAGTACCTAAATGTTGCTTATACCACATAAAAAAATTAAATTTATGTAGAGAATAAAAAGTATGAACTTGATGCTTTTTTTTTTCGGTAAATAAATAAAATCAATGAACATCGAAATTAGTATGTCAAGTATTGGTGTATTATTTCAAATTTATAACATAACGAATATAGAGATCTAAACATGGGAATTAAAAATTTATAGGAAAAACATTAACCATTTTTTTGCACTAATAAATTATGTAATAAGGAGATCCTTTTACATCTGAAATTAGTTTTTTAAAATAAATAATAAATAATAATTAAAAAAGAGAAAAGTGAATTTTTAATGGTATTTGGAATTTTCAAGTAATCCCTTTATGTGGGTTTTTTTTGTTTCCTTTACTAAAATGATATCATAATATTCAATCTTATTGATTATTTTAAAATTGGTTTACTTTTAACCTAAAAATTCACCAAATTCTAAACTTTGTCACAATGTTTTAAATTTTTGTTTATTATAATATTTTAAAGTTTCATGAATATGCTAATAGTTTTTCGCAAGATAATTAAACGCTTCGTAACTGTTTTCGCAGAAGCCGAAGGAGCAATTAGTTTATCGGCCACTATAGCAAATCCATAACTTATTTTCAACTACGAGACTTTGAGAGTGGCCACGTCTAGTTTTCACGCAGAGAGAAAGCTTGGCGAAGGAGGTTTTGGTTCCGTCTTTAAAGTGAGCGTTTGTTGTTAAATCCAGTTTAATTTATTTTAATGCAAATACCATGGTTAATGATTAAATCATAGAAATATTCTCGACTGGGCATGGCCGTTCTTGATCAACAGGGAGATCTACCAGATGGCAGAGAGGTTGCAGTGAAACGGTTGAAAATAGGGTCAAGTCAAGGAGAGGTCGAATTTCTGAATGAAATAAATTTGATCAGTCGTATTCGGCACAGGAACCTAGTGAAGCTGCTTGGTTGCTCAGTCATAAATTCAGAAAGGCTACTAGTTTACGAATACCTCCAGAATGGTAGCCTCGACAATATTATATTCGGTAGCTAATCCCTCTTTAATCGCTGCACCGATCCTGATTTGTTCTAGTTTTGAGTTTCTTTTGTACGAGCTTGCTAATATTTTTGGTGTATGTTTTGCAGATATAGAAAAACGCCATTTACTTGATTGGGGACAAAGGTACGAAATCATTGTTGGAACTGCACGAGGGCTTGCATATCTTCACGAAGAATCTGAAATTCGAATCATTCATAGAGATATTAAAGCAAGCAATATTTTACTCAATAATAAACACAGACCCAAAATCACAGACTTTGGCTTAACCAAACTGTTTGAAGGTGATAAAACCCACATCAGCACTAGAATTGCAGGAACTTTGTAAGTATTCTTTCTTCAATATGGTTCATATAATTTGAGATAGTTAAGATATGGAGATTTCATCGTACACAGTATTGTGCAGTGGTTACATGGCACCTGAGTATGTGTATCGCGGACAGCTAACAGAAAAAGCGGATGTATTCAGTTTAGGAGTGCTTGTACTTGAAATTATCAGCGGAAGAAAGAATCAGAGTCTGCCTCAAGACACAGAATTTCTCATCGAACGAGTAGGGTTAATGTGGATCTCATCTTTGAAGTAGATATTTTCAGACATGTCCATAGATGTATGAAGTCTTTCTAACTAAATCTCTATGTTTTGTTGACATTGGTCAATTACCAGGCATGGAGACTGTATAACGCAGATAGAGCTTTAGAAATTATGGATTCCTCGTTGAAGGGTAGTTATTCTTGGGAGCAAGGGATTAGGGTCACTCAAATTGGTCTTTTGTGCAGTCAGGCAGCTGCAGCTTTAGCTTTGAGGCCTTCAATGTCTTGTGTGGTGATGATGTTGACCTCTGAGAAATAACATCTTCCTTTGCCCACAAAGCCCCCTTTCATAGATCTTCATAGTGTGGGTAGTACAGCAACTTCTAGCACACCATCCGATATCCGATAGAGTCGAGGTGAAAATCTGCAAATGCTTTTTTGCATTATATTATCCCAGTTTACTGTTCGATTTTTATCCTTGTATTACACGACTCGAGAGGAGATTTCGCGCTTGTACAAAATTGAAGGATCAGTGATTAGTCTGTTGAAGAGAATCGTTCTTTTTGGGGGAAACCATGGAATGTCTGGTTATCGTCTTCTGGGTAAAAGTAAACACTTATGTGGTATATGAAAATAAAGCTATATTTTATCTTTATTCAAAATTATGGTTATTCAAAGTCATTTTTCAATACATACACAAACCGACTAGATATTAACGGTTTTAGATTGATTTAATTAATTTTGTAATTATTATTAAATGAATAGTTAAATGAATAGTAATGATGCAATATTTTAAAATATTTTTATAATTCTAAGATTGAAATTAGTTTTAAAAATATTTTTAATAATTTAAAGATTGAAATTAGTTTTAAAAGTAAATATTTTTCGATGTAAAATTCGAAATAACCAAAATGACTACTGTGGATATTCCGAGTTTTACATCTGAAAAACTATAGCACAGAAACCTCCAATCTAATAAATATTTTTTTTGTTTATTTTTTAAATTAAATTTTTTAATTAAAAAAATATCATGATATAAATATTTGTTATGGTTTTTTGAAGATGTAATATTAGTATTACTAAGAGATAGCATTAGCTTATAGTATTGTAATAAATTTATTTATTAATTAACAATTTTCATGGTAAAGTGCTACTTTTAAAATACTCATATTTTAGTTAATTTTCATAATTTTTTTAATTATTAACGTGATGAAATATCATAAAACAAACCAAAAACAATAATAATAATATATATTATATTATTAAGAATAACGATAATAGAATCATAAAAATCAATATATAAATTAAACATGACTAAACAAATAAAAATATGTAGTAAGAAAAAAATAATAAAGAAATAATATATCAATATCTTAAATAGAAACTAAACATTTAAACTAAACTAAATGTAATATGATATTTTTTTAATTAAATTAAAATAAAAAAATTTAACTATTTTTTTAAAATCTTAATCTTTTATCTATAATCATTATTAAAAACATTTTGTAATATTCCATATATATTAAATATTTATCATTTAATTAATAATTGAATTACAAAATAAATATCAATATAATTAAACATTTTTATTATTATTATTATTTTTAAAACATATTATTTAAAAATAAATGATAAATATTTATAATTAAACCAACGCCTCCATTTAAGGGAACATAGCTATCCTCTTCATTATAATTAAGATACTACTTTTAACAACGTGAAAAAATGATAAAACTATCTAATATTACTTTAAGATATGTATATTAGCATGCAAGCTATATATATATTACATTAAGCATGCTAATATAATATTATATGGTAACAAGAAAAAATGGTAATAAAATAAAAGCAGTTTCAAAATGAATGTATTAATTGCTTTTTCAGAGTGGAAATATGCTCTATGACTATTTCCATTGGGAATTTGAGAGGAGATATTTTCTCAAAAATTGATGAATGTTAAAAAGGATGATTTAATTATTAAATTTATGATATTACATGAGACATAGGGTTGGGAATTTTGTGAATAAATTTTTAAAATGGTTGTTTAGTTTATTATTAAATATACATTATAATTTGTATATTTTTAAATTATGGGAAGGAGATATTAAAGAGAATAGAGTGGATATATTTTATAAAGAGAGTAGAGTGTGGTTTTTAGGATTGTGGGTTAATGTGGAAAATTTAAATATTCTGAAAAATAATAACAAAGATATTTATGTAAAATTATTAATATAATATTAATTATAAGAAAAATGATTAAATGCATTTTATCATGACTTCAAAAAAGTGAAAATTATAAATGATAGGTGCTTTCAAGTCCTAAACTTTTACATATCCATCTTTTTCTTTTTTGTTTTTTTTTTCCTTACATTATCTTTTTCGACATCTATTATGTTATTTTTTTATTATTCATACAAACATAGAGGGTTGATAAATTCACTTTTTCCTAGTACTTTTTATTAATTGTTTTTGGTGTTTTTTAAATAATATTTTAATTATAACTAAAAATATGTAATCTCATCATAAAAAATGGTAAATCTAAAAAATTGAAAACTATGATTTAGAAAATTTTGAAGTCTCCAAACCAACTGAAAATGAAAAGGTTTTTAGAATCTCGTAATTGGGATCCGTCCTCTCATTTTGTGAAGTACCATAATCATGACAATGGAAACATCTTCCAATACAATGGAATGAGAAATGACATCATTATTGTGATTCCCAAAGTTGTTCAATAAAGGAAAATAAAAAGGTCAATATTGTAATTGGAAGATATAATGTTATAAACAAATTAGAACTTATAAACTTGATCTTTATTTGATGATGCCCTTTGTTATTTTTCTACATGGCAATAGAATTGAGAATTGTAAGAGTGTATTATGCACCAATTAGCATATGCTTACTGCGAGCATATAAGTTATTTTTTTTTTTCTAAGTTAGAGTAATCTATTAACAGTAGGAAATATAGTACATCAGGCCAAGGCCATAACAGTGCCTTTGTGGAGGCAATTCGAACTGACAGAGACTAGTTTTTAGCTGCCCTTCTAGAGGGAAACCAGCCTGAAGAACTTTCAACAGAAAAAATCCCGCGCAGGGGATCGGACCTGGGTAGCTTTGACTGAAAACTGAAAACATATACATTATATAGCATATTTACTGGACCATGACAAAACTGGACCACTGTAAGAACTAAGACTGGTCGCTGACAAAAAAGGACCATAGCTGAAGGAAACATTAGAACAACAAGACATTCCCTCAGAGAGGGCAGAGAAAAAACATGAGAAACAAGAAAAAAGGTCGAATTACTCATCAGGAGCGACCTCCTCGATCCTGCAACCATAGTCTGCTGGTGCGCCATGGGCATGAGAGAGTTCAGCATTGGGAAGGACCTTTGAAGGAGTTTCCGTCTGATGGGGCGGACCACGAGCCGAATCCTCTTGCATTACCTCCCTACGCTCACTTGTCTGTCCCCTCGAGTCAAGCATCACAGCTTCCAGGTTGGCGCCATCGACAGGAGCATAATCATCCGACGGATTCTCAGGCGGGGGCTCCTCCAGGAAAAAAACAGAGATGGAGACCGAAACTCTTGGTCTATTAAGGGCGCAATCAAACGAAAAGAGAGCCGTATGGGACTGAGCAGGCAACGCATCCCCAGAGGGCGAGTCGAGCCTGTGTCCAGAGCGAAATTGGCGGCCATGGAAGAGGCGAGGAAGGTTGTCAGAGGGCAATGAGATTTCAGAAGGAGAAGTGGATGTGGAGGGCGAGTGCCTCCTGGCGGAGCGTGAGGAACCCCTCCTGCAACGCATCCTCTGCCTCAGACGGGGCATGTTTGCAACAGAGATGGAGCTATAGCTCTGGAACAACGGCGAGTTAACCAGGTTCGGCTCTGGAGGAATGCTCAAGACCAACGAGGCAGAATTGCAAGAACCAGCAATGGAGATGTGAAGACTGTCGTCAGGCTTCAGACAGCAAGTATGGCGACTACGCTTCCCTGTGGTGGTGCGCTTGTTGGCATAGTCCTCCACTGAATTGCACAGCGAATTGCTCGGCGCAGGATCCGTTTCATATAGCACCCTGTTCGTGCAACCAACAACCCTCTGCATTGAATGATCAATCTTGTTAACCTGGTGCGAATCGCCGTTGCGACATTCAAAAATGCCTTGATCCTTAGCATTCGTATCGAGAGGCTTGACCATAACGTTTGTCATTAAGAGCGAGCAGATGGTATTTACTGCGATCAGGTGGGCGCGAATGGGCTGGCAGGTGGCCTCCCGTCCTATCGACCTCTGTCCCATCGCCCCTATTAACATTGCTATCACCCGCATCCGGGGGAGAGCATATGAGTTATTACGCCGTAAGGCGTTATTATTTGAAAAAAACTTTGCTGATGTCCATCGTGTCATAATGTGAAACCCTTAGATCATATGTTAGACGATTCAAACATTTTCAACCCTTGATCCAAAAGTTAGTTTAAAATGCAGTTATGAAAAGAGAAAATGTGGAGAAAATGTGGAAGGTAGGGCATTGAGCGACCTGCACATTCTCGCATTTCAAAGATTACAGGGTTTTTGTGTTGTCTGTGTCTTGATAACAGGGTTTGTTTCTTAAGGTTTGCAGAAATGCATATGGAATTGAAACTGGCTGCGGCACAACCAGCAGATACGGGTATTCAACACAACAGTATTCGAAAACGAGTTGAAATGGTACACGATGGACAGCCTTGCAGATGAGATGCTGGCTTTCTGTAATGCCAACAGTATTTCTGCTCGCTCATTTTTTTCTCTGGTGGCTGCAAATTTGTTGACAAGCTCAAGGCCATTACTGATTCCGTGAGGGTTTCTACCGACATCAGAACTGGCACTGTGTTTCAGTGATTCGCATTCTCACCTCTCACGGAAGCGAATTTTGCAACTTCCCTATTGCCTTCAGTCAAAACCTATGCTCTGAATCTCCTCCTTGGCAATAATCTAGCACCAGTTCACCAGGTAATCTCTTCCTCCCAGTTGTCTTTTTTGTTATAGAGTTTGGTTGTGTAAAGTGAGGGTTTTATGTTTTATAGTTTTCTAACTCTCTATCTTCTTTTTGTTTTGGTTCCTCGGCTCATGAGGTAGCAGGTATGGATGGTCTACATGGTATGTGAGTTTTCCAACCTTAAACATTTCTGAGGCTCGCGATTCCGCTCTTATTTTGTTTCATTATTTGTCAGTGGTATACTTTTCATCCTTCGCTAATTTAATTCCCGATAAATTTCTATGCACCTGAGAGCATTCGCATTTCAAAGATTACGGGAGCCGCTAACCGTGCCTCGATAACAGGGTTTGTTTGGTTCAGAAATGCATATGGAATTGAAACTGGCCGCGGCACAACCAACAGATACGGGTATTCAACACAACAGTATTCGAAAACGAGTTGAAATGGTACACGACGGAAAGCCTTGCAGATAAGATGCTGGCTTTCTGTAATGCCAACAGTATTTTTGCTCGCTCATTTTTTTCTGGTCAAAGAATTTGTCGATTAAAGCTCAAGGCCATTAATGGGATTCTCGTGAGGATCTTCTGGTGGATAATCGGCACTGTGTTTCAGTGATTCGCATTCTCACCTCTCACGGAAGTGAATTTTGCAACTTCCCTATTGCCTTCAGTCAAAACCTATGCTCTGAATCTCCTCCTTGGCAATAATCTGGCACCTGTTCACCACGTAATCTCTTCCTCCCAGTTGTCTTTTTTGTTATAGAGTTTGGTTGCGTAAAATGAGGGTTTTATGTTTTATAGTTTTCTAACTCTCTATCTTCTTTTTGTTTTGATTCCTCGGCTCATGAGGTAGCAGGTATGGATGGTCTACATGGTATGTGAGAGTTTTCCAACCTTAAACATTTCTCTTGGAGGGTTTGGCGATTCCAGTTTCTCTTATTTTGTTTCATTATTTTTTGTGTATAAACTTTTCATCATTCAGTTAATTTAATTCCTGATAAATTTTTATGCACTCAGTGGAGACATTCTCGCATTTCAAAGATTACAGGGTTTTTGTGCTGTCTGTGTCTTGATAACATGGGTTTGTTTCTTAAGGTTTTCAGAAATGCATATGGAATTGAAACTGGCCGCGACACAACCAACAGATACGGGTATTCAACACAACAGTATTCGAAAACGAGTTGAAATGGTACACGACGGACAACCTTGCAGATGAGATGCTGGCTTTCTGTAATGCCAACAGTATTTCTGCTCGCTCATTTTTTTCTCTGGTGGCTGCAAATTTGTTGACAAGCTCAAGGCCATTACTGATTCCATGAGGGTTTCTACCGACATCAGAACTGGCACTGTGTTTCAGTGATTCGCATTCTCACCTCTCATGGAAGCGAATTTTGCAACTTCCCTATTGCCTTCGGTCAAAACCTATGCTCTGAATCTCCTCCTTGGCAATAATCTGGCACCAGTTCACCAGGTAATCTCTTCCTCCCAGTTGTCTTTTTTGTTATAGACTTTGGTTGCGTAAAGTGAGGGTTCATCATTGTTTCACTGGGTAAAGCACTTTTTTTATTGTTGTTGATCCTGTATACAGGTGGTCTGGTATAAACAGAGGAGCTAAGTACTAGAGGGACATTGTACATCAGGCTTGTTGTTTGGGTGAGGATTGCTGCAGTTGCCACTGAAACCTCTGGATTGGGGTCCAACAGCTGTTTGGTTCTTGTTCCTTTCTCTTTGGTTCACTGATCTCGGTTATAAGTGAGGGCTGATATAATAATTACAGTGGTCTGATAAATACATTTGTTGTGAACTGATCTCTTTCTAACAATGACATTTCTGAATTTTGATACGTTGTTACTAGGTTAGTTATTTGCAGCAGCTCTTGATTCCTTGCATCTGGTAATCGATCTCGACTCGTCACTCATTAAATATGCTTTATAACTATAAGAAATTGCTTTGTAAATAAGCGCAATGGTTTTAGTTCCTGAAACAGGGGAGGGGGTCTTTTAAGCGGAATGGGTCTGTCTCCTCGTATTCTTGGTCTATCTGCTTCACTTGATCTGCTGATGGGATCTTGGATGCTACAAGAGAGCGTCCACACCATTGGCTATTGGAATTTGGGAGTATTACTTGATTCATTTCATCCCCTTTAATGCTATTACTTCTGATCTTGTAGTGAAGTTTCACATGTTTAGAGGCTCAGTAGCTGCAGAATCAATATAAAGGGTAGTTTTTAGTGTTATTTTTAATTCGTTCTGACTATTTTAGCATTGGCGCTACCGGTCCCTGGCATGTGTGATTTGAGTGATGATTGATCCCTGGGTTGCAGCGCATTTCACCTAAATATTGCTGGCAACTTGTTCAAGATGATTAGGGGTCTGTTTGCTGGAGCGGATTGATTCCTGGCAACTTATTCAAGAAGTCTTAATTAGGGATTTGTAACTTATTCAAGAAGTCTTAATTAGGGATTTGTAGGGGTTTGATGTTTATTATTTAGTGTTATTTCAAGTCCGAGTTCATTTAGCGTTAACGTTGTCTATGCCTGACTTGGGAAGGAATTGGTCCTTGGGTTGCAGGGTAAATATATTCCTCTATATTGCGAGTTGATCATAGAAAGTAGAATATTTTCTGAAATCCTATCCAACTAACAGCCATCCAGCGATCCGACGAAATTTTGCAGGTCTATGGATCTAAAAATCTCTGCGTACTTTGTAGCGTTGGATATATTTTGTGATTCAATACCATAATCTGCAATCTTGGGTATACATAGTGCAGTAAATTTTAAGTAGGACAATGGATTCTCCACCACAATCTAGGCAGAAATTGTGTAGGACAATTGATTGACAGGTAGTTTATTAGGGCATTTTGGGGTCATTTTGGGGTCGAATACATTGTCTACGAGGTTTGCCGTTAATTTCTGATGGGTTGTTTTTAGTTATTAGTATATGTTCATGTGCTCTGTTTGTTTGAGCTTTAATGTGAAAATTGAGGATGAGCATGGTAATACTTTTATTTTAGTTTAATATATGTTTTTTTCTAATCTCTACTACTACTTTTGCCATAATCTCCTATTACAGATACTGTTTTGGGCCAGTACCTTGAATGTGTTACAAATAATGCTTCCATTTGAACTTGGTACAATAAAGTTGCTTCGGCTTGTATTTCTGAAAGTTCATTTCTATGTTCAATTAGGATTCCGTGTCTAAATTTACTTTACAAACTTGTGATTCTGATATGCAATGAAATCAGACTCAAATTAGACACTTTTGCATTTTTGCTCGAATATGTCGAAATCTATTCCCATAACTCTCTAAGCATGTTGATCGGAATTCTTGGTTGGATTTATATGTAGATTTGTATGCATATGCTTTATACCAAATTGAATCCTATTAATAGTTGTTGTCTTTAACTTGGGTGTTATATTCTTCCACTACCTCAAATTCTGGAAGCTTTCACAATCCTCTTCTCCTTTTCTTTGTGGTCACTAGATGTAGTTCACGTAGTGATTAACTATTGATTATAGGGTAAGATTCCCCATTGACATGGACATGTAATCTTGAGCACAAACTTAATATTGTATGTGAACGCAGGTCGTTTATATGCTGGTGGTTCAACAACAATAAATGTTTTTCCCTGAATTTAATTGCTTGACACTGCTAGGTAGTGTTTTGTGTAAAACGAAAGCAGAGAATACAAGTATCCAAGACACATTATTAATTGGTTCATATATATTTTTTGGAAAACATAAAAATCGGGTATTAAAAGTAAAATAATAATTAGCAGAAGCTTTTAGAGAATTTGGGGATTCGATAGTGCAGTTTGATAGGAAAAGCTTAAAAAATAAAAACTTCATTATAAACAGCCTCAAAATATTTCCTTCACAAGGTTCTCTGGTTTCTAGGCCTGGCCCATGATAGCCTGCCTTTACCCTTTGTTGGTTCAACTTCTTTCTTAGCAGGAAACACAAGGGCTAGGGAAGAGAAACAGAGATTTCGAATGCAATGATTTCAAATCCAAATGCTTTAAAGAAATAAGTACGTACACTTTAAGCTGGCTGCTAGAATCACCCACCTATGGAAATGGAAACTATTTGAGCATCAAATGCTTGATCCTCAAGCAGCTTCCATTTTCTTGGAAAACTGTGCTCCTGAATAGGCATAAGCAACCTCTTCCTATGAACTATACTATCTCGGGAAGCCAAATATATGGCCAAATGTCGCATTACATTGTGCTGAGAAAAGTACAACTCAGAGGCACTTCCATAATTGATGGCTGGTCTCCTATTACATATAATTAAGAAGAAAACACAATGTATAAGATAAAGGAAGCCATGATCAAAGAGCTTAGCACAACAAATAGTCGAGAAGGTACTTACCTGAGATTGCTTATCAAATTCAACAGATTTCTACTTGCAAAGGCACTTTCCTGAGATTGCTAGTCAAATTCAACAATTTTTTACTTGCAAAGGCACTTACCTGAGGTTTCTTGTCAAATTCAACAGATTTCTACTTCCAAGTTCTAACAAGATGACAAAAGCATCTCGCCACTCCATTTTTCGCACATAAACCTAGATGTCCAACAATGATTCAGCACAAATTTTTCTATCCGATGGAAATGATCCCAAGTCTAAGAAGAAAACCCTTGTTTCCTCATTGAGGACATCAATACTAGTTTCCAAGACTCTAAGAAGCCCTTCTTTGTGATAATCTAAGATTGGTTCCCCATTTAAGAGCTTGTTCTTGGCTCTCTCCCATGCCGGGAGAGGCTGACCATGCAAATAGCTTCCGATTACCTTCAAAGCAAGTGGAAGGCCTTTACATTCTACTTGCACCTGTGATTCATACATTAAAAACTATAAGTGGAAATTCTATAGATGGAAACTCCCTCAAACACGTACTTTTGTTGTTGAAGACATAGTTTTCTCATCTAATAAGCTCAAAGACCTAAAGTTCATAGTTTTTGTGATAAACATGATTCTATTAAGACCATTCAGTACATGTCTAGAATCTTTATTATTGGAACATTGATTAACAGCACAAGTATCACTGTAGAAGGAAATCTCATTATAGGGATATGCCGATGTAGTAATAGCTTGTAATTACAAACATATAAAGTGATTGTGTATATTGCAATTAGTAAAATCAACCAAAGTCACACCAAACTTAACACTATAATATAACGCATTTCAACAGGATTACAGTATTGTCAGAGTTATACCTGCCATACTAGAGTTTCAGCTGCAGTGGAAGGGATTGACCTCTGTCCAAAAGCCCAAAAGCAGAAAAGGGACAGAGCATCTGTATCATCTAACAATGGCAATTGATAAAGTTGAGTAGAAGGTGTTTTGGGTATGGTAGAACAATCTCGGGTTGTCACAAGTGTTTTATATTCTTCCCCATCAAATAACACTTTTTCCAAATCTGCCCTTGACCAGACATCATCCAACACCACCAGAGTTGGCCTTGCTTGCCTCAGCAGCTGCTGCTGTAGCTGTCTATGTGCATCCTCGACATTCTGAAATTTGGGTTTCTTCCTACGAACAATCTTCTCCCACATAGTCTCTAAAATTCCCTTTAAATTTGGGAACTGTGAAACAGTGATAAAAATGATATCGTTTTGGAAAATCCCTCTCTTTGGTTCACTGATCTCGGTTATAAGTGAGGGTTGGTATAATAATTACAGTGGTCTGATAAATACATTTGTTGTGAACTGATCTCTTTCTAACAATGACATTTCTGAAGTTTGATACGTTGTTACTAGGTTAGTTATTTGCAGCAGCTCTTG
The DNA here is from genome assembly GCA_034641835.2 of Pinus albicaulis. Classification (NCBI taxonomy): domain Eukaryota; kingdom Viridiplantae; phylum Streptophyta; class Pinopsida; order Pinales; family Pinaceae; genus Pinus; species Pinus albicaulis. Next base: position 630,117,141 of record CM076578.1, on the reverse strand, counting down.
ATTCCTTGCATCTGGTAATGGATCTCGACTCGTCACTCGTTAAATATGCTTTATAACTATTATATTCTTCCACGACCTCAAATTCTGGAAGCTTTCACAATCCTCTTCTCCTTTTCTTTGTGATCATTAGATGTAGGTCACGCAGTGATTAGCTATTGATTATAGGGTAAGATTCCCCATTGACATGGACATGTAATCTTGAGCACAAACTTAATATTGTATGTGAACGCAGGTCGTTTATATGCTGGTGGTTCAACAACAATAAATGTTTTTCCCTAAATTTAATTGCTTGACACTGCTAGGTAGTGTTTTGTGTAAAACGAAAGCAGAGAATACAAGTATCCAAGACACATTATTAATTGGTTCATATATATTTTTTGGAAAACATAAAAATCGGGTATTAAAAGTAAAATAATAATTAGCAGAATATTTTAGAGAATTTGGGGATTGGATAGTGCAGTTTGATAGGAAATGCTTAAAAAATAAAAAATTCATTATAAACAGCCTCAAAAGATTTTCTTCACAAGGTTCTCTGGTTTCTAGGCCTGGCCCATGACATCCTGCCTTTACCCTTTGTTGGTTCAACCTCTTGCTTAGCAGGAAACACAAGGGCTAGGGAAGAGAAACAGAGATTTCAAATGCAATGCTTTCAACTCCAAATGCTTTAAAGAAATAAGTACGTACACTTTAAGCAGGCTGCTAGAATCACCCACCTGTGGAAATGGAAACTATTTGAGCATCAAATGCTTGATCCTCAAGCAACTTCCATTTTCTTGGCAAACTGTGCTCCTGACTAGGCATAAGCAACCTCTTCCTATGAACTATACTGTCTCGGGAAGCCAAATATATGGCCAAATGTCGCATTATATTGTGCTGAGAAAAGTACAACTCAGAGGCACTTCCATAATTGATGGCTGGTCTCCTATTACATCCAATTAAGAAGAAAACACAATGTATAAGATAAAGGAAGCCATGATCAAAGAGCTTAGCACAAAAAATAGTCGAGAAGGTACTTACCTGAGATTGCTTGTCAAATTCAACAGATTTCTACTTGCAAAGGCACTTTCCTGAGATTGCTAGTCAAATTCAACAGATTTTTACTTGCAAAGGCACTTACCTGAGGTTTCTTGTCAAATTCAACAGATTTCTACTTTCAAGTTCTAACAAGATGACAAAAGCATCTCGCCACTCCATTTTTCGCACATAAACCCAGATGTCCAACAATGATTTAGCAAAAATTTTTCTATCCGATAGAAATGATCCCAAGTCTAAGAAGCAAACCCTTGTTTCCTCATTGAGGACATCAATACTAGTTTCCAAGACTCTAAGAAGCCCTTCTTTGTGATAATCTGAGATTGGTTCCCCATTTAAGAGCTTGTTCTTGGCTCTCTCCCATGCCGGGAGAGGCTGACCATGCAAAGAGCTTCCGATTACCTTCAAAGCAAGTGGAAGGCCTTTACATTCTGCTTGCACCTGTGATTCATACATTTACAACTATAAGTGGAAATTATATAGATGGAAACTCCATCAAACACGTACTTTTGTTGTTGAAGACGTAGTTTTCTCATCTAATAAGCTCAAATACCTAAAGTTCATAGTTTTTGTGATAAACATGATTCTATTAAGACCATTCAGTACATGTCTAGAATCTTTATTATTGGAACATTGATTAACAACACAAGTATCACTGTAGAAGGAAATCTCATTATAGGGATATGCCAAAGTAGTAATAGCTTGTAATTACAAACATATAAAGTTATTGTGTATATTGCAATTAGTAAAATCAACCAAATTCACACCAAACTTAACACTATAATATAATGCATTTCAACAGGATTACAGTATTGTCAGAGTTATACCTGCCTGACTAGAGTTTCAGCTGCAGTGGAAGGGATTGACCTCTGTCCAAAAGCCCAAAAGCAGAAAAGGGACAGAGCATCTGTATCATCTAACAATGGCAATTGATAAAGTTGAGTAGAATGTGTTTTGGGTATGGTAGAGCAATCTCGGGTTGTCACAAGTGTTTTATATTCTTCCCCTTCAAATAACACTTTTTCCAAATTTTCCCTTGACCAGACATCATTCAACACCACCAGAGTTGGCCTTGCTTGCCTCAGCAGCTACTGCTGTAGCTGTCTATGTGCATCCTCGACATTCTGAAATTTGGGTTTCTTCCTACGAACAATCTTCTCCCACATAGTCTCTAAAATTCCCTTTAAATTTGGGAACTGTGAAACAGTGATAAAAATGATATCGTTTTGGAAAATCCCTCTCTTTGGTTCACTGATCTCGGTTATAAGTGAGGGCTGATATAATAATTACAGTGGTCTGATAAATACATTTGTTGTGAACTGATCTCTTTCTAACAATGACATTTCTGAAGTTTGATACGTTGTTACTAGGTTAGTTATTTGCAGCAGCTCTTGATACCTTGCATCTGGTAATCGATCTCGACTCGTCACTCGTTAAATATGCTTTATAACTATAAGCAATTTCTTTGTAAATAAGCGCAATGGTTTTAGTTCCTGAAACAGGGGAGGGGGTCTTTTAAGCGGAATGGGTCTGTCTCCTCGTATTCTTGGTCTATCTGCTTCACTTGATCTGCTAATGGGATCTTGGATGCTACAAGAGCGTGTCCACACCATTGGCTATTGCAATTTCGGAGTATTACTTGATTCATTTCGTCCCCTTTAATGCTATTACTTCTAATCTTGTAGTGAAGTTTCACATGTTTAGAGGCTCAGTAGCTGCAGAATCAATATAAAGGGTAGTTTTTAGTGTTATTTTTAATTCGTTCTGACTATTTTAGCATTGGCGCTACCGGTCCCTGGCATGTGTGATTTGAGCGATGATTGATCCCTGGGTTGCAGGGCATTTCACCTAAATATTGCTGCCAACTTGTTCAATATGATTAGGGGTCTGTTTGCTGGAGCGGATTGATTCCTGGCAACTTATTCAAGAAGTCTTAATTAGGGATTTGTAACTTATTCAAGAAGTCTTACTTAGGGATCTGTAGGGGTTTGATGTTGATTATTTAGTGTTAATTCAAGTCCGAGTTCATTTAGCGTTAACGTTGTCTATGCCTGACTTGGGAAGGAATTGGTCCTTGGGCTGCAGGGTAAATATATTCCTCTATATTTCGAGTTGATCATAGAAAGCAGAATATTTTCTGAAATCCTATCCAACTAACAATGATCCGACGAAATTTCGCAGGTCTATGGATCTAAAACTCTCTGTGTACTTTGTAGCGTTGGATATATTTTGTGATTCAATACCACAATCTGCAATCTTGGGTATACATAGTGCAGTAACTTTTAAGTAGGACAATGGATTCTTCACCACAATCTAGGCAGAAATTGTGTAGGACAATTTATTGACAGGTAGTTTATTAGGGCATTTTGGGGTCATTTTGGGGTCGAATACATTGTCTACGAGGTTTGCCGTTAATTTCTGATGGGTTGTTTTTAGTTATTAGTATATGTTCATGTGCTTTGTTTGTTTGAGCTTTAATGTGAAAATTGAGGATGAGCATGGTAATACGTTTAGTTTAGTTTAATATATGTTTTTTTCTAATCTCTACTACTGCTTTTGCCATAATCTCCTATTACAGACACTGTTTTGGGCCAGTACCTTGAATGTGTTACAAATAATGCTTCCATTTGACCTTGGTACAATAAAGTTGCTTCGGCTTGTATTTCTGAAAGTTCATTTCTATGTTCAATTAAGATTCCGTGTCTAAATTTACTTTACAAACTTGTGATTCTGATATGCAATGAAATCAGAGTCAAATTAGACACTTTTGCATTTTTGCTCGAATATGTCGAAATCTATTCCCATAACTCTCTAAGCATGTTGATCGGAATTCCTGGTTGGATTTATATGTAGATTTGTATGCATATGCTTTATACCAACTTGAATCCTATTAACAGTTGCTGTCTTTAACTTGGGTGTTATATTCTTCCACTACCTCAAATTCTGGAAGCTTTCACAATCCTCTTCTCCTTTTCATTCATTTACTTGGGCATGTGAATTGATATCTGGCTAATCTAAATGAAACTATAGTTTGATTGTGAAGGTTTTCAATCATAATTCAATGTGGAAGTCAAAAGGTCTACTAACATCATTTCTATGTTCATTTCAGATTACTTGTTCTAAAATTACTTTCCAAACCTGCGATTCTGATTTGCAATGAAATCAGAGGCAAACAAGTTACTGCTGCTTTTTGGCTCAAATCTGTCAATTTGCATCCATCCCCTAGAACTGTCCAAGTTTGTTATTTGGCTATCTGTATCCTAATTCCTTTATATCTATTTTTGACAATCAATATCTTAATTTCTTTGTTTAACATCAAATTAATTACAATTGATTTCTTTCTAGCTTCTTCCTTACGGCGTTTCCTTTGCAACATTAGGTGCAATTGCTAGTTTATATAGATTTTAAAATGTGGGTACAACACAATGAATCTAACCAAATATCCATAATAATTCTTCTACTTATTATTGGTCTATTATTATAGAGATTCAATGAGTTAGAATCATAAGTATGAAAGAAACTCCTACTACTCAATTGTTGGAAGTGTTTTTACATATTTTGAAATAAGATGTTATCATAAACCATTAAAAACAATATCAACATCAACAACTTAATGATAACATCCAACTTTAGTTACAATTCTACAATCAAGACAAAATTTTTCTCACTTCATTCTCTAATTTCCTTCAAAGTTCTCTTTTGCCCTTTTTCTTTTCCTAAGAAAAAAGCAAATAATTTTGCTACTAATTATAACAAAGCTAAAAAAAACATACGGTAATGACATTCTTACTCTCAAATTGCTTAAATACATATAATATTCTGATACAATCTATCTTAAATACAATTAAAATAAATATAAAGAAATCTTGATCAATTTTATTTAATAAATTCAAATAACACAAAATGAAAATTTGAAAATTATAAACTCCATTATTCTACTACATAACTAGCAAAGAACGTTATCAATAAATTCAAATTTTCCATATCAAAAAGTGAAGTTTGATAAATTATAAAACTCCATTTATCCATTGGATGAAAAGAGTTTAGAAAATGGGATAATCAATAAACTAATTTTTCTTTAAAAATTTACTTTGAAAATATCAACTTAAATTTAAATATTTAATTAAAAATTATAATTATTTGATTAAAAAAATCCTCTACTAACCCTTTTTTTTAAATAGTGCAAATCAAACATATCTTAAATTCCCTTTCTCCTACTTCAAACTCAAACAATATATTATTATTAGAACCAAAATCTAATTCATTTTAAAAAAATATCATAAACATTAATACCCTCAATCAATAATATTATAAAATATTAAAATCTCCAAGTAATGTAATGAATTCATCAAGTAGGTGATGGTTCCACGATGATTCGAGGTGTCCATATGTGACACATGATGTTTGTCTATGTGTCCACATGCTGAGATACGATGGTTTTTTACTTAGATTTCGTGTAATGCTTGGTAGGTCGATAAGCCTTCTTTTTGAATTAGTTCATTAAGTATTATCATCTCCACTTCTTTTAAAAGCTGTTCACATATCTTGAGTTAATAAGAGCGACATGTGTCTCGTCTCCCTTTTCTTCTTGAATTGACATATGTCTCTTCAATTACGGGTGGAAGCTATTTTGGTTATGAGTGAAATAGTGGGTGGTGCGTGAGCGAAATGGTGGGTGGTGTGTTGGATCGTGGAAGAAATGGAAGGAATTACTTCCGCTGATGAGCTTAGGTAAAATAAGTTGTGTTTCCTCAACCTAGAAGCCCATAATAGTGGGTCGTCTGTTGCATCGCAGAAATGAAATGCATTAGTTTTGTTGATAAGCAGAGCTGAGCTATGTCTTCTCTTACTCAATAAAATGATGATCATGTTACTGTAATGCACACACCACAGTAATCCGTGTAGGTGGTAAACTCTATGGATTCTTACTGTAGGGATGGAACAACCGAAAAAATTGTAGCATTGGTAGTAAATTTAGGGTTCTTCAAAACTCATGCAATTTAATAAAGTATTTCTAACACCTGGATGGGTTTAAGATATTGTATATATTTGATATATCTGTTTTTATATCGTTATTTTTCATGTAGTATTATCTCAAACATCTAGACAGCGAAAAACTAAAATAGTATTGGTTGGTTTCCTTTGTTTTTGGGATCAGTTTAATTTTGGTATGTTGTTAGTAACAATCAGGTGCAGTATAATGTAAGAATGTGTTTCAAACTTGCACATTTTCTATTGAAAACCTCAATACAATCGAGCTTTTTGGCGTGGTTTTGCTTTATGGTATAATGATTAAAGCCTTCTTGTAATTTTATATATTTAGTGACAATTGAAATATGTTTCTTTTGGTGATCCAAGATCTTTAGCTTCGAGATGGAATAGATAATTATATGTAAAATTGCATCTTGACCATGAAACTTAAAAGGCATGAAACAAGAAGAGAGAAGCACATAGAATCATGTTGATAAAATTAACTAAAATCACTCATATATTTCACACTAAGGTGTATGCAAAAATAGACACACACACTGATTACATTTAGATTACTCTATCAAATAGAGTATTTAAGATCCAACTTATTCCTAATTTAGAGAGAGAGGTTGAGAGAATTTCTCGACCATCGCAAACCATTTTCTCAAATAGGATGTAACCATTAATTCCAACATCCCCTCTTAATGCTTACATTACATAAATTTATTGAAAACACAAGCATTATTTATCTTATCAGTATAGGCTCCATCAAGTTTCCTCATAATCCTCATAAAGGTGTAGTCAGCAAGTTGGATTCCCAAGTTGGCTCCTGAACTCCCGAATCAAGGACCTCATGAAGTCAATTACTAGACAGCATCCCAAACCGTTGCATAATCTCATTAGAATACCACTCCCAAGTCTTCAAGGAATGAGGGATCCTTCCCTAGATCTGCAACTACCACACTATCTGGAAAACCATTCATATTGATCCTCACTTCCACTCAATCTTGTAAATAGTGGTTTCAGACAGATCACTGAACTACTAGTCATTCTATGGACAAGCTCCCATCTACCTAGATACATTGGTGCCAACTGTTGTACTCGCTAGTCATATAGAAAAGTCGTCTAAATACATAATGTATCTAGATTCAACTATTACATCATAACCTTTTTATCTAAGTTTGAAAATTCATCCTCACTTAATTTACAAGCAATTTATAATACTACTAAACCACAAAAATTTCAACACGCCAGATTCAACCATAAAAATCAGCCACCCACAAAGAGCTTTAATATTGTTGCAACTAGTTGTGCTACTTATGCCATCAGTGTCATGGATCTTCAACTACAACCTGGGATATTCCTTATTCAAATCCACTCCAAACAACAACATCAATATGATTAGGTCCTGTCGATCCGCTGGTAAAATGTCAATTTGAAAAAGATTTGTTTAGACGTGCAGAGACATGAGGCATGAGCTGGATATAACTAAGTTTGTACTTTGAATTTTAAAGATTTTGCACCGAGTCTTTTAGTTAGCTACTTTAACTTGTTGAAATCAACAATCAGTCTTTCCATCGTACTGCAATTTCTAACGTTTTCTGGTAATTCGTCAAAGAGGTCTTAGCTGAGTTCCGATGCCTCCTTCCTCCCATGGAACTCTTGTTGATACCATAGTGGCGTTCTAACCCTAATTCGATTGGGAGCCATTTACAAGCCACAATGGCTGTATATTTGAACGTATATTCTCAGGGCTGCTTTCTGTGACTCCTAAGCATTGGTTTAATTGTGACAGTGACGTCAAGGCACGATGAAAAATTTCCTTTTGTCTTCACGATGTGCAGAGTTTTACTGAGATGACTCTGTGTGCGTCTAATTTGAACACTGCTTGGTACACCAACAACCACGAATTTCGAACAAATCTATTACACTTGCATATAAAAAATATTTTGCTATTTTTCACAATCCCAAATCTAGTACGAACCTGAAGCTTTGATACCATGATAAAACTAACTAAAAGCACTCATATATTTCACACTAAGGTGTATGTGACAATACACACACACTAACTACATTCATATTACTCTATTAAATAAAGTTTCTAAGATCCAACTTATTCCTAATTTAGCGAGAGGGGTTGAGAGAATTTCTCAACCATCACAAACCAACTTCTCAAATAGGATGTAAGCATTAATTCTAACACATGCAAATAAGACAAGAACTTGATAACATAGTTTGTCCAATTTGGGCTACGTCATCGAGCCTTGCTCAATAGTGGGGATCCCTTCATTCATCAATTGGAAAGAAGAAGAAGAATTACAAGTAAAATTACATAAAGCACCCTTGTACCTCCAAGTTGGAAAGTGGCCGAAAAATGGAGACCTCTGTTGCAAAAATGGACAGCACCATCAGATTCTTGTTGCCGAAAGGTGTAAAATCCATATAAAATTTTTCCAATTTCGACACTGGACAATTCTGAGCGCTCTGAAATGTGGCTGAGATCATGGTTCCATTGCCTCCCTAAATGGATCGGGATTCCACTACCTCGAACTGCATGCTCACTCTTGTACCTACTCTACCTGGGCGCACTGTAGAAATTATGGGTTTTATATTATTTTTCTGGTGGAGTTCTGAACTGGTGGTTGATGGCATAACGGTGAAGTGGTTTTGAATTTCTAAAGGGAGGTCGAGGGATCAATCTCGACCCTCTTTCTTTGGTCTACATTGTAATGGGTATATAATTAGAGGTGGGGGAGTCCACTGGCGTCGACTCGTCTCCTCATCCTCCGCCGTCGTTTCGTGCTATTACCATGTGGTTGCGGGGGCACGGGGGTCATGGCCAGACCCCCTATATTTAATACTTATGCATGTTATGTGGTTTAAGGAGGGGCGGGGGTCATGGCCCACCCTTTTTTTATATATTTTTTGTTTATAAAATAACCAACCATTCATTTTAAAATACTTGAATTTTGGGCGGTAGTGGGCAAACTATCAATCCCACAAATTTTCCAAAATATTGTTGGAGCTTATCAAAATCCGACCACCAGAAAATTGAAAAATTGTTGCCTCCTTAACTTGCCACATAACCAAGTCAACCAAAATATTTGACCAGCTCTAACTTTCACATAAAACTCGGTTTGATGATTCGTTCGCACTGTTGCAATCAGAATGACGAGATCTTCAATTTGAAATTGATTTTTCCACATTTATGGCACTTTTAACTTTGAGCCTTTCCCTTGCCACTAGTGTATGTAGATCCACCTGGATCAATCCTCCCCATGGAGGAGCCTTTGGACCGCCAAAAGCCTTCTCCATCAATTGGAAAGTGAGGGAATTTCTCACTCACTTTCTTTTTTTCTAGCCATTTAGCCTTTCTTGGGTGCATCCCTTTGAAACCAACATGAAGATATTCCACATCTCCTCGTCGTGAAGTCCTAGTTCTTCTGTCGAGGATGATATCATCTAGAATTTTGTTGAGATATTTTGGTGCAAAGACATGTACTGTAGGAACGGTTCCCTTCTCTTCAATGTCCATAATCAATGGTGGCTCATAGAGCTTTAGATTTTTTACATTCATGACTGAGCACATTTGCATGTATGGAAGAAAATGGAGCCAGAAAGCATTATTCCCAATCTTCTCTAATATGGTAAATGGAGCATATCGAATTGGTCGCAATTTCTTTCCTTCTCCCTTCATTCGATCCTTGATGATATGGAACCATACCTCATCCCCAACCTGGAATTGCTGGTCAACTTCGTGTTTATCATGTCGAGCCTTATATTGAGCCTGACTCTTTTCCAATTTCCCCTGAACTACTTGGTGAATTGTCTGTATCCGCTGGATGAACCACTGTGCTTTGTCCCTATCATCGCGTCCACTAGCATCTTCATCCCTTCCAAAGATCATGTCAAAAGGATCCTTTGGTAGGTAACCAAATCATGTCTCAAATAGTGAGTGCTACGTGGAAGAATGCACTACTTGGTTGTAGGCATGCTGCACATAAGAAAGGTGCCCATCCCACAACTTCAGATGTTTGCTACAATAACCTCGTAACAAGTGTACCATGGTACCGTTGACAACCTCTGTCTGCGCGTCGGTCTGTGGATGAAATGTCATACTTCTCTTCAACTTGGTGTCCATCATTCACCACAATCTGGTCCAAAGCTCTCCAAGAAAGCGAGAGTCTTTATCTGACACAATCGATGTGGGTAACCCAAGATCGACCCAAACAAACTAAAAGAAAGACAAGTTGTCTGCTCTATAGTGACCTACATTTTAGAAGGCATTCATATGAACATTTTTCTAAAATTATCCACGACGATATACAAATAGTTGTGACCCTTCCTATACATAGAAAAACCTCCTACAAATTCCATCAACGCACTTTCCCATGGACGGCTCGGAATAGTGAGCAGTGTGTAGAGCCCGAGTTTTCCATTAGAGGGCTTGGAAACATAACACATCACACATCCATTTACATATCGAGTTACAATGTTTTTCATATGAGGCAAAAAGAAAAGCCTTTGTAAATGACATAAGTTTTTTTTGACACCAAAGTGATCTGATACAAGAGAGGTGTGTGCCTCGCTGATTACATGTACCATTTCTGCTGTGGGTATGCAAAGTTTTCCAAGGTGATACAACAACTTCCCCTGAAAATGATAGATGTCCACCTGTGATCCATGAGTTAGTTTTGCATATATTTCCTTAAAGTCATCACCATTATCATATTGTTCAACATAAATTTCAAAAGCCAATGAAGCATTATGCAAAATAATAGAGGCAACAATAGGAGGGTGAGAGAGCATATCTGCTACTTTGTTGCTAGTTCCCTTCTTATACTTTATTACTAGGTGAAATTGTTGTTATCAACTATCCCACTTATGAAAAGGAACTATATACTTTGGTCTAAAGTGTGAAAAAGTGGAAACACTACTTGATCGACAAGGAGACCATTATCCATACAGATGACCATCCCTTGCAATACCTTCAATCACAGACCAAGTTACAATAGGTGCACATTATTGTTGATTCTTTTGGAGGACCAAAAGATCCTCAGTGGGGAGGAATGCCTCAAGTGGCTTAGAGACACAGACATGAAAAAGAGGGCTTATGAAAGCTTGAAATTCAAGGTGAGAGGAAGGTGGAAAAATCAGCTTCAGATTGAAGAGCTCATCGCCCTCATCGCAACGGCATGAACGATGCATCAATCTGAGCTCATATAATAAGTTAAAGAAATTTGAATTTTTGCTAAGGCAAGGGAAGTGGGGCCCGCAACATTCCACATGGCGTCCCAGTAATCACGTGGTGCCCACATGGAAATCCCTTAGTTGTTGACACATGGCATTCCTCCATTGGTCCTCAACCTGTAGAAAAGACAAAACAAAATATTAAATCACCCATATAAAAACAAAAATTAAAGCATAGCCATATGGTTATTACACCAAATCATCTTAAATATTAAAATACTTATTTAAATAACTATTTATATTTAAAAATTCAAATAAAAAAAAAATTTATTTTAACAACATTTGGTTAAAACAAAGCATGTTAAGAAAATATATGTGATGGTATTAATAAAAGCCAACATTAACAAAGATTTATATGGTGGGTTGTTATGGTATTAATACCATGGCACGATTATAACAAACTCAAACTTGTAGTAAAGAGGATAAGGCAGAAGGTTGGGTCAGGGCCGCATGGTGCAGACCCCGCCCACCTATTATTATATTAATATAAGGCAATACGACCAAAATTGAGAGGCGAGATTTGATCCCCCAACCTCCCCTCAAACAATTGCCCCATTTATCGTTGCACTGTTGGTGCATTCATGGTTAAGTCTGCCCAAAAAACATTATAAAAACCATTATTTCATGTAGCGTAGGGGAGAGAAAGTACATGAGAGGGAGCGCAGTTCAAGGTGGACAAGTGGAACCCTGAGCCACTCAGCTAGATATAGTGGAACCATGATTGAGCCTCATTTCCAGAGGGGCCAAAATTTTCCAGTGTCCAAATTGGACAAATTTTATATGATTTTATACCTCCTGGTGACACAAACCTAATAGTAGTGTTAGTTTATGCAACAGAAGTCTTGATTTTTAGGCCATTTTCCAGAATGGGATGACAATGTCAAATTTCAGCACGTGGACAGTCGATTTCTTGCCGTTCGACGTCAAGTTTTTTTATGGTACATTCATATCCGTCGATTGAGCAGCCCATTCATCACTCAATATCAGAGTTTAGGTATATGAAGTGTTGTTTCCATGTACTTCATTAATTATTTATGTGGGATGTTTTATGTTGTGTCAATTCTTGCTTGATGTATGATGCATAATCTTTATGTTTATTTTTTGTTGTTGACTCCTGCTTAATGTATGATGCAAAATATTTATGTTTATTTGATGTGGTATGTATCTATCATGGATGGAAATTTATGTTGTGAGATCCCTTTGTTGCCTTGATGGCGGGATACTCTTTGTCACCACGTGTGAGGTTGTCATCCTGATAGGAAGTAGGTTATGAGTGAGAGTTCCTTGTAGTGGAATGTCTCGTGGAGAGGCTTTGTCACTCATGTTGAGGTCCCTTTTCCTTGTATGAAAAGTAAACAATGTCCATGTACATCATCACTAGTTACAACACCGAATGAAGCGACCAACACCATTATGACACTGAGGCTTGGAGACGTAGTCCACACTAGACAAACTCCGTTATTAAACGTCTTGCGTTTTTCTTGTGTAGTTGTTGAAATGTGTCCCTCTTGATTATATTTGCATGCGTTCATTAATGATTTTGATAAAATGTAATTCTAACACATCAGCCGAAGCATAAGGTCTTGGTTAAAAGGGTAGAAAAAATTACCTGGATCATTTGGATATTTTGAATGTAGTGTTATTGAAACTTTGTAGGTTTCTTGTTGAAATTGAGTTTCTGCACTGGTTTCCTTAGTTTCTCGATTAAAATTGGACAATTTTTAGGTGAGGAAAATGGGTCAAGAGTTTCACTCGGCTCGAGAAAATACTTGGGTCATTTATAGACTGCTACTGTAATTTTCTCGACAAGTCAATTTTTTATTTCCCGTAAATGACTTGCCAGTATTTCTTGGTTAAGGATTCCCTTGGAGAGCCAAGTTATTGAAGGAGAATTCATCTTGTTGGATGTTTGTAATGAAGAATTGTATCCGAACATTGGGGCTCCATATAGATAAATTCATGTACTTTTCTAACTGTATATTTCTTGAGCTATAATATTCCATGCTCAGTTTCTTTTATTTTTAACTTTCTTTGAGTAGTAGTTTAACACTTTCTGGCCTTGAAGTTTTCAAAGGCCTCGTAATTTCTTTTTATAGAAAAGGATTGTTTTAAATGTGTAGTGTAACCAACATGTCATCTTTAAATTAGACAAACATTGTACTTGTAATACCCCCAACCATTTACCCAGTTGGACCAAATCATAAAATTAGTAGACTAATAAATAAATTAATAAATAAAGCAGCATTGGCCCATGGTTTTCCCTTTTGGGTTGTTTTGACCCTAGGTATTTGCCCACAGTTTCTTCCAAGAAGCCTACTATAAAAGGAGGAGGAGGATCGAGAGCAACTCATGGATTTTAATATTTTCTTCATTGATATTCTGAAAGCTCAAAGGAGTTTTCAAGTGAGTATTTTTAGGTGATATCCTCAAGCTTGCTTCAGTGAGATTTGATCTCACCCTAGTAAACAAACCCAACTTCAGTGGTTTCTATGATCACCCTATCTGGCTGCATTCATTCCATATTTGTTTTGAAAGGGGTTTTCGTCTATTTTTACTTTACACTTTATAAGTGTGGATTTGAGATTTTCCCTGCCAATTTTATTATAATTATTTGCACTTCCAGATTAGCAAAGGAAGGAAGGAAGCACAGATATATTGCAGCAAACTATTGCAACACCACCACAATGCTAAGCTAAGGGTTATTAATTGGCATTATGATGTAATTGACCCATCTACGTTGTTGGTCAAACTGCTTGTATTACATGGGCTAAATTCCTTAATAAATGATATTTGGTGGATTTCCTTAGGGATTTTTTAAATATGGTGATTGGAACTTAATTATGTGTAATGGAGTATTATGTGTATATGTTATCACGAGGGTTTTTTATAATAAGAATATTACTTTGCTGTTATATTTTTACTATTATTACAGTAGCGGCACTATATATTTCTTAAAGGATATTACATTGGTATCAAAGCTTCATCTTGTGCAGTTGTGGGATGCCAAGGAAGGAGAATGGGTATTACTGTCAATTGGGAAGGAAAAAAGGCTAGGATTCAAGCGACAAACGAAGGGGAAGAAAGACTAATGGGTGATCATGAAAATACCAAACTTGAAGATGACTTACAAATGATATTTGACACTCAAAACACGATCATGGAACTCCTTAAAGTATAGATTGGGCAACCTAATGTGCAAAGAAATAATGGGGAAGGAGGTTCCCATTCAGGTGGGGATGGTCCACTGGAGGAGTATATCAATGTTCATAGCAACAGTCCATCACATGAACATGTCAACGCTCGGAGCAACCCTTTTAGCCAACTGACCATGCCTCCATTTTTGGATGACTCCTCCAGGGAGCAAGACTTCCCTTCACCAATTGCAAAAATGGTTATCGCATGGATGACAGAGTATGATACGTTGCCTCCCAACAAGAAAGCAACCCTGAGCCTTAATGAATTTTACTACATGAGGAGAAAACAAAAAATGACAGCAAAAACATATGGGGGCCATGAATAAAATGTAGATTTGCAGAAGACTGTGAGAAAGGTAATCTCTTCCTTATTTTGATGGATCGTCGAATTGTTCTGCATGATCATGGGTATAGAAACTGGATACATATTTCCAGCTCAATCCCATGCGGGAGAAGGATGCCATCAAATACGCCACACTTCATCTTGATGGAGAAGCACGTGAATGGTGGCAACATGGTATGACCACTCTGGGACATGCCAACATCATCTCTTATATAGAATTCACACAGAGGTTAATAGAAATATTTGATAGGAAGGATCCTGAGATGTACTTCTGGGAGCTAACCCAGCTCCGACAAATAGGGAGCCTTGAATCTTATGTTGCATAATTCCAGAGGCTTGCAGTAATGGTCAGCGACCTCTCCATGACCCGGTTGGTCATGTTATTTATAGAAGGGTTGTCAAAACCCCTACGAGGTTAGGTTAGGGCCTACCAACCTGCAACCTTGCAAGATGAAATTAACCATGCAAGGGATATGCAGGATGTAGTACCCAAGTATAGATTCCTACCCAAATTTTCTATTCCTTAGAAAGGGAAGGTGATGCAGGGGCATTAGATTCGGGAAAATACTTTGTATTTTATTAAACCTAGGGGGTCTTATGTTTTTGAGAAAATATTGATTTTATGTAATTATTAAAGGGTTTTTGAGTGATTAAATGATATTTTTAATTAATTATTGTGAGGATTTGTTAATGTTCCCAAATGATTGGAGAACATGAGGGAAATTAGATTTTATATATTTAAGAATTAATTATGAAGCCAAAGTTAGATTTGGTTTCAAGATTTTAGGGATGAAATCTAGATTGTAGGGGTGTTGAGATATTTGAGGACTTTGTTGAGTTATTAAAGGGATTTGAACCTAAATTGGTTCATCCAAATTTGTATAAATGTAATAAGCCTAAAAGGAAAAATGTGGGAAGAATAGAGAGAGAGGTGAGGTTTAGACAACATAGTTTGTAAGCCTACAGGCTTTTGTAAAAGGGCCATTGATTTGAAAATCTGGCCATGGACCAAGAGGGTTTTTCGTAATTGATTACATTTGTTTTATATCGACGAGGAATTTTTTGTTTAAAATTTTGGTGAAAAGCATATTTCTTCTTGATTAGATTCTGCATAAGAAATGGTTGAATTTCTGAGTTTATGTATATGATCTGAGTTTATGCATACGATGAGTTTCTGAGTCTATACATATGATAAAATTGGTAATATATGAAGCTCTGCATATTTGGAAAGCATCGACTTTAATTAATGTCGATTTATGCTTGGAAGTAAATTAAAAGCGAAGTTTTTAAATGAGACCATGGTAGAACTTGTTTCTCATTTTGCAGGATTGAACGGTCGATGGAAAAGTGCTGTGCGTTAATATTATTGATCAGTCAAAGAATTTGAAGGAATAATGATTAATTTAAGAGTAATATTCAAATGCTTAAGAAATTGTCGATGGAAGATTAAGATCGATTACCATTTCACATTGTTGACCAGCATTATAAATCTGGTTTGAAGAGTTAAATTCTGGCATGGTAATGAGTAGCCGAATTATATGGAAGCCGCAGGAATTGAACCATGGTCTCATCGAGGTTCATTCCTTTAGTATTTTATTGTTTTATATATTCTGCATATGATTTAAGTGTATTGGAATGCAGAGACAACCAATAAGTAAGAGGTAAAATAGAGTCGATTTGAATTCATAACACTATGAATAAGAGTAGCAACACATAGATCTAAGAGGTGTGTGTAGAAGATCGAAACATTGTGATGGAGTGGATTCGATATATAGCCACTCGTTAATGAAAATAGTGAATTATGAATTGAATGGAATTCTATAAGTGCCGAGGAGTAATAAATCAGAAGGAACAACAATTATGCGTATCAAGGATGCATAATTGATGACGCAGAAGAAACTATAATACATTTGTAGAGGTTCTGTAATGAAGGTTTGAAGCAGAATTAAAATCGAGAGCAGAGGAGCGTAAGCATAAAGCTGGAATGCAATTCAATTAGAAGGCAGAATCATCAAATGAATCGATGCCATCGTAGAACTATGTGGGTTTTCCTACAGTTTCGTGAGGACGATAGAGGTGCAGAAGAATAATTCTGTGTAATGTTGAGCTGAGGAATCAGAATAAAATTAAAATCGATGCAGAGTTGGAAGTAAAAGGCGGATCATGGAGAATGAATTGAATGGAGGACGCAAAGGTTTCTTCAAAACTCTGTGCAATTGAAGAATTAAATTCTAACGTTGGCAAGCGATGGAGAAGGTAAGTTAATTGCGTGGGCCAATTGTTGTTTCATGTTGACATTTGATTTTTAATAAAAGTCTGAGTTTATGTAATTTTCCATAGCTTAAAATGAATGAGTGAATGTGTTGGTCAAGCTTGAATAAGGTGAAGGCACATATATAATTGGTAGTTGGAACCTTGGGTTTTGACCAATGTTTAAGGATTAGTTCCGTGAACATTTAAAAGAGAGAATATTGATATGAATTGGGTCTTGACATTTATGTATGTGTTGGTTGAAGAATGTATATTGAGTTATATATCAAATTTGAAATATTTAATTGATGAACTCATGGACTGGGTTGGACTATGGTTTAACCATAGATTTGAAACAAGTAAAGCTTCCGCATTTAAATGAAATCTGATTGTGTATGGTTTCATAACCATAGGATCAAGGTGAAAGAGAAATTCCACTTATGCAATGGTTTTATAACCATAGTGAATGATTTTTAAAAAGAACTTCCGCATGAAAGAATTGAATTTTTGGTTGTATTGAAGTATGGTTTTCATAAGCCATCAGATGTGAGATTAAAAAGCTTCTGCATGTATATTTGAGAAATTGCCAGACTTAGAGTCATATTTGGGGTAAATATTTGGGATGCATTTTTATATGCATAACTTGAGAGTGAAAATGTGGGTATATAGCAGGGTAGCCTACTATCAAGTGGTATCAGAGCTGGAATAGCTCTGTGTGAAGGTTCAATTTTTTATTAATTGCATGTGTGATGAATAAATATTAGATTTTTGAAACTGATGAAGATTGCAGCACGGAGATGCAGTGCAGGTAAGAGGTGAAGCAAGATCAACAGTGATCTTGAAGGTGAGTTGAAAAATGATATTTAACTCTGGTTTGAAGGTTGTTTGCAGAATTCAAGTTGCAAGCAAGTTGAAGAAAATCTCAGCGAAAGAAGCAGATCACAGATTTGAGAGCAGTGATGAAGGAGTCCAGCAAGGTATTCTAAGAGAATGTTGTAGAACCTGAAGAGATTCAACAGAGGTTGAATGGATAGGACAATTGTGTTCTAAAGAGTTGTAGATGAGATAAGCCTGAAGGAGCAGTGAAGAAATAGTCAAAAGGTTGCAACAGATAAAGGACCAGTACTTTCCAAAAGACCTGATCTGGAGGAAAGGATTGGTGAGGTAAGTGGCAATAGGAGAGCTTGTTGTTGCAGAGGCTTAATGCAACTCATGGGTGAGAAACTCATGGCGAAGAAGATGACTACTGAAAGTCATAAAGGAGAGAGCAGAGGTTCATATAGAGACCACATCATAAAGAAGGAGAAAGAAGATGCCAAGACAAATGGCATGAGGCAGCAGTTAGCTGATGCAAAATATGACAAAGAGCTAGCTGAGATTAGGGAAAAATTTAATAAACTGAATATGAGGATAGAGGAAAGCCAGAGAGTTGGTTGGATCATGAAGAAGAGAGTAAAGTGGCAGAGGCTACAACAGAAAAGAGATCAGCAGATGAACATGCAGTTTGTAGAAAAGATGAGAAAGCTTGAATAGAGGATGGAGGTACAGTTGGGGTGTGCAGAACTCAAAGCAGCTGAGTTGAAAGTGGAAGTTTCCATTAGTGAAACAGAAGAGGAAATTATTGATGATTTCCTGATCCAAGTGGATATTGGTGGCCACCCACCTATTCCACTTGCTTCTACGTGTCTTTGGTTCCCGGTTTTTGCTCTTTCTCTTTTGTAGTTTTTGGATCTTGAACTTAGGAATGAATTTTGGGAGCCCTAGCAGTATTTTTGCAGGTGTGGCGTAGCAGACTTAATCATCAGATTTTCTGAAATCTGTGATCTGAATTAGAATTTCTAATGATGTATCATGTAAGTCAAACGGAGATAGTATGCCAAAGTTACGTCCCTGGGAAGTTGAAACACCAATTTACCCAAACGGGGCCCATAGTTTTGGCGCTTCATCTCCTAGGGTTAGGTTTTTGGGGATGTTTAGGGTTCTCCATTGTTCTCAATAATAAATAGGCCCTCGAGCCTCATTGTAACGCAGTTCAGAGGCCTATAGCCGCCACATCTCTTCTCAGAGATAGCTACCAGTGCCCTAGCTAGTTTTCTTTCCATTAATGCATGTGAATTTGATTCTTTATTCATTAATGAAATGAGTGTTATTTCCTTTGTCTCTTGTATTTATGGTTATGTGTTTATTCTGTTGCGTTCCTGCATAAATCCGGATCAGTGGTATCAGAGCGGTCTGCTTTTTCTCGATCCTTCTTTGCATGTCCCCAACGAGGTCGGGGTATAAGGAGCTAGGGCTTGATCTGGTGGAACCTTTGCAAGATCAGCCTCGCAAACCTCGACGGACGCCCATGGGGGACGAAAAGAAAGATGAGGGAGCAGGAGATCCTATCAAAATATTGCTCGAGGAGGCCCTCGAAAAACAAAGGAACGCGATGATGGATAGCTTTGCTCAGATCCTTCAACGGCTTCCCACCGGCGGCGCATCTGCATCCAGTAGCCACTCTGGAGTTGCGACTCCCTTTAAGGTACAAGTAAATTTTGACATTCCCATATTTGAGGGTCAAATAGACACAGATGCCGTAGATAGATGGTTGAATCTATTAGAAGGATATTTCTCTGTTCATGACTTTTCGGACCGGGAGAAGATTATTTTTGCACTCCTCAAAGCTACCCCCCATGTTAAGGACTGGTGGGAAACCTACTGTGAGAACAAGGACCAGACAGAACCCTCTCTGTTCTCGGCCGTACCAACTTGGAATTCTTTCCGAGACACCGTCAAGGAACAGTACTATCCCGTGGGGAGCTATGAGGACAAGTACATACAATGGACCACGGTGCGACAACAAAGGGATCAAGATGTGCACGAGCTGACGAATCTGTTCCATACCCTGCGCACAAAGTTGGGTATCAAAGATTCAGAGAAACATTTGGTGCTAAAGTATCGCAGTTGTCTGCACAGATACATTCAGGAGGAAATGGAGTTCCTCGACATATCCTCGCTTGGTACGGCATACCGGTATGCTGCCAAGATTGAGCAGAAATTCAAACAGAAGAAGCGAGACTTTGGATCTGCAAATCAAAAGCAAGGAAAAGGTGCTTCCAAACCGCAGAACAAAGGACAGAGCCAAGGCATGGTGGCTAAAGACAACCCGTCAAAGCCACAAGAAAAGAAAAACACCGTAAAGCCAAATAAGGACACGGGAAAGTGGTGTGAGTTCCATAAGAGCTCCACTCACAACACAAGTGAGTGTCGGGCCAAGCAGTCGCTAGTGGCCGAGATGAGGGCTTCTGAGTCAGATGCATGCTCCGACTCCGAATCAGAACCTGAAAAGGGGAATGAAAAGGGAAACAGATTATTGATGCGGAGCCCAACGCCACTGTTGCCACTACAAAGGTCCAGAAGGAGGAACCGGAAGATCCAGAGGAGGAGGAACGTCTCTTCCACTCCCAGATGTGGGTAAAGGGCTCCCCTGTGCAGTTCATTGTCGACAATGGGAGCCAAAAGAACCTCATTTCAGCAGACGCCGTGAAGCGGTTGGGCTTGCCGACCACAGCTCACCCACATCCATACACAATCGGGTGGCTTCACCAAGGACGAGATCTCCGCGTCAGCCAGCAGTGCCGCCTTCCCTATAGCATCAAGCCCTTCACGGATGAGGTATTATGTGACGTTGCTCCTATTGATGTTTTGGATGTATTATTAGGACAACCATACTTGTGGAAGCGTCATGCTGTGTATGAGTCTCGACCTCGTGCTGTTATTATTACTTTGGGAAATAAGTTGTACAGGATACCAAAGGTACCACCTCCTACGACTATCTCTTTGGTTACTGCAAAACAATGTAGTAAGCTCATTTCCCAAACCAGGAAATTCGTTTTCCTGATGATCCGCCCCCGGGGCAAGAAGAAGACTGTGGCCACGACCTCCAGACAGGGCCCCTCTGCACGACAACAACAAATGGATAAGGTCGTGGAGGAGTACGGGGACATCTTCACCTCACCCACAGGGGTTCCTCTGCACTGCCAGGTCAAGCACCCGATTGATCTGACCCCAGGTGCGCCACTACCCAATGGAACGATCTATCGACGCTCTGTTCTGGAAAATGATGAAATCAAGAGGCAGATTCAGGAGCTGTTGCAGAAAGGTCACATCAGACCAAGTTCATCGCCCTGTGGGAGCCCGATCGTGTTGGTACAGAAGAAGGATGGGACGTGGAGACTCTGCATTGACTATCGAGCGCTGAACAAGATCACTGTCCGGAATAGGTACCCAATCCCATGGATTGATGACCTTCTGGACCAACTCCAAGGTGCAAAATATTTCAGTAAGATCGACCTGAAGTCCGGGTATCACCAGGTACCAATTGAACCGTCGGATGTGTGGAAGACTGCCTTCAAAGCTAAGGAAGGCCTTTTTGAATGGATGGTCATGCCTTTCGGGTTGAAAAATGCTCCCGCAACCTTCATGAGGATGATGGACGACATCTTGCGGCCATTCACCAACTCATTCGTAGTGGGGTACTTGGATGACATTCTGATCTTCAGCAAGACTTGGGAAGAGCACCTTCATCACATCCGACAAGTCCTCCAAACACTGCGGCAACACAAGTTGTGTGCCAATTTGGAGAAGTGCACGTTTGGCATGACCCAGGTTCAATATCTGGGATACATTATTGATGAAAGGGGGTGCATGTGGATCCAGCCAAGATCCAAGTCATTCGGGATTGGCCAGCCCCAACCACTATAACAGAGCTTCGCAGCTTTCTGGGTCTTGCTAATTTCTATCGGAGGTTCGTGTTGGGATTCTCTCATATCACTTGGCCCCTGAGTCAAGTCACCAAGGGAGGAGCGAGAGCAAAATTTTTTTGGTCGGAACCTCAACAGAAGGCGTTCACAGAACTGAAAAACCGCCTCTGTTCTGCCCCAGTGCTCACTTTACCAGACTTGCAACAGCCATTTGAGATCGAGACAGATGCCTCTGACTATGCTATTGGGGCAGTTCTTACTCAACGGGGACATCCAGTGGCATTTCACAGTGAGACATTGTCTGACACAGTTCGCAAGTACCCCACATATGACAAAGAAATGTACTCCATTGTGCAAGCTTGTCGACAATGGAAGCATTACATTTTTGGGAAGGAAACAATCATCCACACAGACCACAGGCCCTTGCAGTTCATACAGACACAAGGGAAGTTGCAGAATGATCGCCATCAGAAGTGGTCCACATATCTGCAACAGTTTCATTTGAACATCAAGTACAAGAAGAGTAGCACCAATAATGTTGCAAACTGCCTCAGCCGACCACCGATCGTGGCGCTCACCACCGTGCTCAACTCTTGTGGGCACGAGACTTTTGATTGGTCGATTCTCTATGAGAGTGGCCCAGAATTCAGCCACACTTACAAGGCACTCTTGGGGGGCACGCAAGTTCCAAATTTTCACCTCCAAGATGCACTTTTTTGTCACCTGGGACACATTTGTGTTCCTTCAAGCGAGTGTGCCAAGATGATATGGGAAGCACACTATAGTCGAGTCGCTGGGAATTTCGGGGTCGAGAAAATAGTAGCAATACTACATAAGTATTTCTATTGGCCGAACCTTCGAAAGGATGTCGAGAAGCACATCAGATCTTGCACTGTTTATGCCATTGCCAAACCAACCATCAAGAAGCAAGGCCTATATACTCCACTACTTACCCATAGTCGACCTTGGGAATCCATCTCCATGGACTACATGTCGGGCCTGCCCTCTACTAAGAATGGAAATGACTATGTTTTCGTGGTCGTTGACAGATTTTCGAAGATGGCCATTATGGCGGCCTGTAAGAAGAATATCACAGCAGAAGCTACTGCTAAACTCTTCTTTGAACGAGTATGGGTGCACTTTGGGATCCCACAGTCTATCATATCAGATCTAGATAGCAGGTTCCTCGGCACATTTTGGTCCAGCCTCTGGTCAATGATGGACACAAAGCTCACCAAGTCCATAGCTTTCCATCCCCAAACAGATGGCCAGACAGAGGTCGTCAACAGAATGATTGTACACATTCTGCGCATGTACAATTCAAAGCATCCACTCACATGGGACGAGAGCCTCCCCTATGTACAACATAGTTATAACCGGGCTCTCCACAGTTCAATTGGGATTCTAGCCACTATGTCCCATTGACGTAGCCATGCCATTTGCAGCTGCTCAGGCCGATTTAGCGCACGTCCAGTCTGAAGTTTACAAAGCAAGTAGCTTCATCGAGCGCATTCAACACATCCGCCAATAGGTTCATGATATATTGGATAGAGTCAACGCGAAGTACAAGCAGCGCCATGATCAACACCGAGTGCCACACAACTTCCAGGTGGGCGACGAAGTATGGCTGCATTTGCAGAAGGAGCACCTCACTGGACCTCACCGCAAGCTTCGCCCGCTCCGATACGGGCCGTACACCATCACCAAGGTTGTAGGGAACAATGCTTTCGAGCTTAGTATTCCACCATTCCTTCGTCTGCACCCAGTCTTCAATGTGGATCGCCTTCGTCCTTACTTCCCACCACTACTGGACACTTCAGACATTGCAGAACAACTCACACCAACAGAGTTAAACCCAGACTGCATGGAACAGGCCACCACAGATTGTATCATGGAAATGAAAATTAAGAACAATCGCCAACAGAGGATCCAACTGTATCGGGTTGTCAAAGCTGGCCAACTCCTGCACCAAGGAAAGTGGTTCACCAGGGACCAAGTTCAGCAGAAATTTCCTCATCTCATGGAGGAACTTAATGCAATGGGGACCATTGCTTCCTAAGGGGGGAGGAATGATCCAGGTGGATATTGGTGGCCACCCACCTATTCCACTTGGCCCCCCACCATTGTCTCTTTCGGTTTTTCAGTTTCGGCATAACTTACTATTTTTAGCAGTTTTTGGGGTCCTGAACTTCCGGAGCCGTTTTGAGGCCCTAAACGACGTTTTTTGGGCATCGTTTTACCCAAAAAATTTGACTATCAAATTCATCGTGAAAGTTGTAGTCCTCGGATAGCGCTTTCTAATGATGTATCATGTGCGTCAAACGGAGATAGTATGCCAAAGTTACGTCCCTGGGATGTTGAAACACCAATTTACCCAAACGAGGCCAAAAGGTTTGGCGCTTCATCTCCTAGGGTTAGGTTTTTTGGATGTTTAGGGTTCTCCATTGTTTCTCAATAATAAATAGGCCCTCGAGCCTCATTTTAACGTAGTTCAGAGGCCTGTAGCTGCCACATCTCTTCTAAGAGATAGCTACCAGTGCCCTAGCTAGTTTTATTTCCATTCTGTCTGTAAGAAAATTTCAGTTCTTTGATATTAATGAAATGAAGCGTTATTTCCGCTGCATCTCTGTATTTATGGTTATGTGTTTATTCTATTGCGTTCCTGCATAAATCCGGATCAGTGGTATCAGAGCGGTCTGCGTTTTCTCAATCCTTCTTTGCATGTCCCCAACGAGGTCGGGGTATAAGGACTTAGGGCTTGATCTGGTGGAACCTTTGCAAGATCAGCCTCGCAAACCTCGACGGACGCCCATGGGGGACGAAAAGAAAGATGAGGGAGGAGGAGATCTTATCAAAATATTGCTCGAGGAGGCCCTCGAAAAACAAAGGAATGCAATGATGGATAACTTTACTCAAATCCTTCAACGGCTGCCCACCGGCGGCGCATCTGCATCCAGTAGCCACTCTGGAGTTGCGACTCCCTTTAAGGTACAAGTAAATTTTGACATTCCCATATTTGAGGGTCAAATAGATGCAGATGTGGTAGATAGATGGTTGAATCTATTAGAAGGATATTTCTCTGTTCATGACTTTTCAGACCGGGAGAAGATTATTTTTGCACTCCTCAAAGCTACCCCCCATGTTAAGGACTGGTGGGAAACCTACTGTGAGAACAAGGACCAGACAGAACCCTCTTTGTTCTCGGCCATACCAACTTGGAATTCTTTCCGAGACGCCGTCAAGGAATAGTACTATCCCGTGGGGAGCTATGAGGACAAGTACATACAATGGACCACGCTACGACAACAAAGGGATCAAGATGTGCATGAGCTGACGAATCTGTTCCATACCCTGCGCACAAAGTTGGGTATCAAAGATTCAGAGAAACATTTGGTGCTAAAGTATCGCAGCTGTCTGCACAGATACATTCAGGAAGAAATGGAGTTCCTCGACATCTCCTCGCTTGGTACGGCATACCGGTATGCTGCCAAGATTGAGCAGAAATTCAAACAGAAGAAGCGAGACTTTGGATCTGCGAATCAAAAGCAAGGAAAAGGTGCTTCCAAACCGCAGAACAAAGGACAGAGCCAAGGCATGGCGACTAAAGACAACCCGTCAAAGCCACAAGAAAAGAACGACACCGTAAAGCCAAAGAAGGACACGGGAAAGTGGTGTGAGTTCCATAAGAGCTCCACTCACAACACAAGTGAGTGTCGGGCCAAGCAGTCGCTAGTGGCCAAGATGAGGGCTTCTAAGTCAGATGCATGCTCCGACTCCGAATCAGAACCTGAAAAGGGGAATGAAAAAGGGAAACAGATTATTGATGCGGAGCCCAACGCCACTGTTGCCACTACAAAGGTCCAGAAGGAGGAACCGGAAGATCCAGAGGAGGAGGAACGTCTCTTCCAATCCCAGATGTGGGTAAAGGGCTCCCCTATATGGTTCATTGTCTACAATGGGAGCCAAAAGAACCTCATTTCAGCAGACGCCGTGAAGCGGTTGGGCTTGCCGACCACAGCTCACCCACATCCATACACCATCGGGTGGCTTCACCAAGGACGAAATCTCTGCGTCAGCCAGCAGTGTCGCCTTCCCTATAGCATCAAGCCCTTCACGGATGAGGTATTATGTGACGTTGCTCCTATTGATGTTTCTGATGTATTATTAGGACAACCATACTTGTGGAAGCGTCATGCTATGTATGAGTCTCGACCTCGTGATGTTATTGTTACTTTGGGAAATAAGTTGTACAGGATACCAGAGGTACCACCTCCTGCTGCTATCTCTTTGGTTACTGCAAAACAATGCAGTAAGCTCATTTCCCAAACCAGGAAATTCGTTTTCCTGATGATCCGCCCCCAGGGCAAGAAGAAGACTGTGGCCACATCCTCCAGACAGGGCTCCTCTGCACAGCAACAACAAATGGATAAGGTTGTGGAGGAGTACGGAGACATATTCACCTCACCCACAGGGGTTCCTCTGCACTGTCAGGTCAAGCACCCGATTGATCTGACCCCAGGTGCGCCGCTACCCAATGGACCGATCTATTGATGCTAAGGTACCGAAAAATGATGAAATCATGAATGAGCGATTAAAGGCTGATACTAAAGAAGGTCACATCGGACCAAGTTCATCACCACCGCGAACCGATCGTGTTGAGTACGAGAGAGGATGGGACGTGCGACTCCTACTGTATTGACTATCGGAGGCGGCGGGTATAGACTCTTCAATCAGGAATAGGTGCCCAATCCCACGGATTGATGACCTTCTGGACCAACTCCAAGGTGCAAAATATTTCAGTAAGATCGACCTGAAGTCTGGGTATCACCAGGTACCAATTGAACCATCTGATGTGTGGAAGACTGCCTTCAAAGCTAAGGAAGGCCTTTTTGAATGGCTGGTCATGCCTTTTGGGTTGACGAATGCTCCCACAACCTTCATGAGGATGATGGACGACATCTTGTGGCCATTCACCAACTCATTCGTAGTGGTGTACTTGGATGACATTCTGATCTTCAGCAAGACTTGGGAAGAGCACCTTCATCACATCCGACAAGTCCTCCAAACACTGCGGCAACACAAGTTGTGTGCCAATTTGGAGAAGTGCACGTTTGGCATGACCCAGGTTCAATATCTGGGATACATTATTGATGAAAGGGGGGTGCATGTGGATCCAGCCAAGATCCAAGTCATTCGGGATTGGCCAGCCCCGACTACTATAATAGAGCTTCGCAACTTTCTGGGTCTTGCTAATTTCTACCGTAGATTCGTGTTGGGATTCTCTCATATCACTTGGCCCTTGAGTCAAGTCACCAAAGGAGGAGCAAGAGAAAAATTCTTTTGGTCGGAACCTCAACAGAAGGCGTTCAAAGAATTGAAAAATCGCCTCTGTTCTGCCCCAGTGCTCACCTTACCGGACTTGCAGCAGCCATTTGAGATCGAGACAGATGCCTCTGACTATGCTATTGGGGCAGTTCTTACTCAACAGGGACATCCAGTGGCATATCACAGTGAGACATTGTCTGAGACAGTTCGCAAGTATCCCACTTATGACAAAGAAATGTATTCCATTGTGCAAGCCTGTCGACAATGGAAGCATTACATTTTGGGGAAGGAAGCAATCATCCACATAGACCACCGGCCCCTGCAGTTCATACAGACACAAGGGAAGTTGCAGAATGATCACCATCAGAAGTGGTCCACATATCTGCAACAGTTTCATTTGAACATCAAGTACAAGAAGGGTAGCGCCAATAATGTTGTAGACTGCCTCAGCCGACCACCGATCCTGGCGCTCACCACCGTGCTCAACTCTTGTGGGCACGAGACTTTTGATTGGCCGATTCTCTATGAGAGTGACCCAGAATTCGGTCACACTTACAAGGCACTCTTGGGGGGCATGCAAGTTCCAAATTTTCACCTCCAAGATGCACTTTTATGTCACCTGGGACACCTTTGTGTTCCTTCAAGCGAGCGTGCCAAGATGATATGGGAAGCACACTACAGTCCATTCGCTGGGCATTTCGAGGTCGAGAAAATAGTAGCAATACTACAGAAGTATTTCTATTGGCCGAACCTTCGAAAGGATGTCGAGAAGCACATCAGATCCTGCACTGCTTATGCCATTGCCAAATCGACCATCAAGAAGCAAGGCCTATATACTCCACTACCTACCCCTAGTCGACCTTGGGAATCCATCTCCATGGACTACATGTCGGGCCTGTCCTCTACTAAGAATGGCAATGACTGTGTTTTCGTGGTCGTTGACAGATTCTCGAAGATGGCCATTATGGCGGCCTGTAGGAAGAATATCACAGCAAAAGCTACTGCTAAACTCTTCTTTGAACAAGTATGGGTGCACTTTGGGATCCCACAGTCTATCATATCAGATCGAGATAGCAGGTTCCTCAGCACATTTTGGTCCAGCCTCTGGTCAATGATGCACACAAAGCTCACCAAGTCCACAGCCTTCCATCCCCAAACAGATGGCCAGACAGAGGTCGTCAACAGAATGATTGTAAACATTCTATGCATGTACAATTCAAAGCATCCACGCACATGGGACGAGAGCCTCCCCTATGTACAACATAGTCATAACCGGGCTCTCCACAGTTCAATTGGCCATATCCCCTTTCAGGTGGGCTTGGGATACCAGCCACTATGTCCCATTGACGTAGCCATGCCATTTACAGCTGCTCAGGCCGATTCAGCGCACGTCCAGTCTGAAGTTGACAAAGCAAGTAGCTTCATCGAGCGCATTCAAAACATCCGCCAATAGGTTCATGATATATTAGACAGATCCAATGTAAAGTACAAGTAGCGCCATGATCAACACCGGGTGCCACACAACTTCCAAGTGGGCTACAAAGTATGGCTGCATTTGCAGAAGGAGCGCCTCACTGGACCTCACCGCAAGCTTCGCCCGCTCCGATACGGGCCGTACACCATCACCAAGGCTATAGGGAAAAATTATTTCGAGCTTAGTATTCCACCATTCCTTGGTCTGCACCCAGTCTTCAATGTGGATCACCTTCGTCCTTACTTTCCACCTCTACTGGACACTTCGGACATTGCAGAACAACTCACACCAACAGAGTTAAACCCAAACTGCATGGAACAGGCCACCACAGATTGTATCATGGACAAGCAAATTAAGAACACTCGCCAACAGAGGATCCAACTGTATCGGGTTGTCAAAGCTGGCCAACTCCTGCACCAAGGAAAGTGGTTCACTAGGGACCAAGTTCAGCAGAAATTTCCTCATCTCATGGAGGAACTTAATGCAATGGGGACCATTGATTCCTAAGGGGGGAGGAATGATCCAGGTGGATATTGGTGGCCACCCACCTATTCCACTCGGCCCCCCACCATTGTCTCTTTCAATTTTTCAGTTTTGGCATAACTTACTATTTTTAGCAGTTTTTCGGGTCCTGAACTTCCGGAGCCGTTTTGAGGCCCTAAACGACGTTTTTTGGGCATCGTTTTACCTAGTGATTTTGATCATCAAATTCTTCCTGAAATTTGTAGTCCTCGAATAGAGCTTTCTAATGATGTATCATGTGCGTCAAACGGAGATAGTATCCCAAAGTCACGTCCCTGGGAAGTTGAAACACCAATTTACCCAAACGGGGCCAAAAGTTTTGGTGCTTCATCTCCTAGGGTTAGGTTTTTGGGATGTTTAGGGTTCTCCATTGTTTCTCAATAATAAATAGGCCCTCGAGCCTCATTGTAATGCAGTTCAGAGGCCTGTAGCCGCGACATCTCTTCTAAGAGATAGCTACCAGTGCCCTAGCTAGTTTTATTTCCATTCTATCTGTAAGCAAATTTCAGTTCTTTGATATTAATGAAACGAAGTGTTATTTCCACTGCATCTCTGTATTTATGGTTATGTGTTTATTCTATTGCGTTCCTGCATAAATCCGGATCAGTGGTATCAGAGTGGTCTGCTTTTTCTCGATCCTTCTTTGCATGTCCCCAACGAGGTCGGGGTATAAGGAGCTAGGGCTTGATCTGGTGGAACCTTTGCAAGATCAGCCTCGCAAACCTCGACTGACGCCCATGGGGGACGAAAAGAAAGATGAGGGAGCAGGAGATCCTATCAAAATATTGCTCGAGGAGGCCCTCGAAAAACAAAGGAACGCGATGTTGGATAGCTTTGCTCAGATCCTTCAACGGCTGCCCACCGGCGGCGCATCTGCATCCAGTAGCCACTCTGGAGTTGCGACTCCCTTTAAGGTACAAGTAAATTTTGACATTCCCATATTTGAGGGTCAAATAGACGCGGATGCCGTAGATAGATGGTTGAATCTATTAGAAGGATATTTCTCTGTTCATGACTTTTCAGACCGGGAGAAGATTATTTTTGCACTCCTCAAAGCTACCCCCCATGTTAAGGACTGGTGGGAAACCTACTGTGAGAACAAGGACCAGACATAACCCTCTCTGTTCTCGGCCGTACCAACTTGGAATTCTTTCCGAGACGCCGTCAAGGAACAGTACTATCCCGTGGGGAGCTATGAGGACAAGTACATACAATGGACCACGTTGTGGCAACAAAGGGATCAAGATGTGCATGAGCTGACGAATCTGTTCCATACCCTGCGCACAAATTTGGGTATCAAAGATTCAGAGAAACATTTGGTGCTAAAGTATCGCAACTGTCTGCATAGATACATTCAGGAGGAAATGGAGTTCCTCGACATCTCCTCGCTTGGTACGGCATACCGGTATGCTACCAAGATTGAGCAAAAATTCAAACAGAAGAAGCGAGACTCTGGATCTGCGAATCAAAAGCAAGGAAAAGGTGCTTCCAAAACCGTAGAACAAAGGACAGAGCCAAGGCATGGCGGCTAAAGACAACCCGTCAAACCCACAAGAAAAGAACAACACCGTAAAGCCAAAGAAGGACACGGGAAAGTGGTGTGAGTTCCATAAGAGCTCCACTCACAATACAAGTGAGTTTCGGGCCAAGCAGTCACTAGTGGCCGAGATGAGGGCTTCTGAGTCAGATGCATGCTCCGACTCCGAATCAAAACCTGAAAAGGGGAATGAAAAAGGGAAACAAATTATTGATGCGGAGCCCAACGCCACTGTTTCCACTACAAAGGTCCAGAAGGAGGAACCGCAAGATCCAGAGGAGGAGGAACATCTCTTCCACTCCCAGATGTGGGTAAAGGGCTCCCCTGTACAGTTCATTGTCGACAATGGAAGCCAAAAGAACCTCATTTCAGCAGACGCCGTGAAGCGGTTGGGCTTGCCGACCACAACTCACCCACATCCATACACCATCGGGTGGCTTCACCAGGGACGAGATCTCCGCGTCAGCCAGCAGTGTCGCCTTTCCTATAGCATCAAGCCCTTCACGGATGAGGTATTATGTGACGTTGCTCCTATTGATGTTTCTAATGTATTATTAGGACAACCATACTTTTGGAAGCATCATGCTGTGTATGAGTCTCGACCTCGTGCTGTTATTATTACTTTGGGAAATAAGTTGTACAGGATACCATAGGTACCACCTCCTATGGCTATCTCTTTGGTTATTGCAAAACAATGCAGTAAGCTCATTTCCTAAACCGGGAAATTCGTTTTCCTGATGATCCGCCCCTAGGGAAATAAGAAGATTGTGGCCACGACCTCCAGACAGGGCCCCTCTGCACGACAACAACAAATGGATAAGGTAGTGGAGGAGTACGGGGACATCTTCACCTCACCCACAGGGGTTCCTCTACACTGTCAGGTCAAGCACCCGATTGATCTGACCCCAAGTGCGCCGCTGCCCAATGGACCGATCTATCGACGCTCTGTTATGGAAAATGATCAAATCAAGAGGCAGATTTAGGAGCTGTTGCAGAAAGGTCACATCAGACCAAGTTCATCACCCTGTGGGAGCCCAATCGTGTTGGTACAGAAGAAGGACGGGACGTGGAGACTCTGTATTGACTATCGGGCGCTGAACAAGATCACTGTCCGGAATAGGTACCCAATCCCACAGATTGATGACCTTCTAGACCAACTCCAAGGTAAAAAATATTTCAGTAAGATCGACCTGAAGTCTGGGTATCACCAGGTACCAATTGAACCATCTGATGTGTGGAAGACTGCCTTCAAAGCTAAGGAAGGCCTTTTTGAATGGTTGGTCATGCCTTTCGGGTTGACGAATGCTCCCGCAACCTTCATGAGTATGATGGACGACATCTTGCGGCCATTCACCAACTCATTCGTAGTGGTGTACTTGGATAACATTCTGATCTTCAGCAAGACTTGGGAGGAGCACCTTCATCACATCCAACAAGTCCTCCAAACACTGCGGCAACACAAGTTGTGTGCCTATTTGGAGAATTGCACGTTTGGCATGACCCAGGTTCAATATCTGGGATACATTATTGATGAAAGGGGGGTGCATGTGGATCCAGCCAAGATCCAAGTCATTCGGGATTGGCCAGCCCCGACTACTATAATAGAGCTTCGCAGCTTTCTAGGTCTTGCTAATTTCTACCGTAGATTCGTGTTGGGATTCTCTCATATCACTTGGCCCTTGAGTCAAGTCACCAAAGGAGGAGCGAGAGAAAAATTCTTTTGGTTGGAACCTCAACAGAAGGCGTTCAAAGAATTGAAAAATCGCCTCTGTTCTGCCCCAGTGCTCACCTTACCAGACTTGCAGCAACCATTTGAGATCGAGACAGATGCCTCTGACTATGCTATTGGGGCATTTCTTACTTAACAGGGACATCCAGTGGCATATCATAGTGAGACATTGTATGAGACAGTTCGCAAGTATCCCACCTATGACAAAGAAATGTATTCCATTGTGCAAGCATGTCGACAATGGAAGCATTACATTTTTGGGAAGGAAGCAATCATCGACACAGACCACCGGCCCCTGCAGTTCATACAGACACAAGGAAAGTTGCAGAATGATCGCCATCAGAAGTGGTCCACATATCTGCAACAGTTTCATTTGAACATCAAGTACAAGAAGGGTAGCACCAATAATGTTGCAGACTGCCTTAGCCGACCACCGATCGTGGCGCTCACCACCGTGCTCAACTCTTGTGAGCACGAGACTTCTGATTGGCCGATTCTCTATGAGAGTGACCGAGAATTCGGCCACACTTACAAGGCACTCTTGGGGGGCACGCAAGTTCCAAATTTTGACCTCCAAGATGCACTTTTATGTCACCTGGGACACCTTTGTGTTCCTTCAAGCGAGCGTGCCAAGATGATATAGGAAGCACACTACAGTCGATTCGCTGGGAATTTCAGGGTCGAGAAAACAGTAGCAATACTACAGAAGTATTTCTATTGGTCGAACCTTCGAAAGGATGTCGAGAAGCACATCAGATCCTGCACTGCTTGTGCCATTGCCAAACCGACCATCAAGAAGCAAGGCCTATATACTCCACTACCTACCCCTAGTCGACCTTGGGAATCCATCTCCATGGATTACATGTTGGGCCTGCCCTCTACTAAGAATGGCAATGACTGTTTTTTCGTGGTCGTTGACAGATTCTCGAAGATGGCCATTATGGCGGCCTGTAAGAAGAATATCACAGCAAAAGCTACTGCTAAACTCTTCTTTGAACGAGTAAGGGTGCACTTTGGGATCCCACAGTCTATCATATCAGATCGAGATAGCAGGTTCCTCAGCACATTTTGGTCCAGCTTCTGGTCAATGATGGACACAAAGCTCACCAAGTCCACAGCTTTCCATCCCCAAACAGATGGCCAGACAGAGGTCGTCAACAGAATGATTGTACACATTCTGCGCATGTACAATTCAAAGCATCCATGCACATGGGACGAGAGCCTCCCCTATGTACAAAATAGTTATAACCGGGCTCTCCACAGTTCAATTGGCCATAGCCCCTTTCAGGTGGGCTTGGGATTCCAGCCACTATGTCCCATTGACGTAGCCATGCCATTTGCAGCTGCTCAGGCCGATTCAGCGCACGTCCAGTCTGAAGTTGACAAAGCAAGTAGCTTCATCGAGCGCATTCAACACATCCGCCAACAGGGTCATGATATATTGGACAGAGCCAATGCGAAGTACAAGCAGCGCCATGATCAACACCGGGTGCCACACAACTTCCAGGTGGGCGACAAAGTATGGCTGCATTTGCAGAAGGAGCGCCTCACTGGACCTCACCACAAGCTTCGCCCGCTCCGATACGGGTCGTACACCATCACCAAGGCTGTAGGGAACAATGCTTTCGAGCTTAGTATTCCACCATTCCTTGGTCTGCACCCAGTCTTCAATGTGGATCGCCTTCGTCCTTACTTCCCACCTCTACTGGACACTTCGGACATTGCAGAACAACTCACACCAACAGAGTTAAACCCAGACTGCATTGAACAGGCCACCACAGATTGTATCATGGACATGCAAATTAAGAACACTCACCAACAGAGGATCCAACTGTATCGGGTTGTCAAAGCTGGCCAACTCCTGCACCAAGGAAAGTGGTTCACCAGGGACCAAGTTCAGCAGAAATTTCCTCATCTCATGGAGGAACTTAATGCAATGGGGACCATTGCTTCCTAAGGGGGGAGGAATGATCCAGGTGGATATTGGTGGCGACCCACCTATTCCACTTGGCCCCCCACCATTGTCTCTTTCAGTTTTTTAGTTTCAGAATAACTTACTATTTTTAGCAGTTTTTGGGGTCCTGAACTTTCGGAGCCGTTTTGAGGCCCTAAACGACGTTTTTTGGGCATCGTTTTACCTAGAAAATTTCATCATCAAATTCATCCCGAAATTTGTAGTCCTCAGATAGAGCTTTCTAATGATGTATCATTTGCGTCGAACAGAGATAGTATGCCAAAGTTACGTCCCTGGGAAGTTGGAACACCAATTTACCCAAACGGGGCCAAAAGTTTTGGCGCTTCATCTCCTAGGGTTAGGTTTTTGGGATGTTTAGGGTTCTCCATTGTTTCTCAATAATAAATAGGCCCTCGAGCCTCATTGTAATGCATTTCAGAGGCCTGTAGCTGCCACATCTCTTCTCAAAGATAGCTACCAGTGCCCTAGCTAGTTTTATTTCCATTCTGTTTGTAAGAAAATTTCAGTTCTTTGATATTAATGAAATGAAGCGTTATTTCCACTGCATCTCTGTATTTATGGTTATGTGTTTATTCTGTTGCATTCCTGCATAAATCCAGATCAGTGGTATCAGAGCGGTCTGCTTTTTCTCGATACTTCTTTGCATGTCCCCAATGAGGTCGGGGTATAAGGAGCTAGGGCTTGATCTGGTGGAACCTTTGCAAGATCAGCCTCGCAAACCTCGACGGACGCCCATGGGGGACGAAAAGAAAGATGAGGGAGCAGGAGATCCTATCAAAATATTGCACGAGGAGGTCCTCAAAAAACAAAGGAACGCGATGATGGATAACTTTGCTCAGATCCTTCAACGGCTGCCCACCGGTGGCGCATCTGCATCCAGTAGCCACTCTGGAGTTGCGATTCCCTTTAAGGTACAAGTAAATTTTGACATTCCCATATTTGAGGGTCAAATAGACGCAGATGCGGTAGATAGATGGTTGAATCTATTAGAAGGATATTTCTCTGTTCATGACTTTTCAGACCGGGAGAAGATTATTTTTGCACTCCTCAAAGCTACCCCCATGTTAAGGACTGGTGGGAAACCTACTGTCAGAACAAGGACCAGACAGAACCCGCTCTGTTCTCGGCCGTACCAACTGGGAATTCTTTCCGAGACGCCGTCAAGGAACAGTACTATCCCATGGGGAGCTATGAGGACAAGTACATACAATGGACCACGCTGCGGCAACAAAGGGATCAAGATGTGCATGAGCTGACGAATCTGTTCCATACCCTGCGCACAAAGTTGGGTATCAAATATTCAGAGAAACATTTGGTGCTAAAGTATCGCAGCTGTCTACATAGATACATTTAGGAGGAAATGGATTTCCTTGACATCTCCTCGCTTGGTACGACATACCTGTATGCTGCCAAGATTGAGCAGAAATTCAAACAGAAGAAGAGAGACTTTGGATCTACGAATCAAAAGCAAGGAAAAGGTGCTTCCAAACCGCAGAACAAAGGACAGAGCCAAGGCATGGCGGCTAAAGACAACCCGTCAAAGCCACAAGAAAAGAACAACACCGTAAAGCCAAAGAAGGACACAGGAAAGTGGTGTGATTTCCATAAGAGCTCCACTCACAACACAAGTGAGTGTCGGACCAAGCAGTCACTAGTGGCCGAGATGAGGGCTTCTGAGTCAGATGCATGCTCCGACTCCGAATCAGAAACTGAAAAGGGGAATGAAAAAGGGAAAAAAATTATTGATGCAGAGCCCAAGGCCACTGTTGCCACTACAAAGGTCCAGAAGGAGGAACCGGAAGATCCAGAGGAGGAGGAACGTCTCTTCCACTCCTAGATGTGGGTAAAGGACTCCCCTGTATAGTTCATTATCGACAATGGGAGCCAAAAGAACATCATTTCAGCAGACGCCGTGAAGCGGTTGGTCTTGCCGACCACAGCTCACCCACATCCATACACCATCGGGTGGCTTCACCAAGGACGAGATCTCTGCGTCAGCCAGCAGTGTCGCCTTCCCTATAGCATCAAGCCCTTCACGAATGAGGTATTATGTGATGTTGCTCCTATTGATGTTTCTGATGTATTATTAGGACAACCATACTTGTGGAAGCGTCATGCTGTGTATGAGTCTCGACCTCGTGCTGTTATTTTTACTTTGGGAAATAAGTTGTACAGGATACCAGAGGTACCACCTCCTGCCGCTATCTCTTTGGTTACTACAAAACAATGCAGTAAGCTCATTTCCCAAACCAGGAAATTCGTTTTCCTGATGATCCGCCCCCAGGGCAAGAAGAAGACTGTGGCCACGACCTCCAGGCAGGGCCCCTCTGCACGACAACAACAAATGAATAAGGTTGTGGAGGAGTACGAGGACATATTCACCTCACCCAGAGGGGTTCCTCTACACTGTCAGGTCAAGCACCCGATTGACCTGACCCCAGGTGCGCCGCTACCCAATGGACCGATTTATCGACGCTCTGTTCTAGAAAATGATGAAATCAAGAAGCAGATTTAGGAGTTGTTGCAGAAAGGTCACATCAGACCAAGTTCATCGCCCTGTGGGAGCCCGATCGTGTTGGTACAGAAGAAGGATGGGACGTGGAGACTCTATATTGACTATTGGGCGCTGAACAAGATCACTGTCCGGAATAGGTACCCAATCCCACAGATTGACGACCTTCTGGACCAAATCCAAGGTGAAAAATATTTCAGTAAGATCGACCTGAAGTCTGGGTATCACCAAGTACCAATTGAACCATCTGATGTGTGGAAGATTGCCTTCAAAGCTAAGGAAGGCCTTTTTGAATGGCTGGTCATGCCTTTCGGGTTGACGAATGCTTTCGCAACCTTCAGGAGGATGATGGACGACATCTTGCGGCCATTCACCAACTCATTCGTAGTGGTGTACTTGGATGACATTCTGATCTTCAGCAAGACTTGGGAAGAGCACCTTCATCACATCCGACAAGTCCTCCAAACACTTCAGCAACACAAGTTGTGTGCCAATTTGGAGAAGTGCACATTTGGCATGACCCAGGTTCAATATCTGGGATACATTATTGATGAAAGGGGGGTGCATGTGGATCCAGCCAAGATCCAACTCATTCGGGATTGGCCAGCTCCGACTACTATAATAGAGCTTCGCAGCTTTCTGGGTCTTGCTAATTTCTACCATAGATTCATATTGGGATTCTCTCATATCACTTGGCCCTTGAGTCAAGTCACCAAAGGAGGAGCGAGAGAAAACTTCTTTTGGTCGAAACCTCAACAGAAGGCGTTCAAAGAATTGAAAAATCGCCTCTGTTCTGCCCCAGTGCTCACCTTACCAGACTTGCAGCAGCCATTTGAGATCGAGACAGATGCCTCTGACTATGCTATTGGGGCAGTTCTTACTCAACAGGGACATCCAGTGGCATATCACAGTGAGACATTGTCCGAGACAGTTCGCAAGTATCCCACCTATGACAAAGAAATGTATTCCATTGTGCAAGCCTGTCGACAATGGAAGCATTACATTTTGGGGAAGGAAACAATCATCCACACAGACCACCGGCCCCTGCAGTTCATACAGACACAAGGGAAGTTGCAGAATGATCACCATTAGAAGTGGTCCACATATCTGCAACAGTTTCATTTGAACATCAAGTACAAGAAGGGTAGCACCAATAATGTTGCAGACTGCCTCAGCCGACCACCGATCATGGCGCTCACCACCGTGCTCAACTCTTGTGGGCACGAGACTTCTGATTGGCCGATTCTCTATGAGAGTGACCCAGAATTCGGCCACACTTACAAGGCACTCTTGGGGGGCACGCAAGTTCCAAATTTTGACCTCCAAGATGCACTTTTATGTCACCTGGGACACCTTTGTGTTCCTTCAAGCGAGCGTGCCAAGATGATATGTGAAGCACACTACAGTCGAGTCGCTGGGCATTTCGGGGTCGAGAAAATAGTAGCAATACTACATAAGTATTTCTATTGGCCGAACCTTCGAAAGGATGTCGAGAAGCACATCAGATCCTGCACTACTTGTGCCATTGCCAAACCGACCATCAAGAAGCAATGCTTATATACTCCACTACCTACCCCTAGTCG
Source organism: Pinus albicaulis (assembly GCA_034641835.2). NCBI lineage: Eukaryota > Viridiplantae > Streptophyta > Pinopsida > Pinales > Pinaceae > Pinus > Pinus albicaulis. The sequence continues at coordinate 630,078,699 of CM076578.1, read as the reverse complement.
ACCTTGGGAATCCATCTCCATGGACTACATGTTGGGCCTGCCCTCTACTAAGAATGGCAATGACTGTGTTTTCGTGGTCATTGACAGATTCTCGAAGATGGCCATTATGGCGGCCTGTAAGAAGAATATCACAACAGAAGCCACTGCTAAACTCTTCTTTGAACGAGTATGGGTGCACTTTGGGATCCCACAGTCTATCATATCAGATCGAGATAGCAGGTTCCTCAGCACATTTTGGTCCAGCCTCTGGTCAATGATGGACACAAAGCTCACCAAGTCCACAGCTTTCCATCCCCAAACATATGGCCAGACAAAGGTCTTCAACAGACTGGTTGTACACATTCTGCGCATGTACAATTCAAAGCATCCATGCACATGGGACGAGAGCCTCCGCTATGTACAACATAGTTATAACCGGGCTCTCCACAGTTCAATTGGCCATAGCCCCTTTAGGGTGGGCTTGGGATTCCAGCCACTATGTCCCATTGACGTAGCCATGCCATTTGCAGCTGCTCAGGCCGATTCAGCGCACGTCCAGTCTGAAGTTGACAAAGCAAGTAGCTTCATCGAGCGCATTCAACACATCCGCCAATAGGTTCATGATATATTGGACAGAGCCAATGCGAGTTACAAGTAGCGCCATGATCAACACCGGGTGCCACACAACTTCCAGGTGGGCGACAAAGTATGGCTGCATTTGTAGAAGGAGCGACTCACTGGACCTCACCACAAGCTTCGCCCTCTCCGATACGGGTCGTACACCATCACCAGGGCTGTAGGGAACAATGCTTTCGAGCTTATTATTCCACCATTCCTTGGTCTGCACCCAGTCTTCAATGTGGATCGCCTTCGTCCTTACTTCCCACCTCTACTGAACACTTCGGACATTGCAGAACAACTCACACCAACAGAGTTAAACCCAGACTGCATGGAACAGGCCACCATAGATTGTATCATGGACATGCAAATTAAGAACACTTGCCAACAGAGGATCCAACTATATCGGGTTGTCAAAGCTGGCCAACTCCTGCACCAAGGAAAGTGGTTCACCAGGGACCAAGTTCAGCAGAAATTTCCTCATCTCATGGAGGAACTTAATGCAATGTGGACCATTTCTTCCTAAGGGGGGAGGAATGATCCAGGTGGATATTGGTGGCCACCCACCTATTCCACTTGACCCCCCACCATTGTCTCTTTCAGTTTTTCAGTTTCGGCATAACTTACTATTTTTAGCAGTTTTTCGGGTCCTGAACTTCCGGAGTCGTTTTGAGGCCCTAAAAAACGTTTTTTGGGCATCTTTTTACCAGCGAATTTGATAATCAAATTTGTCCCAAAAGTTGTAGTCCTCGGATAGAGCTTTCTAATGATGTATCATGTGCGTCAAACGGAGATAGTATGCCAAAGTTACGTCCCTAGGAAGTTGAAACACCAATTTACCCATACGGGGCCCATAGTTTTGGCGCTTCATCTCCTATGGTTAGGTTTTTGGGATGTTTAGGGTTCTCAATTGTTTCTCAATAATAAATAGGCCCTCGAGCCTCATTGTAATGCAGTTCAGAGGCCTGTAGCCGCCACATCTCTTCTCAGAGATCGCTACCAGTGCCCTAGCTAGTTTTATTTCCATTCTGTCTTTAAGCAAATTTCAGTTCTTTGATATTAATGGAATGAAGCGTTATTTCCGCTACATCTCTGTATTTATGGTTATGTGTTTATTCTGTTGCGTTCCTGCATAAATCCGGATCAGCAACCCTCTCACCCTTCCAGTCTCAATCCACTGGAATTTTCCTAAATTTAACAATTTGAGCTTTTCATGAAAACTAATAGTTTCTCTTGATTCTGGAGACCCTGTCTTGCTATTGTAGATACCATCTTGCTGCAATTTCCCATCATTTACAGAACAAAAAAATTTCCTTGAAGAAACACACATGTTCCCTCCTCGGCCGTCAATTAAAGAGAACTTGAAAAACTTGAAATTCTTCTGACCTAGAACACTGTCGACATGACGATGTTTAACATGTCTCACCTTGTGCTTAGCTCGACTCTTGACCAAATGTGATCGGCATCGCCATGCGACATTCCATTTCAAAGACAATACATTGTGAAACCTAACAAGAGGAAATTTTGAACCCAATGCCCTCTTTGTCAAATTTCTTTGGCGCTTGCTCTTTGATCTTTACACTCTCTTGCACCATCATCTTGTTCACATCACTTCTCAACAATGATACCTGTTGTTGCTATTTTACCACACCTTATTTATCTCTTTGAAAGGCAACATGTTAGACTCCTAAAACATATTATCACAACCATTAGCAACCTCAACTAAATCAAAATTTATATTTGATGCATCACCTTGAAAGGCCTCGTTCACAACATCTTGAAACTTGAACATTAACAAAGAAAAATTTTGACTAGCATTCACAATTCTCTTCATTTGTCTAGCATGTATAAGAGACAAACTCATCTTCTTACTGTGCACTCTAACAATGTATTGAATCCCATTATTGAACAAGTGATATTTATTCTCATAGTGATGAAATATTTCTCTCCTATCATAAATATATGGGCTACCCAAAAAATACTAGAAATATCAAGCGGAACACCATCGTGTTCAACTTCATCAAGAAAGTTTGCAGTGATTGCAAATCTAAGTATGATCTTCCTCCTCACCTACAAGTTTGCATTCTTACATATCCAACCTAAAGGATAAGGTCTTGGATGAGGAATGGTTTCTGAATTCAATTTCTTTACTAAATCTTCTAAAATAATATTTTCTTGTGAACCACTATCAAATACGATGTCATTCTTGGTATGCCTTGAAATAACTCTAACATGGAAAAGTTCAATTCTTCTTTCATCATATTGAGTACTATTGAGACAACTTGAAGAATTATTACTTGCAATACAACCTTTCAAACCCATTTCGGTGATAATTTTTTCATCTCCGGAATCATAACCTAAATCATGAGTTATTGTTGCAGTTGTCTTCTCCTTGTCCTTGTTTTTAAGCTTGTTGGGTCTTATCTCTGGATGAAGTTTCCAACAATGATCTTCATCATGCCCATATTTGGAGCAATGTTTGCATGTGAGTTTTTATTTCTCCATCTTGATGGAAGCACTCTTATTACCTTTACCCTTGAACTTACCCTTTCCTTTCTCTTCAGACTCAAACGTATCCTCACTTGTCTCCTCTAAAATATGTTTCCCTCTTGCCTCTAGATGTGTGGCCTGTACACATACCTCATCTAAATTTGAAGGCTCAAACATGAGAATAGTATGTCTTAGTTAATTATTAAAACCTCCAATGTACTTTAGAAAAGTTTCTTGAGATGTCAAATCTACACCACTACTCCTAAACTCTTGAGTATAACTTTTCACACTTTGTCCTTTACCTTGCCTAAATTTTTTCTAGTCCATTATAGCTTTTTGCATGTATGTTAATGGATAAAATTGTCTTCTCAAGGTAGGAAAAAAATCATTCCAAGAGGTTAAGACCTTACCATGTTTCTTCATGTCCTCTTGAGTTTTGGATTCCCACCAAATAAGTAATGCACTTTCTTATCTCAATGAAGCAAGCTAAATTTTTGTGATCATCCTTGATACTTTGTATCCTACAATACACTTCAAGCCGGCATACCCAATTGTCTAATATTTTAGAATATACCTCTCCATCATACATAGGAAAATAAATCTTCATGTCAAGCTTCGAAAATGGAGTTTTACCATGACCTTTTGGAGAATTTGGAGGTGTTTGTGAAGGGCTTGTTGTGGAAGAAGATGATGGTGAAGATGGTGATGAGGATGGTGGTGAGAAGAATGGTGGTGTCAAAGGTGGTTTGTCACCATTCCCATTACCTTTTTGAGGCTTGTCTCCATCTCCTTCTCCTCATTTTTAATTCTTATCTCCCTTTGGAATATTGGAGCTCTCACCTTGCATCTTTGTGATTCCTTCCTCATAGATAACTTTCACCATTATTGTCATATCAAAGAATGATTTCCTAAAGGATTTTTCATCTCTGAAATATTTTCATGCTCTCCCTCATGTTACATACTTGCTTAAGCTTCAACTGCAATTTGAGGAATAATTTGTGGTGGAGATTGTGGCTAACTTTCTCTCCTTGTCCTTGACCTAACTTGAGGACTTGCAACCACAAGCTTTCCTTCACCTCTCTTGAGCTTCAACCTTGTAAGCATCACATACACTTGAAAAAAATCAAATCCTCAAAACAACAAGAAAACCAAAGCTCTGATACCAAACTTGATCTGTATGATATCTTAATGTAAAAGTGCTTGAGGGTGTATAAACTGCAAGTGTAAAAATTGAGTTTTATGAGCCTTTATGTTAAGTTATTAAACACATAAAGCATGAATTTAAACTCTGAAAATGCATAAAACAACAGACAAATACACCATAAAAATAACCACAACACAACAAGTGATGAAGGAGTTCATCCCTCCTAAGCTACGTCTCATTGGTCCAACTTACAATGACTTGGATCTATATCATTATGCTAAAAATTGTGATTAAATACATTTACAGTGCTCAAATGTCTTCCAAACCTATTCCATTAGCTTCAGAGCTCTAAAAAATGTCTGTCTAGCCTCTTTGTGAGCCTCCTAAATTGGTCAAAAACTGAAGAAGTTATGAGCGTCCCTAGATTTGTTGCTAGTTGCTCTACAAATTCGCGAAATTCTAGAACCGTCCTACAAATTCACCTCAATTTCAGCTAACTGAGTGCCATTTTTGCGGAATTATAGGCGAAATTTTTGGACATTTAAAATTCCCAATAATGCCATAAATCTGAATTTAAAACCATATAAAATGTGATTAATTAATTTTTTTAATTAATAAATTTTGGCAGGATCTGCCTCTGTCATGCCTATGGTTTCTGGCCATGGGTCATATGCAGTGTTGATCATTGGGTTGGGGCTAAGCCCTAGCCCCTTACCCCCATACTCCACCGACATAGAGTTTATATATGGTTTTGGTCTGTTGTATAAACAAGGACCATGGTAGCCCAACTGGTGAGGGTGTTGTGTTGTTCGGAGTGAGGTTTGGTGTTCGAATCCCATGCGATGTAGTTTGGCATACCAAACAAATTTTGGTGGCTCTCGTTCTGCCATGTGGCAGCCTTCGGTTGGGCCATGTGACATTATTTGTTGGCCACCAACCACCCAATCAAATTTTCCCACAACATAAACATTTAGGGCCTGCCACGTGTCAAGTTGTGGTAGGCCCAAAAAAAATTGACTTTTGAACAACTACAAGAGGCCATGTGGTAGCCTGCCACTAGCCCAAAATTTTTCCCAGTCAGCTGTCATTTTTTAAAATTTTGCCTGTTTGGGAAAACAAACATAACTCATTTCCTGGAGCATACGATGTCGGTTTTCCGCAAAACGAATTGCGTGAGATTCAGAATGACACGATCTACTCAGTCATTCAGGTTCCACACAATTCATTTAACTTTAATTTCGAGCATATTTTTGAGCACCTGATCACTTGCCCTCCATGGATACTGTCTACCATTAAAAAATGGATGCTCTCAACTTGTAATCATGAGTTATTGCTTTAATTTAACATATAAGAATTTATGGATTAAAAATCGAAGTAGACCATTTAGAACACATTATCGATTAATTATTTTTATTTTTATTTTTGTAAAATTTGTATCTTTACTCCCCCGAATCTGGGTGGCAATCAAGACGACACTGACATCTGGAAATGGAATTTGGCAATGCACACAACTTGTCATTCATTGTACCTCAAGAAGGAGAGATGGGGTGGTATCTACTATCAAGTCCATCCAACTCAAACATGCGAAGCACATTAAGAATTGTAATTCTCCACTTTCCCTCCGCAGCTACATTCTACCATTAAAATGATGGCTTCTCTCACCTTGCAATTCAATTTTGGCTTTCGAGAAAGGGTGGTATGTCGATTGTCTCAAACCCATTGCTTTTGAGAGAGGGTGGCCTTACATCCATGATTCAAGAGCAAGGAAGGCCCAACACAGGAGGGCATGTGTGAGGCCAAGATCCTCACCCTTCCTTGCATGGGCATGGAAATGAACACTTTGATAATGGAATTCCCCACCACTTTCGAAGAATGGCGGCTAATGTTGAAGCACGTGAGTTTCGAACCTTAGGAGACCACCTTTGGGCCTTGCACAATGTGTTCAGTCATCATTACAGATATCAACATGAAATTAATAAGCAAATCGAGGGTCATGTGTTGGATTTGGAATATCACCTCCATAATTCTAAGTCAACATACAATCAAATTGTTGGTCTGCTAGGTGTGGAAATTTATGGGTCTGATTCCCCATCGATGGATACGGTCAACGATTTCTCATACTCTATAGAACTCATAGGTACTCTTCATGTAAGGTCATGCAATCCTCTCCTTGTCACCTCCTACCTCACAACAACTCGATGTCGAACCCAGTGGGCGTGGGTGCTTCCCATGACTTGGGAAGAGGAACTAATTTCTAAGCCAATGGACTTGTCACCCACATCAGTGACTCCAACCAATGATCGAATAAGTTGCATTCTTCCTTCATTTTCCTAGTGTCTTTCGAGCTTCCTCTACTCGATGACACAGATTTCTACAAGACATGCCTAGTAGTTGAGGAGAATCCACTTGAGCATCATGCGAGATAGCTCGACCTCTAAAGGTACTATGTATGTTCATTACTCATTTCTTGTCACTTGTCATTGCTGCCAACTTCTCTCAATGGCGGGGCCACCTTTCCTCTACCCATGGCTTCTCTGTTTAACAACCAACCTCTCATGGTGGCATTATGAATTTATCATGTTTTGGTGCATTTTGGAGAATTGTAAATGTTCATAAGTTTTCTGGTTTCTCCGCTGATGTCTCCTACTGCAAAATGGATTAATCTACCTCGAAGAACGGATCAGAGGAGAATGTCTCTTCTATGGCCTTTATCAGCATTCTAAACCTTTGGTCAGTTATGATAAATATCTTTTTTTTCTCTTTCGTATCTTCAACCAGCTACAATTATTTTTAGTGAACCATCAATTTTTTATGTGGTTCAAAGCAGTAAAAAAATGGCGGTATCCTTATTTTTTGAACTGGGAAAATATCATATTATGATGGAATCATCTATGGCCTATATGTATTAATGACCAGTTAGTCTTTATTGAGAGTTTTCTTTGTGGCTTTCATTTCAGTTTTGAGTCATGAAACTCTGATCTATGTCAGTTGGACCCTCCGTAGTCTCCTTCTTATGCCTATGCGATGCTTATTGTATGTATATTTCATTCCTTATGAACATCATATTAATGTTGCAACTTACATGAAAAAAAAATGAATTCAATAAATAGTTTCACATCTCATTGGCTTCTATGAGATTATACCAATTACAAATAATGTTTCTAAAATCTAAAACATAAAATGTTAACATGGATGGGAAAATCAAATTTCATCTTATGGTGCAAAAATTATAAAAACATCTATTTATGGTTCATATCTTGAATGAGCTTGAATAGTCCAGTTAACAGCAATTATCAATTAATTATTCCATCTTTTATTAGGAAATTAATTTTATTTTACATGGATTTTTTTTCGAGAAAAACAATGTCACATTCATTAGGGGAATTTTGAGGTTTAAAATGGGCCTACTAAGGAAATCATAAAATAATTTTGGAAATAATAAAATAAGATTAGATTACATCATCAAATTTTAGATGGAAAAAAAAAAAAAACTACTTTTTCAACTCATATTTTCAACTTATCTCCCTATGGGTTTACTCAAATTTCGAGCGGGAACACTTGTTGGATGAAAATTTTGATTCCTCATCCAAGGAGTACCCGTGCTGCATACTTTTGAGGGACCCTGCTACACGAAAAGTGAGAAATACATGAAAAATGTGATTGCAATCACGTTTTTTCATGTATTTATCATTTTTTGTGTAGCAGGGACCATCGAAAGTATGCAACATAGGTACTCCTTAGATGATGAATTAAATTTTGCATCCAATGAGTAATCCTGCTCTAAAATTGAGTAAAACCTTAGGGAGATAAGTTAAAAATACAAGTTGAAAAAATATTTTTATTATTTATTATTTTTTAATCTTTTTACTTTTTTTATCCCAAAAATGGTGAATCATCCCCCATGGTTTATATCATCATCTTGAATCCTATTGGTTCTTATAAAGTCTATTTTGGTTGTACATTTTATTAGGAGACCCATTTTAGACCTCAAAAGTTCTCTAATGTGTGCACTGATATCAAACCACATGTTAGGTCAATATATAGGTCAATAAATGAGCCAATAAATGGATTCTCGATTTACTCACTTATCTGAGATGATTTCATATATAATTAATTGATTAAAGAATGTGTAGTTATAAAAAATTATGGATTGAAAATAAAATAAACCACATAGAACTCATTATCAATTAGTTAAAATTTGTTTTGTAAAAAATATACTTTTACTTACATTGAGATCTTAACGAATTTCAAATTTCAAATGCATTTTAAAACGTGTATCAATGCATATAACTAAATAAATTCAATAATTAGGTTAATGTATTGTTGGCTTCGATGACATTATTTAAATTATAATTATTTATAGATTGTGTAGTCATAATAACTTTAGAATATCTAAGAATGATGACACTTTTTATGCTTTTTTGATAGAATGTTCAAAAAAAATATCAAAGAATAAAATGCAGTCAATATCCGGCCTATAATCCAAATTTTATTAATACAAAAATCTAGTTGTCTCTTAAAAAGAGTTATACCTTTATTTACATTGAGAGTTATTTCAAAATCTACATTTCACACTATATGAGTATTAGTACAAATAACTAAATATTCATCAATAAAAATGACTTTTTGCCTCTACACATCATATAAGATGATTTTAATGACAACACTACTACACATAAGGGGGTTTTAAGACAATATTTGAGACAATTTTTGGATCAATTGTCTTAACTTGAGACAAAAAAAAAAAAAAAACACTTGTGTATTGTCTTTAAGCGGGTGTCTTAAATAATTATCTAAAATTTTTGTCTCTATAAAGGCAATATATAACACAAGAATTATTGTCTCTTAGGAGACAATTTCATTTTTCTCTCGAGAGAGACAATAATTGGGATTAATCATATTGTCTTTATAGAGACAATAAAAAACTATATTTAAATTCAATATAATATTACTTTTGTCTCTTTTTATTTTTTCAAATGAAAAAAACTACTGGTCTATATAATGTACCAGCAACATATACACTTCATAAAATCTGAAAAATTACATATCATATCCCACCATCATAACTTAACTCAACCTATTTAGCATACTATCAAAATCATCAAACGCAGTTTCTTTGTGGAGTATACAAAAAAATACCCAACAATCCTTATAGTATTGTTATGTTTATCGCAACTTAAGGCAGTTTCTAAATATAATTAGTATAATAACAAAATATAATCAATTATGAGAAAAAAAAACCTTCTAGATAATTATTTTATGGAAATATGTAATATCCTTCATCCCTGATAATTCCATCTTCCATGTGTAGAGCATCTGCAACTTCGTTTGCTTCCATTTATATATGTTGAAATGTGATCACATTGAATGTCAATATGAGGGAGTGAATGCGTGCAATCCAACCATCAAGTAGTGGAGGGGAAAATGTCGTGTTTTTGTTGAGCCCATCTATAATGGTTTTAGAGTCTCCATAGATGTGTATATTGTCAATATATCTCTTCCTGACAAACCAAAATAGCCCCCATAGTGGCAAAACCTCTGCCCTGGTGTTTGTGCCTACACCAACAAACCAAGAAATCTTGAAATGTGTACTTTTGTCAATCCACAACCGTGCCCCACATCCACATCGCCCAACCTAAGCAACCTCGTCAAAATATTTAGCTTGGTAAGAAACCTGTGGGAGAATATGTCTAATGGAAAGATCCTTTGTACCTCTTATGGTCATACTTTGTGTTTCAAGCCATGTAAAAAAAATCAAATAAATCCAGTTTTGATTCAGATCATAATTATCAAAAAATAATCTTGTTCTTGGCCTTCCATACTTCCCAGAAAATGTATATCGAAACTGTTTGCAAACTTGATCCTCTATGTGTCCACCATTTAAGACAATATTAAATAGAATGGAAATGCATGTAAGATATATTGCATTGAACCATAATATTTGTACATAATTGTACAACAGTTGGGAATTTAAGGAATAAATGAACATTTGTTTCCAAATCATTCATACACAATACACATTGTCCCGTGCCACATTGCCCCCTTCTCAGCAGGTTCTCCCAAATCCGATTTCTATCTTGCTAAACAAGCCTGGTGAATAGAATTAGTTTGATGAGTACTTTATACTTCCATACTTCCATACTTTATATTGTATTTAGAGACAATATAAAACAATGTATCCAGAAAAATATTTCAACATTGAAATAAATCAATATAAAAGTATTTAATTAAAAATAAACTACAATATCATTGATTAATTAATTTTAGGGCACAGTGGAATCAAACCAACAACCTCCTGCTTATAAGGCAGGTGCTCTTCCATTGAGCTAGCACCCTTTAAAGAATTATGTGACGATATAGGCATTGATTTTAAAAAAAATGCTTGACACATAATGCCAAAATATTTATAAAATTTATAATAATGTAGCCCCTATTTTTAACTTAATAAAAAATAACTCAATGGAATAGCTCAATGTAACACCCCTGTAGCATGACCCACACAACAAGCTAATAATACACAATAATGTACTAGCAAATTAATCTAGTCATACAAAAACAAGAGTAACTAGAATTAGCACAAGATGTTAATATCTTTCCACATCTATTGAATGGTTTCTATTCAGTGTTTTTCCACTGTCGATCTCTATCTAATTCCTCTTTTTCCACACCATTTGTTAAAAAATTATATGGACAAGAAGTTGTTAATTTACTAACAAATTAATCTAGTCATACAAAAAAAGTAACTAGAATTAGAACAAGTTGTTAATTTCTTTCCACAACTATTGAAAGGTTTATATTTAGTGTGTTTCCACTGTCGATCTATATCTAGTTCCTCTTTTGCCACATCATTGGTTAAACATTTATATGGAAAATAGATAAGCAAGGATATTTTCTAGAACATGGTAAAGCAAGAAAAATTCTTAAAATAGTTATCTTTAAAATCTAGTTGACAAAATACATCAACAACAACAAGTCTACACAAGTTATATTTCATATTTCATATAAAAAAAATTCACCCAAAACTTGAAATTCCATTTTTAAGGGACATCCCTAGATGAAGCATTAATCTGTTAGTCTGTAGGAATTTTGGAGAAGGTTTTAGCCATTTTAATTCATGTTATGTTGTCCATCTAGTTATACATAAATAAGACAAATTTTCAGAGAGGAGAGAAGCAAATCATAGTATTTTATCGAAATATTAAAGCGAGTCTAAGATTATCCCCTGGAAAACCAAGAGAGAATGAAGTTAAATGGGGATAAGACAGGTGGATGGATACAACTACATGATAATAATGAAGATGAGATTAAAGGAAGGTCCGGGAAGAGAAAACAACAACCATTCAGATCTCATGATGGTACCAACTACACTTATTTCAGTTGCAAGAATAAATGAGGTGGAAAAGATTTTTTTGGAGTATATTAGTATATTAGTTATTGGATGGTTGTAAAATAGACTACAGGTCAATAATATTCACCATCAAGTGAGACTAAGAGGGATACGGGAGATGGCTACCAACTTTGGACACATTTCATTCATCATAGTATTAGCATGGAATTTTGAAGAATCATATATACTAGACTACCTTAATTTTGCATTACGTATTCTTGCAGAAACAACATTCAGAATAGAAAATAACAGGATTAGCCAAATTACCAGGTGGAATATTATGAAAATTTTCGTGTAGATCATGTCAAACTCTGGTTAAACACATATTTTGAAAGAACAATCCTCGTGTGCCACTCCCATACATTTATAAATTATATGCAAGAAAAAAAATTCCATTTCTGTATTCTCTCATATGTTGAGGCACAATACCTGTAAGAAGATAGATAAGCCACCCTATCAAAATCTGAATCATCCTTATTGTATTTTAGAACTTCTTGAAAATTTGTCCAAAAGTAGAGATTATGCATGTTCACATCCAAATTTGACAATAATAAAATAATAGTAATAAAAAATCTCATCATAGATTCTATCTAGTTATGGGACTTACTCAAAGAGCCTCGAAGTATATCTATATAACTTCATAGACTAAGGTATTTGTCCATGATTTTCATTCTCAAGATTGGAAGACTCCAACAATGAAGCAACTTGAATACATTATAAAGTTGTTTCAAAGTAAAGGCTTGTGATATCACGTTCACCATCTCCTATAGCATGCAACATCTATTTCCAGCACAATTACACTCCTCAAACAGTTAATATTTTAAACAAATTTCATGAAATTACAAAGAAGTCCTTGGGATAAGTGTACATGGAGTGATAAGGGTAATTAACATCAATCAAACCTTCAATTTTTTTGCAATGTGTTTCAAATTAATTAGCCTCTTTTAATGCAATATTTCATGCAACTTACCCAAGTTCTATCCTAACAGGACTTGCAGCAGTTTCATCCCTTCCCACAACTATAATAGTATACTTTGCATTGTGGATCACTACTCCATGCAAGTTATTGACTTTGCTTGATTCTTTAGTTTTTGGAAAATCACTATTAGATCCATCAATTGCTAATCCGACCTTAGTCGGTTTAAGACAATGTTCTATGTCAATAGTCATATTTTCATTACAGACTAGTTTAGTGGGGATAGTATTGTATATCTACATGGAATATGCCCAAATTATTAATGTATTCACTAATTTCCAAAATACAAATTTCTGAAGCATGAAACATTGTCTTCCATGTTGATCCATCAAAGTTTATGTTTCACAAAATATAAAAAAAATGGTCTAACAAAAAGCGAGGCTCACTAGAAATGTCAATGAGCAAAAGAAATTGAAATTCATATTTTACGGGACATGGGATTTTCCATGAATTAGATTAAAGTTGCATTGCGAGAATTATGAACCTCAACACGTTTCTTCTATTACCTTTATAGAAATAAAACACCCTCCCAATTATTTGCAATCTCAACCAAGGATATTTGATTTGCCTTGCAATATTTAGACACTACACATTGATATGTAAAGTATATAGTTCAATAATGAATCCACGCTTCAAGACTTTATTGTTCCAATTAATTTTAAATCCATAAATTCAACTTCTAAACCCATAAATTAACACTAAAGTCATATAAAAAAGTAATACTAATTCTACGAATATCAATGAAAGAAACAAAAGACTCGATTATAAAACATTAGAGCTGAAAAAAAACATAAAACAAAAAAGTAAAAGATAGCATGTCTTGGGAATTTTAATGCACCCAACTAGTCCTTGTGTTCCTTGTTCAATTGGCTTGGTCACTTTCGAGAAAATAATGTAGCATGAAACACCAAAAAACTAAAACCCGGGAGACTATCCAATTTGGTTAACAATGTTAAGTCCACTTAGTGAAGCCATATCATATGGTGCATGGTGATTTTATTCCGATTCGAGAGGTCATATTAATTGAAAGGAAGACACACAAAATATCACCTTACAATCACTAATAAGGTTAACTACACCTTAGCCAATGGTGAAAAGGGAAATCCTACAAACCTTCCACTTTCATTTAGGTTGAAAATTTTGTTGAGGAAGACATTTCCTTTATTCCAAGGCATTCCGGATAAGGATAAGGTAATAAGATAATTTTTTTTAATGTCCGAGAAATAAGAAAATAATAGGCCAATTGGACAAGAGAGTGGCTACTAAATAGTGCAAGTGTCTACAACATTCCAAGAGCTAAAGTGTTATAAAAAATACAACAAATATGAATTACTATAAAATAAGGAAATGGGTTAAAGCTTGGAGAAACCTAAGAGCCACAATAAACCCATAAGTGAAAATAAAGTAGAGGAAGAGGAGGGAAAAGAGGCATCACCATCATCGTCGATGAAAAAATAAAGTATTCAAATTTTATCATTAAAAAAAAATAAAAATCTCATTATACTATGTCATCTAATTAGTATATCAATTGTTAAATAACTTGTATTTCAAAAAGCTAAACCATTCTATATTAACTAAACCTATCTTAGGTTTTCAATGTTTTCCTCTAACTTTGTTCAGTATAAAACCCTTTCCAAAAACAAATCATAGAGATTGCGGATTTATTTCTAAACTAAACTCATATAAAGATAAAATCCTTCCACCAAATTCCATGTACTTGAGTGTCGGTCTCTATCAACATATTCTCATTATGTACTCGGAAAAATGTTCTAACTCTTGACATCTTTGAAACATATAGTCATCTAGGTATCTATATATAAAACTATTACATTGTTGAAGGTTCTACCAAGATCGTAACTATGAAATGAGGTTTATAATGACATAGCACATTATATGATAACATGCTAATATATTTCTACCTCGTGATTATCTCTATTTATTTATTTTAATAAGGAATTGCACTTGAAAATAACAACCTGCTAACAACGCACGGGGTGTAGTTCCCTAAACACAAATAAGAACTAGAGAACATGTTATATGAAAAAAATGAAAATAGACTACAGATCTAGGAGGCCCTTCGAGTAGTTCACTAGGGATCTTCGGATGGAGTTATAAATCATTGTGATGTCAAGTAAAATATGCATCAAAAGAAAAAAAGGATGATAATTGAAATTACTGGAACATAAAGCCGAAGAAATATTGAGCCACATAACATACATGCTCAATTTGTCTAGATCGGGGGATGTTGTTGATCCCATCTATATCAAATGCATGATGAACAATATTTGTAGAAGAAATGATGGTATAACTTTCAATGTTGGTCGTCACAATTTTATGTTGTATTATGGGGTTAGGAGGAAGATCCGATGCGGACATTTTAGGGTCCCCTTCAGAAGCTTTAGTTTTCTATATATCACGATACTTCGACCACTATACGACTTTGAAATCACATCATATGGTGTTGTGTACATGTCGTGCATGTGGTGTTGTGTACATGTTGTGCATGTGGTGTTGTGTACATGTGGTGTTTTGTACATGTCGTGCATGTGGTGTCGTGTACATGTGGTGTTGGGTATACGTTGTGCGGGTGATGTTACGTACATGTGGTGTTATGCACATGTTGTGTAGGTGGTGTTGTGTACAAGTGGTACTATGTACACGTTGTACATGTAGTATTGTTTCACATGTGGCATTGTGTGCATGTTATACATGTTGTTTTGTGTATGTGTCGTACTATGTATGTACATTGTGTACTCGTGGTATCGTGGCATGTGTATTCATTGTGTTGTAATTTGTGTGTGTATTGTGTTGTGTTGTACACTAGATGTAGGTGTATGTATTGTGTTGTGCTTGTATAAGGGATATAGGTGTGTGTGATGTGTCGTACATCGAGTGTAGGTGTATGTGTTTTTTTTGTACGTCTCGTGTAGATGTATGTGTTGTATGTCGGGTGTAGGTGCATTTATTGTGTGGTGGTGTATGCCATGTGTGGTTGTATGCATGTGATGCACACTATGTGTATGTGTACATGGTTGAAGAGAAGGAAGTGGGTGTTTTTCGGGTGTGGAAATCGATGCAGTGTGTGTATGAAAAGGACAAAGTATAAAGGTAGACGTTAAGGATAGATTAAAGGATAAGTATCAGTACCTTATTTGAGCTTTAATTATGCATGTGATCTATGATTCTGGTTTATGATAATTACATATGATCTATGATTTTGATTATGATGGTTTCGTTTTGAGCTAATTGGATGTGATATGTTTATACATGATGATTTCATCAAATAGATATTTTGACTTGTTGTGACAGGAAGTGAACAAAAATGTAAATGTACCTTATTAATGGGCCACCAATGAGTTATGATGTGAATTTATTTCAATTTATTTGGAATCTAATGGAAGTTATATTCTTGGTACGGGATATCATGAAAATGCTTGGTTAGGTGGTTGAAAGCTGACTACAAAAATTACCGGCAACAAAAAAAAGTAATTAGAACATGCAACCAAATGTTGGCGAAGCACTTCAAAAAGCGGGGTCATTGTGGGACACTTGTACCCAATAGTGTCCATTTATTTCCATGAGCATACTATGACCGGTATGATGGTTTTGAGGTAGGGATGTACCTTGGGTTTTTTTACCTTCCAAAGTGAGAAACCTTGCCAAAGGATGGATCACCCAAGAAATGGGATGTCGAGGAACTTGGAAGGTGAGTAATTGCATAGAAGGGGGTGGACGAATTTCCCGAGAGATTGTGTAACAGAGAAGGGAAGGTATGGGATGGGTTTTTTTTGGTCATTAGCATTTCCAAATGGAATCAAATGCACGGTGGGAGTGTGCTACTGAAATAATAAGTCGGTAATTGTTCATTCAAAGGAAAAGTGGCACGGGATCGTAACGCTAGACATTAGACACGTGTTTGAATTTGGCGGTGGATTCTGGACTTCCTAGGAAGGAGTTGAATCCTAGTATTACATTTGAGGTTGGAGGTGTGAGCCTCTTGCACTCCCTTGTTGCGAGACGCGAGCATCGTATGCTTTTATTTTCTAGTTTAGCAAATATGCATATGTGTATATTATTGTAAATACTATATCGAGTTTTATTATGAAGCTCCATAGAAAGTATGGTTATATCTTTGGTTAAAGAAAATGTGCATAATTATATGTGGTTGTTATTGTAAATACGGTAATGAGCTATTTTATAAAGCTACGATAAACGATATGATTTTCATGTTTTCAGCGGGATGTCATTATAAATGTTGTAACAAGTTGTTTATAAATCTCCATGAGCAATATGTTTTGGTTTTTTAGAACTTTTCTAGTTATAGGTGTCATTGAAAATTGAGGATGGTGTTCCCTAAGGGAAGGGGTTTTTTTAAACACCTAAGGTTAAACATTTATGTAATAAATTTAATGAAGGAAAAATAAGATGAAGGTCATGGGACACATATTCCAAGTTGAATGTTGGGAAAACCATTCTAGTTGGTGTTCATTTGGTTTATTATGGCTAAGGGGAAATTGACAAAGGCATTAAAAAGGGAAGAGTCGTTATTTGGTGTTTATTTGTGAAAATTAAGGAAAATAGGAGAAAATGAAGGTGAAAGATCACAAGTTGCATGTGGGAAAGAAATAGAAGGAAAATGATGGAAAATTGAAGAAATTAGAGGCATCAACGATAAAAGGCTTCTAAGGATCAAATCATGGGATTTTGACATTTTTTTGGTGGAGCTCTTTCTCCATTACGTCTCTCATATTCTTGGAATCTTATTGTTTTATTGGAGCATTCTAGAATTAGATCAAGGAAAACAAAGGAAGGACAAAGAAAGCAAAGGGAAGCAAAGCTCAACAAGAAAGATTTGGATTGAGTGACTACGGCGAGATTACTTGCGGGTATTGAGTTTCATGTGTGTGTTTTGTTCTCTTGCTATCATTCGCATGGGTTTTTCCAAGTGTGACAATGGTTTTCAACCTTTCCTTGCCATTCCGAATAGCGAAGGTGTGACGAGTTTTTTCTTACTTGGTTGAGCTAGATTTTTGGATGGTTTTGAAAGCGGAGTGGGGTGGTCTCAAGAGGAGACATAAGGCCTAGGAATCCTTGGACCGGTGAAGGTTGGATTATGGTAAATCTTGCTTGTTTTTTCCCTCTTTAGGCCTAGGAATCCTCGACCGGTGAATGGAGGGATATACGAGTAAATCCTAGATGGTGGAGCCTCCTTGGGCCTAAGAATCCTCAACCGATGGATGGTGGGATATACGGTAAATCCTAGAGGTGGAGACAAATAAATTCCTCACGGTTTAGGTGGAGATATCTAGAGGCATCCATGCTTGTATAGGCCTAGTGATCCATGAACTGGTATATGGTGGGATTGTGGTAAAGCATGGTAGTGTATGTTTCTTGTTTGGCCCTAGGAAACCCTTGGAGGGATTGTGGTAAAGCTCTGGTTGTATAGATGAGGGTTGGGGGTCTGTTGGTCACTTTAATTGTTTAACAATTCAAGTGCCACATAAATTGTCAACCCGGGGAAGGTGCTGGTTGTTTCAAAGGAAATCACACACTATATATGCTCAATTCCAAAAGCAAAGAAAGGTTGTAGTATTTATTACACTAATTATATTAACCACACTTTGTTCACACCTCACTTTAACAAAGCTGAAGCCTACTCGTGTTACGACAAAGACAAATCCTTCTATTGCGAGTCTCGTTCAAAGAATCCTAGAAAAAAATAATGAAAAGAAATGGTTATGCAAAAAGGAAAATCAATCAACTATAACGGAGAAAGCGAGGACCCTATTCCTCCAAGTAGGAATCTTGACTTTGTTTCCTAATATCAAACCATCACACATTCATTTCATAAATATATTGTTGAAATAAAATAACTTACAACTTTTCCGGAATGAATTGCACAAACCAATGCGGTGAATGATTTGAAAACAGAGTTCTAACGGGAAACACAAGATTTCGAGCTGCATAGATAATCTTCGGCAAACGAGGGTTTAATCAAGGTGCGAATAACATAAACGGTTAACGAGACTACGGGGACAAATGGGTGAATCTTGTGATGAAGGCGGGCCCTTTCCTTCTCACAAGATTCCCCGAGATAAAGAAATTAAATTGGAGTGCTCAAAATAGACTTTTATTCATACTGTCAAAAAGTGACATATTACAATGGTGTCTCACTCCTTCTCTGTTTAGGAAAATGCACTTCCCGCGGTCTCTAACTATCTTTTAATGATGGTGTCTCCTCTTTTTAAAGAGAGGACATCTATTACGAGTTACATCGGAGAAATTATATATTTATCCAAATCGATCTTCTATTCTTAAAACGGGGTCTTATGTTCTTCCAAAAGCGAGAATGCTATTACGATGGGTACAAGAATACTAGCTTTAGAATGGTCAGTGTAACTGACTTCCCTTGCTTTTCTTTGTCTTGTTGCCATCATACTTAAAATACGCCTTCAAAATCTCAAATCACGAGTTGTTTCGACAACGGGATTTGCATGCTGTTGATTTGTTTCGACAAAGTGATCTTCAAAATAGATTATCTGCGATATTTAAAGCTGTATCAACAACTATATACCTTCGATTAATGATTAAATATAAAAGTAATGTAGAATTATATGCAAGACAAATTAAATATATAGTCAAGAGAAGAACTTTATATACTTTTTGGGAAAAATGGATAATGTAAGCTTTAAGTTTGGACTAGAAAGAGTAAAGTGGTGACAAAATATGTAGTCAAAATGGTACATTATGAGGTCCTAACATCCCCCAGTGAAAGGGTTGCATGTCCTCGGGCAACTTTTGAGTACGAGTACGAGTACGGATACTTGACTTTTTTACATGCAAGTTACTCAAGCAATAACTATGGAAGGTGGTATACGTCAAGGTACGAATCCCTGGTTACTTTGCAATTTACTGCCATGTTTCTTCCTCATCTCCGTTAGCCAATTTGTAATGAGCCGATATCGTTACGTTGGCATCCATAAGATAGGGAAGTGAAAATGATAGCCAATCCAATTCTCGGCACATTGCTAAACACATCGATGTAGTTTGGTATGCAGGGACGAGTGCAATTTCAAGGTTAATAGGGCTAAAGGGATTATACTCTTGTCTCTCCTTAGAGGATTGTTGCCACAACATGTTGTTTTCCTTTAGAGCAGCGGTCTCTTTGCCCCTGATTAACTAATGACACTCTTGGAGTACCAAGGCTTACAATTGCTTGTATATATCTACTCATTCTGGCTTGCAAAAAAGCGATGATACTCTGCTACAAAAATGGTCGGATTTTGAGGTTACGGCCTTATCCGGGAGGAGGTGATTATCCTCGTTATGCCTAGTCGCGAGGGAAAGCGGTCTTCCATGTGATTTGATTGGCAAGAAAGGAAACAAAACACCCTAATACGTATATCACCAACAATAGGATTAATATTGACCTCTCTGTTTTGGGCATAGCCTCATTATGAAGATACAACTCACATAATAGATGTTGATCACTAGTGGAAGCCTCAACAAATGTTTTGACAAAGCTGTTCGATTGTGTGAGCAACTCATAAGGTCTCCCATCCTTAATTGCCTTCAATCGGAAATAAACAAGGCATTCAGAAATAAACGAGAGAATAGTTCAAGGATGGTTTCCTAGTGGCTAACAATTTTTGTACTAATTGAAACATCGGGATTAGTTTATCTTTTAATTTCTTAGTTTTCTTTCTTGGAATCTTTAAGTTGTTGAAGTGTCTGCTCCCTAGTTATCCCAATTGGAATACATATGATTTTTTCCGGGCCAATTTATGTTGTTGTAAAACATTGTCTTGATCAATAGCATACTATTTCTTCCACTTATTCATGATTTCGAACTCTTTCCATGGTGGAGTTTGTGTTTCGGCATTATAAGTAATGGGGTGAGGCATAGTCCGAGTAGTTGAATCAATTAATGTAGGGCGGGATACTGTGGCTTGGTTTCTTTCTCCAAAGTTTTTTGAAGGCCCTACTTGGTTCTTGTGTGGCAGTAGGGGCATTCTTCCCTAGCTTGCAGCCGATGTGGATGCCTCGGGGGTCAGGGACTTTAACTATCTTGTATCCAGCCTGTTGATAGATGTTTCCACATTCATGGCACATATATTCTTTACATGGGTCATTCTTTTGCATCGATGTTGTATGGGCCAAGATGTAGAGATTTATATCTTTATCAAAGGCTTCCCTTGTCGTTACCAACTCTCTTTTGTAGGCTTCTAATTCTAACTTTCAAAATTCATTTTCCTCTAAAAGAGAGGCCATGGTGACTGAACCTTATGTATCGGTTGCTTTTGCTAAAGTTGATTGTTGTTCTTCGTGTAGTTGGTTCTTGTGTTTCAACTACGGCTGGTTTCCTTATAATATCATGCTTTGGATGTTTGACCTTTGCACTTCAACAAGCTGGTTCTTTTGTTTCGATTCTTGAGTGAGTAGCGGTTCTTATGGAGCGATTCTTGTACGAGTAGAAAATGATGTCATATTACCCTGGGCATGCTGGTTCTTATGGAGCGAGTGCCACGGGGCAGAGCGAGTAATGATTCCGGGGGTTTGGAATGGTGATGATGAATGAAGTTTTAGCAATATGGATACGAGGGTGCGGGGTAATGGGAATGGTTTTCGGATTCAATGGTTGTTTTCATTTTTCTCCTAGGTAGGAAAGAAGAAAAAAGCGGTAGCTTGCTTTTTTCTTTTTTTATTAGGATATTTTTCCCTAGGAGAAGGGCTATCGGGGAGGTGGTTTGCTTTGGATGTAGCCCTTGTTTGCCTTTTTGATACGAGAGATTGTTGCAATTCGCCTTTTTCTTTTATGAATAGGGGAAGATGGTGGTGTTTTAGCACTGAGAGTCGTCGCTAGGGATGTGGAGGGTGGGATGGGATGACTCTACTAAATGAGATGGGCTTGGGGACGGGTCAATTGGATTAAATGGTTCTAAAGATGGAATCGATGGAGGATCGGTAATATCTTCCGGTTGTTGTTCGTAAGAGCTTTCGGGGATTTCTTCGGGATTTTTTAGCTTCTTGGGGAATTTCGGGGGCTTGTTCGGGAGGTAAAGGTAGGTTGTTTACAAAGGCGATGATGAGCAAGATAAAGTAGTGGAAATTTTACCCGTCTACGAGTAATATGACATATTTTTAATACATCCAAGCGAGATAATAAGGAATGTTTACTAGTATACCATGTCGTAAGTGGCTCATTAAAACAAAGTCATGTTGATAAAATACCTGATATCGACCCTTGCAAGTTAAATAATTCTTGACAAATTCAGCTACCTTTGGCCACGGAGGAGGTAATGAGTGTAGTCCTACGCCACGCCCTCTAATCTCAACATGTTCTCTTGGAAGAAGGAAGTTCTGTTGCGCGTTTAGGATGATGTGCTTCTTGCTAAACCACCGAGCACTGTGATTTGGAAAACCCGAAACTTGTGCTATATCATCCTACTGTAACCGGAATTTCGAACCCCACTGAACTATAGAATGGTCCTCTCGAAGGTTTTGTGCAAACTCCGGGACTGCGAGGGTGAAATTCTTGAAGTCTTTCAAAATATGTTACCCATCCTTCTGTTGGAAGATTTGGTAAGCATCCGAAAATAGTTCAAGAAGAGCCATTGAGTCGGGCTCATGTTTGATGGCCGAGTCCTCCCATAGATTGCTTGGCTCGGGTAAAATGCGGGAGGCGAAACGAAATTACCGAGGCTTTGAACAGAGTAATCGTTGTGCATGAGAACATGGAGTATCGGTAAAGAGCCGAAGTAATGGATGTAAAGAGTGACGGTGGTTTGCATCTTTGTGAAATGATGGTTTGTAATTTAGAAATCCACCCCATGTATGGTGAAATGATGTTTTCAAGTGTGCGGAGATTATAATCATAATGAGGGATATCTTCTCTTTAAACTATCATTTAATTGTATTACATAAAATTCACATACCTTATATTTACCTTTTCTTTATGATTCAAAATATATAGTGCTTGTTTATGGCGACTTAATATTGATGGAAGAACTTTAGAGTTCTACGAAATGTAAGAGGATCATATTAGAGTCTGCTCAATCATAAGAGAAAGGTATTAAATGGATAGTATTCACTCAAGGAGTATGAAGAATAAAAGGGAAGGAGCTGAAGAAATTTGCATAGTCATGTTTTTTAGGGGAAATAAATGATGTTTTAGCAAGGGAAAGATAAATGAGATCTTTGCGAACGTGGTGTTTCAGCAATGGAAAAAATAAGGGAAATGTTGTTGAAAAGTGATGATTTAGCCATGGAAAAATAAGGGAAGTATTTGCTGAGGAGTGGTATTTCAGCAATAAGGAATAGGGAAAATACTTGCTGGAAAATGGTGTTTCGACGGTTGGGTAAAATGAGAAAAATAGGAAAATGATATGAGAAGGGAAAGAAAGAGTGAGGGGGTAAGTGATGAAAAAATTTCTAGGTGATGAGGAAATGAATTAAAATAAGGGAAACAAAGCTTCTCAGATTGAAGCTTATATCTTCTTGTAATGAAGTTGTCCTCCTTGGTAAGTTCTTCCTTAATCTGTAAAATACAATTGTAACATGCCAACCCTTGACGGGGGATTATTAGTTTTAAATCTAATCTAATACTAAAAATATAGTGCGAGAAAACAATTAAATCTTTGTGAGGAGCAGAAGACTCCCCCTAGAAAAATATAATGTGCATTTGTCATGCAAAGCGACCCTTAAAATCTTCTTTAGAAAGCGAGTATTTGGTACAAACGAAGCCTATGACCTTTTACTAGTAGAAGTGTTTTAAAATCATCAATTGTTAAAAGTCTTCTTGTTTCGTTGGGAAAAACAACATCTACTTCATAAGGTCCCCGACCATCTTGTACGTAGCTTGCCTTAAAAGTTCTCAAACCGAGAATCATACAATAAGGCCCAATTACCTTTTTTGGAGCTGCTTTTGCTTGATAGTTTTATCATGCCACTTTGTTCTTTGTTGTTGAATCATGGTTGTACGATGAATGGCGTCTAATATTTTTTTCATCCAGTTCAAGAAAGGCTGCTTTGCAACTTTGGCTATTTGCACATCGGTCAAATCAAGGTTAACGGCTAAAGCGGTTCTTAAAGTTTTAATTTCAAATTCCATAGGAAAAAGAACACTTTTACCATAAACCAATTCATAGGGAGAAAATCTCGTAGTATTTCTCCGGGTAGTTCTATAAGCCCATAGTGCATCGGGGAGATTTTGAGACCAATCCTTACGGGTTATCCTTCTTTCGTTTTGGTTAGAATGGCTTCTATTACTTTATTTGTGCTTTCCACACTGCCCATTGGCTTGGGGGTGGTATGGTGTAGTCATTCTACGATGAATATAATATTTACGAAGGGGTAGATTTGAAACCATGAGAATTGAAGGAAGGTCCTCCATCGTAACTAGCTCTCTAGGAATTCCAAATCTAACAAAGATCTCTTCAAATAAGAAAGCTAGGAAAGCCTCTTCATTAGCTCTAAGAAGTGCTTTGGCCTCCACCCATTTAGTCATATAATGCGTATAGACTAATATATAGACCCTTTGGTTGGATGGAGGATTAATGGGTCCTATAAAATCTAAGGCCCATCTTTCAAATGGTTCAAGTATTACCCAGGGGGTTTAATGGCATTTCATCTCTATGATTAGGTTGACCCATTCTACGACGGCTATCACAAGCCCGCACATATTTCTTTGCATCCTTAAACGAGTGAGGACCAATAATAACCCATCCTCGGGATTTTTTATGTGCCATTCTTTTATCGACAAAATGCCCTCCACAAGGGTCATCGTGACAAGCTTTTAGTATGTCATACACCTCATCCTCTCTAATGCATCTTCGGATTTCATGATCAAATCCTGTGTAGAACGAGCACCCGCTTATCTAGCTATACCTGGCACTTTGTTGGATAATTTTTTCTCTTTTCTCTATATGACGGAGTGTGATGGTAACTTTCCTACAACCGAGATAATTAGCAATGTGCAGCGTACCAAGGTGAGTGAGCGAGATACGCAAATAAATACTCATCGGGGAAAGGAATCATCTCTTTGGAATATTATTATCGGTTTTTAACCGTGAAAGGAAATCAACCACAACATTTTATTTACACAGTCGATCTACAATTGTAATATCAAACTCTTGCGGTATAATAACCATACGGTAACTCGAGCATTTGTGACAGATTTATTCATTAAATACTTAATAAGCTGAGTGATCGGTATGGAAAAAAAGTAGAATAACCAATAATGTAATGTCGAAATTTGTTAATGGCATAAATTACTTGCTAAAAAATTACTTTTCGGTAAGCTTGTATAATTAAGCTCGGCGAGGGGTCATGTTCTTGCGATAAAGTAGATGGCATAAGGAAGATGGTTTTCCTCTTGTCCCAAGACGGCTCCAATTGCGGTGTACGAAGCATCGGAAGATATATGAAAGGGAAGTGCCCAATCGAGTCCTCTCAAAATAGGAGCTATGGAAAAGCGATGCTTGAGTTCTACAAAGGCTTCACGACAAAGATTAGTCCACTTAAATTCAGCATTTTTTCATGAGCAACACAAATAAAGGAGAAGCTATCTTGGAAAAAGTTTTTTAATAAATCTCTGTAATATCCGGCATGTCCTAGAAAACTTCTCACATCGGTTTGTGTTTTAGGAACAGGAAGATTACTGAATGACTTTGTATTTTGGATGGGTCTACTGAATACCTTGAGATGAGATAAAATGTCCAAGCACTACTCCTTCACTCATCATCATATGACATTTTTCGGTACTTAGGGAGAGGTGATCTTGTATACAACGTTTAAGTACCTTCTCAAGATTACGTAATGCATCTTCGAAAGACACACCATAAGGAGTAAAATCATCCATAAATATTTCCATAGAGTCATTTAGCATATCAGAAAATATTCCTATAACGACCCTACGAAAATTTGTTGGTGCATTACATAGTACGAATGGAAGAACTCTATAGGCAAAAAAGTTCCCCAAGGGCTAGTAAAAGTGGTCTTATCTTGGTCTTGGGGTGCAATTCTAATTTGGTTATACCCGTGAATCCATCTAAAAAAGGAAAAGAATTTCTTCCACGACAAACTATCCAATACCTGGTCAATGAATGGTAAAGGAAAGTGATCCTTTTGAGTGGCTTTATTTAAGGCTCTATAATCTACACACACTCTTCATTTCCCGTTTTTCTTGGGGACTATTACCAATGGGGAAACCCATTCAGCATCGGATATAGGGTATATAAATCCTGCATTAAGCAATTTTTTGAAGTTCGTCTTTAACAATTTCTCTTAAATTAGGGTTCATTCGTCTTTGGGGTTAGCGGTCAGTCGACAACCTTCCTTAATATAAATTCGGTGAGTACATAATTCGGGAGAGATTCCCTTCATATCCATGTAATCCCATGCAAATGCTTCCTTATTTTCAAGTAGTAACTTCATTAACTTTTGTGTTTTCAACAAGCTGTCGAGATCGGGATTTATGTTAAGTGTTTTGCCGGGTTCGATTTCCACTATTATACTTTTAGAAGAGATTGTATTCGATGTTTGAGGTAAGTCTTTAGATTTAATCTTTTCTGGGTATCTGTTTCCAAAAGTGTAGTCAATTGATTATGTGTTTACTGAGTTACAAAGGAGGGTTCACAAATAAAATTATTAATTACTTCATCCTCTGTGTTGTCCTTAAGACTTAAAGCTTGCACGATAGTCAAAATAGGTTGAATAGTGTTATCATCATAATCCATCCACACGGAATTTTCATTGTTAATCATGGGTGTAGCATGAGGGTAAAGAGTAAAGTTGTTTAGTTTCATATCCATTGGAAATCGTCATTGAACCAAATTTGTAGGTGATAAAGGCATCGATTGTGGCTAGCCAAGGCCTTCCTAGAATTAGAGGATGTCGCCCAACTTTGTTTTACTTTGTAACACCACAAAGTCGGTGGGTAATTCCGAGGATTCAACCGAGATAACTAAGTCTTCAACAACTCCCTCTGGTTTGATTGTAGAATGGTCGGCTAACTCTAGGATGGTTGGTGTTTCTCTAATTGTGTTCTTTAGTCTGTAACAATTGTAAAGTTTCAAGAGTCATGATATTTATATGACACCTAAATCTACCAGAACTTGAGGGATTATTGTTTTACCAATTTGAGTTTGTCGTAGTAGGATGGCGGGATCACCATATTTAACTGGAGGAGTCTTCTGGGACATTAATGTAGATAGATCACCCATAACATGAAATGTAAGGGGATCTTTAGCTTTCCTACCGAGGTTTCTTAACACAAATGTCTCTCATGGTTACGGAATAAATCGGTACATCTCTTAGTGCACAGTAAAAGTGGAATTTTAACATACAGATTACGAAATTCCCCTAAAATATTAAAACGGAGTAGCTCAAGTGTTTTAGTTAAAGCTAAACGTTTGGGGAATGGTGGTTTCGTTGTTTCAAAACCCTTATTAGGGGGTGATTGTACTTCTTTGTGTGGGTCATGTTTCCCGGTTTCTTCTTTATACTGAATCAAAGAAGTAACATCATCAATAATAGTTTCAACTATTTTCCCAAATCTTAAATGGATGTCATTACATTGTGCGGGGAAAACGGGAAGTGTAGGTTGGTTCCGAATGTCAATAACTTG
This sequence comes from Pinus albicaulis, assembly GCA_034641835.2. Taxonomy (NCBI): domain Eukaryota; kingdom Viridiplantae; phylum Streptophyta; class Pinopsida; order Pinales; family Pinaceae; genus Pinus; species Pinus albicaulis. Next base: position 630,051,479 of record CM076578.1, on the reverse strand, counting down.
CACGACTTTATTATTGGTGTTAGGATTTGGTTGTATAGGTAGAGTCTGGGGTCTCATTTGATTATTTGGTGGAGCACTGATGGTAGAGGAAGTGGTTGTTGAAATTGAGGAAATTGATTTGGAAATGGAAATTGTTGGCCCCTCCAATTTGAATTCCATTGGTTAAAATAAGATGATTGTTGTGGAGGCCAAGAAGTCCACATTGCGGGGATCTACAAAGGGAGGGTTTGTTTGTTGCATGGGTGGGTAATTCATCCGATTAAAGGGTGGGTATTGAATTTGGTTAAAGGGAGGGTAATTTGTCGACTAAAAGAAGGATAATTGTTCCAACGATTAGTAAATGGCATACTAGAATTCATACCTTGTCCTCGTGGTTTCCCTTTGTCTTCTTTGTGTTAGCGGATAGGCTTGCTTCAACTTCTTCTTCAGTTGGTTGCAATGCTGCCTTGATTTTTGGTAGAGAAGGGCATTGTTGTGTTTCATGATCTTTCTCACAAAGGTTCTGATTGGTATCTTGTCCAATGGGAATTCCCTTAATGGGTGTTTGTCTCTGCATTTGGGGCAAAAGACAGCCAAAGCGCATACCTTGACTGCTTCTTTTTTAACTGCAAGGTGTCAATTTGTGAAGAAAAAGAACTTAACATTTCAACCTTAAATTCTTCAAGTAAATTACCTATTTCAGCTCTTGTTGCTCCCCAGCAGGGCTGATTCTAAACTCTTGAATATGTGTCATCTCTGCTTTGTTTGATCTGTTCCTTGCGGCTCCTCTTGAACATCTTTTACGAGAGGTCAACAATCTCATCATATGATTCTTTAGATATATCTCCTTTACCAAGCATGTTTAGCATGTCTAAACAATCATCCCTTACTCCTTTAAGTAATATTGTTTTAAGAATATCTTTACTTACACTTGGAGGATCGAATCTTTGCAGATTGTACTACAGTCTCTCCACAAAGTCCTCCAAATTCTCGTCCTCCTTTTGTACCATCTTGAATAATTCCTCCCTCTTTTTTTCTTGTCCGGCAATAATCTTGATATTTAAGCGAGAAATTTATGTTTCATCTGTTCCTATGTTGTGATTACCTGGCTTAGAGGCTCATGAACCATCTTAATGCATTTCCTTTTCTTGTTCGTTTGGAAACAGTTTCGACTACGAGCATTAGTAACATAATCATAACCCGCATAATATATCAAATTCAAAAAGAAATTCGTCGGGATCTTCGGAGGATAAACCATGGAAGTTGGGTAAGGTGACAATGGGATATTCTTCATAGGAGTTGCTCCTCTAGGGAGATCACTAATAGGAAATCCCAAGGTAGAAAGAGAATTTTCATCTTTTCCCTCTCCTTCAGGATCTACTCATCCTCCACCAAAGAATCCTTCGTTATTTCCTTCCATTGGTTGATCTCCTACTGCGCTTTCTCGATCCTCAAAGTTTTCTCACGGCTCCTCAATGTTTTCCACTTTGGTTTTTCAATATTTCTGCAGATTCCTCAACGTTCTCTGCTTGATTCTTTAGTACTTTCTTACGGTTATTCAACAACATCTCTTGGTTCTTCAACACTGCTGCTTTCGGTTCCTCTATGTTTTCGAGGGCTCAGAACTTCCTCTGTTTCATAATTTGATTGTGGGGAGTGTTGAGGCTTTGGTCTTCGAGAGCTTAATCTGCGAGAAGATTCGACTTTTGATACAATTTCGTCTATAAAAGTCTTTCTTCCTCCCCTTCCTTTGCCCTTGCCACCTATAGGGTTAGTTTTCTTTATGGGTTCAGCGTCCTCTCATACAATCCGCACATCTAAAAGAAAAACATCAATGCTTTTGAAATCTATAAGCGCCTTCACAGCAACGGCGCCAAAATTTTGGTCACTTTAATTGTTTAACAATTCAAGTGCCACATAAAGTGTCAACCTAGGAAGGTCTGGTTGTTTCAAAGGCAATCACACACTATATATGCTCAATTCCAAAAGCAAAGAAAGGTTGTAGTATTTATTATACTAATTGTATTAACCACACTATTCACACACTTTAACAAAGCTGAAGCCTACTCGTGTTACTGACAAAGACAATCCTTCTATTGCAGAGTCTCGTTCAAAGAATCCTAGAAAAAAATAATGAAAAAGAAATGGTTCTACGAGAAAGGAAAACCAATCAACTATAATGGAGAACGAGGACCCTATTCCTTCAAGTAGGAATCTTCAACACTTTGTTTCCTAATATCAAACCATCACACATTCATTTCATAAATATATTGCTAAAATAAAATAACTTACATCTTTTCCAAAATGAATTGCACAAACCAATGCGGTGAATGATTTGAAAACGAGTTCTAACGGGAAACACAAGATTTCGGAAGCTGCATAGATAATCTTCGACAAACGAGGGTTTAATCAAGGTGCGAATAACATAAGCAGTTAATAGAATACGGGGGACAAATGGGTGAATCTTGTGATGAAGGCGGGCCCTTTCCTTCTCACAAGATTCACCCGAGAGAAATAAATTAAATTGGAGTGCTCAATATAGACTTTTATTCATACTGTCAAAAAGCGACATATTACAATGGAGTCTCACTCCTTCTCTGTTCAAGAAAATGCACTTCTCGCAGTCTCTAACTATCTTCTAATGATGATGTCTCCTCTTTTTAAAGAGGAGACATCTATTACGATTACATCGAGAGAAATTCTATATTTATCCAAATCGATCTTGTTCTTAAAACGGGGTCTTTTCGTTCTTCCAAAGCGAGAATGTTGTTACGATGGGTACAAGAATACTAGCTTTAGAATGGTTAGTGTAACGACTTCCCTTGTTTTGTCTTTGTCTTGTTGCCATCATACTTAAAATATGCCTTCAAAAAATCGCAAATCACGAGTTGTTTTCGACAATGGGATTTGCATGCTGATACTTTGTTTTCAGCAACGTGATCTTCAAAATAGATTATCTGTGATCTTTAAAGCTGTCTCAGCAACTATATACCTTCGATTAATGATTAAATATAAAAGTAATGCAGAATTATATGCAAGACAAATTAAATATATAGTCAAGAGAAGAACTTTATATACCTTTTGGGAAAAATGGATAATGTAAGCTTTAAGTTTGGACTAGAAAGAGAAAAGTGGTGACAAAATATGTAGTTAAAATGGTACATTATGAGGTCCTAACAGGGGCCTAGGAATCCCTTGTTGGATTACGATAAAGCCTGAGGAAGCCCTGGTTTTTTTTTGTAAGTCCCACATTCATGCTTGGAATATGGAACATGGGTGATTAGCTAAAAGAAAGATTTGGTTCAGCCCAATATATGGTCGAGTGGTACATGGAATTCCTTGGCTTAGTTGGATTTTGCATATGTTAATAAGAGCTATTTTTCCTCTTGTGTATTATGTGTAAATATTATTTTTATTATGTGATTATAATGGTTGTTCTAGATCGGTGTCGATATCTTGGTTTAATGTTGGTTATAAACATGGTTTATGACTAATTTGAGTTATGGATCTCATCATGTTTTTTATTAGTAAATGAGTGTATGACATAATAGATGATCTTGAAACTATCATGAGAGGGGCATCGAACCTTCTTGGAAATTCTTAGATAAGTATGAAGTCCCTATGCTCTAATATGTTGTTATAACCTATAGATTACATGATCACGATGTGTCCGACGAAATTTATATCATGGCTAGGCCTTTTTTGTGTCAAGTCCTTGTTCAAATTTTTTCATTAGATGTCTTCTCATCATGTTATTTATCATTTCTAGAAGTTTCATGAAGTTACGGGTAGTGACCTAAAGTCTAGCCCTAACAAGGTGGCACATATTTCGGAGTATCGAGACACGAAGCTTGGTGGAAAATGATTGTACTCAAACCCTTGTAGTGATCATGCATGCAACTATAGGTATACGATCGCATGGATGCAAGCTAGTACACACAACTCGGAGTCTAGATAAGTGAAAAGGCATGTTAACTCGGGGTTTGGACACCTAGAAGGGTGGTTTAGTCTTTGGGGGTCTTGCAACACACGAGGAAGGCTAGTAACATTTTTTTTTGTCCATTCCACTTCCTAAGGTGATCTAGTAGGTTTAATCATATCATAGTAATGCTTCATCACATATTTACCACAATGGATCGCTAATCTTAGGTAAGTGTGGGAGGAGGGTGTTACACGTGAAATAAAGAGCTAGTTTTAGGCACTGTAATTAAGGATGGGGAACCGAGTGGTTCTCCACCCAATCCGTTATTTGATACTTGTTCATGCTCATATATTCCCACCTGCTGGGATGAGGGCACATTGTTCCAACCAAACAACCCGATCCCAAAACACGTTGATCCCAAAAACCAAGTTTTTTGATATTCTCCATGAGACCGAATTGACTTGTTCTCTAAATGAAGTTTCATCATATGTGTATATAAAAAAAACAAGAGAATGTTTCACATGAAAACCAAAATCAAATACCTTATCGAGAATGGGGACATCTAATGGGATGAAATTCGGCGGCCAAAAGATCCGAGAAATGTCTAGCGAATTGCTTAGCCTCAACTATATCCCAAATGAGATCATCATCGTATGGGGGAACGTTGAATTTACATCATAGTTACCAAGTTCAAGTTCAGATTTGAATTCAAATTCAATTCGATAAGGAAAACAATTCCACTACCTAAAATTTAATACAAAAAAAATTCGGGAGTATACACTTTATAACTACTAAAAAAAATGTTATTTTTTTCAAAAAATATTAGAAAATGTTGCTATGTTTTAAGCTCATTGCCCTTGGATAGATTATTTTCTCTCTTTAATGTGCAACTTGAAACATTAGGTTAAGTGTATAGAGTTTTTGTTTATGTATCTAATATTGTATAAATTTGTCTACACTTAACACAACAGTTGTATCTTTCCAGGTAAATGAACAACCTTGGCCTAAAATCAAACTTACCTATTATTCCAAATGACACCATTGATTCTCTCATATTAACAAAATGAAAGGGGCAATTTTTATTATGAAATATAAAATATTTTGATTTTTTTTAACAATAATAAGTTATTTAACATTGAAACAAATATATTTTCATATACATTGATAAAATTATTTAAATTTAAAAAATAAAAACATACATTCCATACGCTCATATAAACTAGCACAACCACATTAATAAATATGGCTCATAAATGGCTATAGACCTATATCAACCACATTTATTATTAACAATTCTTAATAATAAATAATAATTGTTGATAATTATTAATTATAATTGTTTTTAGAATTTAAGTTTATGCGATCCATCTTAAATTTCGAAGCAATCGGTGCGCTTCATCATTTGGACTAGGTGAGATATCGGATTGAGACATTGAGTTTAAATAGATGTAGAGATGGTGAAATTAGCTCTTGGAATAATGGCTAGTTTGACTCAGAAGGGAATAAATAAAATGATTAATTTTATTCAAATTATAATTTTTTTATTTATTTTTTTAATATTTAAATTTAAAAAAAAAATGGTGGATTTTTATAATAATTTTGGATTAAATTTTTATAATATTAGATAATAATTTTTGGGATTATGTTAATGTGATTTTAGATTTTAAAATATGCTTTTTTAGAAGATGGGTTGAAAAAGAATGAAAGAAATAAATTAAAAATCGATAATCAACGAAGGAACCAAAAAAACTAAGGTAAAAAATGAAGGTAGGAAGGAGTGCAAAATAACAACAATTAGGAATATAAGGCGAGGGATCCAATACTTGCTAATATTCCAACCATCATCTCTATTGCGAATAATGAGTATTTTCTCAATCTCTAAGGCCTCCCTTAACTTACGACAATGAAAATGGATGATCTTAGCAATAACCTTAGCCTCTTCAATGCAAATATGATGGTTAGTCTTTTCTACATGCTCGGCTAAGGCGGAGAGGGAGCGGGATCTTCCATGCTTAATGTCGGCAACATGCTCACAAATCCTTTGATTTATAGGCAGAGCCAAATTCACCAATGTAAGGTGTCCAACAAGAGCATGGAATGATTTAGACACCTTTTCCATCCCTAGGGCTTATTGAATCTTTAGCAAATTTGAGAGAGGCTGCGAAATAGTGTTAAGGGGTTTGAATCACGAAGAAACCTTATTCTTCTTAAGGATCCTAGCTATCCTATCAATGGTTCCATGAATGAAAGGAAGGCGCACACTACGGGACCATTCACTAAGATCTTTTTTATTTTTAATTATAGTACATTTTTTACTGCTTTAAGAAAAGCTCTAAGGCCACTAGGGTATTTTCTCTGTCAATGTGGGACTCATGAGAGATTCTCAACGCCCTAGTGGCTAAGGTGTTGAGGATGCCTAATTTACGAGCGGGGAAATGATGCGAACTAGCGTGAAGATATTGCTCGGTATGAGTTTTCTTTCGAAAAACTTGATGGGAGAAAGAATCATCAACCTTTCTTCAAATAAGAATTTCGAGGAAATGAAGGCTACCATCAACCTATTCCATGGTGAATTTTATGAAGCAAGATTGATTATTAAGATGAAGGAAAAAAGAGATCTGACTTTTCCTTGCCATGAGGCAAGACGACACAAGTGTCATCTACAAACCTTTTCCAAAGCTTTTATTGGAACAAAATTGAAGAAAAAACCTTGAATTCAAAATCCTCCAAAATAAATTAGCAACCAGAGGAATTTCGAAGCTAGGATATAATAGCCAAATTGTACTGACCAATAGTAGTTATACATAGGTAATCAAGAGAATAGGTAATCACTTACATAAGGATAAACAAGAGCTGTAATACTTAGGTAATAACATGAGCTTTACACTTATACTGTAATCTCTCTAAGCTGGAATAGAGTCATTACATTAAACCAATCACGTGTTATATGTGTAATCTATATAAGGTATGTGATAGTAAGCTTATGGTGATAAAGCCTATTCTATAAACATAGGTAATCACTTACATAAGGATAAACAAGAGTCGTAATACTTATAGTAATAACATGAGCTTTACACTTATACGCGTAATCTCTCTAAGCTCTTATCTCATTACATAGGTGTGAGATATTCTCCCTAATAATCATATTGTATATATATACAACCATATATATTACTACTGCTTCATAGTAGACAAGTCCATGTAGCTACATGACCATGTAGGTATCACATATCTTTCGATGTTGATATTTACAAGTAATACATAATTGACAAGTAATACTTCAATGCGAATTAATTCACAACAAACAACTGAAACATTCCATGTTATTAGCAGAAATTTTGGAATTCATACATAATTATAGTTTACTCTATACGAGTTTGTCTTTGTAATACTTATCAAATTTCTTAACGATGTTGGAAATTGCGGAGTTGTAACCATGCGAAGAGTTTTTGTTGCGAGATCGGATAAGGAACGAGAGGCGAGGGAGAAAGGGGGGCCCAAGCTGCGGAGCGATTCATCGAGATGATGATGTCAATGCTCCCATTGCTCCTAGTAATGTAGTTGAAAAGGACCACGTGGTTGCGAGATCATCCCGGCCCACCATCGGCCACGAGAACCACCTTCGACCACAATACAAGGTGCAATTTCAACAAAGAAAATCGGTGCAATCGGAGAAATTTGGACGAAGGAAGACATGCTTGCTGCAATTGATGACATCGAGTTTAAGGGACATTCAATCCGTGCATCAGCGAAAAAAACATGGTATTGCTTTGCCTCAAACATACATTATTGGGTAAATGGGTTGACTAATACAAAGCGCGAGAGGGCTGTTACGGTCATGAGCGAAGAGGAGGAAGATGAGGTGGTGGAGTGGTGTAAGGAGATGGCCCTATTGGGACATGGGTTAGAGCTTATCCAACTTAAATCCATTGTAGCTCAAATATGTCAAGGGAGGCCAAACCCCTTTAAAGATGATTTTCTGGTAAGTCATGGTGGAGTGGGTTTAAAAAGAGGCATCCGGACCTTGTGTTACGTACGACGAGGGCCTTGACGGAGGCCGGGCTTTAAATCTACGCCCTGAAATTGTTTCCAAGTTCTATAACACTCTCTCTGCTGCATATGACCAGCACTCATATGCCCCCGGACCACATATGGAGCTAGCGATGAGACGAAAGCTTACGAGCGGGGAAGAAATTGCGGTATGCGGGTAATTGCAAAGAGAGGGAGTAGAAATGTGCCTAAGATATTGCCTAAGAGCGGGGAGTGGATCACAATTCTTGCTGTGTCAATGCAATTGGCTCATCTATCTTGGGATTTTATCTATTTAAAAGGTAAAACTCAACTAAAAAATTACATACGAGAATTGTGAGCAGGGGGCATGCATGGGTGCACATCCACATGCATGGATGACAAAGGAACCGTTCCTAAATTGGCTTTGCCACTTTGCTGCCATACATGCGGGTGGTGTCTCGCTCGAAAAAAGGCACTTGATGATTTTAGATGGCCATGGAAGCCACATGCGTTGTGCGGACAATCGAGGAGGCCAATAAGTTGGGCATTGACACTGTAACATTGTCGGCTCATACTACTCACTGATTGCGGCCCCTTGATGTGAGCGTGTTTGGGCCTTTCAAGAACTATTTCGGGGTCGAGCGAGCTTCATGGATGGCAAAGAACCCGGGGGTGGAAGTAAAGAGGTTTGAGCTAGGCTGAGCTTGCTAGCAAAGCATTTAAAGGGCTCTCACACCTTCTAATATCAAGAGTTTGGATTTAGGAGGATTTCGGTATATGGCCACTCAATCATGATGCTCTTATGCATGATACCACATGTAGCCAAGCATTTGAAGTGGAAGGTCAAGAAGCGAGAGAATTTACAAGAGCATGTTGGTGCCCAAGAAGATGTAGGCTGCTGCTTGAAGGTATAATTTCCCTTTACGAAGGGTTGTTTCGTGAGTGGTGATGATGCTTTGAGCATGTCGGTGAGACACGGTTCATTGATGAACCAACTAACAATATCAATGAGGGTCGTGACACCCTATGATGCGGCTAACAATGAGCAATTGACCATGCCAACCCAAGTAAGTGCACCATCATGGTTGGCGAGAGGCCGTGATGAATATCCTTTGGAAATAATGTAACATCCACCAATGAGGATGAAAGCATGGACATGCCTTCACAACCATCGGGGTTGAACACGAAATTGTTCATTATTTTGTGGACAATGGATCACTAGAAGAGGAGCCTATTCGAGCATGAAGTACCCTGAAGAAGACAACAATGGGGGGCCATTCGGTTGTCCCCGAGAAGATGAAATCCGAGCGGGAAGGTCCGGAAAAGCGAGGATTACTTGGTGCATTCCTAAAGCTACCGGTAGAGAGAGTGAAGGCCTCATCAAGGAACTCGGCCTCGGATTATCTTCGTTTAGGGAGGAGTTCACAATTGCTCACATCCGAAGACTATATGAATTTAATGTTCGAGTACGAACGTAAAAAGAATGAAATTCGGGGAAACTAAAAAAGAGAAAGAAGGTGTTAGCCAATGAAAACGAGGGGTTGCAAGGATTGCAACGAGCGGAAGCTCGAGCAAAGGAAAGGTTGGAAAGACAAGAAGCAAGGGAAGAGAAGGAACATCAAAAGCAATTGGCAAGGCAACGAGAGAGAGGCAAGAAAGGTTCGGCAAGAGTTGGAAAAAAGGACAAGGGGTGACAAGCGAGAGAAGAACATGGTTCAAGATAGTTTGAGGCAAATAGGTTGATGTCTAACACGCTGGACCACATTGCGGAAGCGGACACCATCATTCCAAGACACGATTAACATCCAAGTCCCTAGCTATCGAGGGGCGGGGGTTAGGCCCACCTCTTATACCCCTACCGGTGCAGGTTTGAATCCTAATTGTGTTTATATGACACCTGCACGGTCGATCTTGGGGTTAGTAACACAAGTGGACACTTGGGCTACTCGGTCCCACCATGGCTACATGGAGTAAATTGGAGTCAACCATATGCCAACATTCGGGCACATCCTAATCATGCAATGGGCAGTCCACCATACTTGGGCAACGCGAGAAATGGAAGCCATCAAGCATAGAGGTGCCATGACTTAATTTTTGTAACTACAAGACACTCGTGATTTTTGGTAAGGATCAAATAGGTTTGCTAATGATAGCATCCATGGATGTTTGGGAAGCTACAAACATTTTCAAGTTAGTATGTATGAAACGAGTGTCTAAATCCCCCAAGTTTGTTAATCTATTGAAGTTATAGCCTTATAGCCTATATCAGATTTTGTATGAAGTTATATATCAAACGAGTTTATAATTCCTACATATCAAACGAGTTTCTAAATCATACAAGTTTGTTAATACGTTGTTAATGCATGTTGTATGAAACGAGTCTCCTATATGTGTTGTAACTATTGATAAAACATAGCATTATCTGTAATAAGCATGAAGCTCGAGTCAAAGTATAAGCTATATCTATACGATACTTTGAAGTGATTACCTCATAGTAAACATTATGACTCCTTGTAACATGTATGCCTTTTAAGTTATAAGCATTGTATAACCGAGATCGGGTCCCATTGTTCTGCTACATTGCGGTATAAGGCGACTGTACAACCCTTGTAACATTTGTAATCGGTGTATATGGATCTTACACAATGACGTAATGTAAACATCGGTGTAATCACTTGTATAAAGTAGAGCACATATAAGGTATGGTAATGATAGTGTATAGCTCTTTCCGGAATCTTCATAATAATCGACACTATTACACCCTTGTAAGGATAACTAGATACTATGTCAATGTTCTCTCTTTAGAAGAGAACAATCCCATAAGAAAAATTCAATTTCCAAGACCTAAAAACTTGGCTAGATAACCATACATTTGCTTCAAAACATCTATGAGCTTAGGCTCATTTTTTCAAATCTCTTGGTTTCCAAGAATGTTTGCAAATTCTATCGGATGTGTGATAGCAAGGATAAAAACACGACACAAATAAAACCAAAATATAATCAACATAGCATTGTCTAGTTCATATTTAGGGCCTTTAGTCCATTCCATGTATCATGTACATATTAAAAAGTTTATGATCTTATTGTATACTTGTGCGGCACTTAGACGGCAAATGTTCGGCATTTGCCTTCTCATGTTGTTTTCCATTCCTAAAAAATCAGCATCCATAACACTTTTTCACAAATAACAAAATTGAGCATTCATTTCCATATGATCCAAAAATCCACGAACTTTTTAATAGTTATCGTGTGATTCCTTTTCACCTAATCTTCCATGCTTATTTTCGGGAATAGTGCATAAATATCAAAATTCCTCGCTCATGGACAAACAAACAAGTGCACGGGAAGTTACGAGAGGCTTACTTCCTATATGCAAAAAGAAGCACAACATAAAATAGTCGGTGCTTACATTGTAACCATTTTTGAAAACCATTCTCAAATCTCTTTGTATACTCTTGTCTAAGTATAGCAATACTAAGGGGTGGCGGTGCGGGGCGGTTTCATCATCAATCCAGAAGAAATCATAAAACAAGCTATGCATGGGGAATAGGAATGGAAGCAGAGATGTTGGCTCTTTATCAGGGACCGACAACGGCAAAGGCTAAAGGTTTACAAAAAGACCTCCAGGTATAAACGGGGAGGGGGGCACTATCTCTTGTACCCCTCCCATGACTTTACTTGTTTGCTTTTTAACATGTTTTCAATCAATCTTGTCAAGTGTTATGTTGCATGCACAAGGGCGGGGAAGGAGTTAAAGCATCATCATACCTTGGATACGCATTCATTCACAAAGGCAATGGAAAGTTTGATTACGGTTTGGCTCTTTGGATTCCATGTTTTTTTAAGACTACCCACGGCGAGATGAGGGTTGCGGTCTGTGTGTAGAAGAAGTCAGGTCTTCCTTCACCCTCATGCGGGTAAGTGGGTCGCAGCTTAGCTTTCTTTATGATGTTTCGATTTTGCCTAAAGTGGGAAGTCTAGGGAGAAGTCTCTCTGCTTTGGGATTAGAGTGGGACGAGCCCGGTGTTCGGATCTTCATTTGACATGAAGACTTCGAGTTGGGACTAGCATAGAATTTGGGATGAAAGGGCATCAATGTCAACCTTGTTAATATGTGTGGTGTAAGCTAGCATAGGATAGAAGGGAAGGGGTACGTGTCGGAGCGCAAGTGAAGCTAATCAACACTTCCACTAATTAGTCGCACCGACGAAAAGATATAGTACATGGATTACGGACAAGTGAGCATTGAGCCCAAAAGGCATCGGTTCTTGCTTGCTCAATTGTGCGAAGTTCAAGAGAGAGAGAGATGGAGTTTATTCATGAAAAGTCTTCATCAAAAAGTAAGAAGATATGGAGGCTAAAATGGACACTTTGTATACTTTAGTGGCCAAAATTGCACAATCCCTTTCCGTCCTATGGAGCCATCACAATCCTTACCCAATTTCCAAAATTTTTACGATTGGCTCTTTTCATCCTTTCTCATCTCGGTCGAAAGAGGAAAATACGCTGGCTCATTACTCTCGGTCTTCCCACTCGAACTTCATATTAGGCATGGTCAATTCGGCATTTTCATTCACAAAGTTCGGGGCAACCATTTTCTTTGGGGAGCAAAATACCGGGTTTGTGTCAAGGAAGAAACTCAAAGCGAGCTTGTTCTTATGTAATTCTCGGTGTTATAATGTTTTGTGAGGCAACTTTGTTATTAGAACAACATATTAAGCAACATACCGAACGCATTAACGAGTCGTAGGCACAAAACGACTAAGTATAGTTTCATTTTTAGCAGTCTTTTTTGGAGTTTTGGAATATTTTTGTTACGATGGCATTGGCCGAAACTTTGTTGTTATGTACACTACCATAAAGTTTGGCCACGGTTTCTTTTAATATAAAAGCCACCCATTTCTGAATCTTCTTTTAAATTATAGCGATATTTACCCCTATATCGTATAGGAGAATGTATACGATTGTGAGTTTGAGTTTACTGGTGAATGGGCCCGATTCTCCTGCATATGTGGCCTTAGGGAATTTCTAAACATTTGGTTTGCAACATAACTAAGGAGAAAGAGGTTTGGAGAGGAAAAGCCGTCGTGGGTCCACTACATATCATATTCTATAGCTCAACTATCAAAACTTGTTAACACCATGTCGAGACATAGAATGTCTAATACAAATAACATAAACATGAAATTCAATAATATATTTAGAGCATTGTCAACATTAACATCATAATCTGAAATCCAATCAAACAGCAGCATAAAACCCAAAACCCATCAAAGCGTGTGTAAAACCACTCAAAACGAGAACATCTCCTCCGAGGCTTCCGGTAGCACGGAGGTATCCATTTGAGATAATTCGTGCAAGCGAGTTCCCTATCAAAGTGATAGAATAATTCGTGCAGCGGTTCCCTTAGATTTAACAACTGTGAAGTTGTCTCTTTACGAATTGAAGACACTCTAACCCAATGAATACATAATTATTCTCCAAATGCACCAAGGCTATTGATAAAACAGAGACCCCACCTCTAAAATAGAGTTTCGTCCTCAAACAGAGAGAAGCCCAAAAACAGAGAGAAGCCCAAGATTAACTTTGTCCTGAAACTATTTAGATTGCAAAATTGAAGGAAACGAGTCCCACACCCAAAACCCTACATTCCAATCAAACACTCTGTAAAACCCAAAACCCTACATTCCAATCAAACAACTTTGTAAAACCACTCAAAAGAGAACATCTCCTCAAGGTGAAATGTGTTTACAAACACGAGAGATATTCTGTGGTAGGACGAGTCCTACCTTAAAACTACTTATCCCTCCGGGCTTCCTCTTTCGATCCACGAGAATTCCGCATTGCATTGTATTCCTTCTCCAGCGACCCCGCATTCCTTCTCCAGCGACACGCAAAAAAACAAAAACACAATCAAGCACCAAAATTAAACAAAAAATGCAAAAAATTCCAAAAAAAACCCCCTTACGGACTGAAACAAGAGTTGAAAAACGCACAACTACGAGCCGAATAAACCAACTAACGCACAACTACGAGCCGAATAAACCAACTACAGGGGCGAGAGGTAAACCAACTCCCTCGCGCAAGCATAAATACTAAACGACTCGACCCATAACCACACGACGCACAAGAAAAACAACCAAACCGGCAGAGGCTAAACCACCGGCGAGAATTCATAAGAACAGGCAACGGTTTTCCACCACCCACGATTGCACAGCAAATCCAGCCGAACCAGAACCAGGGGAGCTCCACCCAGGAGAGCAGCGGCGCCATCGCCAAGGAGGGAGCGCGCGGACAATGGCGGCGTAATGGTCGGGCATTGGAGCCAACCATCGCAACAATCGGAGAGCCGAACACACAGCAACCCGGACCGGAGCGAAAATGCACTCGTTTGCTTTGTCCAAGCTCCACAAAGCGCGGGAGGAGACCGGGCTGGACCGGTTCAAGACCGCCTGACCGGCTCCACGTGACCGGCACGTGACCGGCATGCGTCCAGGCACTTGTCGTACATGCCACCGCGGATGTTGACGTGGCCGGGGTCCAGTCAGCGCCGACGTGTTTAACCACTGGCGCCTCTCCCCTAGCCTCCCCCTCTCTAGCAGCTTATTACAAAATACTCCGAATTTGATGTAAGCTGATCTCATAAGCGTTGTGCTGAGTACGGACTAAACGAACAGTATAAACTCGGCGTAGGACTACATGCCATTAGTACAGAGCAGAAGAGCATTGATTTCTTAGCCCAAAAATAATGATGAAAAAGATTGATATCAAAAAATATACTTTTTTTTACAGACACCATTAAACAGTTCACTGCTTTATGAAAACTACTAAATTTATTTACATGCATTCAATGTTTATCTTATATTACAATACAAAGCTCGTCGCTTCTCATTAAAACTATCTTCTAAATATTGTCCTTCTAATAACATCTAGAACGACAGGTTTCTCATTTTATTAGAGTTGGAAATCTCACATGCTTGATTTCCGCTGGCTCTCCACATCTATTTGTCTGACTCTATCTATTTAATGTATTAAAGTCCTGGAATACAAATATACCTATAGTGTTAGGTCACAGGAAATCGAGGAGATGGAACAGCAAACAGTTCATGTGCTCTTGATACTGTAATTCCGTGATGCTTTTCAGACATGTCCAATTTCTCATCATTCATATCATCGGGGAGTCTCCAGTTGAAACAGTGAAACAGCTGCGCCACAGCAAACTCTACAACAATCAGTCCCAGTTGCTGTCCAGGGCATCGTCTCCGCCCTGCTCCGAACGGAATCCATTCAAAATTTTCTACTTTTGTATCTAGGAAGCCGGCTTCCATGAATTTTTCCGGCTTGAAACTTTCAGCATCCTCCCCCCATAACTTGGGGTCCCTTCCAATTGCCCAGATGTTCACCAGAAGTTGAGTCCCGCTGGGAATTTCATAGCCCAACACATTGCACCTTTTCATTGATATGTGGGGAAGCGATAAAGGCCCCGCAGGGTGGAGTCTAAGCGTTTCTTTCACCACAGATTGTAAATAAACCAGGCCAGGCAGATCAGATTCTTGTACCATGCGCCCCATTCCAACTACGCGTTCCAGCTCGTCCTGAAGCTTCTTCATTACTGGCGGGTTTCTCAGCAATTCGGACATTGCCCACTCTATGGTTACAGACGAAGTATCGGAGCCAGCGGACAAGATATCCTGCCAATCAGAGACATCCAAATAAAAAAATATCACGATTATCATATTTTATGCAAAGCCAATGAAATCTAAATGATAGGCAGAGAATTCATAAACGCTCATGTGCGCCAATAAATAATATACATAGATGACAGATTTTATGTTGTCTCGCGTGATTTGGAACCCTAAATTTTTATCAGCTGAGGCTTCCAGCAAAACATCCACAAGATCTGGCATGGCGTTGGGCTTATTCTGCGAAAAGTGATCCTCTAGTATCTTCTCTAGTAAGTTGTCTTGTGCCTTGTGTATGTTCTTCAATCGACGGTTGAGACCTTGCAGATCCATCCACGCCAAGTATGGTATGTAATCTCCTATGTTGAAAGACCCTGCTAACACAAACGTTTCCTTTATCATTGAGTGGATCCCTCTACTGTCCATTAACTGCTGGTCAGTATACTTTCTACTGAAGGCAATCCTGCAGATTATATCAATCCCAAGGGCCGACACGGCCTTGCTAATGTTCACAGGCGAAAACCCTTCATGATATGAAATATGAATAGAGCGAATCATAGCAGAGACTTCCTCTTCTCTTATGAAGCAAAAGGAATCTATTCGTCTTGAGCTCAGCAACTGTAAGACGCAGAGTTTACGCATTGCTCTCCAGTAGCGGCCATACCGAGAAAATGTGATGTCGGAGGAATTGTACCACAAGTACTTTGTGGCGGTTGATGTAGGTCTGCTGGCGAAAAACAGATCTTGAGTCTTGAGGAATTCCTGGGCGATATCTGGAGAGGAGACGACTAAGGTGAGGGCGGAGCCGAGGCGTAGAGACATGAGTGGCCCGTATTTGAGACAAAGCTTTGCTAACGCTCTGTGTGGAAGCTGTCCCATGATGTGGAGGTTTCCAATAATTGGAAATGGAAATGGCCCAGGAGGCAACCTCAATTTTCTTCTCCTGAAGAAGATCAAGAAGGGCCATGTCACCACCAATGCGAGAAGAAGAGCAGTACTAGCGAGTTTCACGTAGAGCTCTAAGCTTCTCTGAATTGCTGGGTCAGAACCGAAGTCAATCGCCATTGCCACCCTCTAGAAGCACTTACTGGTATCTTGAATTCAGTGTCGATGACGATACATGTTTGCGCAGAGAGGAGCTTCCTAAAATTATGGCATAATAGGGATGGAGGAAAATTGCACCTGACAAGTGATTTTCACGTAAAATACATTCAATACTTTTCTCACATCTTATTATTTAGCGGTAGGAATGGGGAGTCTATTTCCTAAACCCAGATAATAACAAGCCATAAACTCTGATAATAGCAAACTATACTCGATAAAATTTGAACCATGAACCAGAAAAAAAATACAATTAAACCACATACCATTGTATTACAGTTACAGGAAAATGGTCAAATTTAACAGGTCATACCGATTTGAAATTTCTACCATAACTACTTGATGTGATGTGTCCATTGAAATTAGGATGAGGGAGATCTGTAATAGGGATCTCATTTCCCATCTGCAAGCATTATTTATATATATCCGATGTCATTTCCCATCTGCAAGCATTATTTATATATATCCACACCTGGAAGGCAATTAAATGCTTAACACGTTGATTTCCACAGGCTTAAATTTGGGTACAAAGCTTTCGAGATCTCTATCATTACCCACTTCGGAATCTAATAGTGTACCCTCGAGAGCATGAAAAGATAACTATGATTAGGACATTTTGATAATTTATTATTCCTGTCTACCTCAAAGTATATTGTACTTAATTAGAGCTTGCTTTTGCAAATTTATGAAAATAAAAGTATATTGTAATTAATTTGAGCTTGCTTTTGTAAAATTATAAAATTATTTTCATAGTTAGTCACAATTTCTCCAAAATTAAATACTAGCAATTGCACTGGGAGGTG